>JAUCMX010000005.1:14349761-14524761 GCA_033459395.1 Hemibagrus guttatus | reverse complement strand
AAATGTAAAAACAGTATGGGTTAAGGTCAAGGTGGTGTTTCAGAAGGATTCATGGTGCCATTTTTTATGAGCTTTAAACTGGGTCGTGGAGTTCAGTCAGAAAGTTCAGACAGCCAGTACACACAAAAACCGTCACTTAATGCAACTTTCAGAGCGGAAATTCAGCTGCCTGCAATGCAAGATCATGTTATTAGCATAGCTTATATTTGTGTCATAGACCATAAAATTGGATGTCTATTCAGTTGTATGCTTTAACTACATATATTATGGCCTACTGAATGCAGGCACTTGCCCTTGTTTTTTTGTTTTATATACTGCAAGCAATGTATGATGTATGACAAAGAAATTATGTGACATTGGGAATACTTGAAAGCAATTTTATCTTTATGTTTCTGTCATAGTGAGCTCGAACCTGAGTGGCTTGACGATGTTCAGAAGAACGGTGAGCTCTTCTATCTGGAGCTGAGTGAAGGCGAAGAAGAAGCTGTACTTTCTCACATCACTGCCACTCAGTCTGCTGCCACCAATCATGTGCGTTTCAGTGAAAAAGAGGCAGAGATCATCACTGACAAACGCAGCAAAAAACGTACAGACTCCAGTGCGAAATCACAACCGAAATTCAAGAAGCTTGCTAAAATCCTGGGAGGCAAACGACGTCCATCTCATAGAAGCAAGGCTGATGGAAAAAATGGCGGAGTTTCTCAACCACCGACGTCCATTTTGAAGAACCAGACGGGGCCACGGACGGGATTGGTGGTTCAGCAGCCATATTTGAAAAATGTGTGTGTTTACGTCAACCCTAAACGTCTGGGCTGTATGTCTCCTTCTCCTTCCGAGAAAGGAGGCTTGCTGGAGGCCTTATTGGGAGTGATTCTCCGAGGAGGAGATGGTTTGTGTTGTAATGGGGAGAGACTCATCATTCACGGACTGGTACCTCATAGTCCTGCCAGCAAGTGTGCACAGATCTTAATTGGTAAGGAGACTTAAGCTTCAGAGCCTTAAGGTTGAAAAAAAAATAACATTAACAAAGTTTGACTTTATTTGTGGTACATAAAGTACAGCACTGTCAGTTAATTTGCTGCAAGTTGCACAGTCTTCCTTCCCCTTTCACTCTCTCTTCTTCACCAGACAGTTTTTCTCTTGGACTACAGGCCAATGATGGATGTGGTTACATTGACCCATTCTGAGTGGCTTTACTCAAGAGCCCCAAATAAAATAATCTTATTCCTGTAATGGGTAGGGTGCCAGTGGAGAGAGGCTAAAACAGGGGTGATTCATTTCCATAGCACTGATACCCAGTCTAGCAACTGCATTTAGTACTGACTGTGAGGTGAAGAGGACTATATGTACATCTTTATACTAATCATTACAGCAGACTAGTTAATATAAAAGCATGTGTAACTTTCTCCAGGTCCTGAAATAAAATAAATAGTATGATGTTAGTTAAAAGGTGAACAAAACTGCCCTGATTTGATTTTTTGATGAATCTGACATCCTTGTGTATAACATGAGTTCTAACGTATTGTGACAAAGGGCCGATGTTCTTTATTATACTCTTTGTAGATTTTGGGTGGGCCAAAGAGAATAACATCTGTTTTGTTCTCATTTAATTGGAGAAAATTATTTGCCTTCCAGTTTTTGATATTTTCCAGGCACTCATTGTGACTCATTGCTTTAGCGAGGAACTTAGTAATAATCTGCAACAAGTAATTTTTTGGAACATATATTTTATTCGCATTATTACACGAGGGGTCTGATAGACAGAAAACAGTCTCCCACAACAGAGTGATTTCTATTGATTGATCTGATGACAGAAGGTTTTATTGAGTACATATTAAAGCATCTTTGGGACATAATAGACTGACCAGGAGATTTAATGCTTAAAGATTAGGTGTTGCCTATCCATCTAAAATGCACTGCCGTTGATGTTTGATAGAGATCAGTAGCCGGATGTCCTTTTTATTTGTAATGGTTACGTTGGAAGAATCCAGAAATCCATGAAAAGTAATGGAAATGTTAGTGTTGCATATTTTCACCTAATTTTATGTGACCTTTTCATCCACATGAAATGACATGCAAGCGAAATCCGCAGTAGTCCAATAGACTTGTCCAATTCCAGACACACCAAAGGAATTCCAGAGGAATTACACAACTGAGTAAATCACCACAAGCTAGCTTTTTACAAGTGGCTCTGAAATGCCTGGCCATGTTAAAGCAATTAGACCATTTAAATGTCTCAAATAACGCAGGGGAAATCTGTGTAGCTAGATACGAGTGCACAGATCTACAGAAAGCAGGTGGAGGAGGTTGTGGTTTGCAGGAACACTGTATCATGTGGCGTTTGATAGTGTATCTAAAAAACAGAGAATCATAGGTACTTGTCCGTATGAGATACTAATCACCGCTCAAAATAAAAACACTTTCAGACATTCATCATGGAGCACGGAATGAAGGTGGTGTCTGTTTGCAGTGAAGATGATATAGATGATGCTGAACAATTCTATCTCTCTCTTTTTTTTTTTTAGGTGACGTCCTTGTGGCTGTTGACGACGTGGATGTTACATCTGAGAATATTGAGAGAGTTCTGTCTTGTATTTCTGGACCAACACAGGTGTGTGTGTGTGTGTGTGCGTGTGTGTGTGTGTGTTTTCACATTGGTTAAGTAAAATACCTCAAACATGTAGGCTGTGGTGACATTTACACCACATTAACTCACTGTTTTGGCTAATAATCACAACAAACTGCTGCTACAGTTTGAGTCCATTTTTCCCTTTAGAGAGAAAAGTTACTGGAAGACAATCCTGTCGTTATTCTGACGGATCTCCTTTATCCTGTGATGAAACATTTCTATCTTGACGGCATTGATTTCTTTTAGGATGACTCCGCCCACATGAACAGGGTTCGAGGGCTCACTGAATGCTTGGATTCAAAGAAAGAATTATATAAATTCATGCAAAGATTTATACATTTTAAATTTAGCCCTAACGAGAAAACCAGAGGTGATGTGACAGGGAAAATCGTTGAGGATATTAGGAAGAAACTTTAATAGGAACCAGACTCAAAATGTAACCCATCCTCATCTGGGCGACACCAAAAAGTGTGATTCCCTTTTTTCCTTGATGAGGATGAAAATGACGTGAATCACATGCTGTGACGCTCTCTCTCACAAGATCTCAATATATCTAATATTCATATTTGGGAGATTTTTGAGTGGAGTTTTAGGCACTGCTCTCCGCCACCACTATCATTATAGCACCACCTAAAGGGATATCATTTGGTAAAATGGTCATCATCATTGCTCCAGTACAGCAGTGAAGCTGGAATTGATGATGTTATGGGAACTCATGGCGACTAAGCACTTTATTATCCTTCGTGTTGGTTTCTCCTTTAATGTGTCACATGTTTATATGCTCCATCATGGCCATAATAGCAATCCGCTTCATAATGTCAATGGGAAAATCTCGAAGCAACTTCTACCATTCCTGGGTAATCATTTCTTATATCCATAATAGTAAATAAAGTCTGTTAAAGTCCGCTGGGAAACCAACACCCTGACTGTACCGCAACTCTGAGGACCACCACCAAGATACGACTATAAAAGTTCACTCAAAAATGATCTACAGATGCTGTACATTAGACATTTTCATGAGATTTCATGAGCTTCCCTCTGCACTGGAGGGATGTCAGTGGACCAATTTTTACAGCCCTTTTTATAAATCCTCAAAGATTCAAAAGAAATGTAGATTATTTACTTGTTTCTGTCTTTTATTGCCATCATTGATTTATTGTCTCTCAGGGCATCTTAAATGGTTATTTAAGCAAAGCCTCTGCATTGGACAGAAAGCACGCTAGTGTCCAACCTAATATAAACTCTGCCTGAGCAACCCAATTAGAAACAGCTTCTGCGTTTGATCCGTTTAATATGTGTGTTTTTTTTACTACTTCCACACAACAGAGTTTGCTGAAGGACTTGAAAAGCTCGAGGCACAAACGTACGACTTTGAGCTGCTTTTTTTTGTTGTTGTTTTTACAAATCCTTTCAACATACATTGGAAGTCACCTCTGCCATTTTTCCGGTAAATGTGCAGGCGTCCTAAATACAACCGAGTCCTCAGGATCTTGCTGCACCTATTGGTCCTTATTATGCAATAATGTTAATTATAATTTGTTTCAGCCTGCCTTTAGGAAATCAGTAAGGAAGGAAGGAAGAAATGAAGGGGGAAAGGAAGAAATGAAGAATGAAAGGAAGGAAGGAAGAATGAAAGGAAGGGAGGGAGTGAGGGAGGAAGGAAGGAAGGAATGAGAAGGGAAGATAGAGAGGGAGAGAGAGAGAGGAAGGAAGGAAGGGAGGAAGGAAGGAAGGGAGGAAGGAAGAGAGGGAGGGAGGAAGGGAAAAAGGATGGAAAGGAAGGGAGGGAGGGAGGGAGGGAGGAAGGGAAAAAGGATGGAAAGGAAGGAAGGGAGGGAGGGAGGAAGGGAAAAAGGATGGAAAGGAAGGAAGGAGGGAAGAAAGAGAGAAAGAAAGAAAGAAAGAAAGAAAGTAAAAGAAAGAAAGAGCAACTGGAAAATCTACAACTGAACCTCAAATAGCAGCTATGTAGTTAGGGGTATGGACACAGCAACCAGCCTTTTCAGCAAGTGCTCACAGAAGAGGATTAGGTTTTATTAAAATGTCTTATTTAAAAGCAACGCAAAACCAATTAATCCTTTAAACACAGACGTCTGGTTGCAAAGTGCAGAGCAGTTAAATGAAAATAAGTTGTATGCCAGGGTAACATATGGTGACTACATGAGTTAATGGGAGGTTTGAAGAGGAAAAGTGCACTTTTATTTTATGATGCAGTTAAGAGCAAGTCAGAGAAAGTTATTTGTGCGTGGATTTTGTGCTCGGCAACATGATTGCAGGTGTAACATGATTTCAGGTTTGTTCACCCTAACATTATCATTTCCGTCATTTACATCTGTGTGCTTGTACATCTATTTTTGCTTAAACCAAAGCTATTTCATGTTCTGTTAGACCACATCTAAGTTTTGTAGATAGGAATATAGATTTCCTCAGAGCACGTGTCGATTCATCTCCATCCATACGTGCAAACGTTGTGTTTTTCTACAAGTCCCACAAAACTTGTCGAAAATTTCCTCTGATCCGGTCCCAGTGCCGGTTCTGTTCGGCTCGCGTCTGACTGAAAAGCATCAGAATGTGGATTACATGGTTGCGTCGCCAGTGTAGCGATGGCGGTTATGGCGCAGCTCACTTTTGGAGGCACAGGAAAAGCGCTATTACTCTGCGGATGGAGATGCAGAGAGAGAAAGAAGGGACAGATTAGAGGATGTGCATGAGTGCAAGTGCATGAGTCAGAAAAGAAGCGCAAAGAGACTTTTCCTTCATTTATTTGGGTCTGATTGATCGTGGTGAAACATCAGAATATTACCGTGTATGAGCTCTTTGAGACAAAGACAGGCTAGACAAGTACTGGGGGACTGAAAATGATGTTTTGACAGAATTTCTTATCCATTAGCAAAAGCAAAATATTCTTGTCCATTGCACAAACCGCAAATAGTGCATTGTATATATATTATATATGTATATATATTTTTTTATTTTTTTATTTTTTTTTTGTAAAACATGTCCTAAAGTCCAAGTGTTGATTCAGCATGTATTGAAATGTTCTGCTGAATTCTGTTTGTCGAAGGCCTGTGGAGGATTGTGGTGCTCTGAGCCTTCAGCTGCTTTTTAGTTTTACTGTGGCGTCACGGCTCAGAAAACTCGTCCACATTTTTAATGCACAATAAAAATTCTCGTATATATACGTTTGACTATCACAGTCACTCTGTAAACACTGTGACCAGTCAATCAGACGTTTTTTTGTTTGTTTTTTTTTGCCTTTTGAAAGTGATTTCATTAATTCAGCATTTTATAAAAAGTATTTTCCTGAGCAATAAATGGAAATATTATTACAGTTAATACTAAGCTAAATCATTTATCTTCTTATGCTAACACAATTATAGAACAGAAAACACTCACTGTTCCGGCTAGTAATTGCAATCACAGCATACAGATGGGTGACAGATGAATGGAAAAATAAACAGTTATAACTCTGTGTTATTAATATGTGTTATCCTAAGTGATTAGTATCTGTTCCACATATATTACCTTTTAAAGCAACCCTCAGTTTAATGTCCTCTACAACTTTCTCCCCACACAAAACCATTGGCACAAAAAACTCTACGTTTCTGGTCAGTGTGTGGAAATGTTTCAGCTTCGGGAATCCCAAGTGATGCAGATTTAAGCATTGTCCAGTTTGAATAAAATAATCTCTAGATAACTAAATATAATGAATCCAATACTCTATACACACACACACTCACTAACTATGCTCTACAGCAGTTCTGCTCTTAAAAAACAGCTGAATGTGGCTTTTTCACAGCACTGATGCAACTGTTTATTTTCTCCATAACCTCAAAATGTCCATTTAATGGTTATAGTACAACTTTTTCTGAGGCACAGCAGCAGTATGTCAAATTTTCCTTCTCTCTAACGTTTCTCAGCATTCAGTTGACTCGTTTGTGAATTTCTCACGAGATCCCCTCCAACATACACAAACTGCAGCCTCTCCTGAGAGAAAACAATTCATTACGGATTGAAAAGCTGGATTTAAAACAAAGCGGCGAATCAATTTGGTGCCTTTTTTTTTTTTTTTTTTAGATGCAGGCTACATTTTATCCTTGAATACTCCTGTGATTTGCCTGCTAGAGAAGAATATATGAATTTGGATAATATACGTTATTATTTATTTAACGTAATCTTTATTATGTCAGCCGTACACTATTTATTATTAGATGTTTATTTATTTTTAAGTAATTGTGATGTGATGCTCAGGCAGCAACGTTAATTCCTGCTCTCTATCCGTTTTTCAGGTGCATTTAACTCTGGAGACGGGCGCCGCAGGCTCTGTAATGGACTCGGAGGTGCCGAGACCGAGACCTGCGGCCCCCGTCAGCCAGCTGGTGCGTCTCCTCTGGGGTGAGGACACCACGGAGCTGCAGATGAGCGTAGCGCACATCCCTCACATCGTCATGTACCTGTCACTCAAACTTGACTCCGAGTCGCCTCAGGAGGAGGTCAGTGATTCTGCTTTCATTTGAGGCGTTAAAAGAGCAAGTCAGAGAGAGTTACTATAGAAACACTGGGTTTATCTTGAAATACACCTATGATTAGTCTGGTAGAGGTGTTTATTAGGATTTTGAATAACAAAATTAAATTGTACATGTAATATAATCATTATCATGTCTTCAGTCATTGAAATATTATTATAGCTTTAGTTATTTGTTATGAATATGACATATACTTCACTTTCCCACTGTCTCATGTCATGATGTTATTGTTGTTGGCTAAATTTTGGCTAATCTCCATCATGTTCTACTGATATGGTTGTACATTTATGGCAGTTTTATGTACAGAATGGCTGGAATATTAGAGCTTATACCTTAATTGTGGTTAAGGTGATTAATCTTTCATATATTTTTGAGATTTTCTCTTTGATTGATGCTAATGATTAACTAAATCACCAAGCATTACAGCCAGCAGTGCTATTAGAGAATATTTTGTACCAGCAAATGTATTAGAAACATAAAAAAGAGAGTAAAAGCCCAAATTAATCTCACGTAATAATCTAGAAGTGTCATCAGTTCATTTCTGCCAGAAAGAGCTGCAGCAGCAGCGACTACCCAAATGAGCTGCATAAAACGGTGTCTTCATTCAACAGCAACAGGAGATGAGTCCGTCCTGAATCATTTATAACATCACACCGACAGTCTATTAATAACATCTGCTCCTGGGAGGATCAGTCAGCCATCAGTTAGTGCCATGAAACACTCATTTAGATTGAAATTTATGCAAAGCTGGAGTCACACTGGAACTTTGAGAGAGCTCTTGGAAGTTCTCAGATGAAACTTTTCCAAACTCCAGTCTCAGTTAATAAATCCCTCACGGTGAACATAGTGAGCATGTAGGTAATGTTTACTGAGTACGCTATACCTAGATTTATTTGACTCTTGCAGATTTATGGCACATTTATTTGTTTAGAGCTTCACTTCCTGTCTGCCCTGCTGTCCTATTTACTTAGAGTCTATAGCTCAGATTCATTATTTATTTAACGTTTGTGAAGCTCTCATAAAGATTTCATAAAGTTTCTTCCTTGGATGATAGCAGCAGTTACATTTAACTTTGTAATCATTAGTGATTAGTTTAGGAAAGTGTTTAGGTTTCTGTTTTGCTCTGGTGCCTCACGTGACTAGCACTACAAACTCCGAATAGATGAGACACATGGTTTTGGTTTTGAGCTTGATGTGTGAATAAACACTTTCTTCTCTTTCAGTCCATTTTAATTTAAACATTCTCTGGACTTTTCCATGTCATCATTTAGTCTCTACTTAGACCAGAGAAATGTAATGTCTTTCTCTCAGTAGCCAGTCCTTGATGAGTCAGATGAGTTTCGATTATTTACCCTTTCCGTTAAATCTGGAAATTGGTCCTGACATCTTAAATCGAACGTTCAACCATCCTGATCAATTCTTTTGTGGTTCCTCGCATCATTAAGCAGGCTTTACAAAAACAATTCTCAAATCCACTTAATAATCCTTTGAATGTTTTACTCCTCATTTGCTTCAAGATTAAACCACAACAACCTCTGATGGATCTGAGCTCCTGACTGTGACTGCTGAGTGCAGAAACATCCAGCATTTTACACTTCATTTTCACTAGAAGTTTTCCCAAATGTTCTAGTGTGAACAGACTGCATGCACTACAGTTATGCACAATCTCTGTATGTTTGTGTCTGGGTGCATGCATACATCTTTTTTAAGGACCAAAACAGATAGGATCGTTTCAAATGTGCCCCAATCACATGCTAATCACAAAAATACAGTGTTTATTTGAGCCCAAAGATTTCTGTCTGGACATGAGGTCAAGGTTAGGTTTAGCTTCTATCGTGCTAATGGGAGGTCTTCACAAAGACAGACAATGAGTGTGTGTGTGTGTGTGTGTGTGTGTGTGTGTGTGAGAGAGAGAGAGAGTGTTTATACCTAAGGATTTTATGTTTTCATGCCCTCTTGTGCCCCAGTGAGACCCTTTTACGTTCTCCTTTTCAGTCCTGCTCTTGTTTTATGCTCTCTCTCTCTCTCTCTCTCTCTCTCTCTCTCTCTCTCTCTCTCTCTCTCTCTCTCTGTCTCTGTCTCCCTCTCTCTCTCTCTCTCTCTCTCTCTCTCTCTCTCTCTCTCTCTGTCTCCCCTCTCTCTCTCTCTCTCTCTCTCTCTCTCTCTCTCTCTCTCTCTCTCTCTCTCTCTCTCTCTCACACACACACACACACACACACACGTTTTCTTCAGGTTTCTAAATGGCTGAAGTGTCCTGTTATGCATACTAATCAGGGCTTAGTAAAAGAGGGTCCCCACCTTTTCATCTTCTCTGAATAAATCAGCGTTACTTCATTCCTCTCCTTTATTTTAAGAGCTGGGATTCTTTTTATAAAGCATCTTTGTCTTTCTGTGGGAAAAAAAAAATGTTTTATCTTCATACATTCTAAACCAGGGCTATGGTGATATTTATATGTTTATAATTTTGATTAAAGACACAAATAGAAATGAATTCAATCATTTAGGCATCATCTAGTTACCTTTATGCATTATTAACAACCCAGCTGTGTCGGTTATTACATGTGTGCCATGGCCTCTTTGAAACCACTTACCGAGCCTGAGGTCCCTTGCTGAACCATTTGAGTCTAAAATTCGTGACAAATTAATTCTGAGCTGCATTTACAAGCAGCTCTGGTTAATGCTGTGTTGACTGTGGTTTTCAGGATTTATTTACAGTTAATGAAATGTGTAATTCAGTGTAATTTTAGTGCTGCAAGGCTTACATCTGATGCACGTTTGATTGTTTAGCTTTCTTCGCACACTAAAATCTTGAATTTAGTCGTTCTGCTTCAACACATACCACGTTTCTGACTCTCTGCGGAAATTCTCTGTAAAACCCAAGCGTCTCTGTACTGAAGTGTTGTCGTATTGACGTGTTGCCCCGTCTCTCTGCAGCAGGAGATCTCGTACCAGTACCCAGTGTCTGAGGCAGCAGCACAGCTGAAGGCAGTGAGAGGAATCTTCCTCACGCTTTGTGACATGCTGGAGAACGTCACAGGAGGACAGATCATCAGGTAACATTATTACTTCTTTACATTTGAGACGTGTCCATTCACCATTTTATACCTTTTCTATTCTCCTTTTCTCCATCAAAATGGTCATTAAATAAGCTATCGGCATTCCACAACTGTTCCATAATGAACTAATCACAATTATTTGAGCTGAACGTAATGAACTCTTTGTGTTTCTATTTTATTTATAGTTGAGTAGAACCTATCACCAAATATAAGCGTTTTCCCAATGAGTTTATTGATATAATTAAACTGATATACCTTTTCTATATCAGAAAACACTCCTTTAACTTAAACCCAAGCAGGGATCTGAACTCTAAGTTCAGTATTTAACATCATATCTATATTGCTGCTCACACAATCAACTGTAAATAATTACTACTTCTCTCGGCTTAAATCAGGTTATATTAGTATTTGTTTTGGATCATCAGCATACAGATATACTGTATTAGTTGGTTAAATCTTTCCATTAATCTACATTATAGTTAGGTGACTTGAGAAGACAAATATACTATAAAAGAAAAAAAAAGTGCATATATCACTTGCTAGCTTCTTGCTTGTTCGTGGGATTTTGGTGCTTGGATAAAACAAATAAAGGTTAGTTTTAATACCAGGTGTTCATGTTGTTTCCCACTTTCTAACTCGAACATGCTGAGCTAACCATTTCCTAGTTCCTAGTTAAGTTGAACATAAGATAATGTAGAACCAACTGGTATTTTTGGCTAATTACTTATTAGCCAAAAAGTTACATTTATTCCAAATGCTCCAAAACTCTTAGCATTAACTACTTCATTATGTTCCTCTGTGTGTGTGTGTAGCTCCTCCCTGGTGCTCAGAAAGCAACTGGTCCACGTGGGTTATTGGAAGGAAGGAGAGAATCTGCTGGTGGTTGGTCTGCCTGCTGACAGGTGCATTAATGCTCATCCATACAAGTGTAAAGTTGTGTCTCAAATGATGGTAGCATTCATTCATTCATTGTCTGCCGCTTATCCGAACTATACTCGGGTCACGGGGAGCCTGTGCCTATCTCAGGCGTCATAGGGCATCAAGGCAGGATACACCCTGGGCGGAGTGCCAACCCATCGCAGGGCACACACACACTCTCATTCACTCACACAATCACACACTACGGACAATTTAGAGATGCCAATCAACCTACCATGCATGTCTTTGGACCGGGGGAGTACCCAGAGGAAACCCCCAAGGCACAGGGAGAACATGCAAACTCCACACACACACATGGCGGAGGCGGGAATCGAACCCCCTGGAGGTGTGAGGCAAACGTGAGGCAAACGTGCTAACCACTAAGCCGCCGTGCCCCCCATGATGGAAGCAATTATAATAAAATACAGCTGACATCCATCCATCCAGCTGAAATGGCTAATTTAAACGTCATTTGTTTGATGTCTATCGGCCATCTCGAAATCTTTCTTCATCCAGCATAAGTGCCCGATAGCCCCGCCCCTCTTCTGCTACATAAGCAAAGCTGCGAGTGTTGAGTGCATGTTTATTTGGTTGAATAATTGCATCATCCAGGTACTTTAAAAGTGTGCTTTACACTACTTACTCTACTCACACTATTTATACTACAAAATTTTGATGCACCCAAAGTCAGAACTAAATAATTAAGAGAATGTTTGGAGAAAAGTCTCATTTTTTAGTTGTCCTGTTTAATTAAAATGAGGTCTATCAGAAAATATATATGTTTAGTGTCTGATGCTTGGTTCTTTTACATTTGCACCGCAGATTTAAGTCTAATCGAATATAATTAACAAATTTATGGAAGTCTGTCTTGTTGATGTGATTTAGGACACCATGTGACTTACTGTCATCTACAGACTTCTTCACCCTGTACACCTTGACGATAGGTTGACCGGCTTGGACAGTTGTCACTAATCTAGTCACAAAACATTGGTGGCTTTTCAGTGTGTTTCAGTGATGTGTGTTATCCTACAGGGTGCCATTGCTGCATCTGCAGACTGTTATAAATGGCTTGGTGCGGACTCTCAGGGTCATGTACGGCTCCCTGCACAGGTGGGTGCTGTTTGCGTGCACTGTAGACAAACACCAGCATATTTATTTCATTTTCTGTTTCTTCTTTCCTGTTTAGGCCAATTTGGTAAGAACACGTTTAGCATACATTTCTTTGCAGTTGTAATTTATGCTTGATTTTTACTTTCTGTAGCTCTTTGGAAGCTGAATATGGCTTCTGCTTTTGTGTGTGAATGCTTGTGTCTTTGCGTGTGTGTGTGTGTGTGTGTGTACTGATGGGTGGGACAGAGGGCAGAGAGAATGAGAGTGTTTGTGCAGTTGTAATTGTGTGGTTTAGTGTATTTGAGTGGTTTTTGCTGCTTTGGTGTGGCAACAGGAGTAATTTAGCAGGAAACTGAACATAGAAAGTCTAGAAAGTTAAAGAAATCTGGGAAAGGCTTGTATGTGCTTTTTATGGCAATGGTAAAACAAATAAAGCTTGGCTTCTACATTTGCTTAGTTAACAAGTTAACATTTGCAAATTTGTAACATTTGAAATGCTGGGAAGAAGGTGGGAATACGCCCCGGATGGGATGCCAAGCCATCACAGGGCACCACCATGCACTCATATTCACAAGTAGGGGAAGTTTAGCACAGCCAGTGAACCTTGCAGCATGTTTTTGGGAACTGGAAGGAAAGAGAATACAGAGAAATATTACATGTATACTGGGTAAATTCAGGAATATAGACAATAAACCAAGCTCAGCATCAAACCACACCCTGGAGCAGGGAGGCTCATCAACAGAAATCCATTTTTTCTCTGTTTTCTCCATAGTGCCTTCAGTGAGCTGGAGAATGCTCCTCGCCTGGATCATTTCTTCTGTCTGTTCTTCCAGAGAATCATCCAGCCCTCTCGTTTGAGTGACAGCCCCGGCTCCCCCCCCTTCAACATCTCCGGGATCCCCCCCTTCAACATCTCCGGGACCCTCTTCCTAGACAACTTACCCGCCATGTGCTGGCTCACTTTACCTCCAGACGTTAAGGCATGTCCTCTAATACAGACAAACACTACTGCTCTTTCCATTTTTGCTTTGATTAGATCGGAGCTCATCACACTGGTCCTCAGCTGCAGGTTTGAGAAACTAACAGTAAAAATGTTCGATGAAGCTGAAGCGGTGCACAGAAGCGCGCTAACTGGTGATATTTTTAATAATGTACAGAATAAATGATTTAATGACACACATGCTGGTTAAATAACATGAATGTTAGATATGAAATTCAGTATAATTACAGGCTTTTGCTGCATCTTAATGGATCTTAAAGGAAATGTGATTTCTGTGGCTTACATGATTCTCTGTGGCTTCACAGGTCGAAGTAGACTCTGTTCTGTCAGACTTTGAGTCCTCTGACTTTGGTGACATGGTGAGCGGGGACAAAAAAAGACTATTTTTCTATTCTTTTTCTTATTGATTATATAAACAGAGACCAATCTTCTCCTTTTAACTGTTTTCTTTTTATCTCGGCTTTTGGTTTCAACAGTCGGAAGACTTCTATGGCATGCGGCGTCTGTACCTCATTTTAGGGTCCTGTCTCTTCTACAAGGTGAGTCTGTCTCCCAATGGATCCTCCTACATCCACTTCACCTTTGTGCACACTTCAACTGCTGAACAATGGAAGGGTTCAGTTATGGATGAGAAGATGGAGAGGATGAATCAGTTGCGTTAAAGTGAAGTTTTTGACCAAAATTCAGATATTTTCATTGAAAATCACCTGAGATTAGCAATCTGGTCACCAAACTCTGCTTTGTTAACGTATTATTAAAGCTGTACTGCATTTAAAGCATATAAAGTCTGTATTTAATAAAAATGAACATAAAAACTGCAAAAATATTATCAACCAAATCACTTTATATGTACAAATCCACACTTTGCTTCATGCCGAGTCTGTTGATGCAAAGATGTCATTGTTTCTTCAAAAAGGCTGCCATTTTTTTCTCTCTGAGTTTTTTTTTTTTGTTTGTTTATATTTATAGATAAATATGTCGTAAATATATATAGACATATAGACAACATTGAACTATCTGTGCTTTGTGGGTATAAAACGTCTCTCAAGATTCAGCAAGCAAATAAAGAGGCACATGAACTCAACCAGTTTGATATTTTTGATGAAGCACTCTGCATATTGGCAGGTATTTAAGATACAACGTTCTTGGTGTTTACTTTAGTCTCTTGTCTTTAGTGCAATGCTAACGTGAGCATGTGACACCAACACAGTCCTGGCTGAATGAGTGGATTTGGAACAAAGAGGAAATGTGTAGATTTACATTTAAGACATGAAAATGAACTTGAAAATGAGTCCAGCTTTCGCTGTGAGCATAACAGCAGAACCGAAAAGTGACACAAATGCAAAATAAGAGCAAAACTAAAGAAAAAACACATTCATTGCAGTTTCACTCTCTTTCCACTCAGGGTTATCTGATAGCGAACCACCTGCCTAAAGAGGACCTTCTGGACGTGTGTCTGTACTGCCAGCACTACTGTCTGCTGTGTCTGGGTGCAGAGCAACGTGTGGGGCAGTTGGTGGTGTGGAGGGAGGTGTTCCTGCAGCGCCGCTCACAGCCCGACTCCCCACCCCCCTCCACCTCCACCTCCCACCCAGGCTACTGCGAGTCCCATGGCCGCTTTTTCCTCCTCGTCGTGGGTCTGGTGAGGGTCTTCTTTTTTATTTTTAAATCATCATCTCATCTACAAGGTGTTCCAAAAGTCTTAATACATAGGGAAAATTAACACTTTATTTAAAAAACGTGAATATAATGTCTTTGCAAACACACACAGACCGTCATCTTTCTCATTTGTGGCTTCTGATTTGCAACTTTGCTTCCTGATCCAACCATGAGAATGATTTCTATACAATCTAATTTTTTCTTGTCAAAGGCATCCATAAAGGCTGCATGAGGCAAAAGAAGTATGAACAGTGTTGGAAGACATTTTGTTATAAAGTGTCTCCCCATGTAGGGAGACTTTTGGGGCACTCAGAAAGAACAAACATGGTAAAATGCAGCATACTATAAGAAATACACAAATTATATAATAATTAAAATTTAAATATCATAAATTAAATTAAATATAAATAAGTAAAATATAAAATATTATAAATATAATAAATATGCAGCATTAAATCAAGTGATGGAAAAAAAATCTACACACAGTAACTGAGGAAAATCCATTGATTACTAACTATTTGGTCAATTATTGTATGGAATTTATGAATATTTTTAATTTTATTTTTGACTTTTACATGCAAAATATTATATAATGAGGACTAATTTCCTTTGTTTTAAACACATTTATGTATTTGCTTAGCTACTTACTTATTGCTTATTTACTTATTTACATAAATTATGAGGCGGCACGGTGGCTTAGTGGTTAGCAAGTTCGCCTCTCAGCGTCTTGGGTTTGAGTCTCGGCCCGCTCACCGTGAGTTTGCATGTTCTCCCTTTTTTTTCCTCCCACAGTCCAAAGACATGCTTCTAGGTTGATTGGAGTCTCTAAATTGCCCATATTGTGTGAGTGAATGTGTGTGTGCCCTGCGATGGGTTAGCACTCCGTCCAGGGTGTATCCTGCCTTGATGTCTGATGACACCTGAGATAGATCGGATACAATGGAATGGAACATAAATTATGAAATGTATGCATTCTTCATTTTGTCAAATATGTTAAATACACAAAAAGTCTGATATTTCTTTCTGATAGCGTGTGTGATATTTATGCAGTTATGCAGCTTCATGCAGTTCCATGGCTTATGACTGATCAAAGCCTCTCTGTCTGACCCTGGTCTTGTTCAGTGTCTGTTCTCTTCAGCTTCTTTCTGCTGTCTCACGATGTGTAATTACATGACAAAGGATTCTGTAGAAGTGTCACATCATCATTACAGCTCTTTCAGCAATCACTGATCCTGTGTATGCCCCGAAAGTTGCCTCGTGCTACACGGGTATAAAACTCAACTAACTAACTGTAATTAACTCAGCCTGCTTCACATGTTTTAATGACTTTTATTTATTTGATGAAATAGTGCAGGCGAATAAATAATGGATTCAGATTTTTTTCCTCTAAGAGCACATTGGCAGCTATTTTGCTTTCAACACTCCAGATGTGCAATTGTTTAAATATGTTACCTTTTTGTGTGTGTGTGTGTGTATACGTGCGTGTGTACATATATATGTATGTGTGTGTGTATATATTTGTGTGTATGTATGTATGTATATATGTGTGTGTGTGTGTGTGAGCTCAGTAATTCCATGCTGTTTTATCCAATATCCTCTCAGCTGCCCTGCCTGTAGCAAGGTTTCCCTGCTGCTAGTCTTATTGCCACACATTCCTGTCAGGACTTTGTGCAGAACACTGGATCTCCAGCAGTGCAGCATTGTTCTTTCTCTAGAGCTCTGTTTCTCACACTTCAGCCGCACTGCTTTCACTTCATGTTCATGTCGCACTTTTTCAATCTTTTCTTCTTGGTGTTCTCTCAGTAGGCTTTTTCTCACTCTTTCTCTCATTCTACTGATTCAAAGATTATTATATTCCTTGTTCTGTGCCTTAAGAAGAATATTTATGTTTATATATAAATAACTACAATGAGAATAAGTCAAGTAAATTTAATTCACACACAGTTTATTTGTTTATTTATTTTTCTTTTGTCCCGTATCTTGTATATTTACAGAAACACTTTATGCAGTGCGTGTTACTGGAAGCCGGTGGTTGTGCGTCTCTTGCTCTCGGATCTCCTGGTCCTGACTGTATCTACGTCGACCAGGTCAAAGCCACTCTCCTGCAGCTCGAGAGTCTCGAGTCTGCCATTGAAGAACGTCTCTCAGCTCCTCCTACTCCTTGTCTGTCCTGTGCCGATTGGTTCCTGCCCTCCAGTGGGCGGGACCGCCAGGACGTGATTGGCAGCTCACCCATCCTAAACCGGCTGACAGCAGCCATCAAGCCACCATCACCAGGCACGATCGGTCGAAGCCTGTTCAGAGACGCGGGGTCAGGGCTGAAGGGCAGGAAGCCAAGCCCACAGCGGAGCGTGTCGGACAGCGGGAGCGAGGGTCGAAGCGAGCCGGGTGACGTTGGGTTGAGAATGCCCTCTGCTGGTACTCGCAGGGATTCTCTGGGGTCTGGGGGATCAGATGGCAGCGGCAGCAGTGGGGGACTGTTTAAGGTGCGGCTTAATTTGCCTTTGCATTCTTTCTGATGAGTTTTTTTGATGAGTTCCTTGACTAAGGGGAATTTGTTCTAAAAAGTTTTGGCCCTACACATGTTCTATAGTAATGTCCAGGAAAGAAACAACAAAAGCAAATGCTAAGCTGATGCAATTTAAAGAAATACCCCCTCAAATTCTAACCTTTAATCTCTACTCCATCTGTAATTATAGTGTGATTACAACCAAAAATAATTTCCCTAAATGACACGTACGCTGACAAAAGACAGAAAACCCCAAACCCTTGTTCTTCTGCACTTTTCTTACACCACAGTACAACCTGTAAAACACATATACTTTATGTTGTGCGCTACAAAGTGCCTAATGTGAGTGATCCAGATCAGCCTTTTCCAGAAGCATCCTCATTTTCATCCCATGACATCTCTCAGCTCGCCTCGACCTTTTCCTGTAGAGATTTATAATTCTGCAGTATCTAACTCATTTCAGGAGCAAAAATACTGTATATCACCATGGTGTGATTCAAATCTTTGAACGCGGACAGTGTATATGAGCTTTCCTGAACAGATCTGTACTTTATAAATGTTTTTCTGCAGATTCCCAAACTTAAGCAGCCCAATCCGTTCTATCTGGGTTCTCTGAAGAAGAGCCTGACTGAGAGAGAGGCCGAGGAGATGCAGAACACTCTGAAGTGAGTCTGTGTGAAAAAGACCAAGACATAGTTGAATTCATTTTTCTAAATAATATGAAGAAATAGCTTCCTGATGTAACCTTACACAAGAGTGTGCACAGGTTTTAGGAAATAAACAAGGTAACACTTTTTATGTGCAGGAGTATTAAAGCTCTCAGTGGGTGTGTCAGGGCTTTTTGTGCTGTGGCAATGTGTATATATATATATATATATATATATTCCATTTTTTGTGGACTGTGTGTGTGTATGTGCAGGCTCACAGCAGGTTTGGAAAATACACTTTTTCACTACGTTCTGATGGAGACAGTGCAGGGCATCTTCATCACACCTACACACCGAGAGATATCACAGCTCAGCGGCTCCATCCACCCTCAACTCATCCGCAACTTCCACCACTGCTGCCTGTCCATTCGCCATGCCTTCCAGCAAAGCCTGCCACCACGGGTATTTGTGTGTGTGTGTCTGTGTGTATCTGTGTTTATGTTTGCGTTGGTTAGTGTTTATGCATGTGTCTGTGTTCCTGTACGTGTGGGTGTGTTCATTATCACCCTGAAGTAATTTTCCCTTTTACAGCATCTCCTGAAATTCTAGTCATGTGTTACTGGACACTGGGTTTTTTACGTGTGTGTGTGTGTGTGCGTGTGTGTTGTAGCAGGACAGACGAGGAGCTGACAGGCCACACACCTCTCGAGGCCTTGGTCCAGTTAAAGAACATGGCATTTTGTTCCAGTGCAAACCCGAGAACTGGACTGACCAAAAGAAACCTGCTCCCACAATGACCTACTGGGTTATCGGGTACATGTTTCTTTATGATTTTAATACAGTTTCTGCATTTCTCTTTTAGTATTCAAAACTATAGTCATTACGCTTTATCCGTTACATTCCAACCTTCCAGCTATTGGTATTTGACTAAAACTGAACAAGAGCTGACTCCAACGTCAGACTCTGCTACAGTCCTGTCTCTGAAGGAATGACTGCTGATTTAGAGAAATCATCAAAGCACTTAAATGCTGACTGATTCATTTTAGCAACTGTTTCTGTTCTTCTTCAGAGAAATGTGTAGAAATAGCAGTCAGGGTTCATTACATACTGTACATATACACCGACCAGGCATAACATTATGCCTAATTATTGTGTTGGTTCCCCTTTTGCTGCCAAAACAGCCCTGACCCGTCATGCACTGTGTATTCTGACCCCTTTCTATCAGAACCAGCATTAACTTCTTCAGCAATTTGAGCAACAGTAGCTCGTCTGTTGGATCGGATCACACGGGCCAGCCTTCACTCCCCATGTGCATCAGTGAGCCTTGGCCGCCCATGACCCTGTCACCGGTTCACCACTGTTCCTTTCTTGGACCACTTTTGATAGATACTGACCACTGCAGACCGGGAACACCCCACAAGAGCTGCAGTATTGGAGATGTTCTGATCCAGTCGTCTAGCCATCACAATTTGGCCCTTGTCAAACTCGCTCAAATCCTTATGCTTGCCCATTTTTCCTGCTTCTAACACATCAACTTTGAGGACAAAATGTTCACTTGCTGTGTAATATATCCCACCCACTAACAGGTGCCATGATGAGGAGATCATCAGTCTTACTCACTTCTCCTCTCACTGCTCATAATGTTATGTCTGATCGGTGTATATATCTTCCATGCATAAAAATTTAATTCAATTTACTTTCTATATGCTCTTAACAATGGAAATTTGTCCATTGTCATTTTAGTAAAAATTTGAAATATTTTAGATCTGGCAATAGCACAAGAAAGCTTTAAGCTTAAAAATAGTTTGTTTTTGTTTGTTTAAAAAAGACTAGTGCTAATAACCTACATGTCTGAGAAGAATCATTGGAATTCAAATAAATACTAGATCAATGTTACTATTTAAGATATTTAAGATTTCACCTGCTCTCATTTTTTGCAGTGTAGCATAGCTTGAGCAGAACATAGTTATAACTTCAAGAGTTATATAGTTTCCTGAAACCTGTGCTCAGTGTTTAAACAGTACATGTTTACCAACAGTAATTGTAGTTTATTTCCATTTTATTTTAAGACTCTTAAGATAAACTCCTTTTAGTCTTCATTTTGGGGATCTGTAGTTCACTTCCTCTTTGTTTACCAAAAATAACTTGAGAATTGTACCGTAAGTGTCTGTGGTGCAACCCAAATTCTACACTATGCTAGTTTTAATGGTGTCCCATCAATTTGACACCCTTATGTACAATGCAACTGGCTGCAGAGTAGATTTTTAATCAGAACTTACAGCCTCTGTGTCATCGTTCTGTGTTGCAGGCGGATGGTGCTAGAACCCGTTCCTCAGGAGTTCTACGTATGTTTTCACGACTCGGTGCCAGAGGTGCCTGTGGAGATGGCCTTCAGGCTGTCGTTCGGCCTAGCCGTGTGATTTTTATTCAGGTTTCCTGGGTCACATTGAATATTAAAAACCTGCGTGAGGAAAAGAGATGCTGAAGCTGAATGATGGATTACATAAAGGGCTGGATGCTGGGTCCGTTAGTTTTGTTTTGTTTTTTGTATTAGTATATTTCTGTGTCCAGGAACAGACCTATGTGTCGTCCAGCAAACAAGCAGGATTTTGGGAGTCGGTCATCTGAAAATCTCAACATTTATACCTCAGATTGTGCTGAAATTTTTTAAAGAGAGGGATAAAGCTAGAGGGCTTTGGGACATTAGTGCAAGAGCCTGTATTTTCACTATAGAGATATGTAAAGCCTTCACTGGCGTGTGTACGAAAACTGCTGTTGGTTTGTAATGAAAGCATTGTAACCTGGAAGCTGTAGGTTTGCACATGGCAGGTTTTCTCACAACATTGCAGCTATGGATGTTTTTTAAAATCATCCTGGACCAAACACAGCCTTATGACTTGCCAAACAGTTGCACATGTGTCCATGCTGCTGGTGGAGTAAAGAGCTTGATATTACACTGACCAACATCAGGGTGTTTTTTTAATGTGGTAAAAAAAAATGTTTATTTAATATGTGGTTAAGAAAGATTGTTTCAGCTATGAGAAATAATTACAAATATTTCTATATCTTATAATTATCACAACTGAATCTTTTTTCTCTCGCAGCTACAAGTTCATTTCTCACAATTGAAATTTAGTGCTGATTTGGTGCACAAAGTCACACTTACTCAGAATGAATGAATTATTAATGAATGAATTAATCGTGCGATTTGTACGATATTAACACAGAATCGCGGAATTAATATTTTCTTAGAAATGCCGTATATCCCGCTTCCATATGAAGCAGTTTGTGTGTTTTGTATTAAAATTCTGCATCACAAGACAATACAACCCATAATGGCCATGTCACCTTGTAATAATGTTTATTTCAGACTTTCTACCAAAAAAAAAAAAATCTGGGGTACTCAAGAAATAATTGAAATGCTAAAGCCTTGAGAGACTGAAGCATCACACAAACACTAAATGAATAAATTGGGTTTTTACATCTACACTGATTCAGCATCGTGCTCTTCTCTAAGTAAACATCATTCACATGAACAAATGAAGATAATTTGTAATTAGAATACAACAGAAATCAAGCAGGATGAATTTTTAGAGAAATCACAGCGTACAGTTTCTCCATATTGGATGATGTTAAAGGTGTGGGGTTTTAATTATATAAAGTTATTTTTAAACCTGTAATCATAGGATTTCAAAGATTATCTTTCTGGTTTAGAAATGAGCCCCGCCCCCCAGCCCGAACAAAGCTGCCTGGCTCCTCCCATTCCCTTTAGATGGAGAACCATAATGAATAGCAGAGAGAGATTGCTGTTCCCATCACAGACAGCAGAGGGCTCTAAAAATAATAAAACAACTTCCTTAAATATAAATGGGATTAGTTTCTCTCAGGCGGCTGGTTTTATAACAGCACGTGTATGCTTGATGGATTGGGATCGGACGCTGTGAAGGACATCCATGTTAGAAACTCTACAGGGAATAAGCTCAAAAAACAAATTTTTGGATTTTGGAATCGCAGAGTCTGTATTATGAAACATTTTTAAATAAAGTATAAATTAGTCTCTCTGAACTTACAGACATCCAGAAATCCTGCTGTTCCAACAGTGCAATGCACATCCGTATGAGTTCTTTAAGCTCAAGCTGCACTTTCTACAAGCATTAAGTTCTTCCTGTAACAGTCCAGACTGCAGAGAGGAGTTCCCGTCTTGGAGCATGAGTACTTCTTCAGGTTGGGGCAGCCAGCGACGCCGCAGCTCACAGGAACAGGAGGAAGTGGGCGTGGAGGGGCAGGTGCCGGAGCGCTCACTCCAACCGGGTAAGATATCAGTGCCCCCTGAACATTATCCGAGTACCTCACCATGGGCACCTGCGCCTGCTTGGCCTTGCGCTCTTTTGTGCTTTTGATTTTGGCCTTGCTGGTCTTGGTGAGCCTCTCGATGGTCTGGTTCTTGTTCTCTTCAGCCTTTTTGGCTGCCTGCAGGCGTCTCTTGCGAGCCCGTTCCTCCCGCTTCTGCAGCATCTCGGCCGTCAGCTCTTTCTCTTTGTAGCCCATGGGGAGCTCAAAGAGGGGCTGAATCTGCTGCTTGTGCAACAGCGCTTTCTGTTCACATAAATGACACAGAGCAAGTGAACAGCAAGCAACAATTATCTGACATTTTGGCTGATGATTATTTGTACATAATTGTGGTTAAAAAATGACTGACAAAAGCCTGTTGAACGAGGTAAACTATTCTCTTATATGGCACAAAAGAACAGAGTTTACCCTCACTGGAAGATTACAAGCCATATAATGCTACAGTCACCACCACCCCCACATCAATCACAGTGATACCAGCCAATCGTAGGCATCTGTATGCTCAAGTATGTGGAAGAGGGCAGATCTGTCTAGCTATGTTTTCTGTGACACCATCTGAGCATCAGTTTGAAAAATATGCCTGGCTTCTCGTGTCAGGAAGAAGCATGTGTTGTTGTGTAACAGTGGAGAGCTTGTAGAGAGGGAATTGTGAGGTGGACAAAAACCTACACAAATAAACAATCACCTGCAACATATTGAGTGGGCCAGAAATAATGCAATGCTTTAACACTATACCTGTCTGGCAGTCAGAAGAGACTCATCTATCTCCTTCTTCAGCTCTCCGTTATCATCCAGTTCTCCTTTCTCCAGCGCATCGAGCCACTTCTCCTCCTCGTCCATGGGGCCTTCCAAAAACGAATCGGTGTCCATGTCTGGTAGAGGAGAAGGCTCCAAGTTACTGTCCTCGTCTGGAACATCATGGAAAGATTGGGATTTTCCTTATAGAACACTGAGCCCTTTTTACAAGTACTGACTGGAATATACACCGATCAGGCATAATATTATGCCTAATACTGTGTTGGTTCCCCTTTTGCTGCCAAAACAGGCCTAACGCATCATGCACTGTATATTCTGACACCTTTCTATCAGAACCAGCATTAACTTTTTCAGCAATCTAAGCAACAGTAGCTCATCTGTTGGATAGGATCACACGGGCCAGCCTTCGCTCCCCACGTGCATCAATGAGCCTTGGCCGCCCATGACCCTGTCAACGGTTCACCACTGTTCCTTCCTTGGACCACTTTTGATAGATACTGACCACTGCAGACCGGGAACACCCCACAAGAGCTGCAGTTTTGGAGATGCTCAGATCCAGTCGTCTAGCCATCACAATTTGGTCCTTGTCAAACTCACTCAAATCCTTACGCTTGCCCATTTTTCCTGCTTCTAACACATCAACTTTGAGGACAAAATGTTCACTTGCTGCCTAATATATCCCACCCACTAACAGGTGCCATGATGAGATCATCAGTGTTATTCACTGTCAATGCTCAGAATGTAATGCCTGATTGGTGTACATACAGTTAGATCCATATATATTTGGACACAGAGACAAGTTTTGTTATTTTAGCTGTTTACCAAAACATATTCAAAATACAGTTATATAATTAATATGGGTTTAAAGTGCAGACTCTCTGCTGTAATTTGAGGGTATTCAAATTGAAATTGGAGGAAGTGTTTAAGAATTACATCTCCTTACATATGTAGCCACCTCTTTTTCAAGGTACCAAGAGTAATTGGACAATTGCCTCAAAAGCTATTTCATAGGATGCATGGGCTGTTCCCTCGTTAATCCATCATCATTTGAGCAGATAAAAGGTCTGGAATTGATTCCAGGTGTGGCTGTGAATCCCAACATGTGGTCAAAAGAACTCTCAATGGAAGTGAAACAGACCATCATTAGGATGAAAAAACAGAAGAATCCATCAGAGTGATAGCAGAAATGTTAGGAGTTGCCAAATCAACAGTTTGGTACATTCTGAGAAAAAAAGATTGCACTGGTGAGCTCGGGAATTTAAAAAGGCCTGGACGTCCTGGAGGAAGTAGGTGTATCAGTATCTAAGTCTACCATAAAAAGAAGACTTCATGAGAGATCAAGATCAACCTGTACCAGAATGATGGGAGAAAGAAAGTATGGAGAAGGTTCTGGAACAGCTCATGATCCAAAGCACACCACATCCTCTGTAAAACATGGTGGAGGCAGTGTGATGACATGGGCATGCATGTCTGCCAGTGTTTTTTCAATTAATTCTAAATTTAAACTCAGCCAGATTAATTCTAAAGTGTATAGGGATATACTTTCTGCTCAGATTCAGCCAAATGCTGCAAAGATGATTGTACAGTGCTTCACAGTACAGATGGACAATGACCCAAAACATACCACAAAAGCAACACAGGGGTTTTTTAAGGCAAAGAAGTGGAATATTGTGCAATGGCCAAGTCAATCACCAGATCTCAACCCAATCGAGCATGCATTTCACTTGCTTACAAAACCTACGGCAGAAAGACCCACAAACAAGCAACAACTGAAGACAGCTGCAGTAAAGGCCTGGCAAAACATCACAAAGGAGGAGACCCAGCGTCTGGTGATGTCTATGGGTTCAAGTCTTCATGCAGTCATTGCCTCCAAAGGATTCTCAACAAAGTATTAAAAATGAACATTTTATTTACAGTAATGTTAATTTGTCCAATTACTTTTGAGCCTGAAATGAGGTAACTGTATTAAAATGGTTGCAATTCCTAAATGTTTCATAGGACATTTTTGTTCAACCCCTCTAATTAAACCTGAAAGTCTGCCCTTCAATTGCATCTCAGTTGTTTAATTTCAAATCCAATGTGGTGGCATGCATAGCCCAAATCATGAAGATTGCGTCACTGTCCAAATATTTCTGGGCCTAACTGTATCTCTTATGGATGGAATTAATGAGGATATGAAGCTAGTGGGGGCAAGTGTTGAGGATGCAGAAGATAGGGATAGGTGGAGAGAGATGATTCGCTGTGGCAGCCCCTGAAGGGAAAAGCCGAAATCTCACAAAGCAGAAATTTGTCACAAAGCAGCTTTACAAGAATAAAAAAAAAAAAATTAGAATAAAAATTACAAAGATAAAAATTTATTTTTATCCCTAATGAGCTAGCCATACAAATAAACTGCTGGACATCAGAGCACCTGAGAACGCAGGAAAAAAGTATACAGTGATACCTAAAATGATTAAATGCCCATAAAGGGTGCTTCATTTTTTCTAAATGAAAAAAAATAAGTGTCTTACTTATTATGATGAAACCTAAAAACTCACCGAGCCAAGCACGGTACTGTTCAATCGGAACTCCCTCTGAGGGCTCATCGTCGTCCTCATCGTCGTCCTCGTCATCTTCATCATCAGAGTCATCGTCATCATCACTGTCCACAATCAGAGGAGACATCGAGTGCACGGCTTCTGGGATCACCGTGAAGGTGGGAACGCTGAAACAACAACATATAGCATCATCAGAGATCCTAAATTGGACTGCATTCCATCTCAGTTCTCAACAAATGAGTAATAAATCGCTCACCTCTTGGTGCCCAGTGTTTGTCCTCCTAACTTGATCTTCAGCTTCAGTTGTGGAGGCTTCAGCACGAAGCCAGAGTCTGACTCCAGAGCCTCAGACGAGAAGCTGTGGCCATCATCACGGTGGTGCTTCTTCTTATGTTTCTTGTGCTTTTTGTGCTTCTTCCTGTGAGCGTTGTAGTCGTCATCATCCCCTGAAAAAACGGTGGGTGAAAAAACAGTGGATGGATGGATTCCTTTTGAGACTCAAGATTTCTTTCGAACATCATCTCAGGGAGTCTTTCCCTCATCACCATCGCCTCCAGCTTGTTCATTAGGGATATGCTTAAAATGTTTACTTCCTGAATTTATATAATTTCTGTAAAGCTAACTTGTGACCCTGTCTTTTTTAATTCAAATTTAATTCAACTGCTGCTGTTGTTTCATCTCGCTGTGTACTGCACATTGTATATGTTTATGATGATCTTGCTGACTGCTTGACTATTTTAAGGAGTGTGTGTGTGCATGGTGCCCTGCGATGGACTGGCATGCCATCCACGGTGTATTACTGCCTCACGCCCAGTTTCCAGAAGTGACCCTGACCGGGATAAAGTGGATAATAAGAGTAAATATATGAATGTGTAGTGCAATCATTCATTCATTCATTGTCTACCGCTTATCCGAACTATTCTCGGGTCACGGGGAGCCTGTGCCTATATCAGGCGTCATTGGGCATCAAGGCTGGACGGAGTGCCAACCCATCGCAGGGCACACACACACTCTCATTCACTCACACATTCACACACTACGGACAATTTAGAGATGCCAATCAACCTACCATGCATGTCTTTGGATTGGGGGAAGAAACCAGAGTACCCGGAGGAAACCCCCGAGGCACGGGGAGAACATGCAAACTCCACACACACAAGGCGGAGGCGGGAATCAAACACCCAACCCTGGAGGTGTGAGGCAAACGTGCTAACCACTAAGCCACCGTGCCCCCTAGTGCAATCATAATACTTATTATTATACGTGCAACAAATACAGTGTGAGTGTCTGGAAATCTCTGATTTTAGGGCAGTGGTTAAAATGCTGGACTTCTGGCCCCTTGAACAAGAGCCTTAACCTTCAACTGCTCAGCTAAGGAGTCGCTCTGGATAACGCCGTCTGACAAAATGCAGAACTGGAAATTTAATGACACCAGATGTTATGCAGGAAAAACAGGATTTGAAGATGACAGATAGAGAAAGCTCATATGGCTCTTGGATTTAAACCATACACAGTCCTTTACTGAAATACAAACCAGGAAAAAAAGGTAAAAAAAAAAATAAAAAAAAAACTTTAATGCAATTATCTGTGTCTAACTTTTCCTTCCTAGTCACCTTATTACAGTATATACTGTACTTGTACTACTTTTGTACAAACTTGCCTATGTGCTTGAACTCCTTGTGTGTATATATATGTATATATATATACTCCTGAACAAAATCTTAAGACCATGGAAAATATTACAAGTATTCACACTTCGCACTGGTGGATCGTAACCAGGTTGTAAGAACTACTTCAAAATGGCAAAAGAAGAAACAAGAGTAAGAGACAAAATATAGAGAGTAGGCAATTTATTGAAAACTGCATTAAAACTCAAACTGGCTGGTCATCAGCTGATCAAAAGTTTAAGACCATAGCCTTTACAAGTTAAAATCTGTGCAAAATTGAACGTCATTAATGTCATTGTTCTTCAGACAATCACTTTGTCATGATCTCCTGATGGCAAACGCAAAAAGGCTTTCTGTTTTTGAACGTGGCAGGATTGTTGAGCTGCACAAGCAAGGGCCCTCGCAATGCGCCATTGCTGCCGAGATTGGACGCAGTAAGTCATTTTAAATTTCTTAAAAGATCCTGAGAGTTATGGGACAAAAAAAATCAAATGGTAGACCCAAAAAAACTTCACCTGCACTGAGCCGGAGGATCCGATGGGTTGTCCGTGAAGACACAGGCTGATCCTTGACCCAAATTAAGGCCCTTACTGATGCTGACTGCAGCCCAATAACCATAAGACGGCATCTGCGAGAAAAGGGCTTAAAGAACAAAAAAATGTCTTCGAAAGCCACATCTCGTCCCACACCACAAACTTGCCCGTTTGGAATTTGCAAGGGAGCACTAAACATGGGACATTGAAAGATGGAAGAAAGTTTTGCTCTCGGACGAGAAAAAATGTAACCTGGAGGGTCCTGATGGCTTCCAGCGATACTGCCATGACAAGGAGATCCCACTGGAGGTGTTTTCTACGTGGCACAGTGGAGGAGGCTCCATCATGATCTGGAGTGCTTTTTCCTTCAATGGGAAAATGGAGCTTCAGGTTGTGCAGGGGCGCCTGACGAAGGACTTCTTCCAGGACAATAACGTTGCACTTCCGGACCATCCTGCGTGTACCCTGATCTAAATCCCCTTGAGAATGTTTGGGGATGGGTGGCAAGGGAAGTTTACAAAAACGGACATCAGTTCCAGACTGTAGATGCCCTTCGTGAAGCCATCTTCACCACATGGAGCAACGTTTCCACCAGCCTCCTAGAAACAGTTGCATCAAGCATGCCGAAACGAGTGTTTGAAGTTATCAACAAGAACGGTGGGGCTACTCACTACTGACTCCTTTTTTGACACTTTTAGTTCTGTTGTGTGTAATTTTGGGCTATGATCTTAAACTTTTGATCAGCTGATGAACAGCCTGTTTGAGTTTAAATGCAGTTTTCAATAAATTGCCAATCTCTGTTTTTTGTCTCTTGCTCCTTTTCTTCTATTGACATTTTGAAGTACTTCTTACAACCTGGTTATGATCCACCAGTGCGAAGTGTGAATACTTGTAAGTGTGAATACTTGTAAGTGTGTATATATATATATATATATATATATATATATATATATATATATATATATATATATATACACACACACACACGGAGTTCAAGCACATAGGCAAGTTTGTACAAAAGCAGTATATGTATGTATGTATGTATGTGTGTGTGTGTGTGTGTGTGTGTGTGTGTGTGTGTGTAATTCTGTGCAAAGGCTTTATAAACTTGAGTAGATTTATCTGTACAACTATAAGTTTGTATCTGTAATGTATTTATGATCACTCACCTACAAGAAACCTGGGGTGGATCATCATGTCCTTCCTCTTTCCCATTGACGCTGCTGTATAAACCCCTCAGCTCATCCACACTGCCAACATTCTCACTCTTAAATTATTTACTTACTTTAATGAGCACTGTTTATTAACTCTTCAGTGCTAGCTAGCGAGCTAACCAGATACGCGATATACACAAACGAAAACCTACACTTTAATTCAACTTTTAAAAAAATCTTAAAACGGATGACACGGTAATAAAATTCACGTCGACAGACACACTCCTTTTACTTATTTTAACTCCTTTTTTTTATTATTATTATTGAGCACTGCGTTAGCAACAACAACCACACTAGAGAGCCTTTTATTTGAGTTTACAAACGTCGTTACTACACATCATGGGTAATGTAGTCCAAACTAGGCATTTCTTAGCCGGTTGCAGATTTAAAAAGAACTACATTACCCATAAACCTTTGCGTCCGCGGACGGAAGACGCGCAAGGTCAGTGAGTAGAAGTGTGCTTAGATTTGTGTAATGTACGTGGTTGGAAGTGTTGGTTTGTGGTATTTATAACGTTGTTTTAAACTCTAAACTTAATATATGTCATATATCTATAAACGCTTAGTTTATAGATATATAAACTATGTTTAAATATAAAATTTGCCTTGTTAGAATAAATGATAACAGTTGGATAACAACAGTGCAAGGTGTGCTTATTTGAATAAGCGACAGCGACAATAATAATAATAATAATAATAATAATAATAATAATAATAATAATAAATATTAATATTAATAATAACGTAGCAATGACGTAATAATGACGCAATAATAAGTTTAGTAATCACTAATCTAATATTTTCATGACTAGCCATGGGGGTCACAGTCCAGTGACTTCTGTGCCGGTCCCAAGCCCGGATAAATAGAGAGGGTTGTGTCAGGAAGGGCATCCGGCGTAAAACATTGCCAAATTTAACCATGCGAATCGTCAGTACGAATTTCATACCGGATCGGTCGAGGCCCGGGTTAACAACGACCGCCATCGGCGCCGTTGACCTACAGGGCACCGGTGGAAATTGGGCTACTGTTGGTCGAAGAAGTAGAGGAGGGAGGAGAGTGTACAGACAGAGAGAGAAGAGGAAAGGTAAGAGTGTAGGACTGAGAATAGGAACTCTGAATGTTGGTACTATGACAGGGAAAGGTAGAGAGCTGGCTGATATGATGGAGAGAAGGAAGGTGGATATACTGTGTGTACAGGAGACCAGGTGGAAGCATAGCAAGGCTCATAGTATAGGAGCAGGATTCAAGCTGTTTTATTATAGTGTGGATAGTAAGAGAAATGGGGTAGGTGTGGTCCTGAAGGAGGAGTTTGTGAGGAATGTCCTGGAGGTGAAGAGAGTGTCAGACAGGGTGATGAGTCTGAAGTTAAAGATTGAAGAGGTGATGTTGAATGTTGTTAGTGGTTATGCCCCACAGGTAGGTTGTGAGTTAGAGGAGAAAGAGAGATTCTGGAGTGAATTAGATGAGGTGATGGAGAGTATTCCCACGGGTGAGAGAGTGGTGATAGGAGCGGATTTTAATGGACATGTTGGCGAGGGGAACACAGGTGATGAGGAGGTGATGGGCAAGTTTGGAGTTAAGGAAAGGAACCTTGAAGGACAGATGGTAGTGGACTTTGCTAAGAGGGTGGACATGGGTGTGGTTAACACTTATTTTCAGAAGAGGGAGGAGCATAGAGTGACTTACAAGAGTGGAGGTAGGAGAACACAGGTAGACTACATCCTATGTAGAAGAAGCAATCTGAAAGAGATTAGTGACTGTAAAGTGGTAGTGGGAGAGAGTGTAGCCAGACAGCATAGGATGGTGGTGTGTAGGATGACTTTGATGGTCTGTAAGACGAAGAGGTCAAAGATAGAGAAGAAAACCAAGTGGTGGAAGCTGAAAAAGGAGGAATGTTGTGAGGAATTTAGACAGAAGTTGAGGCAGGCTCTGGGTGGTCAGGTAGTGCTGCCAGGACTGGGAAACTACAGCAGAAGTGATCAGGGAGACAGGGAGAAAGGTGCTGGGTGTGTCATCTGGAAGGAGGAAAGAAGATAAGGAGACTTGGTGGTGGAATGAGGAAGTTCAGGATAGTATCCAGAGGAAGAGGTTAGCCAAGAAGAAGTGGGACATGGACAGGACTGAAGAGAATAGACAGGAATACAAGGAGTTACAGCGCAGAGTGAAGAGGGAGGTGTCTAAGGCCAAGCAGAAGGCATATGACGAGTTGTACACTAGGTTAGACACTAGAGAAGGAGAGAAGGACTTGTACAGGTTAGCTAGGCAGAGGGATCGAGATGGGAAGGATGTGCAGCAAGTTAGAGTTATTAAGGATAGAGATGGAAGGGTGCTCACAAGTGAGGAGAGTGTACAGAGGAGATGGAAGGAATACTTTGAGGAGCTGATGAATGAGGAAAATGAGAGGGAAAAAAGAGTAGAAGGGGTGAACTCTGTGGAACAGAAAGTAGATAAGATTAGAAAGGATGAAGTCAGGAAGGCTTTGAAGAGGATGAAAAGTGGGAAGGCAGTTGGTCCTGATGACATCCCGGTGGAGGTCTGGAAGTGTCTGGGAGAGGCAGCAGTGGAATTTTTAGCTAATTTGTTCAACAGGGTTTTAGAGAGTGAGAGGATGCCTGAGGAATGGAGAAGAAGTGTGTTAGTGCCGATCTTTAAGAATAAGGGTGATGTGCAGAGTTGCAGTAACTATAGGGGGATAAAGTTGATGAGCCATACAATGAAGGTATGGGAAAGAGTAGTGGAAGCTAGGTTAAGGAAGGTAGTGGAAATTTGTGAGCAGCAGTATGGCTTCATGCCCAGAAAGAGCACAACGGATGCAATTTTTGCTCTGAGAATTTTGATGGAGAAGTATAGGGATGGTCAGAAGGAGTTGCACTGTGTGTTTGTAGACTTGGAGAAAGCATATGACAGGGTGCCAAGAGAAGAGCTGTGGTACTGTATGAGGAAGTCAGGAGTAGCAGAGAAGTATGTCAGAGTGGTGCAGGACATGTATGAGAGGAACAGGACAGTGGTGAGGTGTGCTGTAGGTCAGACAGAGGAGTTCAATGTGGAGGTGGGACTGCATCAGGGATCGGCTCTGAGCCCCTTCCTGTTTGCTATATTGATGGACCAGTTGTCAGAGGAGGTCAGACAGGAGTCTCCTTGGACAATGATGTTTGCAGATGACATTGTGATCTGTAGTGAGAGCAGGGAGCAGGTGGAGGAAAACCTGGAGAGGTGGAGGTTTGCACTGGAGAGAAGAGGAATGAAGGTCAGTCGTAGTAAGACTGAGTACATGTGTGTGAATGAAAGGGAGGGAAGTGGAACAGTAAGGTTACAGGGTGAAGAGGTGAAGAAGGTACAGGAGTTTAAGTACTTGGGGTCAACAGTCCAGAGTAATGGAGGGTGTGGGAAAGAGGTGAAGAAGCGAGTGCAGGCAGGTTGGAATGGGTGGAGAAAGGTGTCGGGAGTTCTGTGTGATCAGAAAATATCAGCGAGAATCAAGGGGAAGGTGTACAGGACAGTGGTGAGACCGGCCATGCTGTATGGTTTAGAGACAGTGTCACTGAGGAAGAGACAGGAGTCAGAGCTAGAGGTAGCAGAGCTGAAGATGTTGAGGTTCTCTTTGGGAGTGACAAGATTGGACAGGATTAGGAATGAGTACATCAGAGGGACAGCTCATGTTGGACGTTTGGGGGACAAAGTTAGGGAGGCCAGATTAAGATGGTTTGGACATGTTCAGAGGAGGGAGAGTGAGTATATTGGTAGGAGAATGTTGGACATGGGGCTGCCAGGCAGGAGGCAAAGAGGAAGGCCAAAGAGGAGGTATATGGATGGAATTAATGAGGATATGAAGCTAGTGGGTGCAAGGGTTGAGGATGCAGAAGATAGGGATAGGTGGAGAGAGATGATTCGCTGTGGCGACCCCTGAAGGGAAAAGCAGAAAGAAGAAGAAGAAGAATCTAATATTTTCATGGCTATAATAATCAGGTCTGAAATAATAATTTTGAGATCTCCTTAATTTTTAATCATTGTTCCTCCTGTATCCTCTTTTTTTTTTATAGGAATCATGAACTACTCTAGGTTTTTGACAGCTGTGAGTATGGCAAGGAAGCCATCCCCTATCCGCATCTTGAGTAAGTCATAATCCATTTGACCTACACGCATGACTGATGCCTGTATTGATGAAGATGATAAATCAGTGTAAACATTCAAAGATCTTTATTCAATGGTGCATTACGCAAGTCTTTGCCCCCTAAGAGCCCTAAGGTGTCTAACAGTTTAAAATTGAAATGCCCATGTTCATAAAGCTTCATCCCTAGGATCTGTGGACTGTATAGCGTCTATAAGATGAATAACACGAAGGGCGTCCAAACACAAACAAGGTTTCTCAGCAACTTACTACATTTTTTTCTAAGGCCACTGGGTTTTTTAGTACATTCTACATATCTTCCAGCTTATTTCTACAAGTAAAGAATAAAAAGAATCAACTCTTGCACCTTTAAAGTATCAAGTATCTGAAAGAAAACTAAAAGGGAATGAACAGAAAGTCTTGCTCTTTCATTCACTGCTGTCTCTCATCTGTCCAGCGGAGCTGCAGCAACGCTCTCCCCCCAGCCTGATCTCTCTTGCCGGTGGAGCCCCGAACCCCAACACCTTCCCCTTCCTTTCTGCCACCATTCAGATGAAGAATGGGGAAACTGTCCTGTTTGACCAGACCATGATGAAAAGGGCTTTACAGTATTCTGCCTCTCCTGGGTAAATCTGCCTAATCATTACTTCATCTCTTTAACACACTAGTGGACACCTGGACTGTCAAATCTTCTTAAAGTGTAATCATTTAAAATACTTTGTATTTAATTGTACTCAAATGTTAATGAGGTCATAACAGCAATAGACAGACCGAACATTAGCAGTAGCTCTACACCGTGTGTTCGTTGCAATAAATCCCAGCAGGCAGCATCATTATATCGATCATTTAAATTCATGAATTTATTTACCCACAGTTAAGCTTTTATCCCTGGATATTTAGATGAAAATCTTCAAACCTAAAACAGATCCATGTAACATCCAGAATGAAGTGGTCTTCAAACAGGAATCTTCATCGAAGCACAATTACACTGAATTCCAGACCGCTTTCTGTTAAATACATATTCTCACCACATAGGACACATTCTAGTGGTTCTAAAATGGAAATCATCTGCCAGATGGTTCTACAGATGAAATGATGATACATTTTCTCCAAAGTGCACAATATAATGTAGAGCAGCTGCAGGAAATTGACTGAAATTTTGTTAGAAAAGTCATGCAGAATTTTACGTTTTCAAACAGGTATTACATATAAATCTGTCCTTAAGTGAAGCCAAAAAAAAACAAAAACAAATTGAGAACATGTAGATCTTTTTGCATAGATTATGGGAATATTATAAAGGCTCTAATAATATTCCAGCACTGATAGTGGTTGTATTGGGATGTAGCATTAATGAGAAAAAGCTCACATCAAGCGTGTACTTGTCTTTGCAACGTCAGCATTCCAGAGCTGATCTCGTGGTTGAAGAAGCTGCAGAAGAAGCTGCACAATCCTCCCACAGCATCCTACAGCCCAGAGAAAGGACAGATGGAGCTGTGTGTCACCACCGGCAGTCAGGAGGGCCTCTGCAAAGTACTCAATCTGTCTTATTTACATGATCACACACTGCTGTCTCTGCTAACTCTGGCCTGATTTCTAACATCTCAAAGCTGAACTTAACCCAAGAAATAAGTGCTATGGATGATATATGTTGTATATTAGAATATATTATATTATACTGACTTTTATATAGCTGTCTGAATTGGTTCACAATCTCCTGATCGCCTTCGTTAAAGGTCTTCGAGATGCTCATCAATCCTGGTGATAACGTCCTTCTCGATGCTCCGACGTACTCAGGAACTCTGGCAGCGGTAACCCTCTTCCCTCAGTTTAACTTTTCTGTAAAGAGAGCTCACAGAGCAGCTCGTTTACCCTTTAATCCACATCCACAGGTCCAACCTCTGGGATGTAACATCATAAATGTTCCCAGTGATCAATACGGAATGATCCCGGAGGCTTTGAGAGACGTTCTGTCCAGATGGGATCCTGCAGATGCGCAGAAACACGGCAGCGATGTCCCACAGGTCCTCTACACTATCCCAAATGGAGGAAATCCCACAGGCGCCTCTATGACTGCTGAGAGGAAACAGAAAGTCTATGAGGTAGTGCTTTCACACCACAGCTATGCAGAATAACAGTGTTTATCATAGCTAGGTGGTCGAAAGCTCAATTCTGCTCTCATTAACAGCAGCTTGGATAATAGTTTCTTCTCCATGTAAAGATAAGATAAGATAAGATGTTATAATGTTATTAATCCTGAAGGAAATTCAAGAGTACACAAGAGAAATAAATATGCTACAGAATTAAGAAGAAATTGTACATTATAATTTAACCTACATATTGTAAATATTATAAACTGGGATAGTGCACATAATAATACAGCGATATAGTCAGGGATCATATTTAAAAGTGTATGTAATTCTTTATATGTTAAATATGTTTTATATATTTACAGTGGTGTGAAAAAGTGTTGGCCCCCGTCCTGATTTCTTATTTTTTTGCATGTTTGTCACACTTTAATGTTTCAGATAATCAAACACATTTAAATATTAGTCAAAGATAACACAAGTAAACACATCATGCAGTTTTTAAATGAAGGTTTTTATTATTAAGGGAAAACAAAATCCAAAACTACATGGCCCTGTGTGAAAAAGTATTTGCCCCCTAAGCCTAATAACTGTTGGGCCACCCTTAGCAGCAACAACTGCAATCAAGTGTTTTCCATAACTTGCAATGAGTCTGTTACAGCGCTGTGGAGGAATTTTGGCCCACTCATCTTTGCAGAATTGTTGTAATTCAGACACATTGGAGGGTTTTTGAGCATGAACCACCTTTTTAAGGTCATGCCACAGCATCTCAATCGGATTGAGGTCAGGACTTTGACTAGACCACTCCAAAGTCTTCATTTTGTTTTTCTTCAGCCATTCAGAGGTGGACTTGCTGGTGTGTTTAGGGGGCTTAGGGGGCAAACACTTTTTCACACAGGGCCATGTAGTTTTGGATTTTGTTTTCCCTTAATAATAAAAACCTTCATTTAAAAACTGCATGATGTGTTTACTTGTGTTATCTTTGACTAATATTTAAATGTGTTTGATTATCTGAAACATTAAAGTGTGACAAACATGCAAAAAAATAAGAAATCAGGAAGGGGGCCAACACTTTTTCACACCAGTGTATGTTTTATTTTTAAATATGTTTGCTAACATTGCAAAGTCTTCCCAAGGGTATTGTGGTTTCTCAGTAAATTTGCAAACTACATTCTTTTGATCATTTTAACATCAAGAGAAAGCGAGACTAAAAAGTGACGGAAATAATGTATATAGATGTTGTTATGGATGTGATAACGAGCTGATTTGCTTCATGGAGGTTCCACAACATTTACATCTACGTTTACATTTCTGGCATTTGGCTGACGCTCTTATCCAGATTTCAGGAGGTAGTTGCTTATCCGTCGTTTGAAGAGCACTGAAGGATATGGTGTTGTAGGAAAATATTCAACTTCAGGGAAATAACTGTAGCTCCTATTTGCATCAGGCTGCATCACCTTATCTAACAGCACAAAGTGTTTTGTTTCTTATATAAACAGCACTTCTGATGATTTTCAGTATTCTATTCATTATAGCATAGCAAAAAAGTTTATTTTTCTTTTGTGCTTATAAAGCTTTAAGTATATTTACACGAACGCTGATAATCCGATCATGCGATCATGTGATTTTGCTGATGATTATCAGGTTATTGAGTAAGCATCATACTGCAGTGTTTTACATAAATATCTGATTTCAAGAGACGTACATTTTTCAGTTTTGGTTCAGTAAACATGTCTTAAACATGTCAGTCTTTCCTCACAAAAAAAAAAAAATCATTTGAATGCACAAGCTTTTATTTGACATATTTCTCAATAAAGCAGCTCAATTCCTAAGAGAGGCGCTGTATAGTTTGGATTTTTAAACAAAGTCATTTCTCCTACAGGGGTTTTATCGGTGTGAACGGTCCAGAATCTGATTATTGACAGATTTTATAGACCCAAGCTTTCTCCTCTAGTGTTGTTATGAAGATATGATGAGATTATTGTGTGCATGTACACGTACCCTGGACAACAGCAACACTCCAGAGAGAGATTTTTATTAAATGTAGAACATTTGTTTTAGTTTTCATCTACATGAAGCAAACAAACGAAAAAAAAACACACAGCATTGTTCAGAAAATAAATGATCATGTTACTGATTTTATATTTCTGTATAATTTTATTGGGACTTTGGATTTGTCCCTGATGAAACTGTGGCTTTAACTTAATAATCTGTATATGTGTGTGTGTGTGTGTGTGTGTGTGTGTGTGTGTGTGTGTGTGTGTGTGTGTGTGTGTGTGTGTGTGTGTTTTATTTCTACAGCTGGCACACGATTATGATTTACTTATCATCGAGGATGACCCATACTACTACCTACAGTTTGAAAAGGTGCTAATGGATTTATTAGCCTGATTAAACTATTTGTACACGGTTAGACTTTAACACGTTATTGTGTTTATCTACACAAGCTGATAACCTTTCGTGTTGAACAGATAAGACCATCGCCAGCATGTAAGAGCTGGAAGGGATCAGTGTGTGTTGTGTTTCTTTCTTCCTCAGCCGTGGGCTCCTACTTTTCTCTCGATGGATGTTGATGGGAGAGTTATACGAACTGACTCCTTTTCCAAGATCCTGTCATCAGGGTAAGCGTTTTTCTTTAGCCAAAGGCACTCTAAAGGCCTATCGGAAAAAATACATATATAATATTAACTAGACATCTTGCTAAAAAGTGTTCATTTCCCCTGTATATGGAGTCTTTTGGGACACCTCTCTGTCGTCTCATGAAGGAATGTAAAAAAAAAAAACATATTTAGGGAGAATTGGGCGTTATAATTCGTCAAATTTTCATCATATTCATTTTTGTAGCATACTTTTTGCTTTTATATTTGAGCTACATGCGTTTGTGTAAATGAGTACAGCCCAATGTACTGCTGATGAACATCTGGGCCATGGCCAGGGACTAATCCTGACTAAACAGTGTGTTTAAACTTCTATGTCACTATGTCTATCTATGTCACTGTTTGTATTTGGACAGAAACAGGTGGTTCGAGATGAACGTGAACAGAGCTTCTTAATGAGCCCATGCTTATATATTATATTATATTATATTATATTATATTATATTATATCATATCATATCATATCATATCATATCATATCATATCATATCATATCATATCATATCATATCATATCATATCAAGAGGCATTGGTGGCTCAGTGGTAGGTTTCTCGCTTATCATGCGGAAGGCCCGGGTTCGATTCCCAGCCAATGCCTCAACCCCAGCCACTGGATGCAGTGCCGGTCCCAAGCCCGGAAAAATGGGAGGGTTGCGGCAGGAAGGGCATCCGGCGTAAAACCTGTGCCAAGTTGTTGTGCGGACCAGTTGGTCCGCTGTGGCGACCCCGAACAGGGAGCAGCCGAAAGCAACTTCTTCATATTATATTATATCTACTAACTTGTATACAGGATGAAAGCTTAAACAAGCAAACATACTAATATCTTGTATTGTGCAGGAAAGCTACAGCTGATATGAAAGCATGAAGTAAATGTGCATGTGTGTGTGGGGGTATTTGTGTGTGTGTGGGCGGGGGGGGGGGGGGTATTTGTGTGTGTGTGTGGGTGTGCGTGTGTGTGTGTTGCAGATTGAGAATAGGTTTCGTCACAGGGCCGAAGCCATTAGTGGACCGTGTGATCCTTCACATCCAAGCGTCTACCATGCACACCAGCACCTTCACACAGGTCAGATCATATCATCATCATCATCATCTCTCTCTCTCTCTGTGCTTCTGTGTTGATGAGACTGTAGTGTGACTTTAGCAGAGTTTTGTGATATAAACTGAATTGTGCTGCTGTGCAGATTCACATGTGTGGTCTCTAAAGTGTTTATGATCACAAACACTGCCATCACCAGACTGCTCATAACACACTAATGTGAAACACTTTGCATAACCTGTTTGTGCAATAAACAGGCTTGAGTGCACGCAAAACCACTTCCTGTTTAGCTAACAAAATACAGGATTGTTAAAATAGCTAACAGATAATAAAGCCCTAGAGAGGGAATAGAAGCAAGGACAGGATTTTAGATTACACACTGGACCTTTTACAGTGAAGTGTGTACAAGCGACCTGTATAGATTATAATATGGTTAAACATGGATCGGAATAAGTGTGAATCTGAGCATATTGAATATTTTAACAACCTGAAAAAAATAGATACCACAGCACACCTTCAGGGACCTAGTGGAGGCCATCCCTCGACGGGTCAGGGCTGTTTTGACAGAAAAAAGGGGGTCCAACACAATATTAGGCAGGTGATCATAATGTTATGGCTGATAGGTATATATTGTTAAGTAATCAGAATATATTAATATCCTCAGTATTTCTTCCAACATGTAGGCTATAATCTGATCATCACAGCTGTGTGCATGAGAACCACAGAGTGAAATTGCAATTAATAAATGTGAATCATAGGTGAAGAAATGGGACCTTTATCAGCTTATTAGTCCTACATTTGAGTAGAGTTTTGGACAGATGGTCTATTACTCGCACATTTTTATAAAAATGTATAAATGACCATAATTAATTATTAATAAATTATTTTTTAAATTAATAAACATTATTTTTTCTTAGTAAATTGGAAGCTGAAAAAGGAGGAATGTTGTGAGGAATTTAGACAGAAGTTGAGGCAGGCTCTGGGTGGTCAGGTAGTGCTGCCAGATGACTGGGAAACTACAGCAGAAGTGATCAGGGAGACAGGGAGAAAGGTGCTGGGTGTGTCATCTGGAAGGAGGAAAGAAGATAAGGGGACTTGGTGGTGGAATCAGGAAGTTCAGGATAGTATCCAGAGGAAGAGGTTAGCCAAGAAGAAGTGGGACATGGACAGGACTGAAGAGAATAGACAGGAATACAAGGAGTTACAGCGCAGAGTGAAGAGCGAGGTGTCTAAGGCCAAGCAGAAGGCATATGACGAGTTGTAAACTAGGTTAGACACTAGAGAAGGAGAGAAGGACTTGTACAGGTTAGCTAGGCAGAGGGATCGAGATGAGAAGGATGTGCAGCAAGTTAGAGTTATTAAGGATAGAGATGGAAGGGTGCTCACAAGTGAGGAGAGTGTACAGAGGAGATGGAAGGAGTACTTTGAGGAGCTGATGAATGAGGAAAATGAGAGGGAAAAAAGAGTAGAAGGGGTGAACTCTGTGGAACAGAAATGAGATAAGATTAGAAAGGATGAAGTCAGGAAAGCTTTGAAGAGGATGAAAAGTGGGAAGGCAGTTGGTCCTGACGACATCCCGGGGGAGGTCTGGAAGTGTCTAGGAGAGGCAGCAGTGGAATTTTTTAGTTTGTTCAACAGGGTTTTAGAGAGTGAGAGGATGCCTGAGGAATGGAGAAGAAGTGTGTTAGTGCCGATCTTTAAGAATAAGGGTGATGTGCAGAGTTGCAGCAACTATAGGGGGATAAAGTTGATGAGCCATACAATGAAGCTATGGGAAAGAGTAGTGGAAGCTAGGTTAAGGAAGGTAGTGGAAATTTGTGAGCAGCAGTATGGCTTCATGCCCAGAAAGAGCACAACAGATGCAATTTTTGCTCTGAGAATTTTGATGGAGAAGTATAGGGATGGTCAGAGGGAGTTGCACTGTGTGTTTGTAGACTTGGAGAAAGCGTATGACAGGGTGCCAAGAGAAGAGCTGTGGTACTGTATGAGGAAGTCAGGAGTAGCAGAGAAGTATGTCAGAGTGGTGCAGGACATGTATGAGAGGAGCAGGACAGTGGTGAGGTGTGCTGTAGGTCAGACAGAGGAGTTCGAAGTGGAGGTGGGACTGCATCAGGGATCGGCTCTGAGCCCCTTCCTGTTTGCTATAGTGATGGACCAGTTGTCAGAGGAGGTCAGACAGGAGTCTCCTTGGACAATGATGTTTGCAGATGACATTGTGATCTGTAGTGAGAGCAGGGAGCAGGTGGAGGGAAACCTGGAGATGTGGAGGTTTGCGCTGGAGAGAAGAGGAATGAAAGTCAGTCGTAGTAAGACTGAGTACATGTGTGTGAATGAAAGGGAGGGAAGTGGAACAGTAAGGTTACAGGGTGAAGAGGTGAAGAAGGTACAGGAGTTTAAGTACTTGGGGTCAACAGTCCACAGTAATGGAGAGTGTGGGAAAGAGGTAAAGAAGTGAGTGCAGGCAGGTTGGAATGGGTGGAGAAAGGTGTCGGGAGTTCTGTGTGATAGGAAAATATCAGCGAGAATCAAGGGGAAGGTGTACAGGACAGTGGTGAGACCGGCCATGCTGTATGGTTTAGAGACAGTGTCACTGAGGAAGAGACAGGAGTCAGAGCTCGAGGTAGCAGAGCTGAAGATGTTGAGGTTCTCTTTGGGAGTGACAAGGTTGGACAGGATTAGGAACGAGTACATCAGAGGGACAGCTCATGTTGGACGTTTGGGAGACAAAGTTAGGGAGGCCAGATTAAGATGGTTTGGACATGTTCAGAGGAGGGAGAGTGAGTATATTGGTAGGAGATTGTTGGACATGGAGCTGTCAGGCAGGAGGCAAAGAGGAAGGCCAAAGAGGAGGTATATGGATGGAATTAATGAGGATATGAAGCTAGTGGGTGCAAGTGTTGAGGATGCAGAAGATAGGGATAGGTGGAGAGAGATGATTCGCTGTGGCGACCCCTGAAGGGAAAAGCAGAAAGAAGAAGATTTTTTCTTAGTAAATTTAATACGTTATAATTTTATACTTTTTATAAAATTTATTTGCATATAATTTTTCTTGGGGGGCACGGTGGCTTAGTGGTTAGCACGTTTGCCTCACACCTCCAGGGTTGGGGGTTCGATTCCCGCCTCCGCCGTGTGTGTGGAGTTTGCATGTTCTCCCCGTGCCTTGGGGGTTTCCTCCGGGTGCTCCGGTTTCCTCCCCCAGTCCAAAGACATGCATGGTAGGTTGATTGGCATCTCTAAATTGTCTGTAGTGAGTGAATGAGAGTGTGTGTGTGCCCTGCGATGGGTTGGCACTCCGTCCAGGGTGTATCCTGCCTTGATGCCCTATGACGCCTGAGATAGGCACAGGCTCCCGGTGACCCGAGTGTAGTTCGGATAAGTGGCAGACAATGAATGAATGAATAATTTCTCTTCTCTTCTGTCCTCCTCTCCTCTCCTCTCCTCTCCTTTTGTTTCTTTCCTCTTCTCTTTTCTCTCCTATCTCCTGTCCTCTCCTCCTACAGCTCATGGTGTCTGAGCTCCTCCATGTTTGGGGACAGGAAGGCTTCCTGAAGCATATAGACAGGTGAGTGTGAAAGCAGCTGGACTGGTTTAACCCATCAACAGACACACACACACACACACACACAATCAGGGAGTGGTTCTGCACACAGCTTGTGCAGTTCACATTGTACATTCAGGGCCAAACCCTTCTCCTGACCATCTCTGTTTCTGTTCAGTGTTAAATACCTGACTGCACCATCATGCTGTGGTGTATGCTGTAAAAGTAGCAGAAGGTCAGAGATAAACACTGATGTTGAGGAAGATGTTGTGATGTAACTGTCTTTGTTTTTCTCAGTGTGGTGGAGTTTTACAGAGCCCAGAGGAACGCCATGCTCTCTTCAGCAGACAAGTGGCTCAAAGGTGTGTTTCTGACAGAACGTCTCGTCCTACCTCACAGTATTACGTCTCTGACTCGAGATGAATACAAGTTTGTAAATAAATCACGCAGTAGTTGTATTTATTTGTTTTATGCATCAGTTTGTTGGTATTTATTAGTATATTAGCCATTTATTAGTATTTATACGTCATTAAACTGCTGGCTTCATTGGTTAATTATGAACTGAAGAAAAAAATGTGTGTGTGTGTGTGTGTTTGTTCTATGTTTTCTTTAGATGTAGCAGAGTGGCACGCACCAGCAGCAGGCATGTTCCTGTGGATTAAACTTAAGGGCATTAAAGACACACAGAAGCTCATAATGGAAAAAGCACTGGAGAAAGAGGTTCCCACACACACACACACACACACAGTTTAATATGCCTTCATGAAATGGGATTTATTTTATATTAATCATTCTCACACTGTTTGAATTTTAATCTAGCCATGGGGGTCACAGTCCAGTGACTTCTGTGCCGGTCCCAAGCCCGGATAAATTGAGAGGGTTGCGTCAGGAAGGGCATCCGGCGTAAAACATTGCCAAATTTAACCATGCAAATCGTCAGTACTCTGAATTTCATACCGGATCGGTTGAGGCCTGGGTTAACAACGACCGCCATCGGCGCCGTTGACCTACAGGGCGCCGGTGGATATTGGGCTACTGTTGGTCGAAGAAGTAGAGTAGGGAGGAGGAGAGTGCACAGACAGAGAGAGAAGAGGAAAGGTAAGAGTGTAGGACTGAGAATAGGAACTCTGAATGTTGGTACTATGACAGGGAAAGGTAGAGAGCTGGCTGATGTGATGGAGAGAAGGAAGGTGGATATACTGTGTGTACAGGAGACCAGGTGGAAGGGTAGCAAGGCTCGTAGTATAGGAGCAGGATTCAAGCTGTTTTATTATGGTGTGGATAGTAAGAGAAATGGGGTAGGTGTGGTCCTGAAGGAGGAGTTTGTGAGGAATGTTCTGGAGGTGAAGAGAGTGTCAGACAGGGTGATGAGTCTGAAGTTAGAGATTGAAGGGGTGATGTTGAATGTTGTTAGTGGTTATGCCCCACAGGTAGGTTGTGAGTTAGAGGAGAAAGAGAGATTCTGGAGTGAATTAGATGAGGTGATGGAGAGTATTCCCACGGGTGAGAGAGGGGTGATAGGAGCGGATTTTAATGGACATGTTGGTGAGGGGAACACAGGTGATGAGGAGATGATGGGCAAGTTCGGAGTTAAGGAAACGAACCTAGAAGGACAGATGGTAGTGGACTTTGCTAAGAGGATGGACATGGGTGTGGTTAACACTTATTTTCAGAAGAGGGAGGAGCATAGAGTGACTTACAAGAGTGGAGGTAGGAGAACACAGGTAGACTACATCCTATGTAGAAGAAGCAATCTGAAAGAGATTAGTGACTGTAAAGTGGTAGTGGGAGAGGGTGTAGACAGACAGCATAGGATGGTGGTGTGTAGGATGACTTTGATGGTCTGTAAGACGAAGAGGTCAAAGATAGAGATAGACAAGAACACCAAGTGGTGGAAGCTGAAAAAGGAGGAATGTTGTGAGGAATTTAGACAGAAGTTGAGGCAGGCTCTGGGTGGTCAGGTAGTGCTGCCAGATGACTGGGAAACTACAGCAGAAGTGATCAGGGAGACAGGGAGAAAGGTGCTGGGTGTGTCATCTGGAAGGAGGAAAGAAGATAAGGAGACTTGGCGGTGGAATGAGGAAGTTCAGGATAGTATCCAGAGGAAGAGGTTAGCCAAGAAGAAGTGGGACATGGACAGGACTGAAGAGAATAGACAGGAATACAAGGAGTTACAGCGCAGAGTGAAGAGCGAGGTGTCTAAGGCCAAGCAGAAGGCATATGACGAGTTGTACACTAGGTTAGACACTAGAGAAGGAGAGAAGGACTTGTACAGGTTAGCTAGGAAGAGGGATCGAGATGGGAAGGATGTGCAGCAAGTTAGAGTTATTAAGGATAGAGATGGAAGGGTGCTCACAAGTGAGGAGAGTGTACAGAGGAGATGGAAGGAGTACTTTGAGGAGCTGATGAATGAGGAAAATGAGAGGGAAAAAAGAATAGAAGGGGTGAACTCTGTGGAACAGAAAGTAGATAAGATTAGAAAGGATGAAGTCATGAAGGCTTTGAAGAGGATGAAAAGTGGAAAGGCAGTTGGTCCTGAGGTGGTTGGACGTTTGGGGGACAAAGTTAGGGAGGCCAGATTAAGATGGTTTGGACATGTTCAGAGGAGGGAGAGGGAGTATATTGGTAGGAGAATGTTGGACATGGAGCTGCCAGGCAGGAGGCAAAGAGGAAGGCCAAAGAGGAGGTATATGGATGGAATTAATGAGGATATGAAGCTAGTGGGTGCAAGTGTTGAGGATGCAGAAGATAGGAATAGGTGGAGAGAGATGATTCGCTGTGGCGACCCCTGAAGGGAAAAGCCGAAAGAAGAAGAAGACACTGTTTGAATTTTAACAAGCCAATATGTATTGGTGCAAACAAATGCAACCACAAATGTGTGTGGTGTGTGTGTGTGTGTGTGTGTGTGTGTGTGTGTGTGTGTGTGTGTGTAAGAGTAGAAAGTATTCATCATGTATCCAGGCAAACATCCTGCATATGAGTGCACACACACACACACACACACAGGTTGGTCCATGTAGAACACAGCACACAGTACAGTGCTCTGTTCTGTTCAGCACTCACAGAGTCTCTGCTACTGTTTTCTACATTTTCAAACCATCTACAGTAACAGAAGAGTCACTTTTTTGCATTTATTGTGTGAATTAATATCTCTTTAACAATTAAACACACATGAAAGCAACAACTTCAACTCAATTATTTCTATCTTTAGGTGCTGCTCGTGCCTGGAGGAGTGTTTAATATCCACAGCTCAGAGCCATGTCCCCACGTGAGAGCGGCCTTCTCTCTGTCCACACCACAGCAGATCGATGAGGTGAAACACAGCGTCTCACACATGTACTCATAAATACACACCACCTACATCTGTCTCTCACTCGCAGAATGGTTTTCTTTTTGTGGTCTTCCACATCAGTGCTGGGGTGCCAGTAATTATAGTACATATGTGTTATTAGTCTTTTTGTTTACTGAATGCATATTCAATTAGATCTCTCATGCATGTTGAAATTAATATACTGTTTTTCCTCTTCTCTTTATCATTTTGGAAAGCGCTTTACCGAGCAACATTAACCTTCGATTGCATTTTCTTTCAACAGGCTTTCAAGAGGCTCTCAGCACTGATCAAGGAGGCTTTGTGAGAATGTACTTGCTAATTAAGATGAACTATTTTTGTCTCCAGTGATTGTTTCTTACACAGACACTATACCATGACATTGTTGCTGCTGAGGGATAAATTTCTCACTACTTTGTCCTACCTTATCATTTATAGGTAAATGTTGACTTAAAATTCTGTTAAAATGAGGTCAGTGAGATGTATTATTATTAACACAGTAGTAGGGTAGAGTGCAAGGAGCCTGTTTACACACTGAAATATCGAATGATCTGTTCTAGGTTTTCAACTGATTCTCACAGAAACTGTAAATTAAATGATAATATATAGAAATGTGAATGATGTGCTGTAAAACATTTTAGGTGTTCAGAGGTGTAATAAATTAACCTTCTACAAATTTCCATCTCTTGTCTGCTCTAAACAAGAAACAAGACTAAATTTACCACAAATGCTTCACTTTCACTTTACTGCTAATTCTTGTTTGCTCTTAACTGACCCTGGTGTGCAAGAGAAAAGAAGTAAAGAAAGAAAAAGTTTTGGTTGTTCACACTGAGGTCACTGTGCCACATCATACACATCAGCCATAACATTACGACCACTGACAGGTGAAGTGATTAAGACTGATGATCTCCTCATCATGGCACCTGTTAGTGGGTGAGATATATTCGGCAGCAAGTGAACATTTTGTCCTCAAAGTTGATGTGTTAGAAGCAGGAAAAATGGACAAGCGTAAGGATTTGAGCGAGTTTGACAAGGACCAGATTGTGATGGCTAGACGACTGGATCAGAGCATCTCCAAAACTGCAGCTCTTGTGGGGTGTTCCCGGTCTGCAGTGGTCAGTATCTATCAAAAGTGGTCCAAGGAAGGAACAGTGGTGAACCGGTGACAGGTTCATGGACGGCCAAGGCTCATTGGTGCACGTGGGGAGCGAAGGCTGGCCTGTGTGATCTGATCCAACAGACGAGCTACTGTTGCTCAAATTGCTGAAGAAGTTAATGCTGGTTCTGATTGAAAGGAGTCAGAATACACAGTGCATGACGGGTCAGGGCTGTTTTGGCAGCAAAAGGGGGACCAACACCAATATTAGGCAGGTGGTGATAATGTTATGCCTGATCGATTTATGAAGCCAGTTTGAGACACATTTACTGCATTTGGTAGACACCCTTATCCTCAGCGACTTACGTTTATCTCATTTATACAAATGAGTAATTAAGGGTTAAGGGCCTTGCTCAGGGGCCCAGCAGTGGCATCGTGGTGGTCCTGGGATCCGAACTTACAACTTTCTGATCATTAGTGCACTGCTTTACCACTGAGTTCCCGCATCTCCATTTACTGTAGCTCAAATTAGAATTGTAAGTGTTTAACTTTTGCTCTTTACACTGTTCAAGAAAACAAATCTAGGTCACATATTAGTGTGCACATGTATGGTGTATGAAATGCGAGCTACTTCTGAGATTACTTTTCAGCTAGAACGCTGCCATTGAGACTCAACACAATTAAAAAACAGATAAAATCTGGTAACATTGTGAATCATGGAACATGACCTGTGCATTCACTGTGGGTACATAGCAGCTTCAGTTCCATATGTATATATATATATATATATATATATATATATATATATATATATATATATATATATATATATATATATATATATATATATATATATATATATAATGTGGAAATGAAGCTGCTATGTACCTGAAATGTTATATATATATATATATATATATATATATATATATATATATATATATATATATATATATATATATAATTATATTATATAACGTTTCAGGTTCATAAAACATATTTAGGAAGCTCTACAAGACTAGAATGAGTTGTGGCTGAAATACAAAAGAAAATATTTATTATGAGCAAAAAAAATCTGAATAAAAATGGTGAATAATGGTGAATAAATGCCAAGCCGCAGTCACTACACCATTACAGGAGGCTAAATTCTAAATGCCTCCGCGCTTCGAGTATCAGTGCACTACGTAGGGCGTGAAAAGAACGGCTTCTACGTTCGATGTAGTGCACTCGTTTATCCTACAGGGAGCCGTTTGAGACGCAGCCCTCAGTTGAGCGCCACGGTGCAGTGAGTGAGTCAGAGAGAGAGAGAGAGAGAGAGAGAAGAGAGGAAGACGGAGAGAAATTTAAAGATGGACACGAAGCGGAATTTCTGAGTGTTTAAAAACACAGACAATGCGGTGAGTAAAATAGTGATAAAGTATGAAATGTGGTAAGTGTTTACAGTCTGGTTAAAAAAAAAAAAAAAAAACAACTGCGCGTTTAAGCAACAACGTTAAAGCACGAAGCGATCGCAGAGACTCACCGCGTTAACACGGCTTTGTTTTATAACATGTTTAAATGATTAAAATGGCTTATTTACACCTCACAATCATGTCAGCGTCCCAGTTTATTAGATTCAGTCGATGATAGGAATGTAGTGTTTATTTTCAGCCCCTAATGTCACTGTGTAAACACCGGGGTTTGTGAATCTAGCGGTTTTTTTTCCATGAAGGAAAAATCCGGTTTTGTGTTATTTTTTCTTTCTCCTCATATCAGATGACTAGCACAAGGCTAACCTCAGTCATTAAAAACTATCTCAGATTTTATTTTGTCAGATATATTTACTACAGCTCCTGGTAGTTTCGGATACGTGAGAAAATTGTGAAAATATTCGTGGGGGAAATGGAGCTGGTTATAAAGTGAAGAGCTCAGTTATCTGCTTCGCTAGCTTAGCCGTGCTAGCATTGCTAGCCTAGCATTATAGCCCTCAATGACAGGGTCTGTGTAAGTTGTGTGTCATGCAAGTCGCATGCTATAATTGAATAGTTGCTTGGATTTCTATTGAAAAATTAAGAGCTATGCTGAACTTTAAAGCTCGAAAACAAAACAAAAGAAATGACCCAAACACAATATTTTATTTTTCTTGTTTTTCAGAACAGCCTCTGAGGATCTGAGCATCTTCAGCCCCATCATCATCATCATCCTCCTCCTCCACTCTTTAGCCTGTGACTTTACCATGAGCACTGCAGTGGAGTGATCTCGGTATGAAAATGGAAGGTGTAGACGGATCTGTTTTGATTTATTTAGTGTGTTTCCTCAGCTTGGGCGCTGCAAGGGCCTCAGAGGTTTCTGCGGCTGATGTAAATGGCACACAGACAGCAGGTGAAGTGGGGGAGGGAAAGACGCCTGTGGTGCTCACCACACCGAGTCAGATCATCGCCCGCGAAGGGAACTGCGTCCTGATCGACTGCAACGTCACCGGAGAGCCCTTCCCTAGAGTGCTGTGGTTTAACTCCCATGGACACCTTTTGGACCCCGAAGGAAGCGGTAGGTTGTTTTGTCAGCAAAGTTTTAGGGGAATATTGTATTCTGAAGTTCATTGTAACTTCCACAGCCTAAAAAAATGATTGTTTATTGTGCCGGGAATGAACATGGACACAATCTTCATGAGTCATATCACTTGTCTGGGTGTGTAAGCACAAAGTGCCATCGTGCATTGTTTTGAAAAAGAGCAGGCTCACCATAAACATCAATAACTGTTTTTTATACTTTAGATATTTCTCCACACATTATACACATTCCTTATTGCGTAAGAAGTGAGGGTGTGCTGCTACAGGAAAATCATCCAAGACAGACAGAGTGATGTGATGCTGACTTTATCACTCTGAAGCTAATTATTCTCCTTTAACAGCATATCCTCAAACGTTTTATTCCTCTTACACCGCAGTTCCATTTTTTCTATTTTATTTATTTTAAAAATCACGAACCACCACAAATTTTTTATTTATTTATTTTTTTTTAAGTTAATCAGACCAAAAAACCCTGCAGCTTGTACTATTATCAACGTCTTCTGTCGGAATATCTTTCCTGTGAAAACATACTGGCTGTAACATACTGTAACTTTCGCACTGGAGACTCCTTCCTTAAGTGTTAAACAAACACATCCTTCCTTACACAATAATTCACCAGACAAAGTCTGAGAGTAGAGTTTTCTGTGAAATATGAGTAAAATATTCCACTGTTTGCATGTAAATAATGTGTATGATGATGTAGAGCTTCCATGATACGAGTTCCTTCGGATGAGCTGTTACTATAGTAATGAATTATAATGAACACATTAAGGTAAAGTTTTGTGATCTGAGCGGTCTCCTGTCGGTTGTGGATCATCGAAAGTATCTGTAAACGGAGAGAACATGCTCGTGCTTGTTCTCAAACTATAAACAGAGCTATTAATCAAGTAAAAAATGAACCTCACAGCCCAGCCCTTTACACCCACGCTGCTTTAATGAATGCAGAATAGCATTGACATTAGTCCTCTGTGTTTTCTTGCTGTTTATGTTTTTGTCCGCCTCTCGTGCGATCGACATGTCTGATCTTGCTTCAGAGAGTTAAGCACAGCGTTTGGCACGGCACTCGGGCTGTAATAAAACAACACTCAGCACTCATGCCATGCAGAACCTGCTTTCTTGAGTTAGATCCTGGAGGAGGAACAGTGGAAAAGTGTAGTGAGATTTTCCCACATTTAAATCCTACAGTGTATGTCGAGTACTTGGAATTCAGACTGTTCAACTTTTATCCAGTATTTATTTAAGTATTTGGTGTTTGTTATCCAGCTGTTTAGACCTCCTCGCGTCGTCGAGGGCTTGGTGACGAAGATGAAAAGTGCTGCATTTCAGCACAAGTGCATCATGCATTAATGAAAAGCTACTTGCTGAGGCTTTTGTTTTCAGGTCAGGCGAAATGGACTCCGCCGTCAGTTCTAACGCTGCACTGGCTGCTCTGTGCTATAAAGGGAAAGTGTTATACATTCAGAGCACACTAAAACTCTGAGCAAGCACAAGCTGTGCTTTATAAAGACCTGGGATTATTTTAGATACAGGCGTCTTAAGTGTTAAAAAAAAAAAGAAGGGTTATATAGGCCTTAGATCTGTATTTTTGGATAAATTTCCACTTTCTATAGGTTCTATTAAAACAAAAAGTAGATGTATATAATCTTCTGTTTCGTGAAGAATTTATATATATAATATATAAATATAAAATATATTTATATTTACATTTCTGGCATCCAGAGCGACTCGCAATTTATATCATTTTGTACAACCCAGCAATTGAGGGTTAAGGGCCTCCAGGTTAGGTAGCCTAGCAGTGGCAGCTTGGTGGGATTCAAACTCCCGACCTTCGCATCATTAGTCATTAGTCAACACCTTAACCACTAAGATACCACATCCCCCATTTATATCATCATACCATTTATATCATGTATAAGCCTTAGTGTTGTACATGCATTACTTCTCAGAAACCTGCTGATCCTGATATTATGGTGCTAATACGAGGGCGTTTGATTTCGTTGTGTAAGAAAAGAGTTGGTGTGGTATGAGGTGTAGCAGCTGAACCTGCGAATACTGTGTTTTCCAGAATGTTCCATGAAAGCCTAATGAAGTGCATTTTAAGTTACACTACCCAGCATAGCCGACTGACCTCTTTCTGTATTTCCAATTGTTTCACAGTAATCCCAAATATCTCTCAATTTGCCTGTGGCTTTAACCTGATTAGACTTCACTTACTCTGACTTAAATGACCATTCAAGAAAGGGTGAATATTTTATTTAGGATATATGATGGACCACTTACCGATGTGGCGATCACTTATTATTTATATTTTAATGTTAGTCCTGCAGACACGAAGTTATTATTCAGATTTATAAAAGCATCATTTGAACACATTAAGCCTTTATCAACTTCTCTGTGTGTGTAGTGATCTAGTCAGTGTAGATCACGCTGCTACAGCTGGTATGAGACATCACACTCCACATTTAACCCGAATTTATTTTCACGTCCTTGTGAGGCAGAAAGTTTAACTAGCCGAGTTAACCGGCTCCTGCTGCACTGCCACACCGAGCAACAAAATCTCTTCACAGACAGGTCAGAGAGAGCACAGGAGCTGGCCCTGCTCTGGACTTTACACTTTGCAGTTGTGATTAAATTTTAGTCAAACTTGAGTTTGACCCCGTTTACTGCTTACCTCGCAAATCTCAACCACAGAGACAAACTGCTGTGTAAGGGAAAAAAAACAGCTTAAACATGCAGTGAGGAAACTTCACTTCTCAGCACTGACCCATTTACACATTCAGCGTGATTTCTGGCTAAAGATACCGAATAGTGCCACAAGTCAAGTGGGGTTTTATTGTCATTCATTTATGTAGCGAGTGTCCTTCAGAACAAAATGCTGTATCTCAGGACCACAGTACATGTAACTGTACAGCAGCATGGTTCACAAGAGACAGATTCCACAATGATCTCATACCTTTTTTCTTAATTCAATCTCTAATGATTACTCTTAAATGGAAAAAAAAGCCTAATTCACTTCCTTATTTAAATACTCTCAAATACTTTAGTAACATATTTAGAATACATATTTTTAAAGATTTATTTATCTTTCATGAGTACAGTATACTCTGTGATAACCTCGTGCTCTCATTGTGACTCTCACAGAGGGAAAATGGTGGATTCTGGAGAATGGCGTCCTCAACATCACCAGCATCACCTTCGCAGATCGGGGCAAATACACCTGCATGGCTTCTAACGGTCACAGCGTGGCCAATTGTACAGTCACAGTGCGTGTGGTCTTCACTAACGGGGACATGGGCGTGTACTACGTGGTCGTGTGTCTGGTGACTTTCACCATCATCATGGTGTTGAACGTGACTCGGCTTTGCATGATGAGCAGCCACCTGAAGAAGACCGAGAAGGCCATTAACGAATTTTTCCGCACGGAGGGAGCAGAAAAGCTCCAGAAAGCGTTCGAAATCGCAAAACGTATCCCGATCATCACGTCGGCTAAAACGCTGGAGCTGGCCAAAGTCACTCAGTTTAAGACCATGGAGTTCGCACGTTACATTGAGGAGCTGGCGCGCAGCATCCCTCTCCCGCCGCTGATCATGAACTGCCGCACCTTCATGGAGGAGATCCTGGAAGTGGTGGGGGTCGAGGAAATGAGGCACACCTTCGTTCGGCAGGCACCCGAAGGTCAAGAAGGCACTTCTCGAGCTCTTGGTTGTGCTGTCAGTAACGTTTTCACCATTCTGCAAATTAGAGACCGAGCCAGAGACAGAGAGAGGAGCGGATCTCCTACGGCAGATTCAGATGACGCGTCGCTGCACGAGCAGCCTCAACACATGGCCATTCAGGTCTCCATTCACCCACCACTCAATGATGCAAGCTGCAGCATTGAGGCTCCGCCCCTCACAGACACGGACGCCAGTCCCACTCCTTCAGCTCAGGCGAGTGCGGACACGGAGCCTGAAGAACAACAGATAAAGGTGGAAGTGGAGCCAGAGAAAGAAGCAGGAAAGTCTCCAACTAGCCAAGTTATCTACGAAAGCCATGTGTAATATTCCTATAAATAGGCCGATTCTCTTGCTATGCATTTCACTAATAAACCATCAACATGTTCTGACATTTTGGTGTTCAGTCAGAATGAAACACTTGAGCGAACACTGAGACTTTTTTGAGTTCTGCTTTCCCATGACAATTCATGTTGAATGTATTTTTGGAGAATGAATCGCCACAGTCAAGTTTTATTTATTTCTCTGTGCCCAAGAGTAGCCCTAGTGTCTGCTAGAGACAGATCGATGTACAGCACTGCTCTCGGATAGACATGTAGATCGACCACTTAATGACCTGCTGATTGATGAGTCTGATGTTAAACATTTCAGGTGTGGAGTATTCTTCATCAACTGAAACTCTGATGAGTGTGTAAGACTCGATATGAGTCCGTTTCTGTTGAATGCATGAGAAACGCCCGTCTCTAAACGTTATCCACTGGACAGGACACTGAAGAGAATATTCCCTGTCTGTATTTATAGGGGAATTATTCATCTTTACATTAATTATAATTAATATAACAACACTTATTACTGATTTTAATTTACTAAATAGATTAAGGCTTAAATAGTTGGGTAGTTCTTTGGTATTAATCTTCAATACGTTTCTTTCTTTCACTTTTAGGTTTGCAAGTTCAGATGTTTATCCTTTATCTGTTAAACTTGTTTCACTTTTCAATGTGGCCTCAAACATTTCAATCCTCATTGCTTGTTAAAGAAATACTGAGCAGTGAAGAAACCTGGGAGAGGGACAAGTGGGCATTTTGGATTTCTCACCTCATCTGGTGCTCTTTATTTTTGTATATAGGTTAAAAAATATATAAAGTTCCTGCTGTGTCATCGGTGCCACTTCAATTATGGTCCACAAAGCGATTGTATGCTGTGAGGCTAAAAGGAACATCTGATCAATCACACCACATCCCATTCCACATGCACTTCCTGTTTGCTATTGTAACATCCTCCACTCTTCTGGGAAGGTTTTCCGCTAGATGTTAGAGCGTGGCTGTGGGGATTTGTGATCGTTCAGCTACAAGAGCATTAATGAGATCAGACACTGAGGTCAGGTGAAGGGGTTCAGTCGGTGTTCCAGTTCATCCCGAAGGTGTTCAGTGGGGTTGAGTCAGTGCCCAGTTCAGCACTCTCGAGTTCTTCCGCTTCAACCTGAACACACCATGGAGCTCATCATCATGCTGAAACAGCTTTGAGCCTTAGTTCCAGTGAAGGGAAACTGTAGCACTACAGCGTACAGAGATCATTTTGTGCTTCAGACTTTGTGTGTTAGTCAGGTGTGTGCATAATTTTAATCATAGTGTATGTTTGACCTTCCTGCTTTAGAGAGCTCTAAACAATAGATGATAGACAACAATAGAAACCGGTAAAAATACCTTGCTATAAGTTCGATAATTGGCTGTTTCACAATACTATAAACACAGAGAGACTGTTAATAAATATTTTTAACCGATGCTGTCTGCCATTTTGTTTTTTTTGTTTGTTTTTTTTCTTTCACTCGCTTGCTCTCTGACCTTCTCCTTGTCCTGATTAATCGTTAAATAAAGAGAAATATTATTGTATAAATGTGTATTTCTACCATTTGTGCTTCATATTTAAATGTGTGTGTGCTTTAAAATTCTTCCTCTGGAGTTTCACTGCTACACTGCTGAGCAACTGACAGGCTGGCCTGTAAAATGAGATAGCTGGACTAAACGCCATCCAGTTATAGTTTGTGTGTGTGTGTGTGTGTGTGTGTAATGTCAAACAGGCCACCGTGTGATCACTGAAATGATTCATATGCATCGCCTCAGTGCAGTTTTCCTCTTGCTAATAATCCCGCCACAGCATTTTCTGCAGTCATTAGAATATACAGAAAGAAAACACACCCATCATGTAACTTCTGAGTAAAATGAAAGGTTTAAAATCGACCGCAGCGTACACGACTTCATCTCTGTAAATAGGTCTGGTTAGGTTTTGACTTCTCTAATGAAGACAATCTCCATAACCCCGAGGTCTCCCACGACTGAAGATGAAGAACAGATGCACCGGAGACAAAAATAAGGACACAAAAACAGCACAAGCCGGTGTTTTAGCCTTGTGGTCCGGACGGCTGCTTTTTTATGCAGAAATCTGGGTTATGATAGTCAGTGACTCATGCAGTGATGTCAGATTAATTTGCCAGCTAATGATGACTTCTGAAAGTAGAAACCCTGCTTTACCTTTTAGTGTTTGACCTCCTGTGTGTGTGTGTGTGTGTGTGCACTTTGTGCATATTTCAACCTCTTAAAATTAATAAAAAAATCACAGTCATGTCAAAAATAAACGTTTGCACAAAACGTGGCACCTTTGTTTCAAAAAGAAACAAAGCTGAAAGAAACAAAGAAACCAGAAATGGCATCAGTGTGGAAACATGAGTAATTTTACACAGGGCGAGACCATGCAGCTGCACCGTGTGGATATAAGGCACGATATTAGGCAGGTGGTCATAATGTTATGCTTGGTCAGTGTATAAATGAGTCAAAGACAAGAGCTGTCACACAACTGTGACACTTCCCTTTTACCTTTCTGAAATATCCGAAAAGGGGAATTATTTCCCATAAATCACTCACTCTCTTTGAAATCCAGGATGTTTTCCTGCCTCAGCCTCATCCTCATCCTCATCCTCATCCTCATCCTGGCTCCGGATCCACCGTGATGATCTGGCTCGAAGGCCAGTCCATGACAGAGCACCAAGAACGCACACATTCACACACTACGTCCCAGTCACACTCATAATAATTCAGTATACACAGTTCACCTGTCGAGATGTGTTCACCTGCATGAACGTGGGAAGAACGTGGGAAGAATATCAACAGAATGTGTTTGCTATTTAATAATTTTCTGCGAAATGAAAAATTATTAGTTACTGCACACTTATTAAACAAACGTCACATCCGGTCTTAAAGGTGGAGGCAGTGGTATTAAGTCCTGCTCTCTACTAACCGGTCTAGCAGAAAGCTCCGCCTCTTATCCTAAAGGGGGCGTGTCTTTAGATTAAAACCTGAGACGCTACAGCTTTGGATTCTGCAGTTTTCTAGCCATAGTTTCTAACCTGTCCAGCAGAAAGCTCCACCTCTTATCTGCAAGGGGCGTGGCTGAAAACCTGAGCTTATATTCACCTTAATCCCTGACTGCATTTACAAATCTAAACTTTACAAAATAATTGTCATTCATGCATAAAGACCTTACAGATCCTGCAACACAACCACACACAAGATTTAACACAAGCCACACGGTTCATTTTAAACAATTTAATTTTACACCTTTTAAATGTACAATCAAACCATCAATCATATGTAATTGTACTTAAAATTTACAGTAATGTACAAATCTAGTGCTAATATAAATTAAAAAAGAAAAGAAAATGAGAGGGACATCATGAAGACCGTCATTTTAGGTTTGTGTTTTTTCTTTGTTGTTTTTTTTTTTCTCTCCTTCATAACCGAACACAGAGCAGCTGAGATCTGAGACTAACAGCTCAAAATGCAGACGACGAGGACAAGAAAACAATACCAGGACATCAGTAGTATTTCAGAGGATGCAACTATTTTTTCTTTTTTTCTTTTCCAGAGTATGGAAGTGACAGAATGCAAAAAAACAAAACAACGATTTGTTAAAAATGATTAATTCATTAAAGATAAACAAACCAAAATACGAAGCAGCAGTGAAGGAAGAGACTGTGACGAGGTGGAATCCCAGTGAAAACCTGCCAGTCCACTGAAGTCCACCAACCCTGTGGCTTTACATATTGACTCATTTTCTCCAGAATATTCTCTGAACCAGAATGCTGATAAAGCCTTCAGATCTACGAATGCGCTCCGAGTAGGATAAAAAAAAAAGAAAATGCACAATAAATCAGCAGCTTTCAGATCCACCGGTCAGCTTTAACGACAGGGTTTTCTCCTCCTTGGGTAAAGTTCCAGTTAATCCTCAGGGACGTGCAGAAAGCTGAGCTGAATCACACCACGGTTTCAGACATATTGTGTGCATCACCACCAGCTGCTTAACTAACCAATTACACCAGTATTCACAACAGCAAAGCAATATTTATTTATATATATATATATATATATATATATATATATATATATATATATATATATATATATAGGGACAAAAAAGAAAAAATAATCCCGTTTTGGCCTTTTTTTTCTGCCTGTATCGTACTTTGACACATCGACTGTAAGAAACCACGAATATTTCAGCGTATAATTTTCATCCTTAAAAAGCTAGATTTAATCAGTTTTGCGTGAAGATGTCTAGTGAATGATCAAGTCGCTGGAATCGTTTTCTCAGACAATCTGCAGTATATCCCTGACTAGCAGCTCTCCAAACCCTCGCCCACGGTCCAGAAAAAGATCCACCATCACATGAGCGCCTCAGACATCTCAAATTTAAGACTTCCGGTATTAAAAACCGATCCGATTAAAGATAAACTGGGCCGTGATTTTATTCCGTGAAACGCAGGTTCATTTAGCAAGCTGCAAAATATTAATAAGAGGAAGCATGCGAGGAGATGACTCGGTAATATTGGCTCCGGTTACACACCTGCCTGAAAGTGGCGCGTGATGACCGCACCACGAGCCGGTAAGCTAGAGGATTTTCAGAAACAAGTGCAGCACGGATGAAGAGGTCACATTTCTTAGTAAAACTCAGAGGAAGTACTTGGTGCATTATACAGTTAATAATACATGGAGTTTTTATAGCAATATGTGTCCTGAGGAAATTAAAAAGAAAAACAGATAAGTGCCAAAAACAAAAGTTTGCAGTTTGATGGACAGGTCAGGAAAATGTAACCGGCCTCATGCCCTTATTTCCGTGAGCGTCTTCAGTGTTGAAAATGAAAAGAAGGAAGAAAGAAAGAAAATCACTTTAGGCAGCTTTGCACATGGTGGACTCAAACTTCTTTTTGTACATTTGATCATCTCACAATGATAAATATTTGATGGATCACAGTTTCATCATTCTCACACACACACACACACACAGCAGATATTTTTGTCTTGCCTCAGACAGAACAAGCATAAGACAGAGTGACATCCTGACTGGAATGTAGGAACTTTTCATTTTCTCTCTCACTTACTTACACACACACACTCTCTCAAGCTCATGTGTTACAGGTAAACAACGATTGCGGAGTCTTTATTGGGAACACGGCAGGACGGTTCAGGTGGCAGGAGTTCAGGAGTCACAGCGGTACGTGAGCAGAGTCTTATCATGAAGGTCCCTCCTCGCACTCATGTGGCTCATCGTGACCTTTCACCCCACTGTGGTCTAACCAGGTGAGACCGAGCGAAGGTGCCTGAGCCAAATCAGTGCATGCCCATGTGTGAGTATGTTAGTGCATTTTCATCAGTGGCTGAAGCTCTGGATCATCTTTCAAGCCATTTTCAGGAAAGTCCTCCACCTTCTTCTTCTTCCTGAAAGCCTGGATGGAGAGCCGGAAGACTCCACCAGTGCAGCCGGTCCCCAGTTAGGAGCCATGCAGGACAGGGGGTTGGGGGGCGGGACACAAACAGGTCAGTGGGACATGTGGTCCAGTAATCGGACCTCCTCTTCCTCGTGTCTGGTGTTTGAGGGCACTAGTTGAACATTATGGACTCGGGATCTTGGTCTGCCATCTGGGCCATATGACGGAGGATATCTTTTTTTGTAATAATACCAAGGAGACGCCTGTGTAGAAGGGGGAAGATAAAGAAAAGAGAAGGAAAAGAACCATCAGGAATGAAGTATAGATAAGAATCAGCAAAGTGTGGAACTATCAAGTGTGGGTCTTTTTGTTGGCAGGAAGATTAAATAAATAAATAAATAAATAAATAAAAGAAATCATGTTAATTCAATCTCGATCAGATTTTTCCAGCCAATCACACTGGTGGTGGGGAAGAGTGCCAACAAAAAGAAGCCAGGGTCTGTGTGTGAAGACACACTCACTCACACACACACACACAAGCAGGCAGGCAAGAGAGGAAGACGTTAAAGTGATGATCAGTGACCTGCAGCACCTAGAGAGAATCAGAGAGGTGAAATGAAACACGAGGGACAGAGTGCACACTGAACACGCCATCACTCATCCCTGATTTCAGCCTCATGAAACTTACACACACACACACACACACACACACACGCAACACTGGTCAGCGTCTTCATCTGAATTCAAAAGCACATATGAAACCGTTAGTGGTGTTTGCTATTAAAGGCAATTAAGCGTGAATGCCATCGAATACATTCGCAGATTGAGATTTCATTATCAAGGAAATAAAATGTGCTCTTGAATTGCATCATGAAACAGACTCGGGTTCCACGGCTGTCCGTGTGGAGGTGTAGAAGGGAAGAGAGTGAGAAACTAAAGCAGAACAGAATCATTTCTGAAGAGTCTGAATCCAGAGTGACTCCCACTGTTTTGGCCACATTCCTGAACACGACGTTCAGCTGGAAATCACGCATTCAGCTCTGAGAAGACGACGCTCAGTCACTGCATGCTGCTGCGGTACAAACACACACCACTTACTGAACTGTAATGTGCTTCAGTTAGGCTGCTTGGATACCAGATGCTTTTAAGTAGAGAAAATTTCACTGGCTAGATGATGGGAAAGCAGCTCACGTGACCAACACACTGTAACCGTAGCAACACACCTAACCTAGTACCACTAGCTATAATCGACTAACCAGATTATATTCTTATAATAATAAGAAGAAGAATAAGAAGAATTATTATTGTCACAAGCAGGGACTTGGATGGTGGAGGATCTACATAAACAGACTAAAAAGGTGTTTTCTGTGAGGAGAGTTTTTTTTTTTTTTTTTTTTTTTTTAACAGTAAGAGAGCTTTTAACGGTAGCTTTAAATGACCTAACGTAGAGAAATCTTCATGTTCGGGGCTTTGCATTTATTTCATTTATTTATCTCAATTTATTTTGTTTTTATAAATCATGAGAGAGGGAAGATGTCCAATCGTTGTGTCTATAAATAGATAAACAATTGTGTGTTCTTTATTTAATGGTGTGAAAGGAATGAAGCACTGTATGCTGTTATTGGAAAATAATAATAAACAAATAAATTATAAATAAAATTGGAACTTCGGGGTGGTAGCAACTCTTGCTTTTGCTAGAACAGCATTTTATTCCTTATTTAAAAATAAAAAAAAAATATTTAACTATGGCAAGGAAAACTGACATTGCTGCTATTATTATTATTATTATTACTATTATTATTATTATTGCATTAAGCTTGTATAAATACTCAGTGTTGAGAGTAGTTTCTCCATCCGTTTCTTAATTAACTCTTTTTTTTTTTTTTAAATCAGCTTTCCTGTAACAAGAACTGTGACACCTACTGCTGTTACACGTAACCATGTGCCGGTGGCTAAAGGAAAATAACAACCTCTGGTATGAAAGCAGCCTAAACCGCTTCAGTAAATGTGGCCCACAGTGCAGACTGCGAATAAACAAACACGGGGGTCACTTTGAAAAGCAGACAGGAAGTAGCTAGCTCTGTACGAGAGCCTGGACTGGACGTGGAGGGATTAGTACACACAGAGCAGGAGGAGCATGAATACGATCGTGAAATGTTGGTGAATCGGCACAGACAGTCAGAAGAGGTGGAGCGGAGGGACTGAAGTGTACGGAGTGGAGGACGTGTTGGTTTGAGGATGGATGCTGCGACAGTAACTCTTCTAAACACAGCCATGAACAAACCACCACGCAACTAAACCAACCTTCATACTCACTACTGCTATTACTACTGAGGGCTCAATCTAATGGACATGAATAAAAGGAAGAGAAGCAGGCAGAGAAGAAATGCTCAGCTACACAGCCTGTTACTCGCCAATCTTTTATGAGGCGGCGCTATGAGTGGGATCACACTTCAGCAATCTGCTGCCCAGTGGACGCTGACCCCGACCCCAGAGGAGGAATTTAGAAAATAAAGAAAAACAAACAACAGATTTAGTTCAGGATGAAGATACTGAGAAATGTATCTGTGAGAAGTGTGTGCTTTAAGAGTACACATGCACACTACACAACCGTGGGCTTTACTTAAGAGTGGACGATGCAGCCGAATCCAAAATCTTCCCAAAGTTTGATATCTCAGCATATGGAAATACGATCTCTGCAGTAAAAATGTGGCTTTTCCCAATCCTGGGTGTGCTTCTTAGCTGACAATAGGCATTGAATTAAAACCTTGCAAACATTCCACAAATCGGTTTAGTACAAAATCCTGCAGCTGTGTGTCTCGTGTGTGAGAAATCGCACAGACTAAACATTAAAGATCTTAACCACTGAACAGTCATGTGGATAAATCTTATTACATATGTTACTGCAGTTCCCTCATCTTGAACTTTAGCTAGAGATGAATCTAACTAGCTAACTATTTGCTCCTGCAGCAGACTCTTACACAAGGAATAAAACACGACAAGGTTTAAAAGAGCTTAGAAGAATATAAATCATCCACAGAGTGCCAGGCTGCCAATGTGGAGCTGATCATTTTACACCAACAGCACGTCCTGAAGTGCTATTCTCTTATAGCACAGCATTTAGCACTGACCGTGTTATTTTAACGATGGAACATGCCTTTCGTAACACTTTATAGTTACATGTACTTTTCTGTAAGTTCATTCTTATCACTTACGTTAGAGCAGCTATAACCAGGAGCTTCTTTTGTTTATTTATACCAAAAAATGCCTTGGAGAACCAAGGGGGGGAAAAAAGGCAATCCTTAGTTCTGAAGATTTTCCTGTGATGGAAAAACTTCCAAGCTTCACTACACACTTTAGGTGTGGATTAAGTGGATTGTCCACCACACACTGTGCTATAAATCAGAGTAAATAACAATCTGCTCAATCACGTCCAATATCTTGGAGACACACACAAGACTGAGAAAAGACCACTTTTGTTTTTCGTAGCTACTCCTTTGTACCAAGTAGCATTTTTGGGCATATATATATATATATATATATATATATATTATATATATATATATATATATATATATATATATATATATATATATATATATATACAGTGGGGCAAAAAAGTATTTAGTCAGCCACCTTATTGTGCAAGTTCTCCCACTTAAAAAGATGAGAGGCCTGTAATTTTCATCATAGGTACACTTCAACTATGAGAGACAGAATGAGAAAAAAAAATCCAGAAAATCACATTGTCTGATTTTTAAAGAATTTATTTGCAAGTTATGGTGGAAAATAAGTATTTGGTCACCTACAAAAAAGCAAGATTTCTGGCTCTCACAGACCTGTAACTTCTTCTTTAAGAGGCTCCTCTGTCCTCCACTCGTTACCTGTATTAATGGCACCTGTTTGAACTCGTTATCAGTATAAAAGACACCTGTCCACAACCTCAAACAGTCAGACTCCAAACTCCACTATGGCCAAGACCAAAGAGCTGTCAAAGGACACCAGAAACAAAATTGTAGACCTGCACCAGGCTGGGAAGACTGAATCTGCAATAGGTAAGCAGCGTGGTGTGAAGAAATCAACTGTGGGAGCAATTATTAGAAAATGGAAGACATACAAGACCACTGATAATCTCCCTCGATCTGGGGCTCCACGCAAGATCTCACCCCGTAGGGTCAAAATGATCAGAAGAACGGTGAGCAAAAATCCCAGAACCACACGGGGGGACCTAGTGAATGACCTGCAGAGAGCTGGGACCAAAGTAACAAAGGCTAACATCAGTAACACACTACGCCGCCAGGGACTCAAATCCTGCAGTGCCAGACGTGTCCCCCTGCTTAAGCCAGTACATGTCCGGGCCCGTCTGAAGTTTGCTAGAGAGCATTTGGATGATCCAGAAGAGGATTGGGAGAATGTCATATGGTCAGATGAAACCAAAATAGAACTTTTTGGTAAAAACTCAACTTGTCGTGTTTGGAGGAGAAAGAATGCTGAGTTGCATCCAAAGAACACCATACCTACTGTGAAGCATGGGGGTGGAAACATCATGCATTGGGGCTGTTTTTCTGCAAAGGGACCAGGACGACTGATCCGTGTAAAGGAAAGAATGAATGGGGCCATGTATCGTGAGATTTTGAGTAAAAACCTCCTTCCATCAGCAAGGGCATTGAAGATGAAACGTGGCTGGGTCTTTCAGCATGACAATGATCCCAAACACACCGCCCGGGCAACGAAGGAGTGGCTTCGTAAGAAGCATTTCAAGGTACTGGAGTGGCCTAGCCAGTCTCCAGATCTCAACCCCATAGAAAATCTTTGGAGGGAGTTGAAAATCCGTGTTGCCCAGCGACAGCCCCAAAACATCACTGCTCTAGAGGAGATCTGCATGGAGGAATGGGCCGAACTACCAGCAACAGTGTGTAAAAACCTTGTGGCGACTTACAGAAAATGTTTGACCTCTGTCATTGCCAACAAAGGGTATATAACAAAGTATTGAGATGAACTTTTGTTATTGACCAAATACTTATTTTCCACCATAATTTGCAAATAAATTCTTTAAAAATCAGACAATGTGATTTTCTGGATTTTTTTTCTCATTCTGTCTCTCATAGTTGAAGTGTACCTATGATGAAAATTACAGGTCTCTCTCATCTTTTTAAGTGGGAGAACTTGCACAATTGGTGGCTGACTAAATACTTTTTTGCCCCACTGTATATATTTATATATATATAGTGTTTGTAGTTTGTTTTGCTGAGCTGAGATAGAAACCATGTAGCTCCCACTGTTGGCTGTACTCGCGCTGCTGTTTTACAGACTTATCATTGTAGCAGTAATAATCCTACACTGAAGGAACACCACAAGGTCAAACCAGTGACACTCTACAACCTGGTGTTGAGTAATGTGTACTCTCAATTCTCTGACAGTTCCCCAAAATGTCATTCACATTACCAGTATGTTGCTACTAAACCACAATGGGACACTGTAATGATCTTACACTGTGACCTTGTGTAATACTTGCGAGTATCATGTTCCCAAACATCGCGTTCTGGGACAGTGGCTGTAGGGAGGAGGAAGAGCTACTTTCCGGGGAACTGCCCGCTACTTTGTCTTTTCTGTTTTGTCCACTCAAGTTTCATGCATCCCTCCTAAGAGGCGGGGCCTAAAAGCTCAAGTGGGCGTGATATGGGCGGGGCTAATCACCAGGGGCTCCGTGTGCTGCTTGAGCTCCTCCAGATGCTCTAAAATATTCTTCTTAGTGATGATGCCCAATAAAATCCTGCAACACACACCGTGGCGACCGTCACTTAGCAAAACACTCACACAGAGACAACCTAAAAATACAACACTAGAACCAACAGAAAAGAAATTAACACACAACAGCAAATAATCAGTCAACTTAAGATTAGCAAAGAAATGAATGCAAACAGTTAGAAATCTTTGAATTACTGAACAAAACAAGGTTTTTAAAAAGAAAACTGGCATGCGTGATGAGAACTTAAATTTGTTTACCCAAGATGCTCGCAAAGTGATAATCTGATAATGTCTGTGCAGCTTTTCCAAGAGCTTGCATGATCTCTAATGCATGATGTGGACACAAGGAGGCGCTCTATTGCATAGGGCGGCTGATCTGAGTCAAGACAGTGAAACGTTATTGTGAAACCTTTTACTATAGTGCGTGGCTTTCTGCATTTCTCCTTCAAACCACATCACACTGTACACTCTCAAAAGGTCCCTGCGTAACTGCTCCATACCAAAACGAAAGAGGAGGAGGTCACATGACTGAATTAGTGCTATGGAGTTGCTGACAGTTTGTGTGTACGTGACTGTGAGTGTGTGTGGTTTCACAGTGGTTTCGAAAGCCAGGCAGGGACCATGTTTACCAAGTGCAGAGCTAAACCCATCAGCAGAGGCATGTGTGTGTGTGTGTGTGTGTGTGTGTGTGCGCGTGTCGGTCGATGCATCTGTTAGTAGCTAGAGGAAGAGGAAATGCAAAAAATAGAAAGAACTGCTTGACTTTTCCTAAATCTGCAGCTGTATTTAATTACCTGTGGACCCTACTGTAGTTTCTCTTGCACCCTGCAAATTCTGCCTCATTGTACCAACAAGTCCTTCAACCAAACCTGAGCCAAGTTACTGAGTCAAGTTTGGAAATGCTCAGCTGGTAAAAATGTAATGTCTTTAAACCAAACCATTTCTAATGCCACTGCTGGCCATTTTGTGCACCATGTGCTGATTCCCGAATGTAAAGCTACAGAGAAATTAGGATTATCTGATTAATTTGATTACTTAAAGACTCTTTATTGTCTGATAGCACGACCGTGATGCCAGTGCTCATTCAGCGGATGGGTTTCTACTGGTTTGAGCAACAGGACATTATATAAATCATGTGGACGCTTGCTAATAAATGGGATCAAAATAACTAGAGTTATATTTGTAAACAATTATATTTCTTAGTTTTAGGATATTAGGATGTAGTTTTATTGCACTGCAAAAAAAAAAAAAAAAAAATAAATAAATAAATTAATTAATAATAATAATAATAATAATAATAATTGGCCATTCAGTCCTCAGGCCACAGACTCTTACGATGTTTATGATATTTATTTTGCTTTTCACTGAACAATAATTTGTAACTTACTCTGGATGAGTGACCATTTCAGAACAATTATTGCTGCCCCTGACATTGCTGGTTCTTTAATGGTTCCAGTTGAAGCACTAGCCTCTGGTTAGTGGGAAAGGGGTATATATATATATATACATATACATATACATATACATATATATATATATATATATATATATATATATATATATATGTATAAGAATATGAGTTGTGAGTGAAACTTGGTACTAATCACCAGCTGTGGCTACATTCAGTGCTGTGAAGAAACTATCCTGTTGCTCATGTTTCTTTGCTGCTTTTTGGGTAACTTTCTAATAAAAGTTGCCAATTATCTGATCACAGTAATAGTAGATGTTCAGTAGTTGGCTAGACTTCCTGAAGTCTCTGCTACTGGACATCTGAATGAGCTGGGTTACTGAAAACTCTATACGTTCTACACAAGCTGAAGACAATGGTGGGGTAGAACTGCATCACAGAGCCAAGCTTACTGACCTCCTTGTTAGCCAAACATCAGAATTAATGTATCATTTGTAGCTAAGTAATTACCAACCAAGCTGTAGGACTTGTTTGCATTGCTCTCATACTATACGACGCGAGCGTGACCCCAGTTCTTATCCGCGACTCACCCGTTGTGAGTGACGAGGCACTGGCGCAGGCCGAGCTTGCGGAAAATGTCCACGACGATCTCCATGGGCGTGTGATCTGTGACAGTGAATGGACTCATGTCCAGGATGCTGCGCAGCTTCAGAGGACGCGGGCTGTCAGCAGGAAGTGTCGGGGCATGCTGCGTGAAATATACACGCGAGTTCAACACGATGCCTTCCTGCTTCCTCCGTGCATTCTCTGCAGGACAGATACGCGGAAACATACAGATAAAATCACATGCAAACAAAAATAACTGCCACATGCATAATCTAATCATTGTCTACACGTTAATGTCATCAAAAAATGTTAATCTGATTATAATTTTAATTACAGTTAAACAGAATCAATGCAAAAGTCCCATTCACTCTGATACCATTCTAATAAGACTTTAATAAAATATCTGTTTATTTTATATATATATATATATATATATATATATATATATATATATATATATATATATATATATATATATATATAGATAGATAGATAGATAGATAGACAGACAGACAGACAGACAGACAGACAGATAGATAGATAGATAGACAGACAGACAGATAGATAGATAGATAGGTAGAGATGATGATGATCTGTAGTGTTACCTATAGCTATAGTGATGTCCCTGCGTAGGGCGAACCCCACCAGTCTCTGGGACTCTTTGGAGACGATGACGGGGAAGCCGTTGTAGCTCGTATCGTTGATGATGGTCTGCAGTTCTCCCAGTGTCAGGTCGTCCTGGGTTAGCACTGCTAATGGCGGCTCGTTCCGTCGCGGTCGCATCACCTCGCGAGCTGTTGTGGTGTGTGTGAACTCCTCTTTCGCATCCAGGAACGGGTAGCCGTTGAGGCGGATGTGGGCCTCGTAGATACCCTCGCGCCCGAACGCATCTCCCACCCACTTACTGGTCATCACTGCAGCCATGAGGGGCACGATGTACTCCAACCCGCCAGTCAGCTCAAACACAATGACCACCAGAGACACGGTCATCCGCGTTACACCACCTGAGGCATCACACAGCCCAAAAACATGAACACGACCATGCATTTCCACATACCAAGGTATTTAACGTCATAGTTTATATCAATTTTATTGTAAAATTGAGTTTAGTTATTTATTTACCTAGCTATATATTTTACTGATAAATAGGCATATTTAACATTTCTTAAATACACATCACCCTAAAAAGGTTTACTGTTAAACCTCCACTGTTAAACTGCTCTAATAAAAATACATTTAATGATAGATAAAAAGTATAGTTAAAAGTATAGCAAGTGTTATAATGCAGGCTGTGGAAACACAAAAAATCTGCATGGACACTGTCCTTTTATTAAACACTCATTTCATGATTTGTCGTCATTAATACGCAGATTTTATAGGTCCTAGATTCACCCTCCTTTCTCTGTAAGTGTCCGAGTGAATGACCTTGGAGCCGTGTCTCTGAAGAGATTATTCTGCCAGCCTCAGTCTGGGACATGTGATATGTGTGAAACTGTCACAGGCTGACTAAGTTTAGTGTTGATTTGCATAATTACTGTACAGACAGCAGCTGATGTGGTGTCTCAATTTTATTTAAAGGCCTGATATTTCTCACATAACAGTCTTTGAGAGGGAAAAATTAACACGACATACATTTATAGATATCCTTTGCTCACTAGCTCCCTCCTTCCCTCCCTCGCTCCCTCCCTCCCTCGCTCCCTCCCTCCCTCCCTCCTTCCCTCCCTGCCTCCGTCCCTCCCTCGCTCCCTCCTTCCCTCCCTGCCTCCGTCCCTCCCTCGCTCCCTCCTTCCCTCCCTCGCTCCCTCCTTCCCTCCATCCCTCCCTCACCCAGTCCCTCCTTCCCCCGTACCTCCGTCCCTCCCTCCGTCCCTCCCTCCCTCCGTCCGTCCCTCCCTCCGTCCCTCCCTCCCTCCGTCCCTCCCTCCCTCCGTCCCTCCCTCACTCCCTCCCTCCCTCCCTCCATCCCTCCCTCACTCCCTCCCTCACTCCCTCCCTCACTCCCTCCATCCCTCCCTCACTCCCTCCCTACCTCTGTCCCTCCCTCACTTCCTCCCTACCTCTGTCCCTCCCTCCTCCCCTCCCTCCTTCCCCCTGTACCTCCGTCCCTCCCTCACTCACTCCCTCCTTCCCCCTGTACCTCCCTCCCTCACTCCCTCACTCCCTCCCTCACTCCCTCCCTCCATCCCTCCCTACCTCTGTCCCTCCCTCACTCCCTCCCTACCTCTGTCCCTCCCTCACTCGCTCCCTCCTCCCCTACCTCTGTCCCTCCCTCCTCCCCTCCCTCACTCGCTCCCTCCTCCCCTACCTCTGTCCCTCCCTCCTCCCCTCCCTACCTCTGTCCCTCCCTCCTCCCCTCCCTACCTCTGTCCCTCCCTCCTCCCCACCTCTGTCCCTCCCTCCTCCCCTCCCTACCTCTGTCCCTCCCTCCTCCCCTCCCTACCGCTGTCCCTCCCTCCTCCCCTCCCTACCTCTGTCCCTCCCTCCTCCCCTCCCTACCTCTGTCCCTCCCTCCTCCCCTCCCTACCTCTGTCCCTCCCTCCTACCCCCCTCCCTACCTCTGTCCCTCCCTCCTACCCCCCTCCCTACCTCTGTCCCTCCCTCCTACCCCCCTCCCTACCTCTGTCCCTCCCTCCTACCCCCCTCCCTACCTCTGTCCCTCCCTCCTACCCCCCTCCCTACCTCTGTCCCTCCCTCCTACCCCCCTCCCTCCTCCCCTACCTCTGTCCCTCCCTCCTCCCCTCCCTCCTTCCCCCCGTACCTCCGTCCCTCCCTCACTCACTCCCTCCTTCCCCCCGTACCTCCGTCCCTCCCTCACTCACTCCCTCCTTCCCCCTGTACCTCCCTCCCTCACTCCCTCCCTCACTCCCTCCCTCCATCCCTCCCTACCTCTGTCCCTCCCTCACTCCCTCCCTACCTCTGTCCCTCCCTCACTCGCTCCCTCCTCCCCTACCTCTGTCCCTCCCTCCTCCCCTCCCTCACTCGCTCCCTCCTCCCCTACCTCTGTCCCTCCCTCCTCCCCTCCCTACCTCTGTCCCTCCCTCCTCCCCTCCCTACCTCTGTCCCTCCCTCCTCCCCTCCCTACCGCTGTCCCTCCCTCCTCCCCTCCCTACCGCTGTCCCTCCCTCCTCCCCTCCCTACCGCTGTCCCTCCCTCCTACCCCCCTCCCTACCTCTGTCCCTCCCTCCTACCCCCCTCCCTACCTCTGTCCCTCCCTCCTACCCCCCTCCCTACCTCTGTCCCTCCCTCCTACCCCCCTCCCTACCTCTGTCCCTCCCTCCTCCCCTCCCTACCTCTGTCCCTCCCTCCTCCCCTCCCTACCTCTGTCCCTCCCTCCCTCCTCCCCTCCCTACCTCTGTCCCTCCCTCCTCCCCTCCCTACCTCTGTCCCTCCCTCCTCCCCTCCCTACCTCTGTCCCTCCCTCCTCCCCTCCCTACCTCTGTCCCTCCCTCCTCCCCTCCCTACCTCTGTCCCTCCCTCCTCCCCTCCCTACCTCTGTCCCTCCCTACCTCTGTCCCTCCCTCCCTACCTCTGTCCCTCCCTCCCTACCTCCGTCCCTCCCTCCTCCCCTCCCTACCTCCGTCCCTCCCTCCTTCCACTCCCTACCTCCGTCCCTCCCTCAGTCGCTCCCTCCTTCCGTCCCTCCCTCAGTCGCTCCCTCCTTCCGTCCCTCCCTCAGTCGCTCCCTCCTTCCGTCCCTCCCTCAGTCGCTCCCTCCTTCCGTCCCTCCCTCAGTCGCTCCCTCCTTCCGTCGCTCCCTCCTCCCCTCCCTGCCTCCCCTCCCTGCCTCCGTCCCTCCCTCGCTCCCTCCTTCCCTCCCTCGCTCCCTCCTTCCCTCCCTACCTCCGTCCCTCCTCCCCTCCCTACCTCGCTCCCTCCTCCCCTCCCTACCTCGCTCCCTACCTCGCTCCCTCCTCCCCTCCCTACCTCGCTCCCTACCTCCGTCCCTCCCTACCTCGCTCCCTCCTCCCCTCCCTACCTCGCTCCCTCCTCCCCTCCCTACCTCCGTCCCTCCCTCACTCGCTCCCTCCTCCCCTCCCTACCTCGCTCCCTCCTCCCCTCCCTACCTCCGTCCCTCCTCCCCTCCCTACCTCGCTCCCTCCTCCCCTCCCTACCTCCGTCCCTCCCTCACTCGCTCCCTCCGTCCCTCCCTCACTCGCTCCCTCCCTCCGTCCCTCACTCGCTCCCTCCTTCCCTCCCTCCCTCAGTCGCTCCCTCCTCCCTCCTCCCTCCCTCAGTCGCTCCCTCCTCCCCTCCCTCCTTCCCTCACTCGCTCCCTCCTCCCCTCCCTACCTCCGTCCCTCCCTCAGTCGCTCCCTCCTCCCCTCCCTACCTCCGTCCCTCCCTCAGTCGCTCCCTCCTCCCCTCCCTACCTCCATCCCTCACTCGCTCCCTCCTCCCCTCCCTACCTCCGTCCCTCCCTCAGTCGCTCCCTCCTCCCCTCCCTACCTCCATCCCTCCCTCAGTCGCTCCTTCCTCCCCTCCCTCCTTCCCTCCCTCCCTCAGTCGCTCCCTCCTCCCCTCCCTACCTCCGTCCCTCCCTCACTCGCTCCCTCCTCCCCTCCCTACCTCCGTCCCTCCCTCACTCGCTCCCTCCTCCCCTCCCTACCTCCGTCCCTCCCTCACTCGCTCCCTCCTCCCCTCCCTACCTCCGTCCCTCCCTCACTCGCTCCCTCCTTCCCTCAGTCGCTCCCTCCTCCCCTCCCTACCTCCGTCCCTCCGTCGCCCCCCCTCCTCCCTCCCTACCTCCGTCCCTCCCTCAGTCGCTCCCTCCTCCCCTCCCTACCTCCGTCCCTCCCTCAGTCGCTCCCTCCTCCCCTCCCTACCTCCGTCCCTCCCTCAGTCGCTCCCTCCTCCCCTCCCTACCTCCGTCCCTCCCTCAGTCGCGTTCCCTAACCCCCTTAATTGCTCCCTCCCTCCATCACCCCCTACCTCTCTCCCACCCACCTTCACTCACAAACGCACACAGACGTACCCAAGCAAGCTGCAGCTCCAACCATGGCATAGAGACCCGGAGTGATGCAATCTGCCCCCACCTCACACCACTCCTTAAACAGGAACCAGTCATGGTGATAGTAAGCGAGCTGCTCCACAGCAATGCCCACAATACGACCAGCTATTGCCCCAATTGCCATACTGGGAATGAACAAACCAGAGGGAACCTGTCACAGGAAACACACACACACACACACACACACACACTTTAACACAACTAGATATATGCAATAAGCATCAAATAGCATATGATCATGTTGATTACAGCAATGCGAAAACATATAATATAGTATAATATAATTACTTTTCATTACCTTTAAGCCAAAGGTGAAGATAGTCATGATGATCTTAAAGATGAGCGCCAGACTGAGCTGCCACATGGCGGAGTAAACCCCGGGAGTGGTTGTGGCCTCAGTGCCCTCTGGATACGCCTGGCTCCCGTTCATCTGGCTGCGATACTGGCACAGCTGTGATGACTCCAGCGGCCCGCAGTCCGTGAACAGCTCCTTAATCAGCTGACTCGTGTTCTGCCGGGTGTACGGGTTGGGAAAAGCTACGATAGCTGTGATGACTGCCACTGTGATCACCTCCAGGACTGGGTACTTACCTGAAAAATCAGAAACGGAGGAGATCACAATGATCCGCTGTAAAGCGTAATGTGGTACAGGATTGCATTCATGATGGCATTCGACTGTGGATGGATTTTAAAAGTAAAGTAAATTTTGTGAGACCTGTGAGCATTTTTCTTCCAAGTACAAGTAACTCGTATGATCTATATAAAGATAAGCCATAAAGCAATGCAAAGGATTTTGAAGATTTCTGGTCAACAGTTGAAGATAAGCCATATATTTGTCAATTGAAATGAACTGCATAGTGTTTAGCTACTTATGCTACTGATTTTTCTTCTTCTAATTTGGCCTGGTAGCCCCGGCCCTCTTCCACTATGTAAGCAAAGCTGAGTGTGTTGAGTGCATGAAGTGCTCAAAATCCCACACGTCGTATTTGAGGATGAATAAGTGCATCATCCGGGGACCTGAAGTGCACTTCTTCTTGTTGCTGGAATTTTCAGTGTGAACATATTACTCACGCTGTTTATACTACAAAATGGTGCATCACCAGTATGCAGTTTGGGATGCACTTGACACTGAATGATAAACATCTTCTCAAAGCCTGAGGTAAAGCTTGTAAAATCCAGTCATGATGGATGTTTATATGCTGCACATTCCCAAATCTTATTAAATTACACTTTATTCCTTTAAACAACCACTGGCATTGTGTGAGTGGAAAAGAAGCCCTTACCGAAACGTGTAGACTTGCGCCGGCGGCACCAGGCAATGTTGGCTCGGATGAAGAAGGCGCCCCACAGACCACCAAATACACCGAGCAGGATGAAGGGGAAGAGCTCGAACAGGTACCAGGGTGTGTGGTACTCCACATAGAACAGCACCAAGCGGCTGTTCCCAAACGGGTTAATGGAGCGAAGCACGAATGCCGCCACCAGGGCGGCAAAAAAGGACCGCCACAGAGTCTTCAGTGGGAAGTAATAACTCACCTGCGACAGAGAGGAAAATTTATTTAGAAGTCCCCTGTATGTGATATGAAGTTATTAAATTATTAAGGTTCTCTGCTAATCTTGCCTCCTCGAGACTGAACAGAACCCCTCCTATAGGAGCTCCAAAAGCCACTGACACACCCGCAGCCGATGCCGCAGACAGCACCTGTGCAAACACACGTGCAGTGTTCACTGTAACTATTAATACTAAAAACCTTTCACCACTTGTAAACTTCATACGAGTGTATGACAGATGCAAAGATTAAGTGTTTATGTGATCAGATGTTACCTCTCGCTTCTTGGCCTCGTTCTTACTGTACTTGGGGAAGAGGTATGAGAAGATGTTGCCGCAGCAGCAGGCCACGTGTACCAGCGGGCCTTCTTTCCCCAGACTCAGTCCTGATGCCACAGCCAACACCAATGTAATGGTCTTTATCATCAGTGTCCATTTGCCCAGGTAACCCCGGATTATAAACCCACTCAGGATGGTCTTAATCTGAAGTGAGAGAGTGATGATGATGAAGGAAAATAAATAGAGTGAGAGAAGACAGCTGTTAAAGGTCTAAGCTGAAGAAAGACCATAAATCCTATCAGGTCTCCTGTAATGAACGGAGCATCTGTGACACATGGAAGACGTACCTCAGGGATCCCAGAGCCACAGGCGTACGGGGCAAACACTTTGACCAGAACAACTGCAAGGAAGGCAAAGGCCAGAGCCCAGTATGTGTACATGAAGTAGTTCATAATGTACGATCCAGGACCCTGAAACACATCAGAATATAGATCAGATTTAATAATAATAATAATAATAATAATAATAATAATAATAATAATAAAAGGGAGATACATACAAATGAATGTGTTTTTTTGGTTAAATCCGTTTAATGTGGTTTTTCTACTTTCTATTCTTCTTTTTTTGATATGCAGATGTCAAATCTTCGTTTAATTTGTGGTTATTTTAGTTTAGATAGAGTTTAGAGAGACGAATATATATAGAATTATAATAGTAATAATAATAGTAATAATAATAATAATAATAATAATAACGTCATGGTATTATGGGCAAACTCAACTGTATAGCTGTCATTATATTATTTTATATTTTTATATTATTCATATTATCTTTATTTATTCATTATATATTTTTAAGTTACTGTTTCTGGGAGACACGGTGGCTTGGTGGTTAGCACGTTTGCCTCACACCTCCAGGGTTGGGGGTTCGATTCCCGCCTCCGCCATTTGTGTGTGGAGTTTGCATGTTCTCCCCGTGCCTCGGGGGTTTCCTCCCCGTACATGTATTGTAGGTTGAGTGGCATCTCTAAATTGTCCGTAGTTTGTGAGTGAATGTGTGTGTGCCCTGCGATGGGTTGGCACTCCGTCCAGGGTGTATCCTGCATTGATGCCCAATGATGCCTGATATAGGCACAGGCTCCCCGTGACCCGAGTGTAGTTTGGATAAGCGGTAGACAATGAATGAATGAATGTTACTGTTTCTCATTCAAACAGAGATTTTTGTTAATTGTATAGTGTCTTGCATAAGTATTCACCCCCATGAACTTTGTGTTATTTTATATGTGTGTTTGTAAATATTATAAGGGAGAGTAAGATGTAATTTTCAGCCACAGCCCTAACACCAAAAGAAAATGCATTTTCTCTTCTGAATATTATTTCATTTCTTTCTCTTATCCTTCCAGGTCTTCCTCAGTGGATAAACACACATCTAACCAACATAAACATGTATTTATTGGCAGCTACCAGTGAACAGATTGTCCACACTTATTTATTTTCTATATTGTTTTCACCTCTGCCTGGCCCAGGATGAGTTCAGCCCACGTTTTCCACTGTGGACACTTGTCTCTCTCTGCGAACGTGGTCTCGTTGGAGCCCCAGCAGCACTGCTCATGGTTAAACCACAAGGCACTCAGACACACTCCCTCCTTCAGGTCATTCATCCAATCAGCAGCGATGTCTATCAAACCAGCCAATGCACCTGAGCAAGGAGACGGACAGAGAGACGGTGAGAAAGACAGTGAGTAACAAATACTGGACAATAAATCGCTGGTCATGAGACTCATGTGAGATTAATGCATCTACACTTGTGATTTTATGACTGTCTAAAAATATATATTTCATTAAATATTATACAGGAATGTACACTGATCAGGCATAACATTATGACCACCTGCCTAATATTGTGTTAGCCCTGACCCGTCGAGGCATGGACTCCAACTAGGTCCCTGAAGGTGTGCTGTGGTATCTGGCACAGTCCTCTAAGTTGCGAGGTGGGGTCTCCATGCATACGTACAGGACTTAATGGATACTTTTGATAAATACTGACCACTGCAGACCGGGAACACCCCACAAGAGCTGCAGTTTTGGAGATGCTCTGATCCAGTCATCTAGCCATCACAATTTGGTCCTTGTCAAACTCGCTCAAATCCTTACACTTGCCCATTTTTCCTGCTTCTAACACATCAACTTTGAGGACAAAATGTTCACTTGCTGCCTAATATATCCCACCCACTAACAGGTGCCATGATGAGGAGATCAGTGTTATTCACTTCACCGGTCACTGTCAGTGGTCATAATGTTATGCCTGATCAGTGTATATTTTCCACTGTACTCACAGCAAGATCAAAGCATAAAATACAAGGCATCAAAGAAAAAACAGAATTATTCTCCTGTTGGGAAAGGGTCTGTTAATAGGATCATCATGTGATGGAGCTTAGGTGCATTAGGTGTGAGAGTCACCAGCTGCTGTGTGTCTGCCTACGTCATGGTTTCCAACACTGTAGCTCCTTAGAGTACCGTGTTTTTGTGTGTGTGTGTGTGTGTGTGTGTGTGTGTGTGTGTGTTACCTGAAGCCAGCCCTGTTAATGTCACCACCAGCCACCCAGACCAGGCGTCGTACAGGCTTTTTGTGAATTCCCATGCAGACTCCTTCTTCTTACTGTTAATCTACAGAGCAGAGAACAGACACAAGTGAAACATACACACACACACACACACACACACACACACACACACACACACACACACACTTATTTCTCCAAGAATATTTTAGAGAATCTGAGGGTGAAATTTCTCACATCATGACTGGAAACGTATAGTATTAAGCTAGTTGACCAATCAACTGCAAGTTCTCTTACTTGATTAAGGAATAATTATAATTGTGTAATAATTATAGATAAGTATGTAAATATTCATCAGATGCTTTAACATAAAAAATTTTTTTTAAATATGTGAGAGTCAGAGAAATTAAATACTAAAAGGTTCTGTTTTGTTTGCTGGGTTTAAAGGATATTGAAATAATTAGGTGTAATAACCACAAGGGTAGAAAGAGAGAGAGACTCGGTGCGATTGATACCTTGCGGTGTCGTTCACGGTCTTTACACTTCTCTCGGACCCAGTCGATGGTGTGGAAGTCGTCATATGTGCCCACTCCGGGAATCGGCTCTTCAAACAGGTCCAGGAGGTGGGTAGAGCTACTCACCCCTCCAGCTCCACCTCCACCGTTAGACATGTTGTAGGCGGAGCCTGTGTAACGAGAGAGACAGAGAGAGCGCGATGAGTAAAAACGCACTCGGTTTGAGACCAGAACCTGTAATTTCCTCTCGACCTGGCAAGTCCTCGAGTTCAGCAAGTGACATGAAATCATCATGGCAGCTCACAGTGGGAACGTTAAACAAAGTAGCATGTCTTCCCTTTAGAAAGAGTTAGGCTGTAGATACACATGTATTCCTTTTGTATCAAGCAACATACAGACACTTTCACTAGTTAAGTCTATAACAGTGTGCTGCACCGAGGAGGATAATACACATCACTCATCATCAGCTCGTCACTAACAAAATACAAGGAAATGACATTCTGATTTCAGACTTCCTACTTCCGAGGTCGAATGGAGCACTGTTTGTGTGTCTGTATGAGAGACTGGGAAAAAAAAGGTGATTAAGGAGAAAGAGAATAATTTCCAAAATGAAGACGTTAAGATGGAATAAAACAGGAAGAGAAACTGGAACAGAAAACAGCATGGTGATCGAAACAAGTGCTGACGTGGGAATGAACAGTGGGGATGTGAAAGTTTCATGCTTGAAGTGCTCAGCATGCTGGATTTGGCCAGCTTTTCCACATCACTGTGCTTTTAAACATACCGGCTCTCTAGGCTCAAACCAGTCAGTAACACAGTTCACCACTGCACCCAATCACCGAGCCGCAGCCAATCACCGTGCGCTTGCAGTAAGAAGCTAATCTGCTTTTCACGGCTCGGTGATGGATGGATGGTGTGAGCTGAAAGCCGGCCCTGTAGCACATAATAGCTGCATTAACACTCTGCTCTTTATTACCCTCAGCACTTCACCACACTGCTGCCTGACTTACAGCTCACACTGAACATAAGAGTGGAAGAGCTTTAGATGTTCCAGAAACATCTTTAGACCTGTTTGAAGAGTGCTTTGTCATGCTGTTTCACAAAATAATCTCATAGGAAAGTAGAAGAGAGGTTACAGGATTTCCTCTACTACTACACACACACACGTACATGAACAAACACACTGCAATACAAGTACATGAACGTGACCCAAAGTGCACAACTTGTATTTATCAGTTATGTAGGAAGAACTGTTTCCATCACTCCTTTCTTTTCTCACCCTGAGTAAAGTGATAGACTAGAGATGAAGATTTTCCTCTCAGGCAAGTGTACAGACTTTTGGCTTTTTCCCTTTCAGGATTCTTCTCTGATGTATTAGAGCAACTCAATAACATCCAGAGAAACTCTTCACTATTTACAGTTATGTGAGGAAACTGTGAGGAAAGACACACACACACACACACACACACACACACACACACACACGCACGCCAACACACATGCACGCACACTGACACACACACACACAAAGACAGTCACACGCGCACACACATACACACCAACACGCGCACACACACAGACCCACGCGCACAGACCCGCGCGCACGCACAGACCCGCGCGCACGCACACAGACCCACGCGCACGCACACAGACCCACGCGCACGCACACAGACCCACGCGCACAGACCCACGCGCACGCACACAGACCCTAAGTCCTAAGGGAAATCAAACACACTTAAAATCCCATGCACTGTTTAAGCACATGAGACGAGTGCAGCACTCAGTGCCTCATTACACAGCATCGTCAGTTTCAGCAGCTCGGCTTCCTCTCTACGATAAAGACAAGAGGAAACAAATAAAACCAGCTGGCAGAGGTGAGCTGAAGCTGTCTGCAGTTCAGCTGATGCAAGCTGCTTCCTTCAGATAGCTACTGAGAGAACACACTTTATGCTGACTGTCTTAATCACACACACGCTGGATCTTGCCTGAAGCTTTTATGCTGAACATCTATCCTCTAAACAGAGCCATGACCACTGTGATTGAGCAGCAGCTTCTCAAACTCTCTGTAACTTAATAATAAATAATAATAATAATAATAATAATAATAATCTTAGACACTTAGGGAAACGTGTAACTACAGTAAGCTGAGACAGAACTGAACTGAGGAACCTGGTGCTGTGAGGCAGCAGTGCTACCACCACCGTGCAGCTCTGAGCTCTCAGTAAGAAAATAACACTCTTATATGTTACTCACAAAAACCTAGTGGACTTTGTGTAGACGGAATTTCGAGTGGGAATAATCTCCGGCATGTGCACTAGACTTTCATCAGCTCTGTCAGCACTTAGCTACTGTACAATCATGCATCGAGTCAAACTATACATTCAGATAACACACTCCTAAACCTTGTGGAAAGCCTTCCCAGAAGAGTTGAAGCTGTTATAGCTACAAAGGGCGGGACAACTCCATATTACATTCACGTGCATGTAAAGGCAGACATCCCAGTTTTGGCCTGGCTCTCCACTCTAATTCATCCCAAAGGTGTTCTATGGGGTTGAGGTGCAGGCCAGTCAAGTTCCTCCACACCAAACTCACTCATCCATGTCTTTATGGACCTTGCTTTGTGCCCTGGTGTGCAGTTTTTCAATAAAAGGTTGGATTTATGATATTTTCCATGTGTGATTAGACAGCATTCATAACTATTTTCCCGAGAGTGCCTGGAATTCCGAAACTTATTTTGCTCTAACAGATAACTAATCCCATTTCTTCCTTCCTATCAGTTCTCCTATGATACTACCTCAAGCTCAAACAGATTTCTCACCACACACACACACACGATAGCCGTTAGTTTAATTACACAGAGAACACAGGTGAAGGCGCAGATGCTCGAGAAGTCACGGGTTCGGTCACACCTGATGTCTGCTTTCACTGAGTCCATGAACAAGCGAGCTACTTAACCCTATGCTTCAGCTACTTTCTGTAGGAGTGCAAGCACAATTAGCAAGGAGGTGCCGTTATCAGAAGAGCAAACTATACAACGTTACGAGACAGGAACCGAGTGAAAGTGATAACATCAACTCACAACCGTGTGAATGTCTGAATAGCGTCTTAACACCACAGACAGATACTGACTCGAGGCGTGTTACACACAGACGCTCACAAAGCTGTGAACACCGCCAGGATATAGAAATAAACAACAAAACCATGAATATGAGAAAAACAAACACTGTATGTTTGCACTATGTTGTAAGAGCTTGTCTGAACGCTCAAATCTGATTGGTCAGGAGGAGTTGAACAGATTAAACAGATTAGAAATTGTGTCATTGTTGATGGTAGTTGTTTTTATAGGTGGAGAGGTTTACTTAGAATAAAACGTCTTCATTTCATAATGCTTTTCAGAGCAGAGTTTCATCATGCCATAGGTTTGGTCTGGTTGAAGCTGATCTTTCCGGCCTGGTTATAAAGTGCACTTTCCGGGCATTGTGTGTGTGTGTGAGAGTGAGAGAGAGAGAGAATGAGAGAAACTTAATCCTGCAGATAAGCTCGTGTGAAACGTGCGTTACTGCTCACATCACTAAAAATCACATCAGGAAATAAAACAATTACAGGAACTGTATATATTTTTAACCGGATTATAATCAAGAACAATTCAGTACCAATTCCTCACTCCGTGGTGATTAGTCATAAAAGATAAATAAAAGCGAGTGATTTCAAGTGATGGGGTTTTTTACAGATGCAGCACTTTTGCTGATGTTCATCCTGCCTTAAAGACCCGAGGGAAAAATCACACACACAAACAGGTTTCACTTTTACATGCCAGACTGCAGCAGAAGAAATGACGGTGCTAGAAAGGAGAAGTTCAAAATAGCACCTACAGCTCCAGACTCGACAGGAGAGAGAAGCTGACGGGATTAAGCCAAAAAAGCATGAAGAAATCTCAAGTTCCTCAATCACATCAACTGAGCAGATCTGTATGATTAGTATTTAGCTGTTCTGAATGTTTTGGTTGTAAGAACAGAGCTGGGGGTTGGAATGTGACCTTCCTGAGCCGTTTCAGCATGTGACTGAACACACACACACCTCCCTCCACCAGGAACACATCTTGCACCACGTCAGCACACACTTTAATGAGCAATAATTACAGTCCTGGAGGTGCCTACTGCTCAAAAGTAAGCGCAACCCTCAGGCAAGATACACCGACCAGGCATAACATTATGACCGCCTGCCTAATATTGTGTTGGTCCCCTTTTTGCTGGCAAAACAGCCCTGACCCGTCATGCACGGTGTATTCTGACACCTTTCTATCAGAACCAGCATTAACTTCTTCAGCAATTTGAGCAACAGTAGCTCGTCTGTTGGATCGGATCACACGGGCCAGCCTTCACTCCCCACGTGCATCAATGAGCCTTGGATTGTGCATCAATTAAAGTCGCCACCAAGAACTGGATCATTCCAAGCGTTTTATTTCTCTCACACCAAAGCAAATTGCCAAGAATTGCATTTCTTTTGGTAATGAAGAGTCTTTATTTATTTTTATCATAAACGTTCATGAAACAAGTTCCTATTAGTTCCTACAGCTCACTCACTAGCATCTTTCTCTCTCTTTTTTTATTTTTTTTTTAATTTCGCTTTAAGCTCGTCATGTTACAGAGAAACCACAAACCCTCCCTCCTGAGGACTTTCCCATGTCAGAAAACGTTGAGCCTCTGACTGGTACAAAGCCGCGACACCGGAGACCCTTAATTAAAATGCTAAATAAGCCTTCCTTGATGAAGACGACGCTAGAGCGTCCGCTGTATACACCGTTACCATAGAAACAAGAAGGTATTTCTGAACAAGTGCATTAATATTTAAGTGTTATTTGCCTCTTATCTTATCCTACTGTCAGAGCTGCTTTACAGTAAAGAAAAAAAAATTAATAAAAAAAATAAAAAAAAATAAAATAAAAAATAAAATAAAATAAAAAAATCAACCAATAACTCCTGACCAATCAGAGGCGAGGATTCAAAAGCAATGTATATAAGACTTTTCAGGCATTTGGCAGACGCCCTTATCCAGAGTGACTTTTTTTTTTTTTAATACATCTGAGCAATTGAGAGTTAAGGGCCTTGCTAATGGGCCCAGCACTGGCAGCTTGGTGGACCTGGGATTCATACTCACGACCTTCTGGTCAGTAATCCAACACCTTAACCACTAAGCTACCACATCCCCCAGCTAGTACCCTGTGGCTTGAAGTAACTTTGATTATTTGTCAGTGTGTGTGAGACAATGGCTTAGCAAAACCCACGTCATCTTAACACCCTGTTCACCCCGGACACCAGAGGAAGCACACAGTGGGGATTAGTGTGCAGGATTCTGTGTATAGTGCATGTGTATACTTATATGGAACCATAACACACAGGAAGGCTTGTGCTGAGCCGTAACTGGAAACCAGTGTGCAACAAGTATTTCCTGCTGAACTGGTCATGAATTAATGAACGCATGGAGACGTAGTACTGCACACTGATTCAGTCATTCATTCAAAGGCTGGATTTACAGGGGTCTTCCAGCACACCCAGGGAGAAAACACACACACACACACACACACACACACACACAGAGCTCTCCTTGTCTCTAGGGAGGAGGCCCAATCTATAGAGTCAAGAAAACAAGACGTGAAACACACACACACACACACACACACCATTTTAAACGCTGTAGCCAAGCGCACACCCTTAATGGCAGCACAGGCAAGGTTAGTAAATTATTAACAGAAAAACACAAACGCATACCGATAGTGCGCAGTGTTTGGACGCTAACGAGCTAAATGCTACATTACAACCGCAGTGTCGGGAAGATGAACCGGATTCGGTCGGTACCTCTCATGCGGATCTCCTGCAGGGGAATCGTGTCCCCTCCGCCATCGTAGGGTAAATAAGGGTCCGCGGATTCGTCCTCCATTACACTGCCTGAAGCTAGCAGGTTACACTCTACGTAAACCTGCCGACTGCCATATTTACCAGCCGCAGTCTCTCTCACACACACTCACACTCACACACACTCACTCACTCACTCACTCACTCGGGGTGTGTGCGCGTGCGCTACTCGGTCCCTTGTGCACTAGTTTTCCTTCCTCTTCCTCCGCGACCGCGTCTCCTCATCAGCGGAAGGATGAGGGATCATCGTGATGATGTCATCGGGAGGAGAGGAAAGGCCGTGTTCCAAACCGCGGAACCGGACCCACCTTATCGCCAGATCACAGTGATAATGCACTAAAAGACAATTTCACTTCCATGTGCAATATGCTAATGTCAGAGACTTTTCCTCTACCGTTTTAAACACGCATGGAGACCTTCGTGTAACTTGCAGGCACGCATTAAACACCGTAATGTGAATCTGAACAAGGCCAGAGATAAAGCGGTTGCTATGGAAGGGCTGCTGGACGAGACCATTGAGTAAGAATCTGGGGGGGAGAGACTTGTTTGTTTTCTTTTTGGATGATTTAAAAGTGCCACTTTTCAAACACATGAGCAATAAAAGCTTATCCAGAGCTCTGGGAATAGCTGTGCCATCTCTGTGTACAGTGACCTGTATTGTATTATTAATATGTAGGATTATATGTAATAAATTATTAGCTTGAAAAATTACTTACAAATAAAGAACTCATCACTGTGACACACAAACATACATACACACACATATACATAAATGCATACACACACATACAAACATGCATACACACATACATACATACATACATACATACAGTACATATAAACACAAACACACATCCACTTTATTAGGAGCACCTGCACATTCATTCATTCAATTATTCATTCATTCAGTTATTAATTAATTCATTCACTCAGTTATTCATTCATTCATTCAGTTATTCATTCATTCATTCAGTTATTCAGTTATTCATTCAGTCATTCAGTTATTCATTCAGTTATTCATTCATTCATCCAGTTATTCATTCAGTTATTCAGTTATTCATTCATTCATTCATCCAGTTATTCATTCAGTCAGTCAGTTATTCGTTCATTCATTCAGTTATTCATTTATTCATTCATTCATTCATTCAGTTATTCATTCATTCAGTTATTCATTCATTCATTCAGTTATTCATTTATTCATTCATTCATTCAGTTATTCATTCATTCATTCATTCATTCAGTTATTCATTCATTCATTCATTCATTCATTCAGTTATTCATTTATTCATTCATTCATTCAGTTATTCATTCAGTCATTCATTCATTCAGTTATTCATTAAGTTATTCATTCATTCAGTTATTCATTCATTCATTCATTAAGTTATTCGTTCATTCATTCAGTTATTAATTCATTCAGTTATTCAGTTAGCCAATCACGTGGCAGCAGCACAATGCATAAATTCATGCAGATACAGTTTAAGAGCTTCAGTTAATCTTTAAATCAAACATCAGAATGGGATTAAAATCTCAGTGAATGTAACCCTGACATGTTTGTTGGGCAGGTTTGAGTATTTCAGAAACTGAAATAAAGTTTTTATGAGCCTGGACTTCTGCTGGTGTAGCCTAAAAGATTATTTTACACAATGCACAATAAATGAAGACTATGCTTTTATTTGCTCTTCCTGTTTGCTAGTCTTGATGTCCATACAGTTGTCTAGCAGTATTCAGATGACTGAATCTTTTTGAATGAATCTTTGACCAGAGGGATAAAAAAATATTTTACGTCCTTTAGTAGATTTTTTTAAGACAGTCAGTGATTTGTGTGCTGCACATTACAGACTACAGCTTTCTGTTACGTATCAATAGGAAACAGCACAAAACGGTTCCTTTAAGTTTGTAATGCAATTGAAAATACTGTGCAACTTCATACAACAGATGGAGGATAACTAGTGTACATGGTGGTACACGCAAAGGTGTGTGTAAAGGGGACTAGTAAACAAGTCTACACCATGAAAAGGCATCTGTGTAGCAACACCTGTTATGTCAAAGGCATTTTTTTTGTGTGTGTGTGTGTGTGTGTGTGTGTGTGAGAGAGAGAGAGAGAGAGAGAGAGAGAGAAAGAAAGAAATAGAGAGAGAGAGAGAAAGAAAGAGAGTGAGTGAGAGAGAGAGAGAGAGAGAGAGAGAGAGAGAGAGAGAGAGAGAGAGAGTGAAAGGTGGAGAGGTTGCATGCTTCTTAATCTCAAAATGTCCAGAATTAGTCTGATTCTACAGTGAAGCAACAAACACTAACTTGTGGCGTCTATCTAACTGTAACCTTCAGCATTTGTCTGTCAATATTCAGTTAACGGCCATCACAAAAATGGTACTTGGGTGGATATTGTTAGAAAATTACTCAGCATGTCCCCAAGTGTTATATTCCTCTTATTCCACAGCAGTTTATCAATACAAACAAATTATTACATATTACAGGATGATACACTAGATTGCCAAAAGTATTTGGACACCCCTCCAAATCATTGAACTCAAGTGTTGTTTTTCAGGGGTTGGGATTGGCCCCTTAGTTCCAGTGAAAGGAACTCTTAATGCTTCAGCATACCAAGACATTTTGGACAATTTCATGCTCCCAACTTTGTGGGAACAGTTTGGGGATGACCCCTTCCTGTTCCAACATGACCAGTGTGCACCAGTGCACAAAGCAAGGTCCATAAAGACATGGATGAGCGAGTTTGGTGTGGAGGAACTTGACTGTCCCACAGAGTCCTGACGTCAACCTGATAGAACATCTTTGGGATGAATTAGAGCGGAGACTGCGAGCCAGACCTTCTCGTCCAACATCAGTGCCTGACCACTCAAATGTGCTTCTAGAGGAATGGTCAAAAATTCCATAAACACACTCCTAAACCTTGTGGAAAGCCTTCCCAGAAGAGTTGAAGCTGTTATAGCTGCAAAGGTTGGGCCAACTCCATATTACACTCATGTGCATTTAGAGGCAGACGTCCCAGTTCCTCCAAATATTGTGGAGTTTGATTTTGCGTTAGTTTCTGCTATCGCAAAATCAGGAAATTCTGGATAAACTGATAAAGGGAGTTGTTGAGTTGTTCCTTCACCTCTTTCTTCACAGATACCGCTATACTGAAGATTTTCTAGTGAAAACAAAGACTCAACGTCACCGCTGACTAACAAAAACGTCTCCTTACAGAAAATAAACATATGAATATGAAATGCATGTTTTAAATCTGAGCATCTGTCATAAATCCCAGTTTACTATAGAAGTTGTTACTATAGAAAAGACAACATGTTGCTCAGGGTCAATATTGATGTTTGCCCTGCTATTACAATTTATGTGGTTAAAAAGGTCTCAGTTGAGCTCCAAACAACTGGAAATTCTAGCTTTTACCTCTTTATTAGCTAGGTGTTGTATTCTACTCCACTGGAAATCTGATAAGCACCCAACTATATCTCAATGGCTTTTTCTCAAACTGGGAAAAAAAGATTAGATGTTCTGGAAAGAGTAACCTTTTAAAGAATGGCATCCTTTTATAGCCTGCTTTATGTCCCATAAATCCTTGTCTAAGTTTATTTTATTTCTGTTTATTTTTATTTTATTTTATTTTAAATGTATTTGTTCATTCATTCATTCACTTATTTTTTTAATTTTATTTCATTTCATTTATTTTATTTAATGGATCATGTTGTCAGGTTGTAGTGTTTGCATGCTCAAGTGATTGTACATATGTTCATTTACTCCTCAACTTGCATTTTTTTTTATTAGATATTTTTGTTGTGGTTGTTTGTTTCAAGTTAGGGTTAGAAAATAAGAAGGATCTATATTAACATTCAAGTTAATAATAATAATAATAATAATAATAATAATAATAATAATAATAATAATAATAATAATAATAATAATAATAATAATAATAATTAAAATAATAATAATAATAATAATAATTGACTGTTATGCAATGGGGGGGCATGGTGGCTTAGTGGTTAGCACGTTTGCCTCACACCTCCAGGGTTGGGGGTTCGATTCCCGCCTCCGCCATGTGTGTGTGGAGTTTGCATGTTCTCCCCGTGCCTCGGGGGCTTCATCCGGGTACTCCGGTTTCCTCCCCCAGTCCAAAGACATGCATGGTAGGTTGATTGGCATCTCTAAATTGTCCATAGTGTGTGATTGCGTGAGTGAATGAGAGTGTGTGTGTGTGCCCTGCGATGGGTTGGCACTCCGTCCAGGGTGTATCCTGCCTTGATGCTCTATGACGCCTGAGATAGGCACAGGCTCCCCGTGACCCGAGTGTAGTTCGGATAAGCAGCAGACAATGAATGAATGAATGTTATGCAATAAAAAAGTTTGAACCTGGAAATGATACCATATTAAAATAAGGTCATATAATGCTCTGCTGAAAATGAATCTGTATCATCTGACAACGAGGTGCGGTGCTGAGGAAAAAACATGCAATAAAATCACCATGTGATCTGAGGGGCGGTTAAAAATGGAAATGACTTCAATGAACTTATATATCGTTATAGCAGAACATATTAGTGCACAAGATGATGTTATACGATATGTAGGTCATCAGCTGTCGTGTATGTGTGTTACATTAACTACACAGGAAGTGTCCCATCTACACCTCTGGATGAAACAGATATGCGTTAGATATTTGCATTATCTCACTTTCATTCCTCGAGTTTCATTATCAACTGCTTACTCCTGCCTACATGGGAGTAAAAAATGCCACTGTCTGTGAAAAATATCCCCAGACATGGCTTATCTTTTACACAGAGTTTCTCACAAGCTTCATGTGGATGCAGGGTTTAACAAATACCTGAACCTTGGTTTAAGTTTTCAACCTAAAAAAACTGTTAACTTGGTGTTTAAATACCTAATTTCCTTAATTACATCTAACTCTGTATTGATGAATGATCATGAATGAATAATATTAGGCATAATAATATACATTTATCCTAACAAATCCCTGAAAAACTTTACTGATTGTTTCTTTAAGCATAAAGACGGCTCATTTCTTGCAAACCGTGTTCATTTGGACAAATATTCACTTTTTAAGGCAAACTAGTATAGAAATCTTTACAGAACAATCAAACCTACAATTCAGCAGAGTTTATTTTCTATTCTAGTTGATCTTCCTCCTATTTCATGTTAAAGGAGCAAAAACATATTCACGTAATTTATAGACATCTCCACCTTTACATTACATTCCTACAAACCTGATGAACCAGCTATCCAGCCTCCCGCAACTCTCAGGATTAACAACAGAGGAATGAAAACAGACTGAATAAACTAGTATTGTGTGCACAGTTAAAAATACATATTTAACAGACAACCAGACTTTCAGAAAGCTTGACCGATGATTCGCAAAACAATAAGCCAATATGTCAAATTCACAGCATGGCTGTGAAGGTGGTGGCCTGGTGTCTGGATGACCGCAGTGTTGTTCATCAACCCAAATAAGTCCAAGTGATCCACAGAGCTCACCTGGATCACACCAAAAAAAAAAGAAAGTATGGCCATCATTAAAGAAGTTATATTTCTGGAAAAGTTTGGATGTATACTAAAAAAGTAAATCTGAATCCGTTTATAAATTATGGTCTAGATCTTTGAATTGTTTTGGTATTGATCTCAAACTGAGTATGTATCCTTAAATGCTACTGTATCCAGTATCCAAGTTAAATCAGCTTTTATTAATTAATTAATTTATTTATTTATGTATTTATTTGATTTTTTTATTTTCATTTTTAAATAAAATTTTATTTTTTTAAATAAAATTTTTAATATTTTAATTTATTTTAATATCATTTTAATTTAATCTTATTTTATTATTTAACTGATTAATTTATGTATCTATTTATGATTTTTTGTTATTCATTCACTGCTTTCAATGCTGATTATTATAAAATTGCAGTAAAAAAAAGTGGGGGTTATGTTAATACACAAGTGTGAGTATGGACTACATATATTCAAGGAAACACAGTCTTTACAATTTTACTCCTCAGTCTTTTTGTAGCCTTCTGTCTAACCCTTGTGTTGCCAGGTAACCGTACTCTGGCAACGATGATGTCACCTATCTCAATCCAGCACAACGTCGAGATCACCTGACACCATGACTCACACACTCCAACACATCTGCTCACACACTTTCACTTAAAAACACTCAGGAAACTCTACACCTGCGTGTGAGTGACCACCCAGGACCCCACACTGTGCTAATGTTTAAATATAGTCACTGACAACCTTAACACACACACACACACACACACAGCTCAACCTTGTACGAACAATCAAAACAGCTAAACAAGTTTCTTCCTCTGCCGTTAGTGTTACATACATCTCCTGGAGTGACACGCAGTCTGGTCCATTGTGTCACCCGGAACCATGTCACCAGTGACTTGCTGTCCTCGACACGCACACGCTCAGATATCATCCCATGTTGTTTCTCAATATGTCCTTGGACAAACTTTGGCATCTGGAGTGAGACTCGAGTGCCTCGTCACACAAGTAAGCTTCCAGCTCAAGGGCAGCCAGACAAAATAAAGCAAGCGGATAGGGCACAGGTTGTTGAGTGACGGTGTAAGCCAACACCCTTCGGTTGCGCAAGCACAAAGACCGGGCCATGCTGGCGATCCTGTGAACAAAGGCTCTGCTATGCGATCGTCGCTCTGCAGATGAATTATCAACTTGATGAGGAGCAGGAAAAGCCAAGCTTTATATAATTCCTCAGGCAGAACTGCATTGTTGGGAAAATATTTAGAGAATTATAAAGAGCTCGCTGACAATTCTGTGATTGTAACATATTGATCCGTGGATCAGGTCGAAGCAGATGCAATTACATGACTTAATTATAACTATATGACACACAGAGGTCACATATCATGCCCATGTGACAAAGTTGAGTCATTTTTATGACAAAAATGACATCATTTTATTCAATATTCCAACTTCTGCTCAAAATGCTGGCTTGAAATTTCAAATACAGAGATATAGCGTTATATTTCATAGAAAAATCGTATTAATCTTATTTGTTTTGATTGTCAAACTAGCATGCGATAGCATTTGTCTTTATTGGAATAGTTATCTATTGAAAAATCTGTGTCCAGTGTGTTGAAATGAAGTGTCCAGTGTGTAGAATATATTTATTTATTTAATCAAAACCAACAATTCTATTCATATCTGCATCAGTGAGACTTGTGTGTCTATGACGCTGTTATTCAGCAGGCTGTCCTTCCTTGGACCAGCTTGGGTATGTACTAATCACTGCATACATCCCAGGTCTTGACAGCTGGCATTGTATTGAAATATTCAACAATATTCACTTCACATATTAATGAGTTACATCATTACTGCTGTTCAACTGGTTTTTGAGACACTGAAGCAGTTATATTTCACTGTCTATGGAAATTCACATGAATTCACGAGTAATGGAGAAACTTGAGACGGAGCAATCTGAACTAATCCCGTTATCCAACACTCATGTTCGTATTTTTTGAAATGAAAAGTTTCAAGATAAGCAGATGTGCTGTTTGAGGGCAGCAAGGACACAATGCAGAGTCTCTCTCTCTGAGTGAATGTGTTATAATGTATTCGTGTGGACACATACACAGAGCTCTGTGTTGTAAGAAAACCACAGAATGAAGACATTGTATATGTAAGAGCAGACAGAGGAGGCTTGTAGTCTGCCCCGCCTCAGCAAACTCAATTGTGCCAAAAGAATCTTGAGCTAAAAGAATCAATTAGATACATAAACACCAAACAACCTCATACAGCTACTGCTCTGATGAGCACATGTGCTTTCTGTCAGAAACGTCAGGGGGATTTACTAGTGGTGGAAAGAGTAGAAAAAATCAAGTAAAAACTACGTGTTAAAAGTTCAAAAGTAACGACATTTGAGGGACTCAAGATTAAAAAATAAAGATCTTAACTGATGAAAAGAGCGGACTAGTTGCGACTTAGCAGCTAGCTTGCTAAGTAATCTATCATGAGGACAATACTCTGCTAACTCTGACAAAACTAAAATTAGGTGTGCTTGTTAGCTAATGTTTACTAACCCTGTTGGAATGTATACTACGGCATGTTTGATAAACAAAACTAATATAAAAACTTTTCTAGCTAGCTGATCAAACTTAACAAGCTAATTTCAAATGTAAGCTCAAAGGCAATTTAACATTCCCCACCCTGTATGAATCTGTAAAACTCAGCAAAAAGTCGAGGTGTAACAAGTGTTTTGAAAAACAAAATAATTTTTTTCCTCTTGAACATTCACGTCAGTACAAGTACATGTATTCAGTTTTCATACAGTTCTTGAGCACAAGGTCAGTAAGAAAGGAAAATGACTGAAATATTCTCCACCCTGCTGATGTGTAAATCTCATAAAAATCTGAGCTCTTTCAAATTTCCCGGTATAGTGTTTAGTGTTTAGTGTAAGATGGACAGACAGACAAACGAGGAGTTAAATGGATGGATAGATAAATGATAGGATAGGTTGACAGATGGATGATGGGTTAATGGGAGAATAGATGAATGGATGGATCGAAGGAGAGATGGATGAATAAATGGGTGAATAAATGAATGCATAAATGAATGTATGGGTGGGTCAAAGGTGGATGGCTGGATGATGTATGTATGTATGTATGTATGTATGTATGTATGTATGTATGAATGTATGTATGTATGAATGTATGTATGTATGTATGAATGGATATGGATGGATGGATGGATGGATGGATACATAAATGGATGAATGAATGTATGAATTAATGGATGGATGGATGGATGAATGAATGATGGATGGATGATGTATGTATGTATGTATGTATGTATGTATGTATGTATGTATGAATGTATGTATGTATGAATGTATGAATGTATGTATGTATGTATGTATGTATGAATGGATATGGATGGATGGATGGATGGATACATAAATGGATGAATGAATGTATGAATTAATGGATGGATGGATGGATGAATGAATGATGGATGGATGATGTATGTATGTATGTATGTATGTATGTATGTATGTATGTATGGATGGATATACATAAATGGATGAATGAATGTATGAATTAATGGATGGATGGATGGATGAATGAATGAATGATGGATGGATGGATGAATGAATGAGGGAAATGGATGATGTATGTATGTATGTATGTATGCATGTATGAATGGATATGGATGGATGGATGGATGGATACATAAATGGATGAATAAATGTATGAATTAATGGATGGATGGATGGATGGATGAATGATGGATGGATGAATGGATGTGGATGGATGGATGGATGATTGAATGAATAAACTGATAGATGGATGGATGGATGGATGGATGGAGGGAGGGATGAATGAATGAACTGATGGATGGATGGATGGATGGATGGATGGAGGGATGAACGAATGAATGAATGTATGTATGTATGTATGTATGTATGTATGAATGGATGGATAAATAACATCCAGGCTGAACAGGGGAAGATGTAGCAGGCTCTCACCTGGTGAAGCGTCTCCGTCGAGCAGGTTGTCGTCCTCGGTGGTGTGGAAGTCCATGATGACACCGGCGCCATCGAGCAGCTCCTCGTCACTGCTGGCGCTGGTGATGCTGTTATAGCTGTTCCTGCAGTAGCCTCTGTTAAACAGCTGCTCCGACTCCATTTAGATGTGTGGCACCCTGGGAACCACAACACACACACACACACACACACACGGTAAAGACTTGTTTAAGACACTAAGGCGTGTAATTCTGAGAGAAACACTTTGTAAAGTGAAACAGCTCTTACTGAATCAAAGCTGGCAAATTAAGATAATTCAAATGAAGTCATAAAGGAATACACTTAACTACTCCATATAGATTTTGTCCACACCTGTTAGAGTGAATAGCTGTTATTGTCTTCTAAAGTCCCTTGATCCTCTATTTTATTCATATTCTTAAATACACAAATCCTGTAATATTAGTCCCTAATCTGCACCACAATTAACTATTGACTAATTTAAGTTTTCAACCTCCTTTAAGGAGCCTGACAAGTACAGACACCACGCCTGCTTTACGGAGATCGACAGGAGCACACGCCTTTTACTGGGATTGATGGGCATAGACACCACTTCCTCTTTACATAGATTGACAGGAACAAAGGCCACGCCCCTTCACTGTGAATGACAGTAACAGGGGCCATATTTCCTATCATGGGACTGACAGAAACAAGTTCTTGTGAGGCCACAAGTTTCTGTTAGGACACATGTAAGCCACAAACAGTCAGTGTGTGAGGTTTTGGTACGACCAATTGAATGATAATGTTCGGTGAAGCTCCACCCCTCTTTTTTATATACTACTACAATCCACTAACAAAATCTGACCAAAGTACAATGTACATATTTTGAAGAAATTCAGACCTGGGGTGTGAAAACCTAGAGGAAAAAAAAACTAGCACTAATATTTTGATACCAGCTTAAAATGGTCAGAAAGCAGCTTTATAGAAATCCAGATGTAGCTTTAGATCCTTATTGAGTGACCGAAAGGAGACAGTGTCGAAGGAAATCATCCTACACTGTGACTGACCGGCACAGACGCACGCCACCTCCTACAGCACACACCGATGATACTAGGTCAGATTATTCGTAGTCACACTCCCACTTTTTTCTGATATATACTGTTTTAAACTGAATCTTCAAATCTTCATCGTCCTGAATTAATCTGATTTGGATGAAGGTAGAAACTCACCGGCACTGACCACAGAGCAGTGCCTCAGCATCGCCCCCTACTGGAGCTGCGGTCACATCTCAGCCACAGAAAACTTAAGTTTGTCCATCTGTCCATCTCTCTCTACCTATCTTTCTCTCTCTCTCCCTCCCTCTCTCTCTTTCTCCCTCTCGTTCTCTCTCTCTGCCTCTCCTCCCTCCCTCTCTCTCTTTGTTTCTCGCTCTCTCTCTCCCTCTCTCTATCTCTCTGTCTCTGTTTCTCTCTCTCTCTGTCTCTGTTTCTCTCTCTCTCCCTCTCTCTATCTCTCTCGGTGTCTGTTTCTCTCTCTCTCCCTCTGTCTGTCTCTCTCTCTCTCTCTCTCTCTCTCTCTCTCTCTCTCCCTCCCTCTCTCTCTCTGTCTGTCTGTCTCTCTCTCTGTTTCTCTCTCGGTGTCTGTTTCTCTCTCTCTTTCCCTCTGTCTGTCTGTCTCTCTCTCCCTCTCTCTCTCTCTCTCTCTCTCTCTCTCTCTCTCTCTCGGTGTCTGTTTCTCTCTCTCTCTCTCTCTGTCTGTCTGTCTCTCTCTCTCTCTGTCTCTCTCTCTCTCCCTCCCTCCCTCTCTCTGTCTGTCTCTGTCTTTCTCTCTCTCTGTTTCTCTCTCTCTCCCTGTTTCTCTCTCTCCCTTTCTGTCTGTCTCTCTCTCTCTTTGTTTCCTCTCTCTCTCTCTCTCTCTCTCTCTCTCTTTGTTTCTCTCTCTCTCCCTCTCTCTCTCTCTCTTTGTTTCTCTCTCTCTCTCTCTCCCCTCTCTCTTTTTCTCTCTGTCTGTTTCTCTCTCTCTCTGTCTCTGTTCCCCCTCTGTCTCTGTCTCTCTCTCTCTCTCTGTCCGTCTGTCTCTCTGTCTCTCTCTCTCTCTCTCCCTCCTCCCTCCCTCTCTCTGTCTGTCTCTCTCTCTGTTTCTCTCTCTCCCTCTCTGTCTGTCTGTCTCTCTCTCTCTCCACACTGCTATCACACTAGTGGATTGTTTCTTAACTGCCAACACTTGTTGTACATCGAATCCTATTTTAAACCTGTTTAAAATCGGTCACAGCAGCGCGCTCTATTTTTTGTTTTGAATGTCAATTTATTTTCCCGTAAGTGTCACCGAGTGGTATTTCCATCCTGATCAATCAGGTCACAACACAGTGGCGAGCGAGAAACATGAACATGGCGGACAGAGTGGCAGTGACAAAAGCTGTCTTCTTGGTGGTGAGCGTGTATCAGGAAATTTACAGTATGTTGATTTGAAATTGATCAATTGCAATACTGATAGATTCTAATAAATCTAATCTAGATCAATCAGTTAACTGATTCTAGTTGGGACTGGTTATAATGTGTATGTCACATGACCAGGCTTTTCATATCAGCACACACAAAACAACAACCTCAGTGTAATCACTATTTTCTGCTCCACCGTTCAGGTAAACAGTCATTTCACAGTAAACTGCCCGTGGGAGACGTCCTACACCTCCTTTCACAATGACACCATGATCGTAATCAAGAGCTATTGTCAAAAGCTTAAAAAAACAATGAACCACATTTTCTAAGAAGCTAAAACAGATTACAGAGTAATTAGTAAAAATGTGCTATCCGCACAGACAGAAAGCTCAAATCTAACAGCAGATCATATTTCAAACGCTTACAAGTAAATTCAGTGAGCGGAAGAAAAGTGAGTCAATATTCATCATCAAGTCTCTCTGCGGCTGTAATCTCTCATCTCTATACTGCAGTCCTGGGGGAGATGATTTCCCCCTTCTCTCTCTCCTTCTCTCTCTCCCTTCTCCTTCTCTATCTCCCTCTGTTTCTCTCTCTCTTCTCCTTCTCTCTCTCTCCTTCTCTCTCTCCCTTCTCCTTTGCTCTCTCCCTCTTCTCCTTCTCTCTCCTCCCCCTCTCTCTCTCCTTCTCTCTCTCTCCCTTCTCCTTCTCTCTCTCCCTTCTCCTTTGCTCTCTCCCTCTTCTCCTTCTCTCTCTCCCTCCTTCTCTATCTCCCTCTGTTTCTCTCTCTCTTCTCCTTCTCTCTCTCTCCTTCTCTCTCTCCCTTCTCCTTTGCTCTCTCCCTCTTCTCCTTCTCTCTCTCCCCCCTCTCTCTCTCCTTCTCTCTCTCTCCCTTCTCCTTCTCTCTCTCCCTTCTCCTTTGCTCTCTCCCTCTTCTCCTTCTCTCTCTCTCTCTTCTCCTTTGCTCTCTCCCCCTTCCCCTTCTCTCTCTCTCCTTCTCTCTGTCCCTTCTCCTTCTCTATCTCTCTTTGTCTCTCTTCTCCTTCTCTCTCTCTCCCTTCTCCTTTGCTCTCTCCCTCTTCTCCTTCTCTCTCTCCCTTCTCCTTCTCTCTCTCTCTGTCTCTCTCTCTTCTCCTTCTCTCTCCCTCCTTCTCTCTCTCCCTCCTTCTCTCTCTCTCTCTCTCTCTCTCTCTCTGTCTCTCTCTCTTCTCCTTCTCTCTCTCTCTCTTCTCCTTTGCTCTCTCCCTCTTACCCTTCTCTCTCTCTCCTTCTCTCTCTCCCTTCTCCTTCTCTATCTCTCTCTGTCTCTCTCTCTCTCTCTTCTCCTTCTCTCTCTCTCTCTCTTCTCCTTCTCTGTCTCCCTTCTCCTTCTTTATCTCTCTCTGTCTCTCTCTCCTTCTCTCTCTCCCTTCTCCTTCTCTCTCTCTCTGTCTCTCTCTCTCTTCTCCTTCTCTCTCTCTCTTCTCCTTCTCTCTCTCTTCTCCTTCTCTCTCTCTCTGTCTCTCTCTCTCTTCTCCTTCTCTCTCTGTGTCTCGCTCTCTCTTCTCCTTCTCTCTCTCTTCTCCTTCTCTCTCTCCGTCTCTGTTTCTCAGAGATGCACCGTGACCCATCACGTGAAGCCTTACTTACAGTCACAAGCCTCAGCTGGAACCAGTTCAATTAGATTAACGGGTGATGCTTTCATGCAGATCTTATGATCAGAACCCGAAAAAAAACATAAAAACAAAAAAACAAAACATCTTTCTACAGTGGATGTCTCATATATGACACAAGCACTCTGGGAATGTGAGGCTTTGCCATGATCTAATGAGTTGTGATGAAAGCTATGAATAAAATAAAAAAGTATAAACAAATAACTATAAACTATAAAAAAGTAACTATAAACAAATAAAAAGAGCAACTTCTAAATATGTATTTCCATCCACATGTTCAAGATTATTTACTGTCCATATGACCGCTGTTATTCTACCCAATACTGTCACTTTATTATCACTGTATTACAATTTACTAAAACCTCAAAAAAACAAGTTTATTCATTCATGCATTCATTCCTTCATTTATTTATTCATTCGTTCATTAATTCATTTGACCATTCATTCATTTATTTTCCATTCATTCTTTCCTTCATTTATTAATTCATTCATTCATTCATTTGACCATTCATTTACTTATTCATTTGGTCATTTGTCCATTCATTTATTTATTCTTCCATTCATTCATTCATTCATTCATTCATTTGGCCATTCATTTCTTCATTCATCTGTTCATTTGTCCATCTGTTCATTTATTCGTGCATTCATTCATTCGGTCATTTGACCATTCATTCATTCAGCCATTCATTTCTTCGTTCGTTCATCCGTCCATTCATTCGCCTGTTCATTTGTTCATTTATTTATTCATTCATTCATTTATTCTTTCACTTGTTCATTCGTCCATTCATTCATTTGTTCATTCATATGTTCATTCTTTCATTCATTCATTCAGTAAGTGGATTGCATTATTGAATAATATCACAGCTCGAGTTCACTACAGTTGAATTAATTACAGTTTAATTACAGGTTAATTCAATTCGAGCTCTCGAATAAAGTGTAATAGGACTGACCGCTGACCTGCACCACTTTCAAAGAACAGGACAATCAAACCAGCCAGAGGAACCTCGACTCAGGTTTGAGGAACGGAAACGGAAAGCATTAACACCCGTACACCTGATTTCCCCAGGAGAGGAGAGTTACTTTTCCTGCATATGAAACCCCTCTGAATGCCGAGAGCTTCAGCACAGCTAAACCTGCAGAGTCACAGTGAATGCATTAAACTGCACAAAAACACACATGTACAGCAGATAAGGGTTTATCCCCACAACAGGAAACACAAAAACTGTAAATGAGTTGAATTGCTGTTTAAAAGCCACACTTCAGCACAACATTGTGATTGTGACTCTCAGCTTCGGGGAGGTTACAGTAACTCAAACGCTTTTTATTTATTAAATCAATGCTTTTTGCATTTTTTAATAAATTGTCAACTCTTTATTACATGTTTATTGTTTATTAATTACATATTAATTATTATTTAATTATTTTTTAAACATATTTACAAAGTAATAATGTAAAATTTTGAAGAAAATTGTGTTTTGTGTCTAACAAATTTTCATTTTCTTCAGGTTTTTTTGTAAATAAATTTAAAAAATGAAACAATTAAAAAAAATTCAGTTACAAAAATTTTATGTACATTTTATGTGGGAGGCACACAGACTTAGTAAATAGCCTCACACCTCACACCAGGATTTGGAGGTTTAATCCCCGTCTCCACCCTGAATGTCCCAGTTCTCCCCGAGTTTCAGGGGTTTCCTCTGGGTTTTCTGGTTTCCTTCCTCAGTCTAAGGACATGCTCTGTAGGCTGACTGACATCTCTATGTTGTCTGTAGTGTGAGATTGTGATCTGTGATGGGTTTGGACTGTCCAGGGTGTCCCCCGCATTGTCCCCCTCACTTTTTAAACCAGAACCTTGTTTAGTTGTGTTAATGTTCAGTGTTGATGCTCAATGTCTTTCACGCCACATGTCACACATCACATTGGCGCTTAATATGAAGCTCATATGAAAACAGAGCTTTAAGAATTTGTAGTGTTTCATAAGTATTTGATTTTACCTAGCCTATTAAGGGCAATATATTCATAGAAAAGTTCCAGTAAAACAAAAAGGATTATTTTTTTCAATACAAATCTTCAAATTAAATGCCGATATCGAACCCATTCCTGGTCTCTGAGATGCTCCTAGTGTTTGTTCATCAGCATCAAAAATCAAGGCGTCTATCTTCATCCTCTAAAATTCTGCGTAAGGTTATAAACACACATCTCAACAGCATCCTGACTCATTTTATATCAGACTCGCAGCCTGAAAATCATTAATTCGTTTATACTGATTAAAAATGTCCCATAATTCCATTTTTGTATTCCTCCGACAGACTGGAACACGGGTTATAGAACGTAAAAATCAGTACATCTCCAGTCAATCATCATCATCAGGGACACGACGTTTAGTCCTGCCACATCTCTGTCTGATGTATTCAGAGGACACATCATCAGCTACAACCTCCACCGTGAGCGATGATCACTTCACCATGGCAACCCAGAAGCGAGTGAGGAGGCGAGCGTGAGGAAAGGTGTGTAAAGGGATTAGATTAGAGAGGCGGCTGACAAAGCAAGGCAGCGTACCGCACCGCCTGATCCAGCTACTTTCTCCTCGGTGCTGAAAAAACACTATCACGTTTCACCCGCTTTCATGTGGGCATGTGATTAGTTGACACAAAAGGAACGAGTCAGTGCGTTTTGACTGAAATGTGAGAACGCAGGCAACCTTTTCGTGCACTATTTATTCATGCAGAGACTGATAGTGTTACAAAAAAACAACAACTGGAAACTCCGCCCACTTCTTCATCTGTGATGTAATGGAGGTATAACCTGGGTCAGGGATGAATCAGCAGTTTCAAATTCACCTGAAATCCTGATCGTTGGCACGTCTAATCATCAAGCAGAACGAACCCCAGCGTAAGCGCAGATTCAGCACAGATACTACGAGTGTAATGATACACAAAAGTCACATTTAATACAATAAGAAGAAGAACACTCAATACAGCAAAATCAACACGGCCTGAATACGTGCTTTCCTTTTGCAACTGATTATACCATTCAGCATTAGAAAACAATATAATGAAACAAACCCTGTGCATTCAAATGTGACCTGTAAGTCTTCTTTGGGGCTCAGGGTTGCCAGATCTCAACAAAATGTCCCTTTACCTGAACCACATGTACACAAAAAGATCTAATAGTAGTAAAAATAATAAAAATAATAATAAAAACTGGAAAATGTGAAAACATTTTGCTTACACACACACACACACACACACACACACACACACACACACACACACACACACTCCCAAATTGATGTAATAATCCTATACCCCCCCCTACTTAAAATATGTGTAACTTGTCAGGAAAGTATACAAAAGGGAAAAAAATGACTTTTAGTTTGGGATTTAAAAAGATTTTTTCTAATATATTGGTAGAAATTGTATGAGTATTAAATGTAAAAAAAATTTTTTACTATTTAAAACAATTTCTTGAAAAATTTAACAATATAAATTAAGAAAAAAATAAAACAAACAAAAACTGCATCCCTGAATTATAAGGTACTGTGAAGAACAGCCTGTTATGGTGGTACCAAAGGAAGTGTGTCTGAAGCTACATTTACCTCATTTAGCAGATCGTATCTAGATCTCTACTTGATTTACATTCATCTGATTTCATACAACTGAGCAGGTAAGGTTCTTGTTCAGGAGCTCAGCAGTAAGAGGTTTCGCAGTGCTGCAATTTGAACTCACAACCTTTTCATCACTAGTCTAACATTTTACCCACTGAGGTAACACTTCCCCCTCTGCTATCTGTAGCTCAAACATGTCTTCTTCTTGCCATTTCCGCTATAATAATGTGTAGAGTCTTATATCTGCAACTGTGAGCTTCACAACTACCAAACTGAGAGCCTTGAATGGAATATGATACAATATGCTGTGTTTTCTATATGTAAAAAAATCCCATCTAAAACATTAAAACAACACACACACACAAACACACACACACACACACACACACACACACTATAAAAAGTTTACATAAATGTAATTAAAGTTCACAGCTAACCTTATGCTGAGCTGTCTGATAAAATTTTAAAGATTTTCTAATAAAGAGCTATTTCTAACTTTCTAACTATCTCTCTCCCTCTGCATATACATATATACATACACTGATCAGGCATAACATTATGACCACCTGCCTAATATTGTGTTGGTCCCTCTTTTGCTGCCAAAACAGCCCTGACCCGTCATGCACTGTGTATTCTGACACCTTCCTATCAGAACCAGCATTAACTTCTTCAGCAATTTGAGCAACAGTAGCTCGTCTGTTAGATCGGATCACACGGGCCAGCCTTCACTCCCCACGTGCACCAATGAGCCTTGGCCGTCCATGACCCTGTCGCCGGTTCACCACTGTTCCTTCCTTGGGCCACTTTTGATAGATACTGACCACTGCAGACCGGGAACACCCCACAAGAGCTGCAGTTTTGGAGATGTTCTGATCCAGTCGTCTAGCCATCACAATTTGGCCCTTGTCAAACTCTCTCAAATCCTTACGCTTGCCCATTTTTCCTGTTTCTAACACATCAACTTTGAGGACAAAATGTTCACTTGCTGCCTAATATATCCCACCCACTAACAGGTGCCATGATGAGGAGATCATCAGTCTTACTCACTTCACCTCTCACTGCTCATAATGTAATGCCTGATCGGTGTATATATATATATATATATATATATATATATATATATATATATATATATATATATAATTCAGTAAACACATTTCTAATATCGTTCATTAATAATAAAAAATTAGAGATGTCGCTGATCAAATTCTCAGAAATGATATTGAGTCAGTACCAACAAAAATGATGGATGCAAGAAAAAAAGTGAGTAAGTCCAATCCTGTAATAAATCCTTACTTTTGGCTTGATGAAGATTCTTTAGAACTGGAAAGATATATAAATATATTTTAGTTTATATATATATATATATCAGTGGCGGACCGTCAGGGCCTGCAAGGCCTTCTCTGCTGGCCTAAAAAAATATCTGAATCACAAACTGATGTTAATTATATTTTGTCCATGAATGCTTATTAAATAATTCCAAACGGTCTGTCAGCTTCCTTTCATAGCTTTTCCGATGGTTGTGCTGCTTCCAGACATGTATTTTCGTATTAAAGCATTTAACCAATCACATTTCAGCCATCATTTGTTGCCAGGCAGGGTCAAAGTCAAAGAAGTCTGACTGGAGGCCTTCACAATCCGTTCTGCAGGCCCTCTAACACAAAATAAATGTCGATGAAACTTTTGCTTCAACCAACCAGATTTTGAGTTGGTTTCACTAGGGCCCTCTAGCAGGCGTACGGCAACGTCACCGTATTCAGACCCGTTGATTGGATAGGATCGCGATGGAACTGAAGCGCACGGATAATCTGTACAACAGAGTAATTGAACTGTTTTTGAGGAAAGAGAGGAGGATGGATTTTGTTTACGAATAATACGAATTTTTAGTGAGTAAAACGTTGTGATTTTCCTAAATAATATTGCAAGTTTATGAGGTTATTATTGATGTTTTTTATGTGTGTCGCGGCTGTAGCTGCAGTAGGAGGAGACTTGTTCACCCCTGGTTTGTCTATTCAATAAAGGCATTTATTGTGGCTACAGGAGTTATCTATCTGCGATGCAACGGCTCTTTATACTGTATTTCTGCACATTAAGATGGCTTTTATAACCATAAATTGGTTTTTGAGGGGCGGGTTGATTCAGACGGAGCACTACTGAAGGCCTAGGTGTGAAATGCACGGTCCGCCACTGATATATATATATATATACAGTGGGGCAAAAAAGTATTTAGTCAGCCACCAATTGTGCAAGTTCTCCCACTTAAAAAGATGAGAGAGGCCTGTAATTTTCATCATAGATACACTTCAACTATGAGAGACAGAATGAGAAAAAAAATCCAGAAAATCACATTGTCTGATTTTTAAAGAATTTATTTGTAAATTATGGTGGAAAATAAGTATTTGGTCACCTACAAAAAAGCAAGATTTCTGGCTCTCACAGACCTGTAACTTCTTCTTTAAGAGGCTCCTCTGTCCTCCACTCGTTACCTGTATTAATGGCACCTGTTTGAACTTGTTATCAGTATAAAAGACACCTGTCCACAACCTCAAACAGTCAGACTCCAAACTCCACTATGGCCAAGACCAAAGAGCTGTCAAAGGACACCAGAAACAAAATTGTAGACCTGCACCAGGCTGGGAAGACTGAATCTGCAATAGGTAAGCAGCTTGGTGTGAAGAAATCAACTGTGGGAGCAATTATTAGAAAATAGAAGACATACAAGACCACTGATAATCTCCCTCGATCTGGGGCTCCACGCAAGATCTCACCCCGTGGGGTCAAAATGATCACAAGAACGGTGAGCAAAAATCCCAGAACCACACGGGGGGACCTAGTGAATGAACTGCAGAGAGCTGGGACCAAAGTAACAAAGGCTACCATCAGTAACACACTATGCTGCCAGGGACTCAAATCCTGCAGTGCCAGACGTGTCCCCCTGCTTAAGCCAGTACATGTCTGGGCCCGTCTGAAGTTTGCTAGAGAGCATTTGGATGATCCAGAAGAGGATTGGGAGAATGTCATATGGTCAGATGAAACCAAAATAGAACTTTTTGGTAAAAACTCAACTTGTCGTGTTTGGAGGAGAAAGAATGCTGAGTTGCATCCAAAGAACACCATGCCTACTGTGAAGCATGGGGGTGGAAACATCATGCTTTGGGGCTGTTTTTCTGCAAAGGGACCAGGACGACTGATCCGTGTAAAGGAAAGAATGAATGGGGCCATGTATCGTGAGATTTTGAGTAAAAACCTCCTTCCATTAGCAAGGGCATTGAAGATGAAACGTGGCTGGGTCTTTCAGCATGACAATGATCCCAAACACACCGCCCGGGCAACAAAGGAGTGGCTTCGTAAGAAGCATTTGAAGGTCCTGGAGTGGCCTAGCCAGTCTCCAGATCTCAACCCCAAAGAAAATCTTTGGAGGGAGTTGAAAATCCGTGTTGCCCAGTGACAGCCCCAAAACATCACTGCTCTAGAGGAGATCTGCATGGAGGAATGGGCCAAACTACCAGCAACAGTGTGTAAAAACCTTGTGGCGACTTACAGAAAACGTTTGACTTCTGTCATTGCCAACAAAGGGTATATAACAAAGTATTGAGATGAACTTTTGTTATTGACCAAATACTTATTTTCCACCATAACTTGCAAATAAATTCTTTAAAAATCAGACAATGTGATTTTCTGGATTTTTTTTTCTCATTCTGTCTCTCATAGTTGAAGTGTACCTATGATGAAAATTACAGGCCTCTCTCATCTTTTTAAGTGGGAGAACTTGCACAATTGGTGGCTGACTAAATACTTTTTTGCCCCACTGTATATATATATATATATATATATATATATATATATATATATATATATATATATACACAGTTTTATATTTGCATATTTATATTTAAATATACGTATATACAGTGGTGTGAAAAAGTGTTGGCCCCCTTCCTGATTTCTTATTTTTTTGCATGTTTGTCATTGTCCTGCTGCAGAACCCAAGTTCGCTTCAGCTTGAGGTCACAAAACTACTGATCTATCAGTCTGGAAATGGTTAAAAAGCCATTTCTAAAGCTTTGGGACTGCCATGAACCACAGTGAGAGCCATTATCTACAAATGGCGAAAACATATAACAGTGGAGAACCTTCCCAGGAGTAGCCGGCCGACCAAAATTACCCCAAGAGCGCAGCGACAACTCATCCATGAGGTCACAAAAGACCCCACAACAACATCCAAAGAACTGCAGGCCTCACTTGCCTCAGTTAAGGTGAGTGTTCATGACTCCACCATAAGAAAGAGACTGGGCAAAAATGGTTTGCATGGCAGAGTTCCAAGACGAAAACCGCTGCTGAGCAAAAAGAACATAAAGGCTCGTCTCAGTTTTGCCAGAAAACATCTTGATGATCCCCAAGACTTTTGGGAAAATACTCTGTGGACTGACGAGACAAAAATTGAACTTTTTGGAAGGTCTGTGTCCCATTACGTCTGTAGTAACACCGCATTTCAGAAAAAGAACATCATACCAACAGTAAAATATGGTGGTGGTAGTGTGATGGTCTGGGGCTGTTTTGCTGCTTCAGGACCTGGAAGACTTGCTGTGATAAATGGAACCATGAATTGTCTACCAAAAAATCCTGAAGGAGAATGTCCGGCCATCTGTTTGTGACCTCAAGCTGAAGCGAACTTGGGTTCTGCAGCAGGACAATGATCCAAAACACACCAGCAAGTCCACCTCTGAATGGCTGAAGAAAACAAAATGAAGACTTTGGAGTGGCCTAGTCAAAGTCCTGACCTCAATCTGATTGAGATGCTGTGGCATGACCTTAAAAAGGTGGTTCATGCTCGAAAACCCTCCAATGTGGCTGAATTACAACAATTCTGCAAAGATGAGTGGGCCAAAATTCCTCCACAGCGCTGTAACAGACTCATTGCAAGTTATGGAAAACGCTTGATTGCAGTTGTTGTTGCTAAGGGTGGCCCAACCAGTTATTAGGCTTAGGGGGCAAACACTTTTTCACACAGGGCCATGTAGTTTTGGATTTTGTTTTCCCTTAATAATAAAAACCTTCATTTAAAAACTGCATGATGTGTTTACTTGTGTTATCTTTGACTAATATTTAAATGTGTTTGATTATCTGAAACATTAAAGTGTGACAAACATGCAAAAAAATAAGAAATCAGGAAGGGGGCCAACACTTTTTCACACCACTGTATATATATATATATATATATATATATATATATATATATATATAAATTAAATATAAATATATACAGTTTTATATTTGCAATGTAATTATTTTGTGAGTTTTTTTCTGTAGATTTGTTTAAATTGTGTATTATCGATTGTTTACTTTTTTAAGTGCTGCAGTTTTCAAATTTTCTAAAGCATAATATTTTTATACAAAAAACGTTTTGAGTTTTGATATCAGCTGACACGCAAAGTTTCAGTATCAGCATCAGTACCAATAGAAAGCGATCTTGTGACAATTGTTGCCAAAATACTGGAATACAATCTGATCAGGGTAGGAACAGTAACTCCAGTTTGTTGAAGACGTATGTATTTTGGTCATAAATAATCTCTGCAGGATCAAAGCGGGAGAAACCTGCTCCAGTTTTTTGAAACACACACACACACAGACACACACAGACACACACACACACACACACACACACACGTTTACCAGACAGCTTGAAGTCTTTTTTTATCTCTGACCCTCGAATGACATGAAAAACTGCAAATTTGCAAAACCGAACGTTTATACAGTGTCATTTTCAGACTGAGTGTAAAATCGAGTGAAGCGGCAGATACAGAAAGATCTAGAAAGCTGTAAAAGCAGCGTCAGGAAGCTTTGGCATGTTTTTCCAATGTTTGTTAGATTGTAATTATCCTCCTAATATTTGTGCCACCTTGTCAAAGCTTTCCTCTGTATGCACGAGATTCAGATGTTTTTAGTCTCTGTAATTACACACATATCCGTCCTTTTTCATATCTGTTTTTAATGCATTTAATCAATCGCTTTTGAACAACGAGGCTGACTAAATTAAAGCCTGAGATAGAGAGCTCATATGCATTATAATCACGCTTTACTACAGAACTCCATCTCATTTCATAAACATTACAATCGAAACACAAACGCAGGCCAGACGCAGCGTCGTGTATTTCTGAGCCGTTAAAGTGGCTCGTGCGTACAGAGAGACACATCTCGATACTCGTAAACCCACACATGAATCACGGTTTATTTCAGGTGGAACAGTCAATATTGTCACAATATGCTTAAAAGAATGATGCATCACAGAACGTAGCATGGAAATACAGCATCCTGTAAATCTGTGTTCAAGCATTAAGCAGCAGAACTATTGAAGCAGTGTTCAGGCAACTTTTTTAATAAATATAGTATAGCTGTGAAAAAGTGCGGATCGATGGTGGGCCCTGAATGAATGTTAAATTAGAAAACAAAATACATGTGACCAACCACAGAAATCTGATCACAAACAAAAGAACAATAAAAATCCCGACTGAATATTGTACATGGTGATTATAAGATACTAAAAGACGAAGCCTTTATTATTGCCACACATATATTACAGCACAGTGGAATTCTTTTCTTGGGGTCAGAGCGCAGGGGCAGCTATGATACAGCGCCCCTGGAGCAGAGATGGTTAAGGGTCTTGCTCAATGTTACAGACACGCCAGGCTCTACAGACACACACACGCAGTCACAGCGCACTCCCTCACCGGAGTTCTAACAAGACACACCTGAACACCATAATCACCTTCCCCTACAAATAGCACCGCGACACTCACCCCATCGTCCGTTATCGTTAACACTACCTACGTTGTGTGATATCACTGGACTCTCTCTTGAACTATCTGTGTATGCTCTTAGAGATCTCTACCTTTGTGCAGCTCCCAGCCACGCCACGGAAAACCAGCCGGTTCTACATTCCACGCCACGACCACGCCAAGCTTCCAGTCACGCGCTCACCTCCACACTCTCCACCAGCCTCCTCCACGCTTCACCTTCAGCACGGTTCACGCTTTTCCTCCTCACTCAGTAAACCACACCAAAACTGCATTCCGGGCTCAGTCTGCTTTCTGTTCGTAACAGAATAACGGACCAACACCGCCTGAGTCAGGAGGAATGAGCTCAAGGGATCCGGTGGAAGAGCTGGCCAAGGCGCTGCGCCGCGCTCTCGCCAGCGCAGCCGGGTCCGCGACTTCGGAGAGCGCTTCCGCCGCTGCCGCCGCCGTTTCTTCGCCACCCGTGTATGCGAGCCCCATGGCCATCCCAGCACTCTACTCCGGCGCGGCGGAGGATTGCAACGGGTTTCTACTGCAGTGCTTGCTGACTCTGGAAATGCAGGCGCACCTGTACCCTGACGATCGGGCGAAGATTGCCTTCATCATCTCCCGTCTCGATGGGAAAGCGCTTCGCTGGGCCGAGCCCCTCTGGTCCCAGAACAACCCCATGATGTCCTCGTTATCCGCCTTCACCAAACATTTCAAGGAGGTGTTCGGGAGACCAGAGGGGGACTCGTCGCTGGGCGAAAGCTTATGTCGTCTCAAGCAAGGTAATCTGTCCGTCGCTGAGTATGCCCTACAGTTCCGTACCCTCGCCGCAGCCAGCGGCTGGAACGAGCAAGCACTCATCACCACCTACCGTCAGGGTCTAAATCCTCGGGTTTGCCTGCAACTCGCTGCATACGAGGACTCGATGGGGCTGGAAAAGTTTATCCAGCTCTCCATTCGCTTCGCGACACGGATGCAGCTGTGCCTCGACGAGCACCAGAGTCAGCCGGCGATCAGCACTGCCACCGCCCAGTTGGGACCTGTCAGCCACCCCGAGCCTCCTAAAGACGCCATGCAGCTGGAGCTTTCCGATGTCTCCTCGGTGAAACGACAGTGGGAGCAGCAGAGGCGGCTGGCCCAGGATTGCTGTTTTTATTGCGGGAGCACGGGGCATTTCGTGGCGAAGTGCCCCCTTCGCCCCGCCCGAGCACAGGTGAGCACACTGTTCCTGACACAAACCATACGAAACCCTCTCTCAATCTTGGTCAGCCTTACTGCCCATGATTTTTGTGTTCCAGTGACTGCGCTCCTCGACTCTGGGTCAGCCGGGAACTTCATCTCCGGAGCCCTCTGCCGCCAACTCCAGCTCCCGATTGCCGCCACGCCTAAGGTCTACCAAGTCAACGCGATAACTGGAAAGCCCCTGAGGCAGGTGTGTCGTCAGGCGGGGCCCCTCTGTCTCTAGATCGGGGTGATGCACACGAAGGAGATCTTTCTGCTGGTGCTGGAAAGTTCTGCAGCTGCCATAATTCTTGGCCGTCCCTGGCTGGAGCAGCATGAACCCATCCTTTCATGGAGAACAGGAGAAATTCTGAGGTGGGGGCTCCAGTGCTTCGAGGGCTGTTTTCCCGAGCGACCGAGCCCAAGATCTTCACGACCACATGTCCTTCAGGTCCACACCACATCAGTGGAAAGCCCCCTCGCGGCCCGTTCGGTCAACATCCTGGCGTGCTACTCCCACTTTAAGGATTTCTTCTGCCCCAAGAAAGCCTCTAAGCTGCCCCCGCACCGGCCATGGGATTGTGCCATAGACCTCATCCCCGGCGAGCCAGTACCCAAGGGGAGGATATATTCTCTCACGCTCCCAGAGGAAGAGGCCATGGAGGAGTACATACGGGAAGCCTTAGCCCAGGGTTACATTCGCCCGTCCACATCCCCTGCTGCCTCCAGTTTCTTCTTTATAGCCAAAAAAGACGGCGGTCTCTGGCCCTGTATTGATTATCGAGCGCTGAACAAAATCACCGTTAAGTTCAGGTACCCCCTTCCCCTCGTCCCCGCGGCGCTGGAGCGTCTCCGCGGCGCCACTGTGTTCACGAAGCTTGACCTCCGCAGCGCCTATAACCTGATCAGAATACGGAAAGGGGATGAGTGGAAAACTGCATTCGTGACCCCTACCGGTCATTATGAGTATCGGGTCATGCCCTACGGGCTCGCCAATGCCCCTTCCGTGTTTCAGGACTTCATGCACGAGGTGCTCCGGGAGTTTCTGCACCAGTTTGTGGTGATATACATCGACGACATACTGATCTATTCCCGGTGCATGGCGGACCATCAGCGCCACGTTGCGGAGGTCCTCCAGTGACTCCGAGACCATAATCTCTTCCTCAAAGCAGAAAAATGCCTTTTTCACCAATCCACTGTACAGTTTCTTGGGTATATCATTGACCGCAGTGGCGTTCGCATGGACGAGAAGAAGGTGACCGCCGTCCGCGACTGGCCCACTCCCACTACCGTGAAGGAGCTCCAGCGATTTCTGGGGTTGCAAACTTTTATCGAAGATTCATCAACGGTTACAGTTCAGTCACTAGCCCTCTCACAGATCTCCTGCGCAACAAGCCCAAAGCCCTCATCTGGACCCCGGCCACTACGCATGCCTTTCAAACACTCAAGCAGGCCTTCACTACTGCTCCCCTCTTAGTTCACCCTGATCCGGAGCTCCCCTTCATAGTGGAGGTGGACGCCTCAACCACTGGAGTGGGTGCCGTTCTGTCCCAGCAGCAGGGGAACCCACGGAAGCTCCATCCATGCGCTTTCTTTTCAAGGAAGTTAAACTCGGCCGAGATGAATTATGACATCGGAAACCGGGAGCTTCTCGCCATCAAGCTTGCCCTGGAGGAATGGAGGCACTGGCTTGAGGGAGCCAAGCATCCCTTCACCGTCCTTACCGACCACAAAAACCTCGAGTATCTCCAGGCCGCGAAGAGGCTGAATCCCCGCCAGGCCCGCTGGGCCCTCTTCTTCACGAGGTTCAAGTTCACTATATCACACCGCCCAGGGGCGAAAAAAGTCAAGGCCGATGCCCTGTCCCGGCTCTACAGCCCAGATATTGCAAGCGACGATCCAGAACCCATTCTCCCAGAGAACATCTTCGTGAACCCCATCTCGTGGTCGGAAGGCACACTCCCCGAGTCACACGCTCCACCAGAATGCCCACCGGGGCTGCAGTTCGTTTCACGATCTCACCGCACCTCCCTCGTACACTCTACGCATGTCTCCTTGGGTACTGGCCATCCTGGGATCCAGAGAACTCTCTCGCTCCTCCAACAACGTTTCTGGTGGCCTCGCATGGCAGCGGATGTCAAGGGATACGTTCAAGGATGCAGGGAGTGCGCCATGTCTAAGAGCCCACGCCATCTTCCCGCCGGTAAACTGCTGCCCCTTCCCGTGCCTACTCGCCCCTGGTCACATCTCGGGGTCGACTTCATCATCAATCTCCCAGACTCTGAGGGGTGTACGTGTGTCCTCGTCATCGTCGACAGATTCTCTAAAGTGTGCCGACTCATTCCCCTGCCGGGACAACCCACAGCCCTGGAAACGGCCGAACATCTGTTCAACCACGTCTTCAGATATTATGGGCTCCCCGAGGACATAGTCTCGGACCGGGGGCCACAGTTCACCTCCAGAGTCTGGAGAGCCTTCTTCCAATGCCTAGGGGTGACCATCAGTCTTTCCTCGGGCTACCACCCCCAAACCAACGGTCAGACCGAACGGAAAATCCAAGAAATAGGCCGCTTCCTGCGCACCTTCTGCCACAGCCACCAGGAATCCTAGAGCCAGTTTTTGGGTTGGGCCGAGTACGCCCAGAACTCGCTACGGCAGACCACCACAGGGCTCACCCCGTTCCAGTGCATGCTCGGTTACCAACCCCCACTGTTCCCCTGGGACGGAGAACCATCGGACGTTCCGGCAGTGGATTACTGGTTCCGGGAGAGCGAGAGAGTCTGGGGAGAAGCCCACCGAGAGCTCCGACGGGCCTTGCGGAGACGCAGAACGACAGCAGACCTGAGACGGTCCCAAGCCCCGACATACCAACCAGGACAGAAAGTCTGGCTGTCGACTCGTGACATCAAGCTGCGTCTTCCCTGTAAGAAGTTGAGTCCCCGGTTCATCGGTCCGTTCACCATAGTCCGCCAGGTCAACCCCGTCACCTACCGCCTGCAGCTTCCCCCAGAGTATAAGATACATCCTGTGTTCCATGTGTCACTGCTCAAACCTCACCACCCTTCTGTTCTTCTCTCCACAGAGCCTGGCGTAGCAGAGGAGCCCCCCCTCCCACTGCTCGTGGACGACGGAACAGCGTATCTGGTGAAGGAGGTATTGGACTCCCGGCGCCGTGGCGGTCGCCTGGAGTACCTGGTGGACCGGGAGGGCTACGGTCCCGAGGAACGGTCATGGGTTCCCAGAAATGACATCCTCGACCCGAGCCTCCTCGAGGACTTCCACTCCAGCCATCCCGACCGGCCCGCACCTAGGGGCAGAGGTCGACCGCCACGACGTCGGGGTCCGAGGTCCTCGGGAGCAGACCATGGAGGGGGGGTAATGTTACAGACACGCCAGGCTCTACAGACACACACACGCAGTCACAGCGCACTCCCTCACCGGAGTTCTAACAAGACACACCTGAACACCATAATCACCTTCCCCTACAAATAGCACCACGACACTCACCCCATCGTCCGTTATCGTTAACACTACCTACGTTGTGTGATATCACTGGACTCTCTCTTGAACTATCTGTTTATGCTCTCAGAGATCTCTACCTTTGTGCAGCTCCCAGCCACACCACGGAAAACCGGCCGGTTCTACGTTCCACGCCATGACCACGCCAAGCTTCCAGTCACGCGCTCACCTCCACGCTCTCCACCAGCCTCCTCCATGCTTCACCTTCAGCACGGTTCACGCTTTTCCTCCTCACTCAATAAACCACACCAAAACTGCATTCCGGGCTCAGTCTGCTTTCTGTTCGTAACACTCAACTGCCCAACAGAGGCAGATTGCAATGCTGGGGCTTGAACCCTGATTTTCCAATCAACAACCCAGAGCCTTAACCACTTGAGTTACTACAAAAAAAGATTTTTTGTAACAAAAGAGGAAATGAAATATTCCAAGAAAACTGACAAATCTGCTACAAATAGCTAGTTAACAGGTCTATGGTTCTGCTCGGGTTTGGATAAGATTTTCTCAGACAGTATGTCTGTTAAGTTGCTGTTAGATTTCTGTAGTAATTCTGGCAGATTTGCTCGGGATAAGTACTCTCTATAGAAAATCTCAGAAAAGGAAGTCTTTTTGTAATGCATGCATCTTTAAGAACAAATCATTTTAATACAAACCGACTGTTTTAACTGTTTGTCGTAGGGCCTGTGGAGGGGCAAAGCAAGGTCAATGACCAATACGTGTACAATGGCTGTATCTATGCTAGGAACCTAATGACTTCAAGCCCTAAAAACCCACAAAGCTTCTGTCAGATAAATTTTAAGGTTAATTTTATGCTTACTTTTAACATAACCAAACTCTGCTTAAAATAGTATATTCTTACAGTATTCAAGTATATTAATCTTGCAGTATTCAACTATATCCTTACAGTATTCAATTATAACTTAAGAGCAGGCTTTGCTTGAAGCAAAAGTATGATAATCAAGCATAACTATAGAAGTATTGGTGTGCTAGTTTAATAACCACACTGAGGTTGGAAAGAGGGAAAAGAGATCTATTAGAAGCACTGGAGATTGCAGGTTGGTCGGTCGGCCTATCCAATGGGATCATTGGGTTGGTTGACCGGCCAATTGAGCTAATGGGAAATTGGATGAGCAAGGTGCATATCCTGTGACTATTTAATCTTAAAATGCAGACTATTTAATCTTAAAACGCAGGTTATGAAATGCTTAAAGGCTTAGAACCCAAGATTTGCACCAAGATTGAAGAAAAACAGAAATAAAAACTAGACGAAGGAGGAAATAGTCTAGACAGTGTGGTTACAGGGACATTTGAACAGATAGTGAATAAGACACAAAAATAGCTGAGGTGTGAGAACATGAAACCGCTACGCTTGCTTTGCACTGAGCTAGGTAAATAAAATGTAGAAGAACATGAAATCGTAATGCTGACTTTGCAACGTGCGGTTATCCAAACTTGCAAACGTCTAAAAAAGGTCAATACTATGTCAGAAGGCACAAGGAGGTGAAGAGAACATCGTGTTCAAAGAATCAAAAAACTAGGTGAGAGGTCAAGATGTTCTGAAGAGATAGCTGAAGAAGGCCACCGATATGTATGTATGCAAATTAGGTAAGGAGGGGCTCAAATGAAGGGGATGAAATGTTAAAACTGAATTGGAATAAACGTGTATAAATAGGAGGGAATTTTTTTTTAAATAGGAAAGAAGTTCTTCGGACCAGCTGCTCTCTTCAGTAAAAACACGTGAAGTGACAGGTGTCTTGCTGAATAAAGAATTTGCTTCTTCCCATCTGCAGACTGACCGCTCATCATTTTGGCTAAGTTTTGGTAGTTTACTGAGTTTCATTTTGATAAGTTTACTGAGTTAATTGATAATGGAAAATTAAGGGGAAATTGATACAACTCAACATTCATCCTGCGATATGTCCACTCGGAGGGGGCTCTGAGTTCCGACACTTTCACTTTTATATGTCTATATGTTTTATTCAATTTTAATCAGTTCCATTACAGGGCTTTATTTTGGTTTCTGAAGAAGGTGACAGATACTGAAGATAAAACTGCAGAAACTCTTTCCCAACAAGATACAGCAGGATTTTTACCAACATGTCACTTTGGGTGTGATATATAATACCTGTAGTTAGGGGTGTAAAGGCACAAGGTCGCACCGTGATGCAAAAAAATTGTCATGGAAATGTGCGATTCACATTTTAGTCAAATTTAAAGCGCTAGTTCTAGTTAAAACGACATCTCAGAGATGTTTCCGTGATGTTTCAGAGCTCATGATGTTTCATGTCCATCATTTTTTCGGGAGAATTTGTAATATGGATGTATTTATTTTTAAGATATAATAAACCCATAGTAAATATATAGCTTATAGTATTCCACTTCTGTTCACAGGACTTCCCATACATTGTTTTTCATTGTTTATGTATGATTCAGAAATGATTTTAGATTAAAATTATGACTCTGAGAATCAACTTGAATTTGATCATGTATCATGAATCCAATCGTGACCGCACGTTTATTATTATTATTATTATTATTATTATTATTATTATTATTATTATTATAGTTATTTCTAGTATTTACAGAAGGCAAAACATGGTGTAATATTTCCAGTCGCAAGTACATACAGACTGTAAGACATTACAGAGATCTCAGAGATGCTTCAAAAGTAAATACATTCCCTCCACCTGCCCAGGTGAAACTAACCCAACCTGAATACGGCGCAGGTTAGCTGGAGCCGCCATGTTGGAGCGCAGATCACGTGACCACACGACAGCGCAGACACGGCGCGATGAACATGAGCATGATGTTTATCATCTCATATAAATGATCAGGTTAAACACACCTTCTTAGCTCAAGTCAGACTCAATGCCTATCTTAAAATAGCTATTCAATCTACACAATATGGCGTGTGCATGCACCAGTTTACTATTAAACACACTAAAAAGTCCAACGCTGGGAGAATATACTGCTTTGTAATAGTGTATAAGCGGCTGTATAACGTTATTATTACACACCTGTGTGAGCTGGTGGCCTGAGAGAAACAGATCAACACCAACCTCGCGTTTTTATTCAAACCCTGACAAATGTTTACTAATAAATATAATAACTATTATTAGCTACATGCATCACACTGACAGCTGATCTAAACAGTGACATTACACACACACACGCACACACACACACTTCCTAAAGCGAGGTAGGTCGTGTGCAAAACGAAACAAATGCATTATTTTCTGTTTTACCTCGGAAAAGCCTCAGGTTCAATCATGCTTTCACCAAAGCAGGAAGCAGACCAACAACCTCCTTTGAAATATTATCTGACATTTTTATTCCTTCTTTTGGTGGGGATGCATCTATGACTCTTCCCCCCCCCCTTTAGTCCGGTTGCTGTCAGTGACGCCACTTCCGGTGTGTTTTAACCTCTCCGCTTCCTCCTGTTGAAACGCTGATGTGCATCGTTTTGTGACACGCTGACGAATAAAACACTAACTTTCGCACACTTTTATAGGAAAACAATCAACTGCGTGAATCAGTGTTACAGTAACTCTCTTAATTCCCCACAACCGGGGCGTGTCCAAACGATTATTCCTCTCATACGTCACTATTGATTTTCATTTACTCATAATAAACATCAGCATATATTATTCAACAAGGCTGTATTATATCATTAGCTTTTTTTTTTTTTTTTTTAAACCTTTGTTGTAGACAAACAGGTTTTACGCTGGATGCAGAACACTGAAATTGTACTATTAATTTCCAGCTTATGTATTAAACACATTTTTTAAAAGTGGTCTTTGATTTGTTTTTCATGTTTGTTAACAGACCCATCATCACAGGAAAGACAAATGATGACACAGATTACATAAGTAATCCTACCATTTTATTATAACCAAATATGCTATTATTTGTACCAAATAAACAGATACTTCAACAAAAATGTTGAAAGAAGCATTAAAATGCAAGTTATGTAGGTACACTATATTGCCAAAAGTTTTCTCGTCCAACATCAGTGCCTGAACTCACAAATGTGCTTCTAGAGGAACGGTCAAAAATTTCCATGAACACACTCCTAAACCTTGTGGAAAGCCTTCCCAGAAGAGTTGAGGCTGTTATAGCTGCAAAGGGCGGGTCAACTCCATATTACATTCATGGGCATGTAAAGGCAGAAGTCCCGGTTTTGGTCTGGCTCATAGTCTCCGCTCTAATTCATCCCAAAGGTGTTCTATCACATTGAGGTCAGGTCTTTGTGCAGGCCAGTCAAGTTCTTCCACACCAAACTCGCTCATCCATGTCTTTATGAAGCTTGCTTTGTGCACTGGTGGGCAGTCATGTTGGAACAGGAAGGGGTCATCCCCAAACTGTTCCCACAAAGTTGGGAGCATGAAATTGTCAAAAATGTCTTGGTATGCTGAAGCATTAAGAGTTCCTTTCACTGGAACCCAACCCCTGAAAAACAACACCTAATTCAATGATTTAGAGGGGTGTCCCAAAACTTTTGGCAATATAGTGTATTACTGGATCATCAATACAACACATATTGGACATGGGACATTAATTCTCTAATTTGTAAATTTGTGTCTTTCTTAATTTTGTGTAAATGAATTATTTACTTGGCTTCAAGCAACTTGGCAGCAAACACAGAGATTTGTTTGATGTCTAGAGGAGGTCTGCTGAGTAAAGCAATTTAATGGGAAGTCCATTTTTACAAGTTAATGGGAAGTACTACGAGAACAGAAAACATAAAGAAGAAGCAGAAGAGCGATCTAAAGCACGGTGAAAAGAGTACTGGACGTCAGATTGTACTGAATGTGTAACAGATCACTTAAACCTGCATGTTAGGCCATTTATTATTGTGATCATTTATTATCATTTATATAGTGTTGGACCTTCTGATATAAAACAACATACTGTGAAGTAAATCAAACATAATTTCAGTTCAGGTTATGATTTTGAGTCTCTGTTCAGTCCAGACTGAAGTAAAACCCTTTCTCCCTCCTGTGCTTCTGCACTGGCATGTCTCGTCTAGTGTCCTGCAGTCTGTCCATGTCAATCTCCACCATAGCCACGCCCACATCTGTACCCCCACAGTCCGCCATGACCACGCCCCATGGGTCCACAGCCAGAGTGTGGCCATATGACGAGCGCTTCTCGTGATGAGCTCCAACCTGAGCAGCGGCTAGGACGTAACACTGAGTCTCAATGGCTCTGGCTCGCAGGAGAACCTGAAAGATCCACAGAACCAGGATGAAAAGTGAGTTTTGTGATAAGTAAGCATGTGCAAAAATTATTCCAAATCTTGTTAGAATTGTTATTGTGTCAGAGTGCATGACAGGACTTACAATCATGACTACACAGTAACACTTATGTTTACATTATCTCTAGATTTACACCATATTCCCAGTGTCCTGAATACAAGCTTTAAATCATTTGCACAGTCTGTCTAAAAACTTGCTTACGTAATTGATATGATATAATTAATAGGACTCAGTTTTGCTACAGGTGTCTGAAAACATGCTTATTAAATTTGAATAAGAGCCTGCAGTTATTATAAATACAAACATGAAAGGGAAGCAAGAAGGATTACACATGTACCAAGAAATATTTGGATAAAATATTCATTCATTGTCTACCGCTTATCCGAACTATTCTCGGGTCACGGGGAGCCTGTGCCTATCTCAGGCGTCATTGGGCATCAAGGCAGGATACACCCTGGACAGAGTGCCAACCCATCGCAGGGCACACACACACTCTCATTCACTCACTACGGACAATTTAGAGATACCAATCAACCTACCATGCATGTCTTTGAACTGGGGGAGGAAACCGGAGTACCCGGAGGAAACCCCCGAGGCACGGGGAGAACATGCAAACTCCACACACACACACACACGGCGGAGGCGGGAATCGAACCCCCAACCCTGGAGGTGTGAGGCAAACGTGCTAACCAGATAAAACATTTAACTTATTAAATAATGTCATTTATCACTGTTGTAAGTGTTGCTCTATTAGGACTACTGATCCACTGACTATTGGAAAAAAGGTTGTTTTTTATTATCTCTATAAGCCATTTGTTTTTTCCCCTATTGAATTAAAAGCTCATTATTATTATTATTATTATTATTATTATTATTATTATTATTACATAAAATCAAAAACACCATCAAACACACTCCATTAGGTTTAATTTAAAACATATACTTTAATGAAAAAGAAACAAATTTTAAAAATGATGAAACAAAAGCAATTAAGCTTTTAATTATTCTTAAATTCTGCCTCTATTCTAGTTTGGATGTATTTATTTATTTCAGTTTGGATTTATATAAAGTGTTAAGTTCTCCACCCAGATCAAGCAAAAAGGCAGTTATAGACAGGTGACAAATTAAAGGAAAAACCAACATGACATGTTTTAGTATGGTGTGTGATGCTTAGCTCTAAGTGGAGTGAAACTGGCCCAAGACAGGCCAGTACAATTCTCCCACAGTGTAACAGAGCAAGCAGGTTCTCACCTCCCAGTGGGCGGTGCCTGTCGCCACGGTAAATGCTGATGGATAAGTGAGGATCTCCGCCCCGTTCCTCTGAAGAGCCGAGGACATCTCTGGGAAGCGCAGGTCATAGCAGATCCCCAGTCCCACCTGTACAGCCATTTAACAAATTAATACACAAATTTCTATAAATAAAAAAACGCACAAAATAGGATTCTTGCAGAAAGTTGTGCACCTTTCCAACAGGGGTCTGAACAAGTGGCACTAAGCTCGGTCCAGGAATGGTGAAAGCACTCTCTTTTAATGACACACCTTTACTCGTCAACTCCACATCAAACAGATGACCTTTTCTGTACACTGACACAATTTCACCTGTGGAAAATCACCCCAAGATCACACAGAGTGTTCGGTTGACATTCATTTTAGTATGTTATCTTTTTTATAGTAACAAAGTATTTGGGGGTCACGCACAGCGGATGTTCCTCGTATACGGATTCAAAAAGTTGAGCAATTGTAGTCTATATGGAAGGAGTCAGTGCCAGTGCTTTCTAACAGAAGGAGGTGAAGGTTTTTGATAACATGGCAAGCTGTATGTATCTATCAGCAAGCTTCAAGTGTTTTATTACTTACATGTCTTGCAAGTAATGATGCTATTTATAATGCAAATGTATAATACAATAACAGCAATTTATAAAACATATATTCATGTATGTTACTAGGGTAAAGATTTATTCTTAATCAAGATAAAGTCATAATATTTACCATGTTTATCCTTTATCTATAGGAGTTTAAGGGTGGTGTGGTACCTTGGCCATTAATGATGACATGGCTGTTGTAGATGCGTCTGTTGTTCTCCCAGTTGTGGCCTCGTTCGTGGAAACCTCCCAGAGACAGCCACACTTTCAGCTTCCTTATGGTGAGAGAGGCAGTAAATCTACACTATATTGTTAAAATGAATGTACAATACATCAACACTTACCTATTAAAATAAAACAAACAAACAAACGACTATAATACACTGAAATTGTGTGGTTGGTTTGGGAAGCTTTTCACGTTATCCATCAGCATGTGCATTTTTGGTTTCCTGGTAACACTGTGATGTGTGTGCGCACATGCAAATAAGTACAGCTTACACTTTGAGCTGTAATAATAATCCTCTAAATACTTCATTAACAAAAAGAAATGATCCAGACACCTGGCTAACTGGGAATATCTGCTGATGATGTCACCCCGCAGGCTTTCAGACAGCTGCAGCGTCTCTTCTCGGCTGGAGCCGAGGTAATCAAAGCCCTCTGGAAGGAAGATCATGCTCGCGCCACCCTCCTTGGCTTGCTCGATCAAACGCTTGCATGTAGTAAAGTTTGCCTCCTTGTCTGGGGTGGACGTCATCTGACACACAGCTGCCACAGGATGTGATGAGGTCATTCTGGAAATAATGTGGTCAGTGAGAGAGAGGTTTTCTTGGGTTAAATTTGTTATCTGGTCCACAGCTGAGGACCACAATACATATGCTTCACATTCAATCAGATTAGGTGTGTACTAGCATTTTAGTGTTTTGTAAATGAAGCACATAGACATGTAGGAAACTAACATCCACAATGACAACCCAGAACTTTTATTTTGTTCCAGCTACAAACAAAGGTATGTAATAAAGGCTGAAGCATGGATGAATGTGGAGCTTTAGTAAAAGGCACAGTGGGGAAAAGATCAAATACTAAAAACATCATATTAGGGAACAGTCCACATAATACTAAGTCTATGGGAAAGTGGGTCATAAATAAACAAACAAACAAAAATGTACTCACTGCAAAAAAAGTCAAAATCTATATTGTTTGCAGCATTCTTTTAGAATGAGATGTAGTTACTGCGTCACATTATTAATGGCATGAAATGTATAGCTCTATTGCCACCTAATGGAAGACATTGTTTTTCAATTCTATCTCAATCCAGAAGGAAATTACAGAAACAGTGTTTATATTACCAGTTTTTTTTTTCCGACAACCCTGATATAATCTGTATAGAGCACTATAGTGCATGATTAAAGGAAAAAGGTCCAACTTGAACTACTTGCTTATTCACTTTTCTAAGTAACATGATCTTCAGTGGCGTCCAAGATGTTTTGTGATAACGAGCTACTACTGTAGAGCAAGACAGGCCGCAGGGGGCGTGGCGTACACATTATAGATAGCATTTCATTGGACGAACAAAAAAACTAGTATGAAACGTGTCATCAAAAATACATACGACTTTTTCTGGTGTACTATGTAAAGGTTATGGTGGGTTTTTTTTTTTTTTAAATATATCATTTCATATATCATGTTGGACACATCCGAATACTGTTATACTTAAAAAATAAGTAACTAAAATGAAGACTATATGATCCAGTGTGCTGTGTTAAAGTCGTGTGTTACCTGTGTTGACTTCTCACTGCCTCCAACCTCCAGAGAAAATGGTACTTCGGATAGAGCAGCACCTGTTTCCACAGAGACTGAGATAAAACCATGGACTCATATAAAACCACAATGTTGTCAGAAATCTGCTGTTTCTTCTCGTACTTTGAACTTCCTTCTCCACCACACTAATGAATCACTATCACAGCTTATTATTTACTAAAGTCCGAGCTTGACCCTGACGTATAAAACCATGGCACAAGCCTGATACTGTCATTCAATATTTCTAAAATTTCTCTTCAGCATCAATTGAATTCTCCTGTACGCAAGCTATATTATTTTGCACACACTATATTTTTTTTAGAATATTGTTGTTGTCACATCTACCAACCTAAGGATACGGGGTTTTTTTTTTGAACAGGCGTTCAGACTGGTCAGCCCTGTGAAGGGAATGTAGAGGTCCTCACGCGTACAGCACTTCATTTCAACATGGCGGCGAACAGCAGTAGCGGCACGGGGAGTAAAAGCAGTGGAGGGAAGCAGTCTGGTCCCTCTGCCGAGCAGGTACACTTCAGTCAGGCTCCATGTATAACACACGGGATTATTTTATCTTTGTGTACGATGAGAAAACCTGTGAATGGCTTTGATGTCAGATTATTGCCGTGCACAATAAGCTAACCCGCTAGCACCGAGAGGCGTGTTAGTGTCAGTGGTGCTATTGACTGGCTTCATAGCAAACGGCTCCTTTTATGGTTTATAGTGCACTAAATAGGGTGTGCGAACCGTTATTCTCTTCCCTATATAGTGCACTAAGGAAGAGCACAGAAAGGCATTTCCCTCGCAGTTTAACGTTTCCAAGCAGCGGTTAGGGTGGACCTGGAGAGAGAGATTGGTCTGAATCATGCGTTATAGCAATGCAGCTGTTTATAGCCTTAAATAAAATCTTAAGAAGTCAATTTGTAGTGTACAGGCATTACATTAGAAAGAAACTACAGTGTGAATCAGGAATGAACTGAGTGAGCAGATCCTGGCTGCTATTTCTGCCACATATCTTAAGAGAGGTCTGATTCATGACCGCTTGGTGGTAAAGATCAATCAGGACATGATGTTTAACCCTGTTGAAGTGATGAAATGATCAATGATCGAGTTGTAAAAAACATGTTTTTACAGAGATCCAAATGTAGATTTATATTTAGATCCTTAAAGAACAAGCCAGAGGAGACAGTGGCCAAAATAACTCCTGAGAGCTCATGAGAAAGAAATACTCAAAAGCTCCAAGTATTAAGATTATAAATCATTAGTCTCGCAGAATTAGTGTGTGTATATATAAAATCAAACAGTGTTTTGCTTGAGCATCAAAGTCTTCATGATTGTAGCAGCGGCTCTTAAGCTCTGAATTCGACAGTAGGTGTTCCTACTACCGGTTGCCATAGTAATCACTTTTGACAACATATCAGTTTTCTCCCTGCTAAAATAAAACATTTTCGGTAAGATTTGGTATTTGTATGTATAAAAAATAAATATTCAACAGAGTATATCTGCATCATATCGTATGAGATGAAGGAGAAGCAGTGTGTTCTTTGGCAACGATCAGCTCTACTCTCTTCACTCCCGCTGGATGCTACTGTATCAAGTTAATCCAATATTCGCAAAGAGTTCCTTTTTTATTGCGTCGCTGGACACACCCACATCTTGTTTCTAACACTTTGTGTCACTTATGTCATTGGAAGTCTTTCATCATAAATAATGGCTTTGTCACTGCATGTCACCATGTACATGTAGAGTCTACAGCAGCCAGGTGAAATTATCCACAGATGAAAGGGTGAGGCTTGTGCGTAAATTTAGTGGAAATCGTTAGTCCATGTGGGATGACCAAAAGCAGTACAGTTGCAAGGTTGCATCAGGCAGATCTTGGGGTGAGCGGAGCCATGCATCTCAAACATGAATAGACACATACATGTATACATGATTTGTACAAACTACATTAAACCAAATGGGATGTTTAGTTAGATTTATATATAATTTTCTAATAAAATGTGGCCAGTGTGAAGCAAATGGCTTCATCTTCATTTCCCCTCCAAGTCTTATAATTCAGGTCTAATCTCACAGTGGACATGCATTACACAATCAGAATACGAGGATGCCGTGTCAGTCAATAGTTCAGTTTTTTCCTCAGAACCCTACAGCGTAAGCTTTGTTGAGGTTATTTCAGTAAGTCTGACTTGTCTCCACTGTAGTCAGGCTTCAGTTTCTGGAGTTGTTTTAACAGCACAAAATGATCACCTAAATATTTAAATAATGGCATACGCTAGTACTTAGAAATATGCTGGGGAAAAAAACCAGTGTGATTTTTATTTATATTTTTGGTTCTCCTCCTGAGTGAAAATGACAGAACGGTCAGTCGACATATGAAAGAGTGACAACTGTGTAGTTGTTTTGAACTCCTTGATATTAACTGACATCCTGGACGCCACGCCCATTTCTGATATTAGGAATTTTTTTTACTACTGTTTAAACTTTTATCAGTTAATTAGGGCTGCAGCTATCGATTATTTTAGTAATGGAATATTCTACCGATTATTCCATCGATTAATCGAGTAATCGGATAAGAAGTACTTTTTCTTTATTAAAGAGGAATACTAAATATGTAAGAGAAAATGAAATCTGAACCCATTTAGTGCATTTAATTGACATATTACATTCAAAATGCAAATATAAATAAAGAAAACTTAATTACTTATAAAAGAAATCGTAAACAGTACAACCGAAAAAAAAATTATAATAATAATACCTAAACATTGCATTTATGTTGTGCAACTTAACTTTGATGTTTCAGTGTAACTACAGCTCAAGCAGGGCATAAGCCTTTACTGTCTTCCTGGAAGACTTTGTGGCTTTTCTAAGAGGCAAAAATTAGTGGACAGGAAGGTAACTTGGAACAAGAACAATAGTCTATACACATACAATTTCTTAACACATTTTTCTGTAACATGAAATTAGAGTTATTTGGAAAATAAACCCTCTTAAATGTCTCTACATACTGGTGTGTGTGAGTGACAGAGAGAGAGGCTATCAACATGAATGACGCTTAGACTTTCACAAAACTTAGCTAAATTAGGGACATCATAACTAGCCACCTTACTGATTTATGGTCTTAAATAGTCACTACATGTAGCCACAATCTACATACATTACGGGCCTTAATTCCAACTAGCAATCACATTGATTTAAGCTAAGTGCGAATGTTCATACTGATTTAAGCTAAGTGCGAATGCTAACGTTAGCTTGTGTCGACTCCCTGGACTGTGTTTTGGAATGAGATATTGAAGTACGGAACTTGTACTGTTGTGGTAAACCAGTTCAATCTTACAGTAATCACACTGTACAGAGTTTTATTTCTGTTTTAGTTTGAAATGATCCCAAACTTTGAAAACTTCCTGCCGTTTTCTTTAGCCTGAATCTTTTCTCCCCGAGTTTAGCGGGTTGTGCGTCAGTAATAATGGTCCGTGGGGAAACGCAATGCTCTGTGTGTAGTTACAGTAAATGGACTAAACGAAGCTTCGAGGCAACTCATTCGCCTCGATGATTTTTTGTATTCGAGTTACTTGAGGAATCATTTCAGCCCTACAGTTAGTGATCCAGTGTTACAGTCTAGAGTCTTGATACAGATCCTAAGTATTAGATTGTTCATCCTTAGATTACAAATCTAATACTTAGGATCTGTATCAAGACTCTAGACTCTATCTATCCATCTATCTATCTATCTATCTATCTATCTATCTATCTATCTATCTATCTATCTATCTATCTATAGGTAAAACCTTTTATTGTGGTCTTGCTGTTGTAAGGTTCAGTAGAGTAGTTCAATGAAGAGTTTGTTAGAATCTTGTAAGTATTAGAGTGGGGTGTGTGTGTGTGTGTGTGTGTGTGTGTGTGTGTGTGTGTGACAGGTTGTGGCAACGTTCCAGAGGATGCGGCAGGAGCAGCGCAGCATGGCCTCAAAAGCTGCTGAACTGGAGATGGAGATCAATGAACACAGGTTTTCTTTTCAGCTTTTCACTTCACCTGCTGTTTTTATCATCAAGCATGTAATACGATCAAATACTCTGACTTTCATTGCACTAGACTTTAGACTAGACTAGACTTTAAACTATTTCAAATAAAAACATTCGGTTATGACTGTGAATATATTTAACTGATTTAACCTGATATACTTTATTTGATTTTAAATGCTTCTTTTTTTTTTTTTTTTTTAAAGAACTACCAGTACAAATTGTTGAACACACCAGACTGAACAATTATATTTATTCAGATATCTTTAAACGTTGGACTTTGTTTTAAAGTAATGCCTATGTATACATTTATTTCTGAAACAAAAAGTAAATTTAATAAGTAGCCTTTACTTTAAATTGTTTGCCCAACAGATTTACTTTTTAGAAGCCTGAGAGTTAAATATTGTAGAAAACTAAATTCTCTTTTTTAAGGCAAGCTCGAAAGAGCTCTTTTAATAAAGGGAATGATTTCTAGCAGTAAAGGATAGGGCTGAGGTGAACATGTGTGTCACACACATCTGTAACTCACTTGTATAAGAGTGGTGTGTGATGGATGTGCTGTTTAATTTGAGTCTCCTTCTTTAGCCTAGTCATTGACACGCTGAAGGACATCGACCCCTCGCGGAAGTGCTATCGTCTAGTCGGCGGTGTTTTGGTAGAGAGGACTGTAAAAGAAGTGTTGCCTGCGCTGGAGAACAATAAAGAACAGGTAGACGACACGCTGGGAGACGGGCGGTGTCTGCAGTGGCTGATTTGTGTCTTGAATATGAGCATTATAAGTGAATAGGAACTGTCTTCAGAGTCTAAATACAGTGTCTACATAAACCATGACTACAGTGATACTGGTCGCAGTGAATGTTTTTCTAAACATCTTAATATAAACAGGGCCACAGTAGATAGATTTAATAAACATCTGGATGTAAACAGAGCCACAGTGAACATTTTTGTAAGCATCTTCATGTAAACAGGGACAGAGTAGCTAGTTTTAATAAACATCTGGATGTAAACAGAACCACGGTGAATGTTTTTTTATAAACATCCGGGTGTAAACAGAACCACACTGAACGTTTTTGTAAACATCTGGATGTAAACAGAGCCACAGTGAACATTTTTGTAAAAGACTGGAGGTAAACAGAGATGCAGTGGATGCTTTTAATAACCATCTGGATGTAAACAGGGCCACACTGAATGTTTTTGTAAATACCTGGATGTAAACAAGGCCACAGTGGATGGTTTTGTAAACATCTAGATGTAAACAAAGCCACAGTGAACATTTTATAAACATCTGGATGTAAACAAACCACAGTGAACATTTTAGTAACATCTTAATGTAAACAGGGCCAGAGTGAATGTTTTCGTAAACATCTGGGTGTAAACAGGGCCACAGTAGATAGATTTAATAAACATCTGGATGTAAACAGAACCAGAATGAATGTTTTTGTAAACATCTGAAAGTAAACAGCTACAGTGAACATTTCTGTAAAAATCTAGATGTAAACATAGCATCCAGGTGTTTATAAACCAGCGTAAAAAAAGTGCAAGCAGGGTCATTCATAGTACAGTTTTTAACCCCCCCCCCCTTCTTTTCTGACAGATATCAAAGTTAGTCATGTCGCTCAACACGCAGATGCAGACGAAAGGTCGGGAGCTGACGGAGTATCGGGAACGTTACAACATCCGCCTGGTGGGTGAAGACGACAAACAGGGCAAAGGCAATGCGGCTCAGGCCAAAGAAAGTGAAGAAGGAGGATCTAAAAGCGGAGCTGGAGTTCTGGTTTCTTAGTCAGTTTAGCTTTCCACATAAACCTATAATTAATGACGTAGGGTTCGAGAGCCTGAATATTGTGAAGATTACAATTTTACATGTGAATTTTGTATATTCATAATATTGAGACGGTCTCTAATCTTTCCCTCTGAGTGCAGAACAGCAGAGCTGATGGGGAATATTCTCACAGTTATACAGCAGAGACAGTAACTTCACAGTTATGGGTTTATTTTGAGTGCAGCCCTGACCTTTAACCCCTAATCTCTCTCTTCCTTCTTTCAATGCTTTGTGTAGAATCATATAAGTTACAGAATATACACACCTCAGTGTCCTACATATCACAACATGTACTGAACAACTGCTTTTGCCTTTCATGTTGTAATGAATGTTATACTATACAAAACAAACAGACTACATCCAATGCATCCTTAATTGCTTAGACTTGTATGTTTAGGTGCATAATAGGCTCAGAAATAATGTCATGAGGCTACACTAAAGAATTTCACTGTCTATAGCTGTGAATATTCACACAGAACTGTGTCATGCCCTAGGATATTGAACCGTAACATAGAGTACATTAGTTAAGAAAAAAAAGGTCTTTCCTCACTTTTGACTTTGAAATTGGAACACAGCCCTATCTGTCAACTTGTATTTGTTTCAAAGAAGATTTTTTTAATGTTTGTCTTGTTTGTTTTGGTTAACGGATTAAAATGCCAACTTAAAAACATTTTTTCCCCTGAAAGTTGTATATTTTTTTATTTTCCATGAGTTTGACGAGTCGAGTGGGTTTTTATTGTCGCTCCTTGTGTACATTTGAACAGAGTGGTGTTTCTCTAGGAACATGATGCAACACAACACAAAATTATATATAAGTGCAAAAACACAACAGTGCCCGACAAGTGCAGAACACTGACTGTGAACTATCTCACTAATATACCTCACTTCATTAGATACAATTGATAAACAGTGCTATGATCTCTGAAATGTCTTTTCACCCTCACAGCTAAATATTTTGCCAACAATTTACTCTCATGCCAGTCCAGTAATGAATATTAATGAACACTGGGGTTCTGCTTGATGAATAGTAATAACTAGTCAAAACCTAAATTTAAATGCATATATTATTATTTTTATATGTTCATGCATATATTCAGACTATTTTATTCCAGGACACAAACTAAGTATATAGTTGAGTTTTAATTGCTCAGTGACTCTCTGAGGTCCTGGCAATCAATCAATCATTCAAAAAGCAATGCCCTCACTTACAACTTTGCACCTTAAGAATTTAAATTATGCAAGGAATGTGCATCGGCATATGAAGCATTTTTGGCATATGAAGGAACCGAACCAAATGCCAGCTAATGCTGAGTTCACAACAGAGAAAACAACGGTGATCCGACGACCTTCAAAATCCGGAAATAATTTCCTAACAAGTCCTAACATGGCAAATCACCCATTGGCCGAAGCAGGGGGTTGGGGCGCGGACTAACACCCACTAGCCGAAGCAGGGGGTTGGGGCGGGGCGAAACACCCACTAGCCGAAGCAGGGGGTTGGGGCGGGGCGAAACACCCACTAGCCGAAGCAGGGGGTTGGGGCGGGGCGAAACACCCACTTTGCCGAAGCAGGGGGTTGGGGCGGGGAAAACACCCATTAGCCGAAGCAGGGGGTTGGGGAGGGGCAAAACACCCATTAGCCGAAGCAGGGGGTTGGGGAGGGGCAAAACACCCATTAGCCGAAGCAGGGGGTTGGGGAGGGGCAAAACACCCATTAGCCGAAGCAGGGGGTTGGGGAGGGGCAAAACACCCATTATCCGAAGCAGACGTGATAAGTGAGGGGGGAAAGTCACCCCATGCACCAAGTTAAATTTATGATAAGTGAGACACAAAGTCCCCCGTTTACAATTTTAATTATGTTTACACTTTCCCCGTTTAACCTTTTTTTTAACCTTTCAGTATTCAGCCGTTTAGTTTTCAGCCGATTTTGTTTGCTCTGTTTTTACTGGGCACAATTCATTAATTTAATTTATACTATATATCTAAAGTGATAGGGGCACGGTGGCCTCACACCTCCAGGGTTGGGGGTTCGATTCCCGCCTCCGCCATGTGTGTGTGGAGTTTGCATATTCTCCCCGTGCCTCGGGGGTTTCCTCCGGGTACTCCGGTTTCCTCCCCCAGTCCAAAGACATGCATTGTAGGTTGATTGGCATCTCTAAATTGTCCGTAGTGTGTGATTGTGTGAGTGAATGAGAGTGTGTGTGTGCCCTGCGATGGGTTGGCACTCCGTCCAGGGTGTATCCTGCCTTGATGCCCAATGACGCCTGAGATAGGCACAGGCTCCCCGTGACCCGAGAATAGATCGGATAAGCGGTAGACAATGAATGAATGAATCTAAAGTGATAATAATATTAATAAAAAAAAAAATAGAGAATGGGACGTGTTTGATGTTAAAAAACAGAACTCGCTGTCTTTGAACACAAAAACGTTTTAATTGAAAAAAATAAGCATTTCACTACATGTAGAGGTAGATAGATATACTTTATTAATCTTTTTGTGTGTGTGTGTATATGTATATATATCATCATCATCATCTTCATCTTCATTGTCTTCCGTTTATCTGGAGCCGGGTCGTGGGGGCAGCAGTCTAAGCAGAGATGCCCAGACTTCCCTCTCCTTAGACACTTCCTCCAGCTCTTCCGGGGGGATTCCGAGGCATTCCCAGGTCAACCAAGAGACATAGTCCCTCCAGCGTGTCCTGGGTCTTCCCCGGGGTCTCTTCCTGGTTGGGGCATGCCCGGAACCGGTGACAAAGGACAGCCCTTCCGGAGTCCAACACTAAGAGCAGTTCAAATACCCTAATGAATAGAAAAAAATCAAGGACCGTTACATCACCCGGATTGGCATTACCGGGGTCCCACCATGAAGCCAGACCTGCGTGCCCCAACCCCAGGCCTGGCTTCAGGGTGGGGCCCCGGTAACCGGCCCCTGTGACCCGGCTCCAGATAAGCGTACATATAAGAAGCGTATATATAAGACTAAGAAACGATTGTATTGATAGACTACTGAAAATACATTATACAAACAATGCATCTGTTTATCCACAGATTGTTCATGACTCATGTCCAATCAGTTGTGATGAAATACAGACACATCAAGCAGCTGCTTGAAGACTGCAGAGAACTGCTGGACCAGACCAACTTGGTGTTAGTAACAATAAACAACACTACATTTACTTGTTGGTGAGTTGGGTTTTTGGTCCCTATATTCACTTCAATAATAAAAAAAAATAAATAGGTAATATACACTTACTTTATTATACTTTATTATACTTTATTATGAACCCATGAGTGTATTATGAAGAAATATAAATGTACTGAACTACAGGTTTATTGTACTGAGAAAATCATTTACATTTAGATTAAAAAAGTAATTAAAAATCTTTGTTTTATTTTATAACATATTGTACAGAATGTATACTGGTCGGTGCTATTTTGTGTATGTGGCCTGTACTGGAGTCTTTTGTATTGTCTTGTTGTCTTGCACTGTTTGCACTAATTTGCACACGATGCAATTTATGTGGTTAAGACAACTTACTTCTAGTCCTTAGCTCTGTGGTGTTTTATGTAGCTCCAGCGTCCTGGAGAAACATTTAAAAGCGCTAAGTGATATCAATTATATAATCATTATTGTAATTATAATATAATAATCATAATTTAATTAAATATTAATAGTTATTTTTTATGGATAGGCTCCAGAATCCCTGTGACCCTCTGTAGGATAAGTGGTTCAGAAAACATGGTGAAACAACTGGGAAACCCATTTGGAAGTGTAAAAGTAATGTTCACAGACAACATGCAAGGAGGTTAATATAACATTCAAAATGAGACTATAGTTAGCCTAATTAGTGTGATGATGGATTACTGACATGGTTGGCCACCTACCAAACCTTCTTATATGGAGATAAGCTGGTATAAGAGATACAGGCTTACATGTTTGTGAGATATGCAGTGTAAAAGGGACTACTAATTACCGGAAAATTTGACCTGCTCATTCAGAAATAATGTAAAAAGAAATCCTGAAATTAATTCGTAATTCTAGAAAAACTGTAAATGTTATCGACGAGGATGGGATTCGAACCCACGCGTGCAGAGCACAATGGATTAGCAGTCCATCGCCTTAACCACTCGGCCACCTCGTCTGATATGTTGAAAGACACCATGACGTTACATTTTAAACCAATCACACTGCTAACATTTGTCCTTTACACGCCTATTTACATTTAATTGTCTCTGCTGTATTCTATGCTAGTCTATTCACCACGCATTTAAACCATAAGATATGTCTGGAAATGTGCATTAATATTAATTTTTAACTGCTATCGTTTCGACAATAACCCGAAATATTTCTTTGAGATTTATTTAGGGTAATGCATATTAAAACATACATATATTAAACAGGAAAAATCTTAAAACTGAGTGCTACCTTGGGTTATAGGGCGTGGTTTTGGATATAGTTTCATCTCGATTTGCTCATTTCTGTACTAAACAATATATTATATAAGTGTGTGTGTGTGTGTGTGTGTGTGTGTGTGTGTGTGTGTGTGTGTGTGTGTGTGTGAGAGAGTGAGTGAGTGTGTGAGTGAGTGATTCACGTTTTCATGACTTCGTCTTGTCTTTTTTTTTTTTTAAACATAACAATACTGACCCAATCACCTTCTTCTCCTACAGCTTTGAAGTCGTAACATTTCATTCCCAAGCTCGACGACCATTACATGGCTTCAAAATCGGCGTTTTCGATAAATGATAACCGATGACGTCAAAACCCTGCGACACGGCACGAAGGACCGCGCTGTAATGAGTGAAGGAGAAGCTCGTAATGTTTACCGAAATAGCAAACGTGTTCATTATTTCCACCAGGCGGGCTATTATTTCGCGAGTGGTAATGTTTTTGTGATGTTAACAATCAGATTTAATTCAGCAAAGGATGGAGCTTTGTGTAAAATCAGCTGGGGTAAACGCCAGAATCCGCAGCTATAGACACGTAATGGGTGTTGAGGGTGGGTTTAGTGTGTGAGGGAGATAATGCTGGCTAATAGTGCAGTGATTTAGTGCAGAAATGAAGTAGCCGTGATGCACGTCCTGTGGGCACTACAAGGAGTTGACTTCATGCATATTCTCTAGAAAACGACAAAGTTTTTGGAATGCATTTCTTCAAAAAATGCTCCGTGTTTAAAGTGGTGCTGAGTGCGCTGCTCATTGTGGCCCTGCTGCAGCTGATCTACCTGTCCTTCCTGTCGAAGCTGCACGGCAAACAGCAGCGCTACAAGTATTCAGAGCTGTTCGGCTCTAAGAGGAACACGCAGACCAATGAGAAGAACTCTAAACGAGAACGCCTGAGGTACTCCTTATCCAGTGGAGGCATCTTCGACAGCAGTGGTCAGTACCGTGTGTACAAAAACCTCATCAAGAGTGACTTCTCCACCAACCAGAAGCTGGGAGCAGATCCGAGATCCCATCACCTCGCCTTGGTGACTCACACAACCATCAACAACCTTCATCATCTGGATTCTTTGCTCGAACGCTGGCAGAATCCGCTCTCTGTGGCTATTTTCGCTCATGGCCAAGATGTCAAGTTTGCCACGGCCCTTGTGTACGCTCTCAGCCTCTTCTGTCCACATGTCCAAGCCTTGGTGGATTTCCACCTGGTATGCCACTCGGAGGAGATGGCCAGCTTCCCGGAACAAGACAGAGAGCACTTTGCTGGACTCGAGGAACAAGGTTGTCCTGGAGTCTTTGCTAAGCTTGAAGCCCACCGGGACAAGTACAAGAACTACGCTATGGGAAGAAATGTCTCCTACCCCAACAACCTTCTCCGCAACGTGGCCCGGGCTGGCACAGACGCTGCCTACATCCTCGTCCTCGACATTGACATGGTACCCAGCGCAGACCTGCATCATCAGTTTGTGATGATGCGGATGAAGCGCGAGCCGTCCCCGGACGAGGTTCTGGTCTTGCCTGCTTTTGAAATAAGGCACACGCGCAAAATGCCTGCTACGAAATCCGAGCTTGCGCAGCTGTACCTGGTCGGTGAGGTGAGGCCCTTCTATGAGGAATTGTGCCCACGGTGCCAGGCACCCACAAACTACTCCCGCTGGATTAATCTGGTAAGCAAGAGCTCCGGGCCTCTGGAGGTGGTGTATACGCAGAACTGGGTCGACCCATGGGAACCCTTTTACATCGGGGCTAAATCAGTGCCACTGTATGACGAGAACTTCAGACAGTACGGCTTCAACCGTATCAGTCAAGTGAGTCCTAATATCATCTGACAATACAGAAGTAGATACTATATTATAGAATATAAGCCATAATTTCTGGAAGTCCACATTTCTTTACAAGTTCACTTTGTAGTCTATTTAAAGGAATTCTTAGGCATTTATTTTCAACATATTCTATGACTAATACATCTACAGTATATGACTGACTACGACAAAAATCACGCATGTTTCCCTGTAGTGAGAAACCCAATTTCAACTCCCTCAAAAGACATTTAAAATATGCGACTATATAATTCATTTCAATTCATTTCTCTCTCTCTCTCTGTTTAACCTGTCTGCTGTTCTTCCTGTCCTCTCGCAGGCGTGTGAGCTTCATGTAGCAGGGTTCAGGTTCTCGGTGCTGAGTAATGCCTTTGTGGTGCATCGAGGCTTTAAGATTCAGGGTGACTTCCACAGCCGCAAAGACGAGGAGAACCGCAGAAACCGCCTGCTCTTCCGTAGCTTCAAGGAAGGTCTGAAAAACAAATACCCCAACTCCCCTCGCCACTGCTGAGGCCTGGCTCTCCTGAACAACACCCGGGACTCGTTTGTGCAGCCTTAGGATACAACAAAAATGGGTTATAAATGCTCAGAAGTGCTGAATATTATAAACAATATGACTCTTTGTTACAGTTTCTGACGTTCTGATGTCATGGCACACAACTCCAACTCGAACACTAACAGTATACTAATAGTGTTTGACAATCCAGGTGTAGAAAATTGTGACAAGTTTCTTATCGGTTATTTAACGTATTGTTTTGTGGTTAATGCGTCGCCACACTGGACGGACAACGGGGTCTCTATCAATGTAACACTGGAAATGAGACTCGGTGCCAAGTAAATGAATTGATTACATCTGATTACATACGATTTTGTCCAGGTGAAAGCTTTCTGTCGGCGTACGTAACCCTCAGCTGTGAAGAGAAACATGACAAGGTCCTTTGGGTTTTTACTGTGGATAAAACGTTCACCATTTTCAAGCTGGTACAGTTCACTTTAATTGACGAATTTGAGTCCTTCATGCTCAGCGTGACGGCTTTACTATGCGACAGTGAAGGCATTATTGATGATAAACCATGAACTGTGTTATATTCCAATTGCAGTTTAGAATAGTTTTAATCAAACGTTAAGAAATCAGAACAAAGATAAATACTGCAGAAATGTACTGCTCTGATCGTGTACTGTAGTGCTGAGCCTGCCAATCAGCTTCTCATTACATTTATCCCAAATCTTAACCAGGTTCTGGAGATTATTATAATTATTAGGATTATTAATAATCAGATTCTGTGTAAGTAGACCAACACTGACGAACCAAGAGCGTACTTTATACAAAATGGCTGTGTAATGTGTCTCTAGTTATTCACAGAAGTGAGACTGAGAGAAAAACGGCTTCAGTTATGATTATTGTGTGTAAATGGTGTGATTTGTTCGTAACGTAAGTAATGGTATGTAACAGATATTAAAACCTGATATTTTACTATTATCATTATTAAATCTGAGAAAATAAAGCATCTGTGTTAAACTATTAAAATATACAATTTATTACTGCGGAGTAAGAAGAAAAGTGGGGATTGTTGCCATTTTTTTTTCTGTTAGTCTTTTTGTAGCATTTTTACTGCAGCCTTTTTTGCTGTGTATTGACTAAAGCATGTGATTGTACATATTAGTTTTTTAAAATGTATTTTTGTTTGTTGAGTTCTTTGTTAAACTCTGTCTAAACTAATATATTTCTGTTGAACTCCATCACCAATGTCTATCAGTGTTATCCACTAAAACTGGACCCGGATCACGACGGTAGACGTACGACACCACCAGCGGGGAGAAGTGTATAGCAGCTGATGTGTGGGGATTTTTCTCCCAGTGTGTTTGTCACTGTGCCTTTGTTTCCATTTGTAGCACCACTGAAAGTGTTTTTTAAACGATTTCCGTTACGTTCCTTGATGCGCTAAATTATATAAAAGACGCTCTACTGTATTTGTCAGTATTTGAGTAATGTTTGAATTGTAAGTAACTACAGGATGTTTTATTATACACTGATAAATGAATAAATGTGTGTGAATATTATTTGATGTGTATCTGTGCAATATTACCATGACATTACTTTTAATTAGTGTTTAATTGTCAGGCTGTGAGAGGACCACTAGGGGGCAGTGCAGCAGCATGGAATAAGATCTTGTTTGCTTTATCTCTGTCAGCTGTAAATTACTATGCTTGTCATTTAATGGTTTAAATTTGTCAAGTCAAAAAGCATATATAGGTGACACACTGTATTGTGAAATGACACAAGGTTCCTCAGGACCCTGGTGCTTTCATAAAACAACACAGAGCTAAGACTAAGCTAAGCTAAGCCACCCTGCTCCAGGGGCACTGCATCATGGCTGACCCTGCGCTCTGACCCCAACCCTCTGAGGATGGGATATGCGAAGAAAGAATTTCACTATGCAGGAATGTGTGTGACAAATAAAGTCTACTTAAAGAACTACTTTCAGAACAAAAATTTACAAATAATTTACTCACCCCCTTGTCATCCAAGATGTTCATGTCTTTCTTTCTTCAGTCGTGAAGAAATTATGTTCAAGGGCTCTAAGTGATCCTAGACAAGCTTTTGTGGTTAAAAAGTATCCAATTTTTTATTTTTCTAAGAGAATGACCGATCTTTTTGCTAGATAAGAGCCTTCTTCCTCGGCTGGGATCGTTTAGAGCTCTTTAAAGCTGCATTTAAACCGCATTTTGGAAGTTCAAACTCGCGGGCACCATTGAAGTCCACTATATGGAGAAAGATCCTGAAATGTTTTCCTCAAAAAACATCGTTTCTTCACGACTGAAGAAAGAAAGACATGAAGATCTTGGATGACGAGGGGGTGAGTTAATTAGTTGTAAATTTTTGTTCTGAAAGTGAACTTCTCTTTTAACTCACAGCTCAGGGTTCAAGCCTGAGCTCAGGTCACTGTCTGTGCGGAAGGCCAGCAGTTGGATTGGCTACACTAAATGAACGCTAGGTGTCAATGTGTAGGCATGCCACCCTTCAATGGACTGCCATCCAGTCTGTTGTGTATTCCCACCACATGCTTTTATTGTTTTTTTTTGTGTTTTTTTTTTTTTTTTTTACTGTAGTTTCACTGTATTCCTAACCAGGATGAAGCAATTATTGAAGATGAATGAATGATCACGTCTGGGTGTGAGAGGACCTGTCTGTCTGTCTGTCTGTCTGTCTATTTTTATCTATCTATCTATCTATCTATCTATCTATCTATCTATCTATCTATCTATCTATCTATCTATCTATCGCCATACAAGCATAAAAAAGACGTTTCATGCAGTTCATGACTTGAAGTGCACACTGGCGACATCTGGTGGTCAAAAGGAGGACTTGCAGTTTAAATCTATTGCCTTTGGTTGATGTAAGCTTGTTGACTACAGCTAATAAATCTGTCTTTAAAACATGTTTTCAAAAAAAAAGTAAATCTGGTAAGTCTACACTTCTACAATCTCCTCACAGCTAGCCTATTTAGTAACATATATAACATTAAACTAAGGTCTAGACCTTTCACCTGTTAGTCCTTCATCTGATGTATACATTATATAATCTTCACTCATTTTTGTCTCACAATCCTGAGACTCACTGGTCTAATAATGAGAAGCGGGTTTTACGGTCTCGGCCTGACTCTTTGACCTCCTGACTCATGTGCACTGTTGCTCTTTAGACTCTCTCTTAAACAAATAGCACCAGACACTAGTGACACAGATCCCATTATCGGCTCTTACCGGCTGAGGAATCTGACTGACAGGTAGAAGATGTGCCAGTGGAGCGCTGACAGATACAGGACACCGTGTATAAACACCTGCATTATCTTAATTTACTAATTACTTTCTATTTGCTAGTGTAGAGAATGTTTTCTCTGATGCAGAGAAAAGACCAGAATCCTACATACTTTTTTTATCTATTCTGGCCATCTGTTGCTGAGGATTGGAGCATAGTGCTGTTGCATTGGTTATACTTTTTTTTTTATTTTTATAACTGCTAAATCACACGTTTGTATTTAAGCACTTGTTCTAATACATTATTATTATTACGCAGAACATCATCCACATGAACAGAGTAAAAATGTGTTTAACTGTAAAAATTGTTTGGTTGCATTGACTGTTAGAAGGGACTCCTTACATATTCGGTAGAGGTACAGCTTTAACTATTAGTTCTCCTGTACAGAAAACAGAGGACACTTTAGAGCCACTATAACATAAATGATAACAGGAGCTTGGTTCTAGAAGGTTCCACAACATTCAGTGTAACTATGTACAGTAGCAGTAACTCCATTTTGTTTCTGGCCCACGGTTCTTATGTCCCTCTGAGAGCATGTGCCATCATTCCTTGTTTTTTTGGCAATTCTTGATCTGCTGACAAAAAAACCCTGAATATTCTCCACTCCTGTTGGGTTGGACAATTTCCTCAACTCTTGTAGAGGCAGTTCTCTGTCCCCACATGAAAACAGTGGTATGATGTTGCTAGTGTCCATTAATGGGACATGTTGTTGTGGTATAAGTGCATCAGTAACAGCAGCACTCTTAGATTTTTTTTTTTAATGGTTTGTTGTCACTTTTGGATCAAGAAACAATCCACAAACCAAATATATCCAGCCAGCAGTAATCCACCCTAGCAGACGAAGACTAAAGGAGAGTCTATGAAGGTAGGTATGTTTAATAGAGTGACTAGCAATGCAGTAAACTCCTGTGTGTGTGTCACTGTTGTGCTGAGAATGATCCAGTGCCCCAAGGGGAAGATAAATTGATGAAAAGTGTGCTGCTGGCAATAATTGGACAGTGAGTGTAGACACTATGTAGCTGTACCTAATAAACTGGTCATTTCAAAAATCAACTAAATGAATCACATTGATCACATATCTACTAATGGATGATCAAATATACAAAACTTGCAATAATATTACAGAGGGTAATTAAGGCACATATGAGCTCACTGATACATGCCTCAGCAGGTTGGACTGTGCTGCAGCATGAGGGCTGGACATGTGTACGTCTACTGTTTCATTTCATCAGTGATATCTCTGACAGATCTCTCGCTGTCAGGTCTGCACAGTAAAAACACAAGACATCTTGTTCTTCCCAGAAATGTCCTGAAATTCCCAGTCATCCTCATCACAGTCTAGCTTTACTTCGCTTTCTTTCTCTCCTCAGCCCCTGCCTGCTCTAAGAATAGGACCAGGAGGCATGTTGTGGAGGGATGGATGAAGAGAATTAGGGATGTTGTTGTGGATAGCGATCCTTATTAAGCAGGTTTGGTGAGGCAAAGTGGGGTTTATCCTGGCAGCTTTGGGGACCAAGGCTTACTCGGGTCATAGAGCTTTACGACACAAGCAATTAGCAACAGCCTCTCCTGGGAGGATAGCAGGAGGCAGCTAGCCGTCAGATTAGCAGACCTGAGCTGCAAGGGAGGGGAGCCTTGCCCATGGATGGTGATCTCGGCCAGCTGTGACCTTTTAATCTGGCCTTGGGTGAGTTTTATGGCTCAGTAAACTGACCAGTGTCGTTAGGAGGTGGCACATAATAAAGCACTTTCAAGCAGTTAGAACTAAAGCACTTGTAAACAACAAAGCGTGTTTGGTTTACTCAACATGACTAATAAGTCTGACTGAAATGGAAATCCTACCCACTTCTTTAAATGCCGTGTTATTCTCCAGCATGGTGAAATGCTCCTCAATATCAGAGGTGGAAAGAGTAAATCCAGATTTACTATGAAGTGTTTCTGAGTAGCTATTAGCTGGGCTAATTTAAGTTAGAATTTCAGTCATGCCAAACTGACCGAATACGAAGAACCACAAGTGAGTTTTGTTCTTCTTGAAGGCTTCTTGACTCTTACCTGGTTCATACGTCCACAGCAGGGTGAAGAGGTGGTGCAGGGGGTAACGTGGCCCTCTCACAGCTGAGGATCTTGAGGATCAAGTGGATCTATGATCTGTCTGTGAGGAGTTTTCTCCATGTCTAGGTTTCCTCTGGGTTCTTCAGTGTCCTTCCAATTCCCAAACACATGCCAGTAGGTGGCTTGGCTACACTAAACTGTGCTCAAGTATGAAAGTTTGTGTGCATGGTGACTCGAAACGGACTGGCGTCACATCCAGAGTAAATTCCGGCTTTGCTTCTTTAAAAATCTTAAAAATCCTCTAGCGTTAAACAAAAAATATGGAATCTTTTTTATAAATTGGGTCTTTCATGGAATTTATCTGGACTCTAATATCCAAGTAGTCAAGAAACTGACAAGGTATATTAGGTCTGCTGCGACACTTAAATGATAAGCTAACATCAGTTGGTACAAGGATTTCATTGAAGAAATGAATCAGGATGGTTTTAAACTTTATACAGACAAGACATACAATGTAAGCAATATACTGTTCTAATCAATATCTAAACTAAATCTTAGCTAGATATCTAGAACCAGACAATTGTCTCTTTTTCATTAAGAAGTAGTAGACGACTGGTTGTGTTGGCTGTTTTGTGGCAGAATCGAGTGATTTCCCGCTCAGAAAGAGAGACACTTTATAAGGGTTCTACTTAGAACTTTTAAGCATTGCCCAAAGAGATAAACCAAAGGACTATTGTGCAGTCCTGGAATTAACCGTTACAGGGTCCAGCACTTTACACATAAACACAACCCAATCCACCTGCATCTCAGCTCTGAACTGTGAGAATCTTAGGGACAAAATGTTCAGAACATGATGATTTCTTATGAAGTTCCTCACCCGGTTATTGACCTTTTCTACCCCATCTCACTTCACCATGATAGGGCTTAGTAGCCACAGATGTCAACAGACCTGCTGCCTGTTCTCTAAAGCTGCAGTAAAGACACCTGTATCAATGAGCCAATAAGAACGTGGCCTTGGACAACCTGCTAACATGCTGCCTTCACAGACAGGTCTAAAGAGCAATGACACTAAACACTGTTAAAACTCATTTAATAGTCCCTTTAACCTTGGCACCATGTCCAAAGATTTACTATAGCAAGTGGGCAATGTTATATATTAATATTCCTACAATATATTACATGATATTATATTATTTGTAATTATGGTGTGCTACATATGACGTATACGTTTTTTAGTTGCTAAATTGGTTATCTTTATTTGTCACATATACATTACTGCACAGTGAAATTCTTTCTTAACATCTTTGGGGGTTGGCGTCAGAGCGCAGGGTCAGCCCTGGAGCAGGGTGGGTTGGCGGCCTTGCTCAAGACCCGATCTACGACCCAGCCTTAACCACTTGAGCTACCACCTCCCCCAAAAAGGCATATTGCGTGTTTCCGTCCAGTACACCAAATACCTAATAAACATGCAACTTAGTTTAAATTAAGTGAGTATTTACAAACCCGATTCCAAAAAAGTTGGGACACTGTACAAATTGTGAATAAAAACAGAATGCAATGATGTGGAAGTTTCAAATTTCAATATTTTATTCAGAATACAACATAGATGACATATCAAATGTTTAAACTGAGAAAATGGATCATTTTAAGGGAAAAATAAGTTGATTTTAAGTTTCATGGCATCAACACATCTCAAATAAGTTGGGACAAGGCCATGTTTACCACTGTGTGGCATCCCCTCTTCTTTTTATAACAGTCTGCAAACGTCTGGGGACTGAGGAGACAAGTTGCTCAAGTTTAGGAGTAGGAATGTTGTCCCATTCTTGTCTAATACAGGCTTCTAGCTGCTCAACTGTCTTAGGTCTTCTTTGTCGCATCTTCCTCTTTATGATCTGTATCTGATGCAGAAAAGCTAGTTCACGCATTCATGACCTCCAGACTGGACTATTGTAGTGCATTACTAGGTGGTTGTCCTGCATCTTCAATAAACAAGCTACAGTTAGTCCAGAATGCAGCTGCCAGAGTCCTTACCAGGTCAAGAAAGTATGATCATATAACCCCAATATTATCATCCCTGCACTGGCTACCTGTTAAGTTTAGAATTGATTATAAACTAGCACTTCTTACATACAAGACTCTAACTGGTTTAGCTCCCACATATCTAGCTGGTCTTCTAACACATTACAATCCATCACGCTCCTTAAGATCTCGAAACTCCGGACTTCTGGTAGTTCCCAGAATATCAAAGTCTACAAAAGGGGGTAGAGCTTTTTCGTATTTAGCTCCTAAACTTTGGAACAGTCTTCCTGACAGTGTTCGGGGCTCAGACACAGTCTCCCAGTTCAAACATAGACTAAAGACATATCTCTTTAGCCAGGCATACACCTAATACATCCCATAACCTTGTACTCCAATACATCCGATTAGATGCACATCATCATCTAGTGCCTCCTAATATTATGAATAGCAGCTACGCTAATCCCTTTCCATTTGTTTCCCTTCTTCTACCCATCCCCGAGTCACACAGAGATTGTGCCAGCTCCGGTGGCATCCAGAGATGGTCCAGCTCCAGCCGGGTTCTGCTTTCTGAGGACTGGAGTAATCAAAGCAGCACTGCCAACCCTATGTGGACATTTTACACATAACATTCTACACATGCTGTATCTGCATCACACAACTAATGCAGAAAGGACATTGTTCATATCACACTCTCCGGTGTCACCCAGATGAGGATGGGTTCCCTTTTGAGTCTGGTTCCTCTCAAGGTTTCTTCCTAATACCATCTGAGGGAGTTTTTCCTTGCCACAGTCGCCTGAGTCACCTCAGGCTCGCTCACTAGGGAAAATTTTGTCTAACATCTAGGACTGTTTGTTTGTATGTTTATTGTTTTTTATGTTCTGTAAAGCTGCTTTGAGACAATGCTCTTTGTTAAAAGCGCTATACAAATAAAATTGAATTGAATTGAATTGAAATGATGTGCCAAATGTTTTCTATGGGTGAAAGATCTGGACTGCAGGCTGGCCATTTCAGTACCCGGATCCTTCTTCTACGCAGCCATGATGTTGTAATTGATGCAGTATGTGGTCTGGCATTGTCATGTTGGAAAATGCAAGGTCTTCCCTGAAAGAGACGACGTCTGGATGGGAGCATATGTTGTTCTAGATGTGTAAGCTTTCCAGATGTGTAAGCTGCCCATGCCACACGCACTCATGCAACCCCATACCATCAGAGATGCAGGCTTCTGAACTGAGCGCTGATAACAACTTGGGTTGTCCTTGTCCTCTTTAGTCCGGATGACATGGCGTCCCAGTTTTCCAAAAAGAACTTCAAATTTTGATTGGTCTGACCACAGAACAGTTTTCCACTTTGCCACAGTCCATTTTAAATGAGCCTTGGCCCAGAGAAAACGCCTGCGCTTCTGGATCATGTTTAGATATGGCTTCTTTTTTGACCTATAGAGTTTTAGCCGGCAACGGCGAATGGCACAGTGGATTGTGTTCACCGAAAATGTTTTCTGGAAGTATTCCTGAGCCCATGTTGTGATTTCCATTACAGTAGCATTCCTGTATGTGATGCAGTGCCGTCTAAGGGCCCGAAGATCACGGGCATCCAGTATGGTTTTCCGGCCTTGACCCTTACGCACAGAGATTGTTCCAGATTCTCTGAATCTTTGGATGATATTATGCACTGTAGATGATGATAACTTCAAACTCTTTGCAATTTTTCTCTGAGAAACTCCTTTCTGATATTGCTCCACTATTTTTCACCGTAGCATTGGGGGAATTGGTGATCCTCTGCCCATCTTGACTTCTGAGAGACTTTTTATACCCAATCATGTTGCCAATTGCCTAATAAGTTGCAAATTGGTCCTCCAGCTGTTCCTTATATGTACATTTAACTTTTCTGGCCTCTTATTGCTACCTGTCCCAACTTTTTTGGAATGTGTAGCTCTCATGAAATCCAAAATGAGCCAATATTTGGCATGACATTTCAAAATGTCTCACTTTCAACATTTGATATGTTATCTATATTCTATTGTGAATAAAATATAAGTTCATGAGATTTGTAAATTAATGCATTCCTTCTTTATTCACAATTTGTACAGTGTCCCAACTTTTTTGGAATCAGGTTTGTACACACACTTACCAGCTGCTGTAAAAGGAATGGCTATACAGCTGCTCATTCATGCAATTAACTGATCAGCCAATCATGTGGCAGCATTGCAATGAAATTTTGGAGATAAGGGAGAGTTAATGTTCACATAAAACCTCATAAAAAAATGTGAAGAAAATGTGATCTCACTGACTTGGTGGTGTTAGACAGGATGGTTTGGGTATTTCAGAAACTGGCATTTTCTAGAGACTGCACAGAACGGTGTAAAACACAAAAACATAAAATTACAGTGAGTAGCAGTTCTGTGGGTGGAAATGCCTTATTGATGAGAAAGGTCAGAGGAGAACAGCCAGACTGGCTCGAGCTGACAGGAAGTTGTCTACGGTAACTCCAATAACAACTCATTATAACCGTGCTGAACAAAAAAAGCATCTCAGACCATGTCGGACTACTGATCTGAAGGCTGTGAGGTCAAATCCGAGGACCATCAAACTTCCACCACAGGGCCCTTTAGCAAGGCCCCTAACCCTCAACCATTTAAATGAGATAAACATGAGGAGCTCTGATTAAGGGCGTCTGCCAAATGCTTAAAATGTAAACATTCTGCTCCTTTCAAACTAGAACAAGGACCTGATGTGGGAAGTAGTAGCTCAGTAGTTTTGGTGATGGAAGTACTAATTAGAAGGTTGTGAGTTCAAATCCCAGGACCAACAGTCTGACCCTGCTGAGCCCTTGAACAAGGCCATTAACCCTCAATTGCTCAGTTTTATAAATAAACATAGATATACGTCACCCTGGATAAGGGTGTTAGCCAAATGCTAAGCACAGATTCACCGAAAACTGTACAGATTAAGAAAACCTTTGATTTTTTCCCCAATCATCAGCTGTTATATGTTCATTACGTTGCTCAACGGATTTGACTGTCCTGGTTGTTGTGTTTATTATGAACAGTATTTCATACAAGTGCTTCCTAATTCTGCTCACTTCAGCACTAAACATTTTACTATTTTCCCTTCTCTAACACATCACCCATAAATCTACTTTAGTGTTTTAAACCTTGAGGGAAATATTCAGGTCGAAATCTTGCTTCTGTCTGGAAATTAAAGGCAGTGTACTGGAAATCGAGTGTAATGTTCTGTGCTCAGTTAGGAACATACTGGAAGGATTACATTGAAAGGGCATGTAAACAGGTAGTGATTATGTACTAAAGATATAATTAGTAACCTAATCTTTTTCATTACACAAAAAAAAGTGTAATCTAATCTGATTAGTGCTATTAATCAAGCGAGGATGTGGTATTTGTTTCATGAATCATCAGATGATGTTTTTCCTGAAGTACAGTGTGCAACACCTTTCCATAAACCAATTATTTGAGGTGCTTTCAGATTTTTGCAATCTTTTAATAGACATATATTCCTGTGCTCTAAACGTGTAATACATTTCTTGATGCTGTATTGTCTGAATTCTACGATTGAACCGGTTTTATCTAATGATCAATAATTCTCAATTCTGATTGGTCAGAAGGTTTTTTCTATTATTTCTATTGTTATAACAACAGCTTTGAAAGTAGTTCCAGCTGGAATGCAAATCGCAGCTTTATATTAACGTGCTTGTTCTAATCCATATTCATCTCTATAGTAAACATTCATCAGGCGGAAATCGCTCTCTGGTAGTCTGGAGATACCACAAACCTCTCCTGAGTTACTGAACAAAGGCATTTAAGGCAAAGAATAAACTAAACTTCAAGTGCAAAATCCTCGTAAAAAATATTCCATCCTAAAAATCACTGCTGCACTGCTTCCTTATTATTATTATATTCATCATATAACCTTAATACACTTCATATTCTTTTTTAAAGATCTAATACTGTATGCTTTGTGTATGTCATGTGTTGCTTGCTTTCGGCTGCTCCCTGTTTGGGGTCGCCACAGCGGACCAAATGTTTTACGCCGGATGCCCTTCCTGACGCAACCCTCCCATTTTTCCGGGCTTGGGACCGGCACTGCATCCAATGGCTGGGGTTGAGGCATTGGCTGGGAATCGAACCCAGGCCTTCCGCATGATAGGCGAGAAACCTACCACTGAGCCACCAATGCCCCTAAGGAACTGGCGCTGTGAGCAGGGCTCGAACCTGCGCGGGGAAACCCCATGTGTATCGTGCCAAAAGGAACATTTTCTGGATTTAAAAAAAAAATCAAAACTGTCATTTTATATACAGTATACATTACGGTCCTGTGTGTCTCCATGATAAACTAAATACACACTATAAATCATTAAATATACCACACTAATATCCTGTGTCATGCTAATTCCTGACTGCTCTCCTCCTCCTCCTCCTCCTCCTCCTCCTCCTCCTCCTCCTCCTCCAGTGTCCTTCTCCCAATATTTGTTTCTGCTCAGTTTACTTGTTTACTGTCCCGTCTGCGCAGCCCCCTTCACCGCGGCTCAAGCAGTTTATCTTTTCTTTTCTGCACTGTAACAATAGGAGGGGAAGTGAAACAGTGCTTTAGCAGGTAAATGCCATTCAGTGGAGCTCTGCTGGGGAGGACTAGGGTATTACAGGCCAAGAGAAGGCCCTCATTCAGGTGCAAACGAGTTTGTGATTACCTATTTGCAGAGTATTACAGCGTGATTGGGTGTTAGCATCTTGACGGTGTGTGTGTCAGTGTAAGAGTTTGTAATTGTGTGACTCTCTTGACTCGGGAATAGGAGAAGCCTGGGTGATAAGGAGATAACACTAATTAGTTCTCCTCCCAGTGGCTTGTTAATTGTGGATATCTCAGACTTGGGTAAAAACCGCTTCACCCCCACCAGACTTCATTTGCCTGCTGGCAATATTAGCCATTTTAAAGCATAAAGACCTGAATTTAAGCCTGTTTTATTTAATTATGCCAAGTGGGGTTCCATAGTGATTATCTAAAACAGGGTGAGGGGGTAGGAACATTTCAAATCTCACTAAATCTTTCAGTTTAGACAATGCAGCATTAGAGAATTACACAACATCCACTTGGGGCAACATGCAGTAACAATCTGTACACTTTGTACATTATTAATCAGAACAAACAGCAATAGCATAGACGATAACTAACTAACTAACTAGTTTGTACTATTATTAATTGAGAATGATAGATTATTTCAATTTGGTCATTAATTGTAACATTTACAATATAGTAAATATGATCATTTTCATATAACTATTATTATTATATTTATCATTATTATCATCATTATTATATACAATTTTAGCTAAAGATCAATTTACTAGATATGTTTAGGTTTAGATAAAATCATCATCATTATTATTATTATTATTATTATTATTATTATTATTATTATTATTATTATTATTATTATTATTATATACAGTTATATAGCAACTATACCTATGATTTCTGGGAACTATAAATGCAGTGTAGTGCTATTTGTTTGTAGCTCTATTTGTCTGTCTGTCTGTTAATCAGTGGGAGATCAGCACAGCTGAACAAACCCCAAGTATGAAAGTGATTTCACTTCAGTCTTTAAACACTAGAATTATCAGCACAAGTATATATCCAAAAATCAATAAAAGGCGACCTTTCCACATGCTGCACACGAAAAATGCACTTGTTCACATCTTATAATAATATCGGTCTAGTGGCTTAAGAGCTGTTAAGCAGATTTAGACTGAAGCTCTCAGTGTGTGTGTGTGTGTGTGTGTATATAAGAGTGAGTGTGTGTGTGTGTGTGTGTGCGTGTGTGTGAGCGAGAGCTGTTGCTTGTAGTATGTTGTTTCTGTATCTCATGCATTTACTCATATTTATTTGTAAAGCTGCACTACAGACACAGTCAATTAGACAGTTAAACCTATATAATAATGTAAAAATATATTAATTTGTCCAGAGAAAAACATGTACGCTAGTCTGAACTAAACTAAACTAAGGTGTGTGTGTTCTGTGTTAATGAGGTTTATAATCACATGTGCAGATTTCAGTGAATATTAAACTAACCCCAGACTAAAATCCCTTAACACCAGTGTAAACCATGCTAACTCTTTACCTGACTGTGACCTTTATTTCCATATGGACTCCAGTAGCATTAGATGGAGATAGATAGATAGATAGATAGATAGATAGATAGATAGATAGATAGATAGATAGATAGATAGATAGATAGATAGTGTCAAGTGTAATTATATTTTGTGCAAATTGTGTGCATTATATACATTGTATGCATATAATGATTCAGTAAACAGTTCGATTTACTGCCCAATAATTAGACATCATTATCTAACATGAACTCTGTAACAGCTTCAGTTCAAAATTTCATGTGTATCATTTTATAGGAATCGAGACCTGACTAAAATCAGCACTGGTCTACTGTTTACAAAGTGTACAGCTGCTTGTTTAATAGATATTTGGGTTGAAGATTAACTTGTTTAACACTAAACTCAGACCCTGATTTAGTTCATTGGTATCTATATTCTTATAACATATTGAACTGATAAAATATTTAAAGCTTTTTGTATGGCTTAACTTACTTAGCTTAAGATAATCACACTTTCTTTGGTGTTAAATAAAGCAAAGCTTCAAGTTTTGTGTGTGTGTGTGTGTGTGTGTGTGTTTTATACTCAGCTATTATTAAAGATATTATTTAAACTGTATTTTGGAAAGAGTAAAACCTATTTTTTCTAATTCAATAAAGAATACATTACATCTCCAGCATCTCCAGTTCTCCTGAGCTCAGTTTACTAGATTTCCTCCAGGTTCTTCTCCTTACCTCCTTACATATAAACATGCCTGTAGGAGGATTTATTCGTCTAAATCACCACTAGCTGTGAAGGTGTGTATGCATAGTGCCCTGGATTGGACAGGCATCTTACCCTGGGTGTATTCCTGCAGTGGTTTCTGTGATAGGTTTTGGATCCACTCTGTCTCCGAATAAAGGGGCACTAATGCTGAAGGAATGAATGAACAAACAAATTTAATGGTTGGATGGATGAATGAAGAGGCGAACCAACACTAACCCAATTATGACTACAAATGTGTCTGACACTGTTGGATCCTTAACACTCCACTGCTCAATGAATCAAAGTGTCAACCAAACTACAAACCTATTTATTTATCTATCTATTTTTGCTTACATTTTCTTCATTTCTATATTTCCTAACTTAAGTAATATATTGCCTATATTCACAGTACAGTGTCTGCTATTTGACACACTGTATTGACTATAAAATGCATTTGTTTACATGGAAGTGCAGACACAATTTCCACTCTGATTCTGAACCACTAATTATTGCCAATAGATCTTAATAAAAGCCTCTGCATCCCAAACCACACACCAAGACACTAAACTGTATACTGAAATAAAACACCACTATACAGGAGACCAGATACTACAGGTGGTGTGAAAACTGTTACTTTGACATACTATTATCGTGTTAGCGTGCGCTTTGGGACGTAGCCATGTTGTCCCCGCAGCGAGTGCACAGACGGGTTTTATCCTGTTTCAGGGTGGCTGAGGATATGGTGTAACTTAAAGTGTGCATGGTAATTTAAAGCGTATTAAGCACGGAGGTGAAGGAGGAATCTGGACCACTTTAAACAACACGTGTCTCAAAGCAGCAGCTCATGATTTAAACAACGCGGTTAAAAAGTCAAGTCCTATTAAAGACGACTGACGGACGGACTAGTACGCAAAGGATTACATGTATAGAGAATATAAACCCTAACAAATGATCTATTTAAGATTGTTTCTACAAAACAAACAAAAAAACAACAAAAACAAGTGGAAAAATAGGTTATATGTCATCACTTTGTTACCTATGCATAATACTGGGCTTTCCCTCCAGTAAAAAAAAAAACATCTCTTACAACACATTTTAAATAAATATAAAGTAAGTATAAAGTCTGAATCTCACTCTACATGAGCAGGAAGACGAGGCCTAGTCTCTGCCTTCCTGTCAGTGACTTTGCATTAGTCGAACAGGTTCAAGACTTCCCTCAAGCTTTTAAGCTAACAAACAGTTCACAGACAGATTCTAATACAAATGGCCTCTGTTTAACAGCCAACAACAAACCATCGCACTCAACACCACAAGAGCCTGACCGTACCTCTCTATTTTCCGAAAGGACACAGAAATCAACCACTTCTTATTAGAAAGATCGACAAAAAAGGTTTCAGAGTGGAATATAATATTGGGGGGGATATTTTTTATATATTATATTATTATATTATAAATATTTTTTAAGGGATTCACACCTCAGCTAAGGCTTATTAAATTAAAAATGAATAAATAAATAAACTCTGTGAGTGCGCACTGAAGAAGGATGCACTATTGAGACAATTAAATAAGCATGTTGCTAACAGTCCTAAAATTTGATGTATTCCAGGGCTTAATGAGCATGTTGATCAGTCGGTCACCTCACTGTTCACTCCCCCCTGCTAAGTGGCTAATGACCGAGGCGTATAATCCCATCTCAAAACAACCACACAGATGCTAATAGCGTCTTGACTATAAATGCGCATGACTTCTGGTCTTTCTCCTTTACCACAAGCTGACACACAGCCTTACATCTGCTTGCCGACGTCTCTTTTTCTAGTAAGTGATCCAGAGTTAAACATCCTGAGCTGGGTTTTTCGAGCACTAACACGTTATTGTTAGTGTTTTGCGCACCCGAGAGCTGTGCATTAAGCCGTGCGCTTTGGTACAAGATGCGCAAACTCCTGCCTCAGCGCGCAGACTTTCTTTAATTGTTTTGGAGACGCCTCTGGAAGGAAGACTAACACACCGAGAAGAAAAAGATGTTTCCCTTGCCGATGTTCACCGCGGATCAGGTGGCTCGCGTGTGTGAGAACTTGGAGGAAACTGGTGACATGGAGCGACTGGGCCGCTTTCTGTGGTCACTTCCGGCGGCGGCCCCTGGTTCTGCAGGCGAGGCGCTCCACCGGCATGAGTCGGTTATGCGCGCCAGGGCTCTGGTCGCCTTCCACGGCGGTGATTTCGAGGCGCTTTACCGCATCCTGCAAAGCCACAGGTTTACGCGGGAGTCCCACGCCAAGCTGCAGGACCTGTGGCTGCACGCACATTACCGGGAGGCGGAGCGCATGCGCGGCAGGCCGCTGGGCCCGGTGGAGAAGTACCGCATCCGCAAGAAGTTTCCGCTCCCACGCACGATCTGGGACGGCGAGCAGAAAACGCACTGTTTCAAGGTAAATAACACTAAAGCCTTTTCATTAACATTCAGCTGCATACAACTAACTGATCCGGTTCATTTGGATACATCACTGGCAAAACAGCTGAAATTTACTTTTGTTTTTTACACTTAAAAGTCCAAAAACTAATAAAAGGTTTATTCAGGCATATTAAATCGTATAAATAAATAAATAAATAAATAAATAAATAAATAAATAAATAAATAAATAAATAAATAAATAAAAATATAAATATAAATATAAATATATATATATATAGTCTACAGACATTTAGACCAAAAATGAATTTTAAACAACTTCCTCACCTATGTGTAGGGAGAATGTACAATTCTAGAGAAATTTACTGACTGATTTCTTTGTGATGGAAACCAGGAAACATAATGTACACAACATGACCATCTATATACTTCTTCTTCTTCTTCTTCTTCTTCTTTTTTATAACCTACTTTTGTGATAAATGTCCTTATGTGTATGTTCCTCTCCACCATGCTATAGACCTAAGATTTTTATACAATGAATTATACTACAGATTTGCTGATTATACACTTAATCTACTTCACTACATCGATTGAGACAATGGCCCTTTGGTGTGTCTTCTGATTAATTTTAGGTGGAATAAAAGTGTTCAGGACCGTATGGTTATGGCTGACGTTATTTGTCATTGTTGACGTATGGCGGAGACACACATTCATCTCAAAGATAGACTAAGTTTTTGAATTAAAGGCATTGTAAATTTTGTGGCAAAAGAGATTTAGTTTGAGTTTTAGTTGTTCCAGGGGCACCAATTTCCATCTGTCCTGCTTTCTGACTTTTCCTTCATCACTCCACTGCTACATGTGCTGTATATATCGGATTAAATTGATACTGCTGTGAGACCCTTTTGTACAGTATAATGTATCAGTTCTCACAGGAAGTGTAGGCTAAATGAAGACTATGAAACACCGACTATAAATAAAACCTGGCTGCCACTTGCTTCAGCACTGTTGACTGGCTTTAACTTGTGATATGTGCTTTCATGCTTGAGAGGATGCTAGCTTAACCTCAAATGTACAAAACTTTACAGGAAATTGTCCTAAAGACATCAGGCGACATATATGTAACTATTACAACATTTTGTGTTGTGGCATTTCAGAGGATTTTAATTGTCCTCTGGTTTCTGCGGTTGTAAACGAACTTTTCCCTCAGAAAAGGTTGCGAATTCCTTCACGATCACTGAGATTTCCTTCAACATCAATAACATTTCAAACTATAGATCTCGTAGATATTTCTAAAATGGTACATAGTCTTAGTCAAAGCCACATGAGTGCCTGTGCGTATTACTAAACGATCGAATTATGCAGAAATGTTAAAAAAGTCAGTGGAAATCCCCATTAAGCCTCTTGTGCCAAGGACCTCCTGTGGCATTTAAGCTCCTCTGCACATGATGATCTTGTTCCTTTAAAATGAGAGTCGTTTCTCTCCTCTGGCTGTGGACAATGATAATCCATGTAGGACAAATGCTCAGTAAGATTAACTCGGCTGCTGCATTGTAGACACCAAGAGTCTGAGTATGTCTTCTAAACTCTAGCTGAAAGAGAAGATTTAATGTCTAATAGATTAGCTTGTTAACTTTATTCAGTAACCAGAAAGACTTTTTCTAGAAAAAACACATTACTACAATAAGATACTTGATGGTCAAACATTGCACAAATTTGTACAAAAATTTAGATTTTAAATATATATATAAGTATGAGTAAATAATTGCTGAGTCAGATTTTTAAAAAAAAATGTAGTTACATGGCACTTACTCAGATAGTATGTGTCTAGTCCTTGTGGTCAGCCGTGTTACTGCGGGGAAGGAACTGTTTAGTCAACTTAATTTACGGTATCTAGCAGACAACCTTACCAAGATCGACTTTTATCTCATTTTATACAACTGAGAAACAGGTGGACCTGGGATTCGAACTCACAACCTTCTGCTCACTAGTCCAATGTCTTAACCACTGAGCTAATACTTCCGAAGTTTAACCTTTTCAAAATATAGTATCTTATCAGCAAACTTAATAACAGTTAAAAACCGAAGGCCTTAAAATGTGTCATAATGCGTATACACAACATACACATTTAAATAAAAAGTCACCCTTAGTTATTTTAAACAGTTTTAAGCAAAATACCGAGACTCATTAATACCATGAAGACCTATTTGATACAATTTGTACTTGTCATTTGTTAACCTGCAATCTCTCTGTGCTTATCAGGAAAGGACAAGGAGTTTGCTTAGAGAATGGTACCTACAAGACCCTTATCCGAACCCATCTCGCAAGAGGCACCTGGCCCAGGCTACAGGACTCACACCTACACAAGTTGGAAACTGGTTCAAGAACAGACGCCAGAGAGACAGAGCAGCATCAGCCAAAAACAGGTACACATCTCAAACACGACCCAAAGCATAAGCTGTGACCGTAAACGTTCTGCCATTTCACGATCATGGGCTAGATGGGTTTCCCATTAGGAAAGAAACTAAACCTAATTAAAAAAAGTAAAAAACAAATTCATGACATTTAACTATACACTTATTTCTCTTTCAAGACTACAGCAAGACCCTGCTCTACTCCCGTCTGGCTGTTCTCCAGAATGTTCAACAGATCACAATCGCAGTCCGGAGAACAGTGACTGCAGCTTGGGTTCAGGACCTCGGGACACCAGAGCCTCTACACCCGACATATCGGTCAGCAGCGACAGTGAGTTTGAGCCCTGAGCCTTGGTTTGGACCCATAACCAAAACCAACATACTCAGACAGACTCCTACTAAGCCACAGAAGCTTGCAGAGACACGCAGATGTAAAGCGTGATGTAAAGATCGGCTTCGTTGCCACTGAGACTCACTCACTCTGTCTGGAAGGGATAGAGTATTAACTGGAGCACATATACAGAGAAAATATGAAGAGCATGTGGACTGGATTTGAGACTGTAAAAAGGGCTTTGAAAGTATATACATGCACTTAAAAGGACACTTAAAATTTGATTGGTGTTGCCAAAAAAAAGAAAAAAAACCCAAAACTTTTTCCACATTTGTAACAACTGGCACAAAGTTACCTGAAAGTTACCAGGAAAATATCAGAACACTGATTCAGGCAATGCCAAAACCCTGTAAAATGAATAAAAATAAATAAATAATTCTGTTATTTCAGATGGTGAATATACTGCCTTTGTGGTGTGCATGTTTTGTATTCTCCACTAATTATATTATTAGATTTATTTAAAACCTTAAAAATGTGTGCAAAAAAATTTCATTTTGCAAGAAAAAGGAAAAAGAGGAAAAAATCGGCATGACCGTCCTTTGACTGCGACTTTTATTGGCATGGCATAAAAGGTGGGGTTGAGCGAGTTTGACAAGGGCCAAATTGTGATGACTAGACGACTGGATCAGAGCATCTCCAAAACTGCAGCTCTTGTGGGGTGTTCCCGGTCTGCAGTGGTCAGTATCTATCAAAAGTGGTCCAAGGAAGGAACAGTGGTGAACCGGCGACAGGGTCAAGGACGGCCAAGGCTCATTGATGTACGTGGGGAGCGAAGGCTGGCCCGTGTGATCCGATCTAACAGACGAGCTACTGTTGCTCAAATTGATGAAGAAGTTAATGCTGGTTCTGATAGAAAGGTGTCAGAATACACAGTGCATGACGGGTCAGGGCTGTTTTGGCAGCAAAAGGAGGACCAACACGATATTAGGCAGGTGGTCATAATGTTATGTCTGATCAATGTATGGTTAAAATGACAATAAAAAAAAATTCTTGACTTTATGAGGTTCCTTGCTGAAAAAAACAAAACAAAACAAAACTATCTCCTAAAACAATTTAGGAGAATTTAGCAGTAGCACTAATATTAAACAGCTGAATCTGACACTATACACTACAGTTTACTGTACCTAGTACTGTCCACTCAGAGCCTTTGTAAAAGTTTACACCCTCTCCCTCATTATGGCACACCTGCTAATTTATTTTGACATAATGTTTAATGCAGTAATATGCAGTAGTGGTGTAGGCGATGTGATTAGACATCTTGGGTCATTGCAAAACCTATACAGGGAGAAGGCTTTTTAATAATAAATTGCAACACAGTCAAATTAGCCATGACTCATCTGAAAGCTCAAAGCTGTAATGTATGAGGGATAAAAATGTGTTGATATGCAACATTAACAGTGACACACACACAAAACTTGGTCGTAACTCAAATGCCTGTAATTAAACAAAAGGGAAGACAGATACATTTCTATCCCATTTTATCTCACTTTATCCCAGCTAATTGTGTTTTTGAGGTATAGACACAGTGTCTAAAACATGGACTAGCTACAGCTAGCAATAAAATAACTAACAAATAAATAAACAAGGCGCTGAGTTATAGACTACAGGGTTTGAACTAGCTACAGCTACCAATAAATAAATAAATAAACAAACTAAAACTACCACTTAAAGGCAATATAATAAAGGCAACTACAGCCACTGAGTATTTAAAGAAAAAACCTACAAGCTATGTTTGTAATTACAAAACAGATTTTCTTTATAAATGCGACTAATTTAGGCACAAAACCATAGTATTGGAGCTATTAAAGTTTCTCTTTTCAGTTAGGCATATAACACTGATTCATTAAATCCAACCTGTTATATTCGAGTGGGAAGTGTAGTATATAATAAATAATAGAAGTTGGATGGTGTTAATAATGTTAGCATGCTAATCAGGATCATGCAAACAAAAGTGTATATTGATCCATTTCTCACTCAGACAACGAATATGAAAGCTTTACAAAAAGCTTGTGTCCGAAAACATAATTTCTTACCTTTTTCCTGGCTGAGAGAGAGAGAGAGAGAGAGAGAGAGAGAGAGAGAGAGGGGGGAGGGGGGGCTGGGTGAGATGTCAGTGGGAGTGACTGCTGTCCTGTATAGCTCACATCTCCTCTACAGCTCTCTGCAGAGTCTGGTGTGAGGGAAGTACAACATTTCCACAAATAGTTACTTAAGTCAGATTTAACTTATTTACACTGTTACAACTCCAGGAGGAAGAGTTGCACTGGTTGTAATCTGCCCTGATCCGGGGGGAGGATGGACAGCGCGGGCAGGAAAGTGGTCGTCTGTGATAATGGCACTGGGGTAAGGCTCATTTATTATACAGGCTTCCACCTGTTGTGGGGAAAGAAGTTACTTGAAACATGCTTATCTGTTGCATAAAACTTGCGTAAACTTTCCTTTGTGACAGGTAAGTAAATATCAACATACATGTTCTCATTGTAGTAATAAAATGATGTAACATTATTTTATCAGATCTACCACATGCATGTTTTGTGTGTGTGTATTTTATTTTATTTTTTTTTTTTTTTACATATTTAATCTAGGATTTTAAATCATTGCACACAGTCTTTTGCACAGTCTTACTGCAGTATACACAGGGCGTTATTAAGTTCACATTTTCTGCTGTGTTTAGACTTGTTCAGTGAGGAACTTGTGGTCTGGATTCCCACATGGCCTTAAAAGGTGGTGCAGAAAAAGAGAGCACTGTGATTGGCCAAAAAATCAGGAAGTTCTATCACATGCGGAAGTTTCATTAATGGCGTGTCCCGGTAACTATGGTAACCGGTAGCGCTGGTGGATTTTTTTAAAGATGTATTTTAGCCATTTCTAAATATAAGAGGAAAAATATTATGCACTTTGATATTTCTGGTGTATATTCTGCTAGAATAAGAAAAAATATATATAATCAGACAATTAAATATACAATTGTTTAATCAGTGCATCATTGCTGTCATTTAAATAAAGCACTATAGGCTTTCAAAAACTAGAATTGACCACAGAAGGTACCACACAAGTACATTTTGCTCCTCAAGGTAGAAATGTAAACGTACCCTCAGAGATACGGCAGTAAAGATCCAAATAAATACCTGAAATGAGCTCTACATTCCACGTAACCATGAATTTCTTTAATCAGACTTACAATCATCTACCCTTGAGGCATTTCTTGGTGTTTGGGAAACAGCAAAGCTATAAAGATTTAGGTGGTATCTGCGTATTTGTGCTGTAATATATCTCCATGCTAGACCTCATCTCAATCTATTAGTATTTAAAAGTGCTTTTTATATGACATGGAAAACAGCATGCATTATTTTTGCCCTTGAAGGTCGTGTCTATTTTGCTGCTGCTGTATCTTTTTTGAACAGATGTCCAATCTGTGGACTGAGGAATGTGTGTTTCCCCACAGAGGCAAGTCAGGACACTTCTGACTTATGTGACTATAGGCTATAGAGTGAACGAAAAAGCACTGAAAAAGTCAGACCGAAAAGAAAAGAATGCTGTAAAAATGTTATGTTTTACTAGACATTTCTCTCAAAAGGAGATCCTGTATAATCGGACTTCTGCCTGACCCTACTGCGCACAGGGAAGAGGATATTAATAGTTTTTTTCGCTGTTAGACCTATGGCTTATTGTTCATGGCATGTGGTTTTAGGTTGCATATTTGGTGGGAGGTAACTGCTAGGATGCATGACTTAAGCTCTACTTTCTGTATGACATCTTTCAGACTTGAACAAACAGTACTTCTGCTTAAAACGATTTCAGTTCCTTAACCACTGCTGCATGAAGTATGTGTGTAATTTCTGAACAACTTATCTCGTTGTTTTTATGGTTTTGTAGTTTGTCAAGTGTGGATTCGCCGGGTCCAATTTCCCAGAGCACATCTTCCCAGCACTTATAGGACGTCCTGTGATACGATCAGACACTAAAGTGGGCAATATTGTGATTAAGGTAAGATTCAAAATAAGTCCGGTAGAGCGATGCCTTATTATAAGGTCCCACCTCAAGAGAGATTTCCCATCTCAAAATAATTACAACGCAATCATATCATCATCATTAATCTAAAAAACAACATATAGAGGCTTTAAGGTTACACTTTTACCTCTTCTCAACCTTTGTAGATTACTTTTGAACCTTTTAACCCATACCCCTTTATTCTGAAAACTATTATACTGTATATTTCTGTATATCGGACAGCAGTTTCAAACAGGAGATACGGATGTCTCATGCATTAATACAATGTACTTCCAGGATTTATTATAATTCAAAGTCAACCTTCAGCTTGATAAACACGATAAAATCCATTTAGTGGGCCTAACTGGTATGTGCATTCTGGTATGTGCAGGTCAAAAATGATTTAAGCACATAAACTTCATCAATGAGGGATTTTATTCTTCTGTAGTGGTATTTTCTGAGTTTATTGGTACAATATTAGGATCAATGATTTTGTGCAAAATAATGTTAAAGTACTCTTTAGAATGATGAGAAGAAAAACAGCTCAAAACTCACAACCTTGAGGCATCATCCAAGGACAGGAAGCTGAGGCTACACTGTGCACAGACTCACTGAAACTGGACAGTTGAAGACAAACAGATAAACATTACCTGGTCTTTTTTTTTTTTTTAGCTATCCATTTTCCTGTGCTTGACTGACAGGAGCAGAAACTGATAGCTTGATGCAGTTATAAACATCATTTTCCCAGACTGCTGTGCATTCCAATATGCTTTTCTGCTTATCACGGTTGTAAAAAGTGATCAATAGAGTCCAGTTTTCTTAATGAGAGTAAACATAATGGCAATTTTCCCATATTTTATATTTTTATTGTATTTAGATGACTTTAAGTGTAATATAATCTATATATGAACTCCTTTACTCCACCTGTAGGACCTGATGGTGGGAGATGAGGCGAGTGAATGTCGCTCCATGCTGGAGGTCTCCTATCCCATGGAGAATGGGATGGTGCGTAACTGGGAGGACATGCTGCACCTGTGGGATCACACATTCGGACCAGATCGTCTGAACATCAGTCCGTCTGACTGTAAAGTTCTGTTGACCGAACCACCTCTGAACCCTCTGAAGAACCGGCAGAAGATTGCAGAGGTCATGTTTGAGACTTACAAGTTTCATGGCATCTACATCGCCATCCAAGCTGTACTGACGCTCTACGCACAGGGTGAGGCAGGGTCAGAGGTCAATTCTTATTTCATAGTGATGAAGGAAAGAAAGGGTTATCTTAACAAAATTTTTATCCTAGATTCTAGAGCTAAACTGTAGCACTCACAGCCAGCTGGAGGGAAATAAACCTTACCTGGGGGGAAATTCACCGTATATAAAACATCGTCATAACTAATTAAACATAAATGAAAATCTAATACTCTATAAAGTGCATGCATGCGATTTGAATGCTAACCTGTGCTTGTGTGTTTCAGGTCTCCTGACAGGTGTGGTGGTGGACTCAGGTGATGGTGTGACTCATATCTGTCCTGTGTACGAGGGTTTCTCACTTCCCCACCTGACACGCAGGCTCGACATTGCAGGACGTGACATCACACGCTACCTCATCAAGGTGTGCTGCAAGATCTTTAACTGTCTGCTTTCTTCACACTTAAGCATCACACTATGATCTCTCAGATAACAAAGAATGATCAGTTTGAGACATACACCAATCAGGCATAACATTATGAGCAGTGAGAGGTGATGTGAATAACACTGATGATCTCATCATGGCACCTGTTAGTGGGTGGAATATATTAGGCAGCAAGTGAACATTTTTTGTCCTCAAAGATGTGTTAGAAGCTGGAAAAATGGACAAGTGTAAGGATTTGAGCGAGTTTGACAAGGGCCAAATTGTGATAGCTAGACCACTGGATCAGAACATCTCATAAACTCCTAAACAGCTCTTGTGGGGTGTTCCCAGTCTGCAGTGGTCAGCATCTATCAAAAGAATCCATTAAGTCCTGTAAGTACTTTAAGTCTTAAAGGATCTGCTGCTAACATCTTGGTGTCAGATACCACAGCACACCTTCAGGTATCTAGTGGAGTCCATGTCTCAATGAGTCAGGGCTGTTTTGGCAGCAAAAGGGGGACCAACACAATATTAGGCCGGTGGTCATAAAGTTTTGCCTGATCGGTGTATAATAATTACAGGCTATAGTATTTATCCAGTAGGCTGTAGTGGATGGCTAACATAGGTGTTGTGTGTTGATTTTTTTCCTTCCACATGGCCAGCTGTTGCTGCTGAGGGGCTACGCTTTCAACCAAACAGCAGACTTTGAGACGGTTCGGATGATGAAGGAGAATCTGTGCTTTGTGGGTTACAACATAGAACAGGAGCAGAAGCTGTCTAACGAGACGACTTTTCTGGTGGAGTCGTACACGGTGAAGCACAGCGACACCCAAATTTTATGTCCTGAAATTTGTGTTGGTGCAAATGCAAAAATATAACACTCTATAGCTGGTGTGTAATGCTGCACAAGTAGACGTGAGATATGTAAGTCTAACACTGATCGTTATGGTTTAGCTACCAGATGGGCGCAACATCAAGCTTGGAGGAGAAAGATTTGGGGCTCCAGAGGCGCTTTTCCAGCCCCATCTCATCAACATAGAGGGTGCCGGGGTGGCCGAGCTTCTCTTCAACACCATCCAGGCTGCTGACATTGACCTCAGGTCAGATATACAGCGGCATCTATCCTGTGTTCACAGAGAACCTGCTTTCTCAGTTACATTTATATCTGCTCTCAGCTGCTCCGAGAATACAAACTCTTAATTCACAAAAGGTCATCAGACACTAAGTGAAAACAGCAGTAACAAGCAGTATGAGTACCATGGGATTGAAGAAAAACAGGACTTGCACTTTCAGTGCAATACAGTGGGTGAATGGAAAAACAGCAATATTTAAAGATTTCAACACAAAATAACGTCCGATAATACACTACACAAAACAGCATAATTCTTGATTCTTATTCTTTATTTATATATCTAAGATCTAAGGTATATCTAAGATCATGATTGATAAGGACCGATTTCCATTCATCTGTTGTTATACTGATCCTAAACAATAATTTAATGTTCAAAATGTCTGCTAATCTTATTTTATTTAAACCTACACCACATTTTATTTCTCATTATAATCCTATTTGTTGTATTACAAAACAACCCAGTGAATAGTATGCAGTTAATTCACATGACACTTGCCTTTCTTTCTCAACCCTTAAATATTTTTTTGGTGAAATTCTGTCTTTATATTTAATGCCGTTCCTCTGCAGGGCGGATTTGTACAAGCATATCGTGTTGTCTGGAGGGACGACCATGTATCCCGGGCTGCCCTCACGCCTGGAGAGAGAGCTCAAGCAGCTGTACCTAGAAAGAGTGCTGAAAGGAGACACAGAAAAGCTCTCAGTAGGTTAACACAGTTTAATAATGAAAACTCCTGACTATGCAGAACTGCTAATCTTCAATTTATTTATCGCATGCTTGGAAATTTATAAATGATCATAAAGGTTTGAGCTTTGTCATGCTCAGCCACTGTAGTACTACATCTAGGTAGTAAAAAACAATAATAAACAATTCGCCTACATGGTAAAAGTGTAATATGATCTAGAATGATTGACAGATCCCATGCATTTAACTGTATGTGAAGGCTGTGAAGGAATCACAATGTAACAGCAACTGATCTACATTTCAGAAGAAGAGGGCAAATCCTAGGAAGCTATTTAAAGCACACATCATTATTAAAGCCAAAAAAAAAAAAAAGTTGCTTATACAAGAATATTCCACCCACCTTCAGGCGACAATCAAACCCCACAACGCTCGTTGTGTTACTCACTCACTCACTCATCACTTTCTCTCCTTCCCTTCCTGCAGAAGTTTAAGATCCGGATCGAGGACCCCCCTCGCCGTAAGCACATGGTGTTCATGGGTGGAGCCGTGCTGGCCAACATCATGAAAGATAAGGAGTCGTTCTGGTTGTCCAGAGCTGAGTATGAGGAAAAAGGCCTGAAAGTGCTCGACAAGCTCAGCGGAGCAACAAAATGAACCAGCACTTACATGAAAACAGTGATACATTAATGCACAAGCACTATACTGTCACATAAATACACCGATATTGGAAAACTGAGGAAATATATATGAATATATGAGGGGTTTTTTTTTTTTTTTTTTTTTTAAATATTTTTTCTGACTATAAAATGGTCCAAAGTGACCTGAACTTTCAAGCATCTCATTATTTTTTTTGTACTGTCTGTCAGTTTTGTATTTGTAATTAAGAATAAAAAAGGAGTCCAGTATAATTTTTTCAGACAGATGGCTGAGTTACTATAGTGCCTCCTGTGATCACTTTATTTTCTTTTACTCCTTACTCTAACTGATTTAACCTTAGAACTAAATCAGGTTTATAGTTTCAAATATACCTTGAATACAATTTCCACCCCAAAAATTAGCTCTGCATTCAGCTCGAACAAAGCCGCTCACTTCTCCTTCTTATTCCATAAAAAAGGTGTTTTCAGCAGACTGGGTGGGGTTGGATGGTTGGAAGGAAGAGAAATTACAAGCAGCTCCTTTATGATGCAACCCCCTCAGGTGTTCCTGAAAATGTTGCAGCACTAGACACAGTCGTCATTTCAAAGACTTTGATATGCTTGCATCGAGTCTCGAACCTTGTTTTTTTTTCTTCTCTTAACTTTCCACATGCCCCACCAAGCTGTACTGTGTGGGGCTTCTGGCATTGCTGTTTCCATTTTTTTTTTTTTTTTTGCAGGGAGAATACATCATAGCACAAAACGTCCACTAGACCAGCATGTCTCGGTGTTCGCACACGTTCCTGTCAGTATTATTAACGTTCATGGATGACAGGCAACAGTGAAATGGACTGAGGTGAAGCAGTCCCAGTTTTACTACTAAGGTTGCTGCTGCCAGACATAGAAAGTCTGTATATAGGCTGTGTCACCACTCACAAATGTGAATCATACTCCGAAGGCATGATTAGAGGCAGAAATCTCAAGCCTTGTCATTCTGCATCTGCCACAGCATCCAGATTGCCTGGCCTAATATCATGTCACAGCGTCAGTGTGCTCATAATTGCACAGTCACTCACTTGTTAGATGTACAATAACATGGATTACACACTCGCTCATCTGTGCCTAGCTTTAGTTTTCACACGGCACTGATAACACCGAGCTGCAGAGCTTTCAATACAGCTGCTGTTCTGTACTCCTGCATTAACCTCCAGCCTGCTATCATCCTTCTCCACTAAAGTGGCATTAGACAACAATAATGAGAGACAGCTACTGAAAGTGTACACAATAAAGTGGTACAAAACTCCTGTAAATCTCCACAATCTCGCCCGGGAGACCAGATTAAAAGAAAGCAAACCAGATCTTTAAGTCTCAGCATCCACAAAGATTTAATGTTATTTGTTACCGAAGAAAAATACAGCACAGTGCAGTGAAGGAAAAAAAGCTAAGATTTGCACATCAAACATGCGCGTATGACATCGGCGACACCTCGTTACAACTGGCTGCATGCAGAGTTCACATATTTCAAACACATCATTCCAAATATCAAGTCCATTTGCACTGATTGTTGAAATTGTTCCTCACTAAAGTTAAATGAACACTTAAGTAGAATAAGGTCATACAATACATCATGGCAATAAACTGATACAAAGCTCAGCGTCTGCATGAGATCCGGTAAAACAGGAGAAGACGGTCAGTTCACACAGCGAAAACCAGTCAATCCATATAGCGTGTGTATGCGATCACTTAAAGCACCATGGGGTGTTACCATTGAAGCACATTCAGCGAATGCAACACGGTACAGCTGCACGGTCCAGCCACATCTTCAGAAAGGAATGACTGGAAAATTCACCAGGACAAAAAGAATTCAGCAGTATCATCTTAGAGATTATTTACACAATTCAAATACAACTACTAAGTCGATGCAATTTAACAAACGTACCCAAGTCTGTAAGGTTTGACGTTATTTCATTCGGTCAGTACTGAGCAAAATAAAGGAGCTCAAAAATAAATTAAAGTACAATTTTCCAGTTTACTGTTTAAAAACATACCAGAGACAACCTCGAAACACTGGAAATATCTATTTACAAGCCCGGAAATGCTTTGTTTTCTGCTAAATACATATTAAAGCACTACAATGCAGTTGAAAGAGCCTAATTGTTTTACTGACTCTATAGAATACTAACACTTGGGGCATCTCAGATGCGTACATGTAAATGTACATAATATACATATATTTATATATATACTTATATATTCATCCACCTGTTAAAAAAGATGCTGTATAAAGGAATCATATCCAACACTTTGGTATTGATTAATTCAGCAGTGAATGTTGGCAACCACTCTGAAAGACGACTAGAACTACACATACAGTATTTATATTTTGTGTAGCAGGTGATGCAAACGTTGGCTAGGTCGTGATCCCTTTTTCTGGCAACTATTGCTTTAAGCATTATTACCAAATTCCCCATCAATCAAGCGTTCTCCTTTCAGACGTAAGCTTTCTGTTTCTTCAGTGGCGAGCTGATGTGGAAACTAACTGACCATCGGTTCTTGCCTGGCTTGAAGTAAACAGTCACACACACACACACACACACATACAGAGACATACACACTTTCTTCATAGTCCTTCATATCACCTCACTTTGGAAAACAGGCCCAGCAAAGTACAGTCGAGTCCTTACTCCTCACATGCAGACTCCTCGAGATCCACAGCGCCACCTCTGGTCAGCCTGCGCATTTTGCTGAAGTCGTGATCTTTGCGGAGGTAGGATAGGGTGGGGGCACTCAGCTCATGAGGCTTTGTGTGTAGAGGAACAGGATGCATCTCCCCTCCATTCCTCCAGAACAGACAATAATGCTGTGGCTCGTTTATGGCAAACACCTCTGCGCAGGTACGAGTTAACACTTCCACGCTCTCGCCTGCTTTCCAATGGAGAGTACGAGCTGCGCAGCACTCAGAGTTCTGGAAAAGAATACGTACAAACCTCTGTACACGCACACACACACACACACACACACACACAAACAGAATGGTGACTAAGATCCACACTTATGTCTTTTACCTATGATTTTTGGCACAACAAAGCATATTGCAAACTGTGATTATACCATGGTTCCCATATTACATCTCTCCTAGATTTGTTCTCATTAACATTACCCAAGTAGATAGAAAATGTCTATACACTCCTTTTAAAATAGCAGGGGTTTATGGTGTAAAAAAAGAAGCCAAGATAAATCATGGCAGATCTTTTTTTTTTCACTATTAATGCAAGAAACTGTATGAAGAAAAAGCTCGAGTGCATAGATATGTCCACCCTTTTATAACTGGCCATGCCATTACTCAGTAATATTAACATAGTTCATTTCCTAGTGTGTATGTGTGAGTGTGTGTGTGTGTGTGTGTGGCCATGTTTTGATATCATGATGGGGACTAAATCTTAGGTTAGGTTCAGTTTTATTGCCATTGTCAGAGTTCGAGTTCAAAGGCAATGACACGCAATTAGTATCCGAACAGTTGTGCACATAACAGGTAAGATACATGAAGTCAATGAGAGCTATGATGCAATACGTTTTTGATAAACAGTATACAATGTCTTTTCAAAGACAGGAACATCTTAAAGTGCTGGGTTTTTTTTTTTCTCCTGTAGTTTAGATCATCAGAAGATCATGAGTTTGTATCCTGAAGCTGGCACAGCACTCTGGGAATCGATCTGTGTATGCTGCACTGACTTTCCTCTGAGTGTTACGCTGCCCTGTGATACAGCATGAGCACAAGCTCAAAAAGATGCATTTGACTGATATCACATGTCTTGGAGGAAGCAGGTGTTAGCCCTCAACCTCCCAGTTTGGTAGCCGTTATATGATCGGTTATATGATTAGGTGACCATATTAGGAAAAAACATGGGGAAAAACTGTAGGTTTTATTTAAAAAAAAAAAAAGAATTTACAGAGGGTAAGGTTAGGGATGAATTTGTGTATAGGCATAGCATTAATTAACTGCATTAATGTCATAAGGATACTGTACGTGTGTGTTTGTGTCTGTGTATGTTTACTCCTGCACCTCTTGTGTTATTTACTGCAATGTTGGAGTGTTTCGCCCCCTGTAGATTTTTCCTACTTAATCATAATTCATGCTGGTGTGGACTGTTTGGGTTACTGTCAGGAAGCGGGTTCAGTATGTGTTGCTGAAAGGAGCAGAGATGCGGGGGTGGTATGAGATGAGGGATGGAGAAGCACAGCAGTAACTAAAAGTCTGAAAAGCACAGAATCAGGGACGGAAACAGATATCCAGCTGAATGAAAACACAAAGTGCTCGGGGTTAATCAGGCTGTGGTGCTGTACAGAGCAGAATGACAGCTGCTAGAAGAATGCAGCAAGTCAAAACAATGATGCTGCCAATAAGATAAGAATGATGCTCTAATTAGGAATGATGTAAGTGGTGTGTTGTGTGTGATGCACTGCTGGACCTGCAGAAGAGCTCAGGGATCTATTAAAAATGCATAGAATTAATATTTGTTGTAACCTGTGTCAGAACACCGCTCTTGTGTGTGTGTGTGTGTGTGTGTGTGTATTTTTAAACCTGATTCTGCTGGTTCTCTTTATGGAGTTTGGCCTCCTGGGATCGTCTTTTGCTCCATTCTCTCAGATTCTCCTGGGCTTCATTGGTCAAACCACCAGGACATGGGGTACCAGGCTGGCTCTGGATTAGGCACAGGCTGGCATAGATGCTCGTCAAGTAGTATCCTCCTAAACAAGAATATTCATGTGGCGTTACACAGGAGGTCTGCTGGGATGCTATGATTCCATTTTACTTCGGCTGGCAGGCATGTATTAATTTCTTACTTTAAGACACATCTAAAGTGGATATGGTTAAAGACATCAGCACAGTTCTGAGGTGGTTTTCACACTCAGCATGTTTGATTCAGTTCAAATCAGAGTGTGAGTGTGCCTGGCATTTCCACAGCATCGGTCTGGTTTCGGACTCACTTAATTTCTTTTGTACCTCGGTGCATTTATAACTCTAAAACTCCTCCTCTTTCAGTACGTCCTAGTGTTCTGAGTTCCCAGTGTGACCACTTCTTCTTTCTGGACCTGCCTGATTCATCCAGACACTCTGCCCTTGGTTGGAGTCTCGTCGCTTGGTGGTGCTCACTGCTGATATGGATAGATCTGTATGGACAGCCTGTGACCAGGGGACTGCTGTTGAAAAGAACCACCTGGGGACTATCACTGAACTGTCATTGGTTAAAACACACACTCAGGTTACTTTACTGCACTGAACAAGTGCAGACCCGAGTACGAGGTGCGTTCAAGGGGACTCTCAGGTTCGGTACTGCTGTTGCACATGACTGCATTCACATTACCAATGTATTATATGAACTGTGCTCTGTTTCAGACTAAACTGCCCGTGTGAAAGCCTCCGAAATATTCTCTTTAAACGGAATTCTAGCCTAAATAATCTTAAATACACTTTTACCATAAATTTCTCTTCACCGTTTATGTTATTACATGACTTGTCATGCAACTGAACTATTCATTATTCTATTCATTATAAAATGTAGTTTAATCATTTTCAGTTAAAAATAACCAAAGATACATGTATACAAAGCCTCTGTATTCAATTATCAGCAAATGTTCATGAAATACAACAAATATCAAAGCCACCATATGATCCCTATATTAAACAACAGTTAGAGGATTTGGAGGAGGAGCTACCAATCTGCTTCATGTTGTGAAATAAACATTTTGTTTTTGCCTGTAATAAATTAAATCGCCTCAAACTATTATTCTCTCTCCCACTCACAGCCCTTTTTTTTCTTCACTTGGACCACAGATCAGTCATAAATATTCATAATCATAATTCGGCTCTTTTATTAATATTCATTAGTGGACATAATTTGGAAATACAGCCGGCCTAAATGGCAAAATGAAATATTTCACTTCAAGATGCAATTACACTGATGTATGGTGTAGTTTATCACTGTCTGATGACTAATATGCATCTTCTTCTGGAGTGAGATGCCACATGCAAGCTACATGACCAATGCCCAAGGAAGTCCATTTTAGATAGAAAAAAACCTCTATATAAATCATTTTCAATTTTTTAAGCTGAAATGTGCCTTTATTTATTTATTTATTCATTCATTCATTCATTCATTCATTCATTCAAAGCTTTGTTTCATACTACAGCATTCGAGAAGCTTGATATGATTCATAATCCAAACATGTGACCATTACTAAAAGTCCAAATATTGAAAACTCCAGATATTCTTGACGTCATATACCAGCTGCCTTGTGCACACGGATTATTGTTGGCTGAATTTCTCTCTCTGTCACATTTCTACATGTTGCTAAACCCTAATGATTTGCTTCCCGGTGTTACTGTCAGACTTGCTGCAGGCTCTCACCTTCACCTGACAGCCAAGACGACTCCAGCAGCTCCATCATGTACTCTGTCTCCAGGAGCAGTGGTGGGATGTTACACTGAACCACCACATAGGACAGAGCAGGCAGGAAGTCCTCCGAACTGAATTCCTGTTCTACAGTCCAGGAAATGAAAATAGATCGGAATCAATTACACAGACGAATGACCACTCAGTGGTTTTCCTGTAATTACACCAAGCAAACTGTTTTTCGTATTATGAGTAGAGCCAGTGATTCTGCTGGAGAGTTGAAGGGAGCTGAAGCTAGCTTTTGTTCATTTACGTTCATTTCATTCAATTCCACTAGCAGTTTGATTCTGTGAAAAGTATTTCAAAAAGACTTCTCTAATATTTCTCAAGAATATTCCTGTATCACTTATCCATATCATTCGCCTTTTCTTTTATTAAATTAAACCCACTTTAACAAAATCACTCACCAGACTGCGCTCCCATGGCCTTGTACACACTCTTGCACACCTGTAGCAGAAGCAGCACTTTGTCTATAGGCGAGTGGCTTCTCTGCATAAGAGTGAGCTTTTTCTTCGCTCTCTCCACACCTTGAGCATCCAGGACTGCCACACGTACGCCCAGACGCTGCAGCGCCCCCTCCTGACAGGCCTGCAGACTGTTCGTGAATCTCTGGAGAGAGCCGTCCTGCGTGTGGAGTGAGAGCAGCATCTGGCCTAGCTGAACTTTCAGTGGTTTCAATACACAACCAAACAATGCCTTCTCCAACGCCAGCTCTGCATTATGGGGAAGAGGGTGGGTGGGGGATGATTGGATGGGATGAGGGGCATTAAAAAAAGCAGAGGGTTATTTTAAGTGTGTGTGGTTCGAGTTTAGATTTAAAATCACGGGAAAATCCAAATGTACATGCTATCCAAATAAACAGTTTATGACATCTGCTAAGAACAAAACACAAGCTGGATCTAAAATTGCTCCTCACACACAGGCAGTACATTTGGCATAGATGCTGTTACATCACGGCCAACATAGTTTTTTTTTTTCTTTTTCAGACAGACTGCACCGTTTCATTACCAATACTACTAATTCTAATACTACTACTACTAATTCCAATTCTTAGGAAGTCATTCACATAACAATAGCCATTTGAGTGTTTTCAAGTTTACAAGAAAAAAGCCACATTTATGAAAAGAAGCAATTTTAGTGACTTTAGTCCTGATGACCAATCAAGTGGCCAATTTACAGGTTTATCCAAACATTTCTACTTGCATGTAAATGAACTCACACGCACCATTTTGGATGAACAAATGGCCAGAATTGTATAAGATCCTAGTTTACATGTTCTTATGTCAGCAAACATACAGCTCGGGAATATTTTCCCTGACACAAAAAGTGAGTCTGCTTTCTGTTCAGATGTGAGATTAAATGAATATAAGTTGCATCAATTGTAGTAAATCCCTTTGCATTGCTAAAAAAAACTCCATGCTTCATTTTGTATTCTGAATGTAATGAAATGTCTTCATTTGGGACCTGAATGTAGGCTTTGTAGAAGTGACCGGCCTCGGTAGACTGAAACGGATTTGTACACGGAAAAGACAGAAAATGAGCAGTAGCCGAGAGCTCCTTCAGGATCATTCTGATTTAGTAAAAATCGGTAAATAGCAAAAACTTTGTTCCTCATAGCACAAAAGATAATAAGTCATTGAAATCGGGCTTCTTTTGAGTTCATAGATCTTACCACTAATGGCACCAGCTGTTATGTGGCTGATTTTGTGGTTGTTACATGCAAGCAGTACAAAACAAAAAGTCATTAATATCACCCATGAAGTGAAATATGTCTTTCATTACAGTAATAACCACGGAGAATTATGCCCTCCATGCTTCATATTCTCCTATTATATACACTAAAATCCCTTACCACTAGTTTAAATCACACTATTAAATAAGGTTTACAATGTAAACAGGACATGCGGTATGATGTAATATAGCACTAATTAAGCGATCTGTTTAGCTACAGTTTGTATTGCTCTGTATTAGCCCTCTGCTTTCTCGTGTTACATTCCCGACTCACAAAAACAAAAATCTCCTTTGTTTCAAACATATGCGTCAGGCTGGAAGGCATTCTATCACTCATGCTGTCATATCAGGAGGATACAACCAGTGACAGAAGCACCTCAACATCATTAGCATCTGAGTACAGAGCAAACTATATTCTGCAGCTCCTTATGTCTCCTCTAATTCTCACCTCACACACACATTTCGCTCTACTGAAGAATGTGCGTGGGATTATGATATGTGGTTATGATAAATTGGAATCATAAAATGCAAATACACCCACCAACACAGTCCTGCAAATGCAGCACCAAGCACCTCGGCATCCGACATTCACAGATGAGGCTGAGTTTCTGAGATTCTCTGCCAAGCATGTGCATATTATTGTCTTTCTTTCTTGTGAATATGCAGACACACACACACACACACACACACACACCCCTCATTATCTCCTCCAATGTTTATCTTTTGTTCTCTCTTCATTTCTGAATGTGATTTTAATTCAATATACATTGTCAAGATTTTCAGGAGAAAAAACAAAAGTGTGTGTGTGTGTGTGTGTTTTATAGGGAATAATTCAACAACTGGGTCATTTGACATGCAGCAGATGCACGGTTCCCACCCCAAAGTTGATCATATTCCACCACAGCATACTTTCTATCCAAATTTACATTTAATTTTGTGGAACATCCATGAAACTAGTTAGATTTTAGTATAGCGTTGTAACATTTTGTCAGCCTCCCTTTTTTCTCTCTTTGTAATTAATAAGAAAAATGTAGCTTATCATGTTACAGAGAAGCCCTTTGTCCTGAAGATCATCCAGTGTCACTTCCTTAGCTGGCACTGGAGACTCCTTTCTGAAACTCCTCATCATATCAATATTTACACTTGTTTTCTAACCTGCTTACGTGAGCATCCAGCATCAAGCCTTATGTTAGTTGTTACTATAGAAACATTAGAACAAGCATTTTTATACAAAGCTGTGAGTTGCCTAGCAACCAGCACTATTACAAAGAAAATAAACAACTTCCAAAATAAATAAATGAATAAATAAGGCGGTGTATAAACACCATTTCCAAACCTTTCTCATTCTCAGGCACCAGGGTCTCTATGGGAGGTTCCAGCTCTCCAGCCTCCAGAAGCAGACTCTTAGCCTGGGAAAGGAACCTCCTCAATCCCTGGAGCAGCTCCACGGCCGAGCTCCAACTCCGCACCTTCATTTCTTCCTTCTGCTGTATTAAGAAATCCTGGACCAGTGATCCGAAGGCAGAGCGCCTGTCTCGGGACAGCTCGTCAACCAGCCGGGCTACACGCCGCTCTGGAGCAAAAACACACACGAACGCAGCACTCATGCGGCGTAGGGTGGAAGCAGGGTTGGCGACAGGGAAACGGGTTCCCCGTGTGAGGGGAGGCCACTGCAGGGCTGGGTCCGGCTGCGACTCGTCCTCTTCCAGGCTGCTGAAGGAACTGTTGCTGTCCAGTTCAGCCAGAGACGGAGCATGACGTCGCTCCAATGCCAAGCAGAGACCTTCGTCCTGTGTTGTGTCCTTAAGCTCTGCTTTTTCTGGTTGTGGGGCTGGTGTCTGAAACGGCACACGTCAAATGAGCAATCTAACAACAGATAATTACAGTGACTGAACTTGGTTTATAATCTTAAACATTTCGATTGGGGGAAAAAAACAGATCTTTGTAAGTATCTTGAACCTCAGGGACAATTGGTCTCGGCTCAGATTGGACGTGTCTTCTAATCTATGTATTTTTTGGTGTGGACGTTGAATGACAAAAACATGACCTGGAAGACTAAATCCTTTAGACAAACACAGTAGAGTACATCACTGCCAAATGTACACATGCAGTGAATCTGCTGTTTCCTTTGTTCCCAGGACTCACACACGTCCTGAGGATTTTAGCCTGTTTTATAATATTTTAATATATAATCATTTCTGTAGGTGGGGGTGAAACAAGCAAGGGTCATGCATACAGACCCATATCCACCCCCACTAGTGCAAAAGCACTCACATCTACACATGCATGCGTCACACATCCACACTCACTGGAGGCACCTCTCCCAGCATCTGCTCATCCTCTTCTTCTGAGGTAGGTGCCAGAGCAGGAGTCCTTCTCAGCACGCTCAGGCCCCCTGCCCTCCGTGTCGTCCTCTCCTTGCTCCTCAGCACGTCCGTGTCTCCCTGGCTCCACTCCGAGTCTCCGGGGGTCAGGCAGAAGGACGATTCGGTGGACACGCGGACTCGCAGACTGCGTTTCAATCTGTGGCGCTTGTGTGAAGCTTCTCGACTTGGCTGGGACGGCTGCAGGAAGAGCGGGTTGATGAAACATGGTGATCGCGGCCTGGAGGACCAGTTCACAGATACTGCAGGAGGGCCATTAGGGGGCGCAGGGGAGGCCTGAGAACTCCAGAACTCTGAGAGGAGCAAAAATATCAAATGGTTTACATTAGAAACATTGATAAGGGCTTACTCCGTGAATGCAATACCTCATATTTTACTGTAACCTTTTCAAACATGTATTCTTCTGTTCTACTTTTTTCTCTTCTATTCTATTCTAGTATGCTCATTTCAACCGGTGGTGAACCGGAGACAGGGTCATGTGTGGCCAAGGCTCACTGATGCACGTGGGGAGTGAAGGCTGGCCCGTGTGATCCGATCCAACAGACGAGCTACTGTTGCTAAAATTGCTGAAGAAGTTAATGCTGGTTCTGATAGAAAGGTGTCAGAATACACAGTGCATGACGGGTCAGGGCTGTTTTGGCAGCAAAAGGGGGATGAACACGATATTAGGCAGGTGGTCATTATGTTATAGCTGATCAGTGTATGTTTTACTCATATCATATCTGTATTTGATAAAGGTTGGCTTTCAAACTAAAATTTCCCGTAGTTATTAAAGTAGCCTAAATATTTGTTAAATTCACTCACCAACATAACGGTACATTTAACACAACATACCATCATGAACAAACAGGTGATTTCAATAGCACTGGATATGAAAAAATGCCATTATGATAGTAATAATGCTCTTTTAATAGGTTATACAGTATATCTATTGAAAAGTAATGAGCATTTGTCTGTATGATGCATAACAAAATAATACACTATTCTAGCATTAGGAGGCGCAATAAATACATTTAAAATCATAATAAAATCTCCACAATAATACTAGTTTCACACGACTTTTTTTCTCTTCTATTCTATCAAATTAGTATTTTTTTTTGTTTTGTTTTATTCTTTTCAAATCTATTCCATACAATCATCATCATCATTTATTATCTTCCTTTTCTGTTCTATAGTCAGTTTCATCCAGTCTATTATTTTCTGGTCTGTTTTTTCCCTATTATTTATTTTTTATATATAATTATACTTTACATTTGTTTTGTTCGATGCTATTATTTCTGTTCAATATTCTTCTCTGCTCTGTTCTATTGCTGTTTTGTTTTATTTTTATTCCTCAAGGCATATTATTTTTGCTTCTATTCTATTCTATCATATTTTATTTTGTTTTTTTCCTCTTCTGTTAAGTCGTTATTCTGTTCTATTCTATTTTTGTTTTCTATTCTGTACTGTTTTGTTTCTATTCCTGCTCTCTCTCTCTCCCTCTCTCTCTCCCTCTCCCTCTCTTTCTCCCCCCCTCTCCCTCTCCCTCTCTTTCTCCCCCCCCTCTCCCTCTCCCTCTCTCTCCCTCTCTTTCTCCCTCTCTCTCTCTCCCTCTCCCTCTCTCTCTCCCTCCTTCCCTCTCTCTCTCTCTCCCTCCCTCTCTCCCTCCCTCCCTCCCTCTCTCCCTCCCTCCCTCCCTCTCTCTCTCTCTCTCTCTCTCTCGCTCCCTCTCTCTCTCTCTCTCTCTCTCGCTCCCTCTCTCTCTCTCTCTCTCTCTCTCTCTCGCTCTCTCTGTCTCTGTGTGTGTGTGTGTGTGTGTGTGTGTGTGTGTGTGGTTCTGGTCTTACCCAAACCAAGGTGTGAGATGCTCTCTAGCTGTGTGTGGCTGGTGGCCTGTGCAATAGCTTCAGGAAGCTCAAGTGGGAAAGGCAAAACATCCCTCCAGAACAGAAACAAAGAAAGAAACACACACACACACACACACACACACACACACACACACACACACACACACACACAATTATTTCCTTCCACAATGCAGTGCAGCAACTGTCTGATTATTTTAGAAACTTCCACAGAATTGAAATCTTTTTACAGTTTTAACATGAAACAATTCTGTGCTGTTTAAGAAATAGGAAAAAAAATGCTTTTAGGATGGTTAAAAGTCAGAAGATGAGATTAGATGAGATTAGAATAGATTAGATTTAACTTTATTGTCGTTGCACATGGGTACAAGGCAACAAAATGCAACTAAAGCACAAAAAGTAAAAGGATAAAACATCTGCTGCCTTTATCCTGCGTTAAAAAATCTAGTGAAATGATATCTGTCTTTGTGTGTGTGTGCGAGTGTGTGTGTGTGTGTGTGTGTGTGAGAGAGTTTGGTACCTGCTAATGCAGTAAAAGGCCACTAATCTGCACAAATCAGGAAAACTCAGGGCTGAGCTCTCCAGAGAGAAAGCTGCAGAGAAACAGCGGCACAGTGTTTCCCAAAAACAAATGAGTGCCATAAATCAGAATAATCCGAGTCACACGTCAGCAACACAGACTACAACACGCTTATCCAACAGCCATCATCAGAGAAGATTTTATAACAGCATTCTTTTTTAATAATTAGCTATGAATAAGCACTTCGGGAGAACTGCATAAATCCTAAAATCAATTACTTATCATTTAATAACCTCAGAACATTTAATTCCTATGACACACTGCGGCTTTTCGACTCAAATACATAAAAACAGATGGGAAATTGCAGTGACCACCATCAGTGGTCACAAATTACTCATCATTTTCTACAGAGCTGTGGGCACAGAGTGACTAATATAGCTTAAGTCTATGTTTAAAGTGCGCACAAATGATCCAGGATGACTCACCCTAAAAGAAACTCATCTGTGTACATGTTATTTGTGATTAATTGATATATTTATTACATGCAACTAAAAATATGTCTCAGCGCCAACAAGATACAAGCTGAAAAAGAAACATTTTTACTGCTCTGCAGTGCTTATGTATGCGTTTGTAAGTTTTAGACCCTGGTAAATGTAATAAACTGGTCAGGTTACAGATGTTGGCTGCGGTTGCCAGAGTTAAGCAATAAAATGAAAAGAGCGCAGATTTGCACTTTAAGCATCAAACATGAAAACATTATGTTGTGTGAACATGCACCAATCAGACATAACATTATGACCACCTGCCTAATATTGTGTTGGTCGAGGCATGGACTCCACTAGATCCCTGAAGGTGTGCTGTGGTATCTGGCACCAAGATGTTAGCAGCAGATCTTTTAAGTACTGTGGCCTCCATGGGCCCCACCTCGCAACTTATAGACACTGACCACTGCAGACCGGGAACACCCCACAAGAGCTGCAGTTTTGGAGATGCTCTGATCCAGTCGTCTAGCCATCACAATTTGGCCCTTGTCAAACTCGCTCAAATCCTTACGCTTGTCCATTTTTCCTGCTTCTAACACATCAACTTTGAGGACAAAATGTTCACTTGCTGCCTAATATATCCCACCCACTAACAGGTGCCACGATGAGGAGACAATCAGTCTTACTCACTTCACCTCTCACTGCTCATAATGTTATGCCTGATTGGTGTATATGCTTTGGCCTGTTCCTGTAAATATGTATGTGTGTGTGTGTGTGTGTATCTGAGTGAGTGTGAGAGAGAGAATGTGTGTGTGTGTGTGTGTGTATGTGTGTGTGTGTGTGTGTGCGTGTGTGCATTGGTGTTCCACTCACTGGAGTCTTCCTCCCGGATGGGATATTGTGCAACACACACATTGCTCTCCTGAACCCTCACACACAGCACTTTCCTCTGAGTGACTGCACACTTGCACACTAGAAAAGTCTGCAGAAAAACAAATTATATATGTGACATCTAGCAGACTCACACCTACATGGGCTTTATTTTTTCTTTCTAAGTATTTGATTTTAAGGTGCAATTATTTAATAGATCTAGAAATGTTTCTGAACCTGGATTAATCGTTAGACAATACATTACATCAGATTTTTAGCAGATCTCTTTAACCGCAAAATAAATACCATGGATCACTAAGAGGCACTGATTTATTTTTAGTAGTCTTATCCATATTCAAATATTAGACTCATGTGCACGTGTCTGTGCCATAGAGCTTTTTATTCTTGAACTTTCTGCAGATTTCC
>JAUCMX010000005.1:14334761-14344761 GCA_033459395.1 Hemibagrus guttatus | reverse complement strand
CTTTCTTTCTTTCTTTCTTTCTTTCTTTCTTTCTTTCTCTCTCTCTCTCTCTCTCTCTCTCTCTCTCTCTCTCTCTCTCTCTCTCACTGCATCAGCAGTGTGACACTGTGTGGGCAGCGCAGAGAGAGCTTGAGTGTGGCGGCAGATGGTTTCCATAGCAACAGGTGCCTACACATGATGACAGGCATTCCCACTCAGTCTTAGACACCTACTCTACCAACACACACACACACACACACACACACACACACACACACACACACACACACACTCTCACACATACACTCACGCCTCATCAAAAAAAACTGGAAAAACTTGGCACAACATAGAGGGTTATTTCTCTCTCTCTCTCTCTCTCTCTCTCTCTCTCTCTCTCTCAGTCTGGTTAGTTTTAACAGAGTTTTTCTTCTCATCATAACTCATATAATGCACTTCAGGTTATTTTTATAGATCATGTTTTTTGAAGCGTGGTCGGCTGTCGCTCCCTCTGCCCGGCTTACATAAGATAACAGAATGCAGAGCAATGAAGGGAGTGCAGTAAAGTCACAGAGGTAACTACACAACCAGTGGAGGAAGCAGAGCTTTTTTTTTTATTAGACTCTATTAATAGAGTTATTATTATTGCAGTTATATCCTGACCATTTTTTCACTGCCCTCTTAATATCAGCAAGTGCATATGTTCACAAGTTACAGTTCCAATACTTCTAGTGTGAAAAGGCCACTCCATCTAATTATCCATCCATCCATCCATCCATCCATACATCCATCCATCCATCCATCCATATTATCATCCCTGCACTGGTTACCTGTTAAGTTTAGAATTGATTATAAACTAGCACTACTTACGTACAAGACCCTAAATGGTTTAGTTCCCACATATCTAGCCAGTCTTCTAACACATTACAATCCATCACGCTCCTTAAGATCTCCAAACTCCGGACTTCTGGTAATTCCCAGAATATCAAATTATACAAAAGGGGGTAGAGCGTTTTCGTATTTAGCTCCTAAACTTTGGAACAGTCTTCCTGACAGTGTTCGGGGCTCAGACACAGTCTCCCAGTTCAAACGTAGACTAAAGACATATCTCTTTAGCCAGGCATACATTTAATACATCTGATAACCTTGTACTTCAATACATCTGATTAAATGCACATCATCATCATCTAGTGCCTGCTAATATTATGAACAGCAGCTACGCTAATTCCTTTCCATTTGTTTCCCTTCTTCTACCCATCTCCGAGACATATAGAGATTGTGCCAGCTCCAGTGGCATCCAGAGATGGACAAACTCCTGCCGGGTTCTGCTTTGTGAGGACTGGGGTATTCAAAGCAGCACTGCCAACCCTATGTGGACCACAACAACCTCCGAATTAATTTACACATAACATTCTACACATGCTGTATCTGCATCACAACATATGCAGAAAGGACATTGTTCATATCACACTCTCCGGTGTCACCCAGATGAGGATGGGTTCCCTTTTGAGTCTGGTTCCTCTCAAGGTTTCTTCCTAATACCATCTGAGGGAGTTTTTCCTTGCCACAGTCGCTTGAGTCACCTCAGGCTTGCTCACTAGGGAAAATTTTGTCTAACTTCTAGGACTGTTTGTTTGTATGTTTATTGTTTCTTATGTTCTGTAAAGCTGCTTTGAGACAATGCTCTTTGCTAAAAGTGCTATACAAATAAAATTGAATGGAATTGAAATCCATCCATTCATCTACTCTAGAATTATTGTACCACTCACGAAAATGAGCTAAAATGAATATACAATTTTAGCACACACACACACACACACACACACACGATTCAATAACTGATATATAGAGCTCAGTTGTCTCTAAATTTATCAATAGTGTGTGAAGGGGTAGGTGAGTGTGTATGTGCGATTGTGCCCTGCCACAGACTGGCATCCCGTCCAGGGTATACCCTGCCTTGTATCCCAAGTCTCCTAGGATAGACTCCAAGTTCCCCACAGCCCAAAAGGATAAGAAGTGTAGAGAATGGATGGATGGTTGGTTAAGATGTTGGATTACAACTTGAGGAAGGACATAATTTCAAATCCCAACACTGCTAAATTGACACTGCTGGGCCTTTGAGCAAGACCCTTAACCCTTAAATAATCTGTTGTATAAGGAGATAAATATAAGTCGCTCTGGATAAAAGCATAAATGTTATTTTATTTCTCTCTCGTTCTATACATACAGTAATAAAACACTGGAATTCTGCATAGGTGTAAATTAGCATGGCTCCCTGCAATGGATTGGTATCCCATCTATGGTGTATTCCTGTCTCACACCAAATGTTCCCTGGATAGACTCTGGATCCTGTCAGCCCTGTCAAGGATAAAGCGCTTTTGGAAGATTAAATAGATGAATCAATGAAACACTGGTTTTAAAATTATTGGCACCCCTACAGTTAAAATAGGCTTAAGAATTCCCCTGAAGAATAGAACAGCACTGAGGTGATTTCTGTAATATCTAATAATGCTGGAGACACCTGCTATATTGATTTGCATTCTGAGCTGTCCAATGAATAATACTGATTTATGATTTTCATAAACCTAGATATCCAGTTGCAAAACAGCCTCAAAGCATTGAATCAGCACCAAAAATTCATATTATATGTGGGGTCTTTTCCTTGCTTATTTTTGCCGAACATGTGAAACATAGTCTTCATATCTAAAGTTCAACAAATAGAAACTGAAATCTTATTATGATTAGTTGATGTTCAGGAGCTGCATTTGTTTAGCTGTAAACAGCTTTTTTTCAGTCAAGTCTCCCAGACAGCTTGATATCGGAGGTTAAGAATAATTGATTTTAAATCTTGACAACCCTAACAATCTACATTAAACTGTTCAATAATGATGCCATGGGCTCCTTGTACAGATACACAAACTTCCTTTTCTTTTTTGTTGAAAGTTTTTTGTTTCTCCTCAAGATGAATTTTCAACACTACAGTTTTTTAAGATATAGATTTTAAGATTATATATATATATATATATATATATATATACAGTGGGGCAAAAAAGTATTTAGTCAGCCACCAATTGTGCAAGTTCTCCCACTTAAAAAGATGAGAGAGGCCTGTAATTTTCATCATAGGTACACTTCAACTATGAGAGACGGAATGAGAAAAAAAATCCAGAAAATCACATTGTCTGATTTTTTAAAATTTATTTGCAAGTTATGGTGGAAAATAAGTATTTGGTCAATAACAAAATATCAATACTTTGTTATATACCCTTTGTTGGCAATGACAGAGGTCAAACGTTTTCTGTAAGTCACCACAAGGTTTTTACACACTGTTGCTGGTAGTTTGGCCCATTCCTCCATGCAGATCTCCTCTAGAGCAGGGATGTTTTGGGGCTGTCGCTGGGCAGCACGGATTTTCAACTCCCTCCAAAGATTTTCTATGGGGTTGAGATCTGGAGACTGGCTAGGCCACTCCAGGACCTTGAAATGCCACTCCTTCGTTGCCCGGGCGGTGTGTTTGGGATCATTGTCATGCTGAAAGACCCAGCCACGTTTCATCTTCAATGTCCTTGCTGATGGAAGGAGGTTTTTACTCAAAATCTCACGATACATGGCCCCATTCATTCTTTCCTTTACACGGATCAGTCGTCCTGGTCCCTTTGCAGAAAAACAGCCCCAAAGCATGATGTTTCCACCCCCATGCTTCACAGTATTCCGCATTCTTTCTCCTCCAAACACGACAAGTTGAGTTTTTACCAAAAAGTTCTATTTTGGTTTCATCTGACCATATGACATTCTCCCAATCCTCTTCTGGATCATCCAAATGCTCTCTAGCAAACTTCAGACGAGCCCGGACATGTACTGGCTTAAGCAGGGGGACACGTCTGGCACTGCAGGATTTGAGTCCCTGGCGGTGTAGTGTGTTACTGATGGTAGCTTTTGTTACTTTGGTCCCAGCTCTCTGCAGGTCATTCACTAGGTCCCCCCGTGTGGTTCTGGGATTTTTGCTCACCGTTCTTGTGATCATTTTGACCCCACGGGGTGAGATCTTGCGTGGAGCCCCAGATCGAGGGAGAATATCAGTGGTCTTGTATGTCTTCCATTTTCTAATAATTGCTCCCACAGTTGATTTCTTCACACCAAGCTGCTTACCTATTGCAGATTCAGTCTTCCCAGCCTGGTGCAGGTCTACAATTTTGTTTCTGGTGTCCTTTGACAGCTCTTTGGTCTTGGCCATAGTGGAGTTTGGAGTCTGACTGTTTGAGGTTGTGGACAGGTGTCTTTTATACTGATAACGAGTTCAAACAGGTGCCATTAATACAGGTAACGAGTGGAGGACAGAGGAGCCTCTTAAAGAAGAAGTTACAGGTCTGTGAGAGCCAGAAATCTTGCTTTTTTGTAGGTGACCAAATACTTATTTTCCACCATAATTTGCAAATAAATTCTTTAAAAATCAGACAATGTGATTTTCTGGATTTTTTTTTCTCATTCTGTCTCTCATAGTTGAAGTGTACCAATGATGAAAATTACAGGCCTCTCTCATCTTTTTAAGTGGGAGAACTTGCACAATTGTTGGCTGACTAAATACTTTTTTGCCCCACTGTATATAATTTTTTTTATTTTTATAAATATATAGATTATATATATATTTTTATTATTTATATTTTTTTATATATATATATATATATATATATATATATATATATATATATATATATATATATATATATATATATATATTATATATTATATATAAAAGGTTCTTAAGATTTGATCACTGATTAGTTATTCCAGTTATTTCAGTACCATTATTTCCCCCCTTTATCTTTAGGGGTCCAATAACTCTGGAGTTGAATCAATCTCTATATATTACTCTGATTTTGATTGATTGTATATTATGCATTAAATGCCTAATGTAAATGTGTCCTAAATGAAAGCTTTATGTGTCTAGAACTTGAAAAATTCCCATATTTTAATGCCTACCAAATCCCAACCCAAGCCCTCATTTTCATTCTCCATTGTGTACCCTTCCTCAAAAATCTATGTGACTTATGGATTTTTTCCTCCAGACAAATCAAAGGCAAAAAACAGTCCCATGCTAACAAAACACAGGCACATAGCACTAAAATAGCCTATATCACACAAACACCAGTAAGACTCGGCAAAAAAGGGCCGCACTTTTAACATGAACTACACTGACCGGTATATTATTAGAGATCACGAAAGAGGAAGAGCGAGTTAGAAAGAGTTAGAGACAGAAGAACTGAGCAGGATTGTTCATTTACAGAGTAGGCTCTCCTTATATAAAATCCTGAGCAGCTAACAGCCTACACACTCAGTTATGCAATACAGCAGCGGGAGTTAAAACCGAGAAGCGAGAAGCGAGAGAGAGAGAGAGAGAGAGAGAGAGAGAGAGAGAGAGAGAGAGAGAGAGAGAGAGAGAGAGAGAGAGAGAGAGAGAGAGAGAGAGAGAGAGAGAGAGAGAGAGAGAGAGAGAGATCCATATAGATCATCAGTAAATCAAAACTATTAGACAGAGCTGTTAAACAAAGTGCACACAATACCTAAGCTCGAGCTATGAGTGAAAAGAAGTGATCAGTCATACAAAAATAGAGGCACAAGGAAAAAACGGAAAAGAATCAAGAGTCGGTTCAACATGTCTGCTAACAAGCATCAGGAGACAAAGAGAGAGTCAGAGAGAAGGTAGAGTTGGGGGAGTCTGACTTTTTCAGGTTAAACTGAAAATTACATAAAAGGCAAGGCACAGAAAAGGCCTGGAGGGAGGGGGAGAGAGAGAGAGAAAGAACGACAGAGACAGATAGAGAGAGAGAGAGAAGCAGGCAGGGGAAATATTAAATAAAAGCTCTAAAGAAGAGAGAAGAGCATCAGAAAACAGAAAGCAAGAATAAATGAAATCCCCTCACTGTGAAATCGAATATTAAGAATAAAAGCAATACAGCAATGGCTCTTTTGGCGGGTTAGAAAATGGAAACAGCTTCTGGACAGGTACACAAGGACCAGTTCTGTGCCCACAGCTTTGTGGGTAATTAATCTTTACTAAGGGGGGCACGGTGGCTTAGTGGTTAGCACGTTTGCCTCACACCTCCAGGGTTGGGGGTTCGATCCCCGCCTCCGCTGTGCCTCGGGGGTTTGCTCCGGTCCCCCCAGCCCCCCCCCGTCCAAAGACATGCATTGTAGGTTGATTGGCATCTCTAAATTGTCCGTAGTGTGTGAGTGAATGAGAGTGTGTGAGTGAATGAGAGTGTGTGTGTGCCCTGCGATGGGTTGGCACTCTGTCCAGGGTGTATCCTGCCTTGATGCCCAATGACGCCTGAGATAGGCACAGGCTCCCCGTGACCTGAGAATAGTTCGGATAAGCGGTAGACAATGAATAATCTTTACTAAACCATCCAGTTAATTGCCCAGAAATGTGTAAAAAATATCCTATACAGTCAGTGCATTTGAAAATGATCATATACATGCATAAAAAGTTGTGGCAGTTTGACAGGTTCTGGAGTATCAAAACTCCACTAGACTTTCTCTCTTTCAGACTGCCAAGCTAAACTGTAAAAGTTGGGACCTTCAAGAACTCAGCTAACTCACTCACTTGGCAAAACTCACTTCACATCCTGGCACACCATTATAAACTCTGTCCTACCCACCAATAAGTAAATCTGCCTCAAGCAGAACCATGACCCACCCAGTTTTTATTTTTGCTCTTTTATCTTGGCCAACTGGGGCACTATTTCCAACAAAACATTTCACCCACATTTAGCTGCATGCCAGCATTAAAATAACATTGGATATTAATGTAACTGTGAAGGTCAAGTTTTAGAATTGATTTTGTTTATTAACATGGAGAAACAAACTGTAGCCTATAGCTGGGTCTATCAGATTTGTCATTACAGGGAACAGAGTTGCTGGGTGTCTAATAATGGACACACCTTAGACTCTATAAATGATGGCAGCATGGCTTCGCTGTCCCCATTTGGCCAAATTGGGCAAAATGTTTGCCCAAACAGAAGACTGGCATCTCGCTATTTGTATTTAGTGTTGGAACCTGAGCCCTGGTAAGGGAAGACAATTAGACTGCTCATTAGCAACAAGTGATGCAAGGAGAGACTGCTGGAGTTTCAATCTGTGCAGGGGAGAAAGCTGGAATTATAGTCTGTGCAGGAGAAAAAGCTGGTGCTAGTGTGATCCAGAGTCTGCAAAGGAGAGACTGTTGGAGTCACAAGATGAGTAGGGAAGACCAGCAGCATCAGAATCTGCACAGAAAAGACTGCTGGAGCTAGATTCTACAAAGGAAAGATTTTTGAAGCCAGAGTCTGAGTAGTAATAAGCACTAGAGGCAAAATTATTGTTTCAGCTAGAGGGATCACTTGAGTCAGTGAATGTCAAGTTGAGAACACTGAAGACTTTGTGCAGGAGAGATTGTTGGAGTCAGATATGGAATCAGGGTCTATACAGAAAAAAACATAGGAGTAAGGTTCTGTACAGAATAGACTGTTGAAATCAGAGTCTGTGGAAGAGAGACCGTTGGTGTCAGAGTCTGCTCAGGAGAGACCACTGGAGTCAGAGACTATGTACAAGAGACCACTGTGTAAGAGAGACCACTGGAGTCAGAGACTATGTACAAGAGACCACTGCGTAAGAGAGACCACTGGAGTCAGAGACTATGTACAAGAGACCACTGCGTAAGAGAGACCACTGGAGTCAGAGTCGATGCACAAGAAACCATTGCGTAAGAGAGACCACTAGAGTCAAAGTCTGCGTACAAGGGACCACTGCATAAAAGAGACCACAGGAATCATAGAGTCTGTGTAAGAGAGGCCACTGGAGTCAGAGTCTATGTTGAAGAAACCACTGCATGAGAGAGACCACTAGAGTCAGAGTCTGCTCAGGAGATACCACCGAAGTCAAAGTCTGTGCACAAAAGACCACTGAAATCAGAGTCTGCTCAGGAGAGACCACTGGCGTTAGAGTCTATGTACAAGAGACCACTGCATAAGAGAGACCACTAGAGTTAGAGTCTATGTACAAGAGACCACTGCATAAGAGAGACCACTAGAGTTAGAGTCTATGTACAAGAGACCACTGCATAAGAGAGACTACTAGAGTCAGAGTCTATGTATAAGAAACCACTGTGTAAGAGAGACCACTGCAGTCAAAGTCTGCGTACAAGGGACCACTGCATAAGAGAGACCACTGGAGGTAGAGTCTATGCACAAGAAACCACTGTGTAAGAGAGACCACTGGAGTCAGAGTCTATGTACAAGAAACCACTGTGTAAGAGAGACAACTAGAGTCAGAGTCTGCTCAGGAGATTCCACTGGAGTCAGAGTCTGCATACAAAAGACCACTGGAGTCAGAGTCTGCTCAGGAGAGACCACTGGAGTTAGAGTCTATGTACACCACTGTGTAAGAGAGACCACTGGAGTCAGAGTCTGCTCAGGAGATTCCAATGGAGTCAGAGTCTGTATACAAAAGACCACTAGAGTCAGAGTCTGCTCAGGAGATTCCACTGAAGTCAAAGTCTGTGCACAAAAGACCACTGAAATCAGAGTCTGCTCAGGAGAGACCACTGGAGTTAGAGTCTATGTACAAGAGACCACTGCATAAGAGAGACCACTAGAGTTAGAGTCTATGTACAAGAGAGTCAGAGTCTGCGTACAAAAGACCACTGGAGTCAGAGTCTGCTCAGGAGAGACCACTGGAGTTAGAGTCTATGTACACCACTGTGTAAGAGAGACCACTGGAGTCAGAGTCTGACTACAAGAGACCACTGCATAAGAGAGACCACTGGAGTCAGAGTCTAACTACAAGAAACCACTGCATAAGTGAGACCACTAGAGTCAGAGTTTATGTACAAGAAACCACTGTGTAAGAGAGACCACTGGAGTCAGAGACTATGTACAAGAAACCACTGCATAAGAGAGACCACTGGAGTCAGAGTCTATGCACAAGAAACCACTGCATAAGAGAGACCACTGGAGTCAAAGTCTGTGTACAAGGGACCACTGCATAAGAGAGACCACTGGAGTCAGAGTCTGTGTATGAGAGACCATTGGAATCAGAGTCTGTGTACAAGAGACCACTGCATAAGAGAGACCACTGGAGACAGAGTATGCTCAGGAGATACCACTGGAGTCAGCGTCTGCACTAAATAGACTGTTGGAGTCAGAGTATGCACAGGAGAGACTACTGAAATAACAAAGGAGACTGTTGGAGACAGATATTGAAACAGAGTCTCCAGAGAACAACCATATGAATCAAATTTCACACAGAATAGGTTGCTGGAATCAGAGTCTGTGGTGGAGAGACCATGGGAGTCGGAGACTGCACAGAAGAGACCGCTGAAATAAAAGAGACTTTTTGAGTCAGATCTGCATTGTAGACACAGTTAAAGTCAAAATGTGTCCAAGAGAGAGTGTTGGAGCCAGAGTCAGCACAGGAGAGACAGTTGGAGACAGAGTCTGCACAGGAGAGACAGCTGGAGACAGAGTCTGTGCAGGAGAGACAGCTGGAGACAGAATCTGTGCAGGAGAGACAGCTGGAGTCAGAGTCTGTGCAGGAGAGACAGCTGGAGTCAGAATCTGTGCAGGAGAGACAGCTGGAGACAGAGTCTGTGCAGGAGAGACAGCTGGAGACAGAATCTGTGCAGGAGAGACAGCTGGAGTCAGAGTCTGTGCAGGAGAGACAGCTGGAGACAGAGTCTGTGCAGGAGAGACAGCTGGAGACAGAGTCTGTGCAGAAGAGACAGCTGGAGATAGAATCTATGCAGGAGAGACAGCTAGAGTCAGAGTCTGTGCAAGAGAGACAGCTGGAGTCAGAATCTGTGCAGGAGAGACAGCTGGAGTCAGAGTCTGTGCAGGAGAGACAGTTGGAATCAGAGTTTGTGCTGGAGTGACCGCTGAAATAACAGCTTGCACAGGAGAGACAGCTGGAGTCAGATCAGCACTGAAGGTACAGTTAGAATCAGAATCTGTGGAAGAGAGACTGTTGGAGCCACAGTTAGTACAGACTT
>JAUCMX010000005.1:14299761-14329761 GCA_033459395.1 Hemibagrus guttatus | reverse complement strand
TGTGCCTTGACACTTGACTTAACATAAAAAGAATAACCTAAGTCCAATTGTTCAGATCTGGTTCCCTCTGCCCAGAAGAAGAAGAATCTAAGTCCTGGATCTTCCAACAGGACAATGATCCAAAGTATATGTCCAAATCCACACGTAATGGTTCAATGACCACTGACTGAAGCTTTTGGCATGATCATCGCAATAAACTAACCTAAACCTCATTGACAACCTGTGTGATAGGCTGAAGAGAGTCCACCAGAGACGACCTAGAACTCTGGAGAGATGCTTTATGGAGGAGTATGGCGTGATCTCAGATTCCTTGCTTTGTATTCTTTGTATTGTGTAGGAGAAGACTCAAATTGTTATGTTGCCAATATCTGTGACATGTGTCTTGTATATCTAAAATTCACATCCTGAACTTAGGACTGTTATAAGTGCTACAATAATACAGAATTGAACTGAATATAGATAAAAGTTTTCTTTAGAATAATTTAGGGTAGTCTTCTTTATCATGAATTCTGAATCGGAGCATTCAGGTGACAGCAGTGTATTAAAAAGTGTTAAGTAAATTTATAGGATCAGAACATGATGAATCTTCTTCTTCTTTCGGCTTTTCCCTTCAGGGGTCGCCACAGCGAATCATCTCTCTCCACCTATCCCTATCTTCTGCATCCTCAACACTTGCACCCACTAGCTTCATATCCTCATTAATTCCATCCATATACCTCCTCTTTGGCCTTCCTCTTTGCCTCCTGCCTGGCAGCCCCATGTCCAACATTCTCCTACCAATATACTCACTCTCCCTCCTCTGAACATGTCCAAACCATCTTAATCTGGCCTCCCTAACTTTGTCCCCCAAACGTCCAACATGAGCTGTCCCTCTGATGTACTCGTTCCTAATCCTGTCCAATCTTGTCACTCCCAAAGAGAACCTCAACATCTTCAGCTCTGCTACCTCTAGCTCTGACTCCTGTCTCTTCCTCAGTGACACTGTCTCTAAACCATACAGCATGGCCGGTCTCACCACTGTCCTGTACACCTTCCCCTTGATTCTCGCTGATATTTTCCTATCACACAGAACTCCCGACACCTTTCTCCACCCATTCCAACCTGCCTGCACTCGCTTCTTTACCTCTTTCCCACACTCTCCATTACTCTGGACTGTTGACCCCAAGTACTTAAACTCCTGTACCTTCTTCACCTCTTCACCCTGTAACCTTACTGTTCCACCTCCCTCCCTTTCATTCACACACATGTACTCAGTCTTACTACGACTGACTTTCATTCCTCTTCTCTCCAGTGCAAACCTCCACATCTCCAGGTTTTCCTCCACCTGCTCCCTGCTCTCACTACAGATCACAATGTCATCTGCAAACATCATTGTCCAAGGAGACTCCTGTCTGACCTCCTCTGACAACTGGTCCATCACTATAGCAAACAGGAAGGGGCTCAGAGCCGATCCCTGATGCAGTCCCACTTTGAACTCCTCTGTCTGACCCACAGCACACCTCACCACTGTCCTGCTCCTCTCATACATGTCCTGCACCACTCTGACATACTTCTCTGCTACTCCTGACTTCCTCATACAGTACCACAGCTCTTCTCTTGGCACCCTGTCATACGCTTTCTCCAAGTCTACAAACACACAGTGCAACTCCCTCTGACCATCCCTATACTTCTCCATCAAAATTCTCAGAGCAAAAATTGCATCTGTTGTGCTCTTTCTGGGCATGAAGCCATACTGCTGCTCACAAATTTTCACTACCTTCCTTAACCTAGCTTCCACTACTCTTTCCCATAGCTTCATTGTATGGCTCATCAACTTTATCCCCCTATAGTTGCTGCAACTCTGCACGTCACCCTTATTCTTAAAGATCGGCACTAACGCACTTCTTCTCCATTCCTCAGGCATCCTCTCACTCTCTAAAACCCTGTTGAACAAACTAGTTAAAAATTCCACTGCTGCCTCTCCTAGACACTTCCAGACCTCCACCGGGATGTCGTCAGGACCAACTGCCTTTCCACTTTTCATCCTCTTCAAAGCCTTCCTGACTTCATCCTTTCTAATCTTATCTACTTTGTGTTCCACAGAGTTCACCCCTTCTACTCTTTTTTCCCCTCTCATTTTCCTCATTCATCAGCTCCTCAAAGTACTCATTCCATCTCCTCTGTACACCCTCCTCACTTGTGAGCACCCTTCCATCTCTATCCTTAATAACTCTAACTTGCTGCACATCTTTCCCATCTCGATCCCTCTGCCTAGCTAACCTGTACAAGTCCTTCTCTCCTTCTCTAGTGTCTAACCTAGTGTACAACTCGTCATATGCCTTCTGCTTGGCCTTAGACACCTCCCTCTTCACTCTGCGCTGTAACTCCTTGTATTCCTGCCTTATTCACTTCAGTCCTGTCCATGTCCCACTTCTTCTTGGCTAACCTCTTCCTCTGGATACTATCCTGAACTTCCTCATTCCACCACCAAGTCTCCTTATCTTCTTTCCTCCTTCCAGATGACACACCCAGCACCTTTCTCCCTGTCTCCCTGATCACTTCTGCTGTAGTTTCCCAGTCATCTGGCAGCACTACCTGACCACCCAGAGCCTGCCCCAAATTCTGTCTAAATTCCTCACAACATTCCTCCTTTTTCAGCTTCCACCACTTGGTTTTTTCTTCTCTATCTTTGACCTCTTCGTCTTACGGACCATCAAAGTCATCCTACACACCACCATCCCATGCTGTCTGGCTACACTCTCTCCCACTACCACTTTACAGTCACTAATCTCTTTCAGATTGCGTCTTCTACATAGGATGTAGTCTACCTGTGTTCTCCTACCTCCACTCTTGTAAGTCACTCTATGCTCCTCCCTCTTCTGAAAATAAGTGTTAACCACAGTCATGTCCATCCTCTTAGCAAAGTCCACTACCATCTGTCCTTCAAGGTTCCTTTCCTTAACTCCGAACTTGCCCATCACCTCCTCATCACCTGTGTTCCCCTCACCAACATGTCCATTAAATCCGCTCCTATCACCACTCTCTCACCCGTGGGAATACTCTCCATCACCTCATCTAATTCACTCCAGAATCTCTCTTTCTCCTCTAACTCACAACCTACCTGTGGGGCATAACCACTAACAACATTCAACATCACCCCTTCAATCTCTAACTTCAGACTCATCACCCTGTCTGACACTCTCTTCACCTCCAGAACATTCCTCACAAACTCCTCCTTCAGGACCACACCTACCCCATTTCTCTTACTATCCACGCCATAATAAAACAGCTTGAATCCTGCTCCTATACTACGAGCCTTGCTACCCTTCCACCTGGTCTCCTGTACACACAGTATATCCACCTTCCTTCTCTCCATCTTATCAGCCAGCTCTCTACCTTTCCCTGTCATAGTACCAACATTCAGAGTTCCTATTCTTAGTCCTACACTCTTACATTTCCTCTTCTCTCTCTGTCTGTGCACTCTCCTCCTTCCTCTACTTCTTCGACCAACAGTAGCCCAATTTCCACCGGCGCCCTGTAGGTCAACGGTGCCAATGGCGGTCGTTGTTAACCCGGGCCTCGACCGATCTGGTATGAAATTCGTATTGACGATTCGCAGGGTTTAAATTTGGCAATGTTTTACGCCGGATGCCCTTCCTGACACAACCCTCTCTATTTATCCGGGCTTGGGACCGGCACAGAAGTCACTGGATTGTGACCCCCATGGCTAGATTCAGAACATGATGAATAAATGGTAAAAAAAAAAAAAAAAAAAAAAAAAACAACAACAACCCTGTGTCCAGGGAAAAACAAACTTCCATTTTTTTTTTAAATGTGAGAAGTGAGTCAGGAATTGACTTTTTGAACCGACTCTGTTCATTAAATAACAGAATCTGCTCTGAATCACGTTTAAAGAGTGATAGAATTGAAAAGATATGATAAAGATTAAAACACCAAGCATCATTAGAACTGAATCTGCCTCGCGTTTGTTCACTTCAACGCAATGGAAAACAAACCATTCGAGTACTTTTGAATTGATTCATCGATTCTCCTGAGTCATTTAAGTGACATCGAACGATTCCACTGTGAATCGCTCATCACTATTTAAGGGGGGAAAAATATAAGAGAAAAGTCCAGCCCAGCTATTCTAATCAGAACCTTTCAGCACACGTTTAGGATTGCACACATGCTATGAATATACTGTATATCCTATATGCGAGCTATATCTCAATGCTCACCTAAAAGATTCGGTTCAAAGAGCCGATTCGTTTGCAAACGACACATTACTATATTGCCAGCACATTCCTGCCCCCTTCCCAGCCCTTATACTTTTGCCATTACTCACTTACCATCTTATTACTCACCCACCCAACAAAAAAGTAAACAATGTCTGCTTTCATTACTCGTATGATTATCACTTTGTGATAATCATAACATATTTTTGCTGAAATGAATCTGCATGGGTTTACTATCTGGAGACAAACATCTGCATGTTTGCTAAACGCTCAAAAACGACACAATCTAATATCGGCTGCTTGTTTACATTAGATGTTATGAGCAGCCAGGACCCCACACACACACACACACACACACACACGCCTGTATAATGCAGCAGCAGATCCACAGTACACAGTTTTCTCACTAGATGTCGCCAAATGCGTGTTTTTAGAGCAGCGAGACCAAACGCTTTGTTTTAATGCAGTTTAAGGATTTAATTAAGGTATTGTTATTTGTTTTCTGTCAAACTAGACAGGTGTGTTTAAATGAATTACATTTTATCTCACGATGGAAAGTTTGTACACACTTTTTTCTCAGTCAAATATGTCAATATGTCAATTAGGACATCTACACCAATCAGGCATAACATTCTGAGCAGTGAGAGGTGAGGTGAATCACCTGTGTAATTCACCTGAATCAACATCAGATGCTGGAGACAAGATTCGCCTATCTAGTGGGACTCCTTAACTGGTTCCATTGCACCAAATGCACTTATTAAAATCAACATCTTTCCCAGACGATTATAGAATATTCGTTTCTGTCTAATTATGAAGCGGTTATGTTTTAGTGAAGGATAATAAGCTTTAATCATGTGAGATGTGAGTCTTAATTGTATTAAGCATAACTCTACTCATCTAAGTCTTGTAGTTCTCTGCTGAACCCAGCAGGTGATTACACTATCATGCACAAAGCAGGTAAGGTGAGAATTTTCTCTCACTTCGAACAGCATTACGAAGGTTTTTTTTTTCTCTCAGCAGAGCATGCACATCACTATCATTAGAAGACAAGAACAAACACTTTCAATTGCTCAGGGAGGCTTCAGTAAATCTGCATGATTTATTCAGTTTGTACAGGATAAGCAGATCCTGCTTAGGATGAGAAAAGGTAAAACCCCTGACAGATTATCAGGCAAAACTCATCAGTGCATCAGAGAGCGATAAGGAAGGACGCTAGGACATCTCTAGGGGTTAGCTGGACCTGGTGTTGTCTTAGCGGTGTTCTGCGTTTGGATAACATAAAAGGCAAATACAAATTTAAAGGAATGGGGAAACATCTAGTGATAGTAAATATAGGAAAAATATGTCCCTCTTCCTTGGGGATTTTAGTCATGATAATGCGCTATGCACTATTTATAATTCATTCTCAAAACTGACCTCATTAAATGCTTGGGTTTACATTTGTAATAATGTTCTTGCTGATTCTAAGAAGTTTGGTTTCATTTATTATCCTCAAACCTCTGTGGAAGATGGGGGGAATTCCCCCCTAATAAAGTTTATGTAGTATTTTGACACTTGTGTTTCCCTGTTCAGGGTCACCACAGCGATTTTGATTTTGGGACAGGTTTTACACTCAATGCCCTTCCTGATGCAACCCTCATGTTTTATCCAGGCCTGGGACCGGCACTCAGAGTTAACCCCTCAATGGCTGAGTTGGTTCCCTGCCCAGTTCCTGTTCCTGATCCTAACTCTGACCACCAGGGATGATACAGGAAATAAAAGCTGATCTGTCTTTTAGTTATTTTTTTGCAGTCACCTCTTATGGAAATACATACATGATACAGTAGATACACTGTATGGTCAAAGGTTTCTGGAGACCTGACCATCACACCCATATGTGCTTGTTGAATCAGAATCAGAATCAGAATCAGAATCAGAAAGAGCTTTATTGCCAAGTATGTTTGCACATACAAGGAATTTGTTTTAGTGTAACAGGCTCCAGTGCACAGAGATAACAATAACAGTACAAATAACAACAGAAAATAGAATGAGAAGTAAAAAATAAAAAATACACATATTTAAATAAGAAAATAAAGTATTTGTATATACAGAATAGAATAGAATGAGTTGAGATGTAGGGATGTGGGTGTGGTAATAAATATGAGGTTATTGCACTTTTAATTTTTATTTTTATTATTGCCCAATGCTGGGAACATTCAACTGTTCAAAAGATAGATTGCTTGGGGGAAGAAACTGTTCTTGTGCCTGGCTGTCCTGGTATTTGCTGCTCTGTAGCGTCGGCCAGATGGCAAAAGGTCAAAAAGGATATGGCCTGGATGTGAGGGGTCCAGAGTGATTTTCAGAGCCCTTTTCCTCACTCTGGATGTATACAGTTCCTGAAGGGTGGGCAGGGGAGCACCAATAATCCTTTCAGCAGTCCGAACCGTTCTCTGTAGTCTTCTCATGTCTGATTTTGTAGCTGAGCCAAACCAAACAGTTATAGACGTGCACAGAACAGACTCAATGACGGCTGAGTAGAAATGTATTAGCAGCTCCTGTGGCAGGTTGAACTTCCTCAGCTGCCGAAGGAAGTACAGTCTTTGTTGGGCCTTTTTGATAGTGGCGTCTATGTGAGTGTCCCACTTCAGGTCTTGAGAGATGGTGGTGCCCAGGAACCTGAATGACGCCACTGTTGGTACAGTGCTGTTCATGATGGTGAGTGGGGGGAGTGCAGGGGTGTTCCTCCTGAAGTCCACTATCATCTCCACTGTTTTGAGCGTGTTGAGCTCCAGATTGTTACGACTACACCAGGCAGCCAGCTGCTCAATCTCCTGTCTGTAAGCAGACTCATCACCGTCCTGGATGAGGCCGATGACTGTAGTGTCGTCCGCGAACTTCAGGAGCTTGACAGATGGATCAGTGGAGGTGCAGTCATTGGTGTAAAGGGAGAAGAGCAGTGGGGAGAGTACGCAACCCTGGTGGGCGCCAGTGCTGGTGGTGCGGCTGTTTGACTTGAATTTCCCCAGTTTCACTAGCTGATGCCTATCTGTCAGAAAGCTGGTGATCCACTGACAGATAGAGCTAGGGACAGAGAGCTGGGTTAGTTTGGTCTGGAGGAGTGTTGGGATGATGGTGTTAAAGGCCGAACTAAAGTCCACAAACAGGAGCCTCACATAAGTCCCTGATTTGTCCAGATGCTGTAGGATGAAGTGCAGTCCCATGTTGACTGCATCATCCACGGACCTGTTTGCTCGGTAAGCAAGCTGCAGGGGGTCCAGTAAGGGTCCAGTGATGTTCTTCAGATAAGCCAACACCAGTCTTTCAAACGACTTCATGACCACAGACGTTAAAGCAACAGGTCTGTAGTCATTAAGTCCTGTCATCTTGGGTTTCTTTGGGATGGGGATGATGGTGGATCATTGTTGATGGTTGAACATCTCATTCCAATGATGATCCCCCTTTGCTGCTGTATCTCCACTCTTTTAGGCAGGCTTTCCATTAGATTTTGGTGCGTAACTGCATAGGTGTGTGTTGAGGCCAGGCACCAATGTCAGGCAAGGGCACAGTCAATATTTTAGTTCATCCCAAAGTAAATGTATGGCTTTTGGCAGACGCTCTTACCCAAAGCTATGCAAATAAATACTCTGTTGGGAGGAATTATAGCACAATTAAAAAAATATATAGCTACATTAAACAAATAGGGAAATATAAGAGCTAGTTTTAAGTGTTTCAGGTGCAGATGACACTCAGCAAAATTTACAAAAATTAAAATCTCATTAATCTTCACTGTCTATGCTAGCTGGGCAAACCTACAGCAGGCATGGAACATTGTGTGAAGCAGTAAGAATGATCATTCAACAGGTAGAGATTTTGTAATTGCTGTATGTTGCATTTTTATTGCATTATTGCATTTTTCAATTTTTCTAATAGAAACAATTTTCTTTCTATTAGCTGGTAATGTTATCACTATTTTTTTAGTCTCTAAATGTTTAGTCTCTAAATGTTTAGTCTTCTAAATGTTTAGTCTCTAAATGTTTAGTCTCTAAATGTTTAGTCTCTAAATGTTTAGTCTTCTAAATGTTTTGTTTCTTGTCATGTTCCATTGTTAATTTTTGCTTCCTATTAAATAATATAAACCAATAGCAAAGAAACACTACATGCTCCTATTTATGCAATTGAATGTAGATATGCACAACCAATTTTATAATCACAACTTCTAAGATATTCGACACAGCAGAAGGTGTGCCGCAATTAAACAGTGCATGTGACTGAGGTTGCTTTTGGCCGCTCCCTGTTCGGAGCAGCCTACCACTGAGCCACCACCGCCCCATAAACAGTGCATGTGAGAAAATTACTAAATTACTCTGTCAGTTTCAAAGACAATGTGAAGTGAAAAAGTTTCTGTGTCTAGTTTTTTTTCTCTCTCTCTCTCTCTCTCTCTCTCTCTCTCTCTCTCTCTCTCTCTCTCTCTCTCTCTCTCTCTCTCTCTTCAACATATGGGCATTTGACCTTCATCTTAAAAATACTGAAAGATTCAAGTAATATAACTAAACAAATAAAAACAAAGAAAAGTCTTTTTTAAATGATCTGTAAAATGTAATTAAAATTTTATTTATTTTTTTTCCAATTTCTTTTGAGGATAAAGTAAGGATACCCGCACATTTAAAATTAAATGGATAAAATGACCTACAGGGGTATCGCATCAGGTGCAAATTATTAGAACATTGTTACAGAGTATTTTGAAGGAGTCTTGCTTTATTTAAACCTGATATATTTAGTTTGCTCTTAATTGTTGAAGTGAGAGGAATCACCATGGTGAGATCCAAAGAGCTCTCTGAGGCCTTCAGAAAGAAGATTGTTGATGCTTGAGTCTGGTAAGGGATGTAAAAAGATCTCAAAAGGATTTGTAATCAGCCATTCCACTGTTCAGAAAATCATTTACAAGTGGAGAACATTTAAAACAACTGCCAGCATGGCCAGGTCAGGCCGTCCAAGCAAATTCACCCCGAGAGCAGACCGCAAGATGCTTCAAAAACCCTAAAATATCATCACGGGACCTACAGCAAGCTTTTGCTACAGTTTATGCCAAGTGCATGAATCTACAATCAGAAAGAGACTACACAACTTTAATTATTATGGGAGGTGTGCAAGCAGGAAACCTTTGCTGCCTAAAATACATGAGGGCAAGACTGAAGTTTCCCAAAGAACACAGAGACAAAGACCAAGACTTCTGGAATAATGTGCTTTGGACAGAGGAGTCTAAAATTGAATTATTTGGACAGCATAACAGGGCATGTTTGGCTTAAACCAAATACAGCATTTCAGCAAATGTACACTTGGCCTCCAAATTCCCCAGACCTCCATCAAAGTGTGCATCTGTGGGATGTGCTAGACAAACAAATCCTATCCATGAGGTCCCACCTCAGAACTTGCTCAGAGATCTAGTGGAGTCCATGACTCGATGGATCAGGGCTGTTTTGGCAGCAAAAGGGGGACCAACACAATATTAGGCAGATATATATATATATATATATATATATATATATATATATATATATATATATATATATATATATATATATATATACCCTACTAGTGTGATACCTAAAATAATAAATAATAACAGTGAATGATTTTCACTATTTTTACTATATCCTGGTCAGCGTCGGATCAGCTTTGGCAAACCATAGGTTCATGAAGCTCGCTTTGAGCACAGGAACGCCGTCATGCTGGAACAGGTTTGAGATTTTTCATGTTCCAAGTGGTAACATGACTAAGAATGATTTGTGGGAACTCTCCACAACACAATTTCTACAGTGTATGCCGGATTTTGACCCACTGAACCTCTTCTATAGTAACAAAGCTACTGTAAATTAATCTGTCTATTAGTTATTATTTTGAAATGACCTCTTATGTACAGTAGATGCACTTTATTTGTGGAGCGTTCCAAGTGATCTCAGATCGATGACTAAGAATCATTTGTGTATACGTGAAGACAGCAAATGAACTCGAAACTCTAAATCAATCCATACTCAGACCATCTTCATTTGTTTGGCTTGTTTGTGGGTCATTTTGTGATCTGCTTGATTTGTGCATTGTGAAAAAATGTTCAGCATTCACAAGACGTTATCCTTAACACAATAAGGTGTGGCATGCACATGTTCTTGTTTATGTTCTTGTTCTGCTTTGCACCGTTTATACAAGGGGAAAAGGTGAGGTTAATTATTGTGGTTGTTAATTGTTATCCACAGCCCTTTTGTTTAAGGCGGGTGTGTTTTATATGACTCAAATCAAAAAAATGTCAGGCATGGAATTAATGTCATGACACAGACTTACTGTCAGACTTACTGATTTTGAGGTTTTATTCCTTTTTTATTGATATAACAGATGTAGGCATAGCAAGTAGGTGGTTTTTACCAGCAGTGTAATTTAATCACATTGTTTCCTCAATTATTTGAGGAAGTTATTCCATGCCAGGAGGTGAAATGACTCTTGCAGCAATCATTAAGCAAAGAAAAATGAACCACTTGTAAAATGATAGGAAACTTGGTTTGGATTAGAAAAACAAAGCTGCCTCAGAGCAGAAAGAGTCGATTCTTATTGGTGAGCTGAGCCAAATAATCTGACTCAATGAAAAGTGCTCCTGTAATGCTGTTCATAACTACTTTGTTGCTGAAGAAGCAGTTTGAACAGTTGGAACTGAGGTGGTGTAGGATGGTAAGTCAGGGCCTGTGACACTTTGTACTGTCTTTATGAAATCTTCCTGATGGTGACATATAGTGCAGGCTCTGAGTATGGAGACTGGCTTATAGAGGAGAGCTGTGCTAAATCATTGCATAGTACACTGGCCAAAATGTCCCTTTTTCCATATGAGACAAGGCAGTGAACAAGGCTGGGATGAAGGACTGTGTTGAGTTCCTGACTTTACTACAGTGTGTGAAAGCCTGGATTTCTCTGGCAGTGATGTACCATCCTTCTGTGATGAAATGTATCAGGATAAAGAAAAAGAAAAAGAAGGCAAGAAGCATTTATTATCGCAACACATAGATTACAGCACAGTGGAATTCTTTTCTTCACAGTTGAAGTTGGGGTCAGCTATGATACAGCCCCCCTGGAGCAGGGAAGGCCTTGCACAGTTGCCCAAAAGTGGAGCTTGGTGGTGCTGGAGCTTAAACTCTGATCAACTACCCAGAGTCTAACCACTTGAGCAACCACTGCCCCAAGGTTTTTGCATGTCAAGAAGCCAGGGTCAGAGGATCAAGCCTAGAGCAGGGAGGGTTAAAAGCCTTGCTCAGGGGCCCAATGGCAGTAGCTTGGTAGTACTGGGGCTTAAACCCTCGAACAGTGACCCAGAGCCTTAACTGCTTAAGCTTCCCTAAAGAAGCCTTTAAAAATGTACATTACAACATACTGAAATTATTTTCTTCACATAACCTAGCTTGTAAAGTTAAGTTAAGTAGCCTTTATTTTTCACATATACGTTACTACACAGTGAAATTCTTTTTTCACACATCCTTGCAGGGTTGGGGTCAGAGCGCAGGGTCTGGAGCAGAGGGGTTAGGGGCCACCTCCGCCCCAGAAGAAAGTTGGGGTCAGCTGTGATACAGTGTCCCTGGAGATATTTAAGGTCCTTGATCAAGGGCCCCACAGTGACAGTTTGGTGGTGCTGGTGCTTAAACCCTGACCTCCAGATTAAGAACCCAGAGCCTTAACCGTTAGCCCTATTGCCACAGCACCGTTTATGCTAAAATAAAATATGCACATAAGTGAAGAATTAAATAGTCATAAATGAATAAATGATTTTGCTCAGTCATGGATTGAAATATAAAGGATTGTGGATTGAATAAAGGCATTATGAAATAAATAGCCCTGGCTTTAAATAAAGGACGGTACAGAGGAATATAGAAAAGCGTCATTACAAAAAAATTTCAATAATGTCAAAACTCCACCGTCAAACTGTGAAACTGTCAAACTGTCAGCTGGGACAAACTAACAGCTTTATTTAGGTTTACCCCTGAAACATCATCTAATCAGAGAGAATATCAAGGAAGTTGCTCTAGGGCAGTATCGGTGTGCTCAATTCTTTTATCGTCATTATATGTAGTTGGAATGTTTGGAAATGTGCTGAATTTATAATCTATGTAATTCAACCATGAAGATAAATACTAGATTTGCACGTGTAACTGAAAGGAGGGGTTGGTGTTGTAATGGCGTAATTCAAACAAATATTTACACAATTGATTCATTCTTGGCTCAAACAGAGGCTCTGTTATATAAAACCAACAACTTAAAACTCAAATCCTACACAGCTGTTCTCCTGCTCAAACCTCTCACTTCCTGTTGTAGCCATGTACGTGATCTGTGTGGGTCCTTGATCTCTTCATCATAACATTAAATAAAAAATTCTTTATTTAATTAAAGGAATGTTTATCATTTAAATTCCCATTTTTAGAAGCTTGAAACCAAACAGGTTTTACAAAACGAAACAGCTGCAGAGTAACTGCTCAGAGAAAAAAAAAAGTGAGAGACTGAGTATGGAAGTGAGGGAAAAAAATGTGAGACGTCCAGTTCTCCGTCCTGACTTCCTGTGCTTGGTGACTCAGTCATGCTGGCTGACCAGCAGAGATGACGCTTCCCTCAGTGGCCTCCATTCTGAATCATCTCAGAGACCAGTTCTCATGAGCTCTTCAGCCTAGATAACTCAGTGTGGGTGTGAAGAACACAGTTTGAGACATGAGATATATAGGTGTGGGTGAGTGAGTTAGAACACACACACAGACACACACACACACACACACACACACACAGAATGTGAAAAGCAGTATCCTTTTATCATAAACACAGCTGCAGGTTTGTGGATCTAAAAATGTGTGTGGAATCTGATCTGCATGAAGTGGAAGTGTCACAATAATATATCATATACATAATCAATATAAATTAATGACTGATATCTATAGTGTGTTTGGCAAGTAAACAAACCCTTGAACATCACTACACAATGAGAGTTACAGATTAAGGTCAATAATATGGTCACTAGCTTGCCAGTTCATATAATCATATCTTTAAACATTATTTAATGTTTAAAACATTTAGTGACGAGTAGACAGTTTTTATTCAGGTTATGGAAAAGTCTGTAGATAGTCATTTGTTATGTCAGTCATATATATATTTTGTAGGATCTGATTCAGGTGCATGATTAACTGATTATACCAAAAAGGTGCTTGTAGTTAGAAACACAGTCATTAACTGTAACAGAAACAGCTGTGTAGGAGCTTAAAACTGGGTGAGGAACAAATAAACTGCCACTAAGGTGAGGTTATGGAAGACAGTTTCATGTTTTCTTCATGTTTCAAGTTTCTTCTACCGACAGTTTTCAGTTTCTTCTACCTCAAAGTGATGATATCACAGACCATCACCTCTTAGTGTACACTCTACCTGTAGAACATATTAAACATGTCTCTCCATGTTATCGATTCGGTAGAACTATTATTCCGACCACTAAAGACAGATTCACAAGTAATCTGCCAGATCTGTCTAAACTTCTCACTAGACCCCTAAATGCAGATGATCTAGATGAAGTAACTAACACCATAGGCACTATTTTCACCAGCACACTAGATACTGGTGCCCACGTCCGATTAAAAAAGGTCAGAGATAAAACATCTGCACCATGGTATAATAGGCATACCCACGCCCTCAAGAGAGCAACCTGTAACCTTGAGTGAAACTAAATTAGAAGTCTTTAGAATTGCGTATAAAGACAGTATGTCCAGCTATAGACAGGCTCTAAAAGCTGCTAGGGCTGAGCATCTGAGCAAACTGATAGAAATAAACCAAAAAAATCCCAGATTCTTATTTAGTACAGTTGCTAGACTAACAAAACATCAGATATCTGAAGAGAATACTCCATCACAGTTTAGTAGTGAGGACTTTATGAACTTCTTCACCGAAAAAATTAATAGTATCAGAAACAAAATAATGGATGTTCAACCTTTGACAGCATCCGGTGATCTAGTCCAGCCTAAAGCTCCACATTTACAGCTACAATGCTTTACAGGTATAGGGAAGGAAGAGCTGTATAAACTTATCACCACGGCTAAATCAACAACGTGTTTGTTAGATCCAATTCCAACTAGATTGCTGAAAGAAGTGATACATACAGCTGGAGAGCCTCTCCTCAACATTATTAATTCCTCGTTACACTTAGGCCACGCCCTAAACCTCTCAAGTTAGCAATTATCAAGTCTCTTCTTAAGAAACCTAAACTAGACCCTAACAAATTATCAAATTACAGACCGATTTCAAACCTTCCATTTATATCTAAAATATTAGAAAAGGTTGTGTCTACTCAATTATGCTCCTTCTTACAGGAAAACTTTGTCCTTGAAGAATTTCAGTCCGGTTTCAGGCCCCATCATAGTACAGAAACTGCACTAGTTAAGATCACAAATGACTTGTTTTTAGCTTCGGACCAAGGCTGCATCTCAATATTAGTCTTGCTTGATCTTAGTGCTGCATTCGACACTATAGATCATAGCATTCTCGTAGATCGCTTACAAAATCACATAGGTATTCAAGGACAGGCATTAAAATGGTTTAGATCCTACCTGTCTGATCGATACCATTTTGTAGATTTAAATGGAGAACTGTCTAGTGTAATGCCAGTGAAATATGGGGTCCCACAAGGATCAGTTTTAGGACCTCTGCTTTTCTCAATATACATGCTTCCCTTGGACAACTTCATTAGAAGGCATGGGATCAATTTCCATTGTTATGCTGACGATACCCAGTTATATATCTCTGATGAAATATCTAAATTGTCTAGATTAACAGAGTGTGTTAAAGATATTAAAGATTGGATGACTGATCATTTTCTATTACTAAATCCTGATAAGACAGAGATACTACTGATTGGTCCAAAAACCAGTACACAAAAGCTCTCACAATTCAACTTGTACTTAGAAGAATGTACTATTACTACTAGCTCAACAGTGAACGATCTGGGCGTAATGTTAGACAGCAACCTGTCCTTTGACAATCATATTTCCAATATTACAAAAACAGCTGTCTTCCACCTCAGAAATATTGCCAAGCTTAGGAACATGCATTCATGACCTCCAGACTGGACTATTGTAGTGCATTACTAGGTGGTTGTCCTCCATCTTCAATAAACAAACTACAGTTAGTCCAGAATGCAGCCGCCAGAGTCCTTACCAGGTCAAAAAATATGATCATATAACCCCAATATTATCATCACTGCACTGGTTACCTGTTAAGTTTAGAATTGATTATAAACTAGCACTACTTACATACAAGGCTCTAAATGGTTTAGTTCCCACATATCTAGCCAGTCTTCTAACACGTTACAATCCATCACGCTCCTTAAGATCTCAAAATTCTGGATTTCTGGTAATTCCCAGAGTATACAAAAGGGGGTAGAGTGTTTTCATATTTAGCTCCTAAACTTTGGAATAGTCTTCCTGACAGTGTTCGGGGCTCAGACACAGTCTCCCAGTTCAAACGTAGACTAAAGACATATCTCTTTAGCCAGGCATACATTTAATACATCTGATAACCTTGTACTTCAATACATCTGATTAAATGCACATTATCATCTAGTAAGCCTGCTAATATTATAAACAGCAGCTACGCTAATTACTTTCCATTTGTTTCCCTTCTTCTACCCATCCCGAGACATATAGAGATTGTGCCAGCTCCAGTGGCATCCAGAGATGGACAAACTCCTGCCGGGTTCTGCTTTGTGAGGACTGGGGTATTCAAAGCAACACTGCCAACCCTATGTGGATGACAACAACCTAATTAATTTACACATAACATTCTACACATGCTGTATCTGCATCACACAACTAATGCAGAAAGGACATTGTTCATATCACACTCTCCAGTGTCACTCAGATGAGGATGGGTTCCCTTTTGAGTCTGGTTCCTCTCAAGGTTTCTTCCTAATACCATCTAAGGGAGTTTTTCCTTGCCACAGTCGCTTGAGTCACCTCAGGCTTGCTCAATGGGGATAATTTTGTCTAACACTTAGAACTGTCTGTTTGTATGCTTGTTGTTTCTTATGCTCTGTAAAGCTGCTTTGAGACAATGCTTTTTGTTAAAAGCACTATACAAATAAAACTGAATTGAATTGAATTGAATTGAATGTCACAGGTCATAGACATGTCAAATCTGAGCATAACAACAAGACACAAGGGAATCTTCTGCATGTGCTGCATCTCCCAGGGACAGATTTCAAAGCAGACTGGAGTTTAAAGATCTGCTGTTCAAGCTATTTTGAAGAAGCACAAACAAACAGGCAACATTGAGGCCCTGTAGATGCAGAGACCACTCAATCAAACTTAATGTAGCAGATGAAAGACACATCATACTGGCATTCCTTCAACACCGGAAGATGTCCAGCAGTGTCATCAGCAAAGAACTGGTGGGATCAGGTACACCCATCTACTGTCCAGAGAAGTCAGGCCAGAAGTGGTGTTCATAGAAGAATTCCTTCATAACAGACCATGTTCTCCTCCTCCATTGTTGATGCAGCCATCCGGAGCTGTGGCCGTATGGTCTCTGGTGCCGGCCGCAGTGGCAATCCCCAAACACAGTGGTGGACACTGGAAGTAAGGGATGCCGTCAATCTGAAGGAGTCCTATCGAGCCTGGTTGGCTCGGGGGATTCCGGAGGCAGCTGAGGTGTACCGGCAGGTCAAGCGAGCTGCAGCCCGGGTGGTCTCGGAAGCAAAAACTCGGGTCTGGGATGAGTTCAGTGAGGCGATGGAGAAGGACTATCGCATGGCCTCGGGGAAATTCTGGCAGACCATTCGGCACGATTGGGGATATTGTAGGACGGTGGAAGGAATACTTTGAGGATCTCCTCAATCCCACTGACACGCCTTCCATAAAGGGACCAGAGGCTGAGAACTCAGAGGTAGATTCATTTATCACCTCTATCTGAGGTCACTGAGGTATTTCAGCAGCTCCTCGGTGGCATGGCACTAGGGGTGGATGAGATTCGCCCTGAGTACCTTAAGTCTCTGGATGTTGTGGGGCTGTCTTGGCTGACACATCTCTGCAACATAGCGTGGCGGTCAGGGACAGTGCCTCTGGACTGGGTAACCGGGGTGGTGGTCCCTCTTTTTAAGAAAGGGGATCGGAGGGTGTGTTCCAACTATAGGGGCATCACACTCCTCAGCCTCCCACGGAAAGTCTATTCCAAAGTACTGGAGAGGAGAGTCCAACCATTAGTTGAACCTCGGATACAGGAGGAGCAATGCGGGTTTCGTCCTAGTCATGGAACAATGGACCAGCTCTATACCCTCCACAGGGTGCTCTGGCAGTATGGGGTCCGTGGCCCTCTGTTAAGGGCTGTTCGGTCTCTATATGACCGGAGCAGGAGCTTGGTTCGCATTGCCAGCTGTAAGTCAGATCTGTACCCAGTGTATGTTGGACTCTGACAGGGCTGTCCTTTGTAACCGGTTTTCTTCATTGTTTTGATGGACAGAATTTCTAGGCGCAGCCAAGGGGCTGGAGGGAGTCCGGTTTGGGGACCACAGGATTTCATCTTTTTTAAACAAGAGAAAGCTCAACAAAGAGAAAATTACATTAATTCATTGTCTACCGCTTATCCGAACTATTCTCGGGTCACGGGGAGCCTGTGCCCATCTCAGGCGTCACTGGGCACCAAGGCAGGATACACCCTGGACAGAGTGCCAACCCATTACAGGGCACACACACACTACAGACAATTTAGAGATGCCAATCAACCTACCATGCATGTCTTTGGATTGGGGGAGGAAACTGGAGTACCCAGAGGAAACCCCCGAGGCACGGGGAGAACATGCAAACTCCACACACACGGCGGAGGTGGGAATCAAACTCCTGACTCTGGAGGTGTGAGGCAGACATGCTAACCACTAAGCCACCGTGCCCCCAAGAGAAAATTACAATTATAAACAATTACATACAATTACATACAATTATAAACAATTAATTATAAACAACACACACATACATTAGGTAAAATATATTGCACATTTGTAAATGACTGTTATCTTAATCCACATTTAAAAACAAGAAATAGAGAAAAGCCTCAGGCAATAAAGTTCCCTTACAAATAAAATTCCTTTAATTTTAGCTTTTTGACTGTAGCAGGTCTAACTGAAAATGGGTTGTTATTATTGTTGGCATTTTATTCTTGGGGATAAAAAAAATGTGAATAAAAACAATATTATTAAAGTTAAAAGAAAGAAGCATAAAAAGAAAGCTACATGATTACATAATCAAGTCAATGAGCTTTCTTTTATCATTTCGACCATTAAGAGCTGTATGCAGTACACAAACAATGCAGGACTAAAGACAGTGCAAACACACAAAACAATACACTACAGGACAGATGCATGAAATAGCACTGACCAGTGTACAGTCTGTCCAGTGTGCAAAACAGTTTAAAATAGCATTTTAAAATCTAAAAATGTAATGTGCAAAAAATTGCATGAGATAAAAGACAGGGATCTCAGACGTAGAAGACAGAAGAAGACAGATGTGTATGTAGTGGATGTGTAAGTAGGTGGGTGGAACAGCAAGGAGGAAATATACGCTTAGTTTAGCATGTAGAGGACTCAAGCACCAGCAACATCCTGAACTTCGAGCCCTGAAGAACAACGCTGCAGAGATGAAGGGAAAGAGAGGGAAGATTTGATTTATTATACAAAGGACAATGTGGAGGAGAGTGAGGGAGAATTAGTTAGTGGTGCTTTACTTTCTTTAAGGTGGCTGATGATGTAGTTAATATGAGCTCGAGGTCTTTAGGTGCATCAGAAAGTCAAGTAGTGCAGGAGGAGGCTGTGTGTGTGTGTTTGTGTGCGTGGATCAACAGCATAACAACGGCGCCATCAGATGATATTGCAGACGGGGAACATGTACAATACTAAACAAACAACGGCAGGTCAAGAACCTAGACACCATCATAGGCAACAACAAAGAACAAATTGTTGTCTGTCCTAAAGAGAAAAGCCTGGAACCGGTAGAGGAGGTCAAAAATTGTTTTCGAGTCGGTGCAAGAGTACCTTATGGGCTAATTTATCAAAAGCAGCAGTCAGGTTAAAAACAACGAGCAAACCAAAGTCAACAAGTCATTTGTAATCATGACAACAGCAGTTTCAGGAATGTATATAAATATTGTTTTACTTCATCCCTGAACTAATCAAACAGGTTGTTGGAGGAAAAGTGTTATTGCTTTTGGGTGTGAAGAAAAAGGAAGAACAGAAACAGATTGATTGCTAAACTTGCAGTGACAGGAAAACCCCGCCACACCTCCTTAGACTGCGCATATAAATAAATAAGAATGAATAGAAATAAGAAATAAACAAAATAAGGATATAAAACAAGAAGAAAAGAAAAGGAAATGGTGTGCAATTCTGTTAGATGTAGTAATGGAAAGTAAAGTGCAGTTGCGTTACATGTAGTAACAATAAAAGTGCAGTGTGCATGATGTCAGTGTCTTTATTGACTCCTGAGGGATCTGTAACACGGACATGTCCATGCTGAGGAGTCTGATGGCCCGAGCTTCTCCTGAGCCTCTCAGATTTATCCATCAGACCACAGAAGCGCTTGATTTAAAATCATATGTAATCTACGTTCACTGAACGTAAACAGTTTATATTTTTACACCCAGGAAACTAATATTGCTGCTTAGGGCACTTACAAATACCCAGATCTATTCAACTTCTCGAGGAATTCAGGCTGGAAAAAATGTCATTTGGAAATATGAGGAGAGAAAACGTGTTCTTTCTGCAGAGAGTAAACAAATCAGACTAACTGAAGTCTGAAAACCGAAAACTGACATATTTAATGTTTATTTAAAATTACTGTCGAAATATCTTCTAAAACAGCCGACATTTAACAACATTAGCTCTGTTTCAGCAACCACAGCATCCTCTAAAAAAAAAAAATTTGCATAGCAGACAAGACCGATTCACCGAGCTTATATTATTACCTCAAAAACACTTGAACTAACCTGAACGTGTAACTCATTCTGCAAATTCCATATTGTATTGTACTGAGAAAGTCTTCGAAATATGAATTTGGCCCAAACACAAAAGATTGTCATTAGAATCATCTATGGCATGTACTAATACACATTTTTCAGTCTGGGCGTGTTTGCAATGTTTCTTGTTACAGCATACTTTGGTTCATATTTCTAGACCAGGATAAGAGCAGACTGGGAAAAAAAACATATACAGAAAACTGACTAAGTTGACTTAGTGACTTATTTTATTCCATCTTTCTTTTTAAAAGAGAAAAACATCTCCTGACAAATAAAATTTCTTTCATTAAAAAAAAAAAAAAAAAAAAAAAAATTTTTTTAATAAAAAAATAGTCTCTCAATGGCTGACTGTAACAGGTCTCTGATTTATTACTATTTACACATTTTTTATTACTATAAATGACTAAGTTCATAAGAGACTAGCTACTATAATTACTATAGTAATTTATTACTATTTTTGACATTTTAGACTAAAATTTCGACTAAATATTCTCCTCTGCTTTAGGTCCTGCTTTAGCTCAGCTACTTTTTTTTTTTAGTGTTTCTCTCCATACATTATCAAGGATTTTTCTAATTAAAATTAAAGCTACATGTATATATTTATCCATTAGCGATGGGGTTGGGGTGAGTGTCCAATGCTGGGACAGACTGGAGAAGCCATCCAAGTGGAACAAGCCCCATTCACATGGCGTAATCTGATTCAGAAAGCTGTCTATCCCCCGAGAACCCTCACAGCGGCCTGGCTTCATCTCAGTGACTGAATGCCTCTTTAAATCCACCGAGATCTGCAGGAGAGTCATATTACGCATTTGCACATCCACAAAAACAAAGCGATGCAATTCGTTGCTCTCCGACTGGCCGAGACAGACACTACAAAACCACTGTGATTAGCCATAAGAGTGCGCTTTTATCCCAGAGTCTGGTTACACAGCCTGGAGAGATGAGGTATACTCTAAAAAGCAAAGCAAGCAAGAGAGAGAGAGAGAGAGAGAGAGAGAGAGAGAGAGAGAGAGAGAGAGAGAGAGAGAGAGAGAGAGAGAGAGAGAGAGAGAGAGAGAGAGAGAGAGAAGCAAGCAGTTGGAGTATTGTGGGCTGGATAGACAGACATTTTCCCAAAGGGTTCATCAAGTTAAAGCAGTATTGATGCCCACTGACCATCTCTGCTCTTTCTATCCACTCTCTGTAACTGAAGATACTCCCAGCACATCCATATGTTAAGCTGAGACTCTTCAGTAAAGAGCTAATTCTTGTCTATCTTTGAGAAACAGCTTCTCACTACCCTGTCATTGTTCTCTCTCTCTCTCTCTCTCTCTCTCTCTCTCTCTCTCTCTACTCCTCTCTCTCTCTCTCTCTCTCTCTCTCTCTCTCTCTCTCTCTCTTCCTCTCTCTCCTCCTCTCTCTCCCATTGTTATAGACAACGTAGTCCATGGAATGGTTGAGGGAAATTAGACTCCAGTAAATCGACCAAATGGGCTTAAACACAACACTGTCAGCTCACATCTTGTCTTGTTGGGAATATTTTTGTTAACTTTTTTTTTTTTTACTACTTTGTTAGTGTAAATAATTCCAGGCTGTTATTTGGTCTTTTACTAGGCTGGAGAGATATGCTGAAGTAATAAGCAGCAGTAAGACTTTTACATTATAGTTAAGAACGCACTCTTAACATGCAACTGTACAAGAATATTTGTCTAACAATAAGAATATTGCAATAACCTAAGCTTAGGGGTAACTACAGCATGAGCATGATCCTATTTTACTGCATTATTTAATAACATTATGTCTGAGAAAAATATAAAACAATATATAAACCAAATATAAATGAAATATGCTACAGATACAAAATGTATACAAATGTACAAAAAAGGTGCTAGAGAATTAAGACCATATTGCACATAGCATGATTTAGGAATGAGTACATCAGAGGGACAGCTCATGTTGGACATTTGGGTGGACAAAGTTAGGGAGGCCAGATTAAGATGGTTTGGACATGTTCAGAGGAGGGAGAGTGAGTATATTGGTAGGAGAATGTTGGACATGGAGCTGCCAGGCAGGAGGCAAAGAGGAAGGCCAAAGAGGAGGTATATGGATGGAATTAATGAGGATATGAAGCTAGTGGGTGCAAGTGTTGAGGATGCAGAAGATAGGGATAGGTGGAGAGAGATGATTCGCTGTGGCGACCCCTGAAGGGGAAAAGCTGAAAGAAGAAGAAGAAGAGGAAGAAGATTGCACATAGCATGATATTAACATACATATTATAAATATTGTGAATTGGGATAGAGATAGTTATTTAGTCCTGTCATAAAAACAAGAAACACATTCCCGAGCGAACTGGATACAATCCCTAAGATCACTAAAAAATGGCCTCCTATGATCCATATATCTATAGAACCTGCAGTGATTTCAGATCACCACTTGCACATCTCAGCAGGTGAGTGTCTATCACATGCTCTTAGTTATTTTACATTCACACAGCTCACTGGGATGATGCCAGTGCACACTATGCCACTTGCAAATACACAGCTCTACAATATGATCCATATTTATCTGTTTGACTGACAACTGTGTACATCTTTAACACTAATATGAATAGCTATCCTTGAAAATTTTGCTTAGATAAGACCCTAAGATCATTTGCAATATATACATGACGCCTGGTATAAAGCTAACTACAGTTGCTGGCGTGCTTAAAAGCTTACAAATGAGACAATTTCAAGCTACAAACAAGCTTAATATTCTTATATTTGAAACATACAAGATGTTAGATAGATTGTGTGATGCCGAGTGGATTGCCGACTCTAAAAATGGCTCCAAGTGTGTAAATAGTTCCATTCCCTCATCATGTTCCCAGTGTTCCCAATCCAGAGTGACGCAGGATAAAGGCGGTTACTGGTTGAATGAAAGAAATGTTATTATCTTTAGATTATGAGAAACTGAAAGTAAATAGAAACTGAGAATACATATGAAAGCGAAGTTTAGCAATTAAGCAAATTTTGTGAGCATGACATGTACATAAGCAGGGTGAAAGGAACCAAATGGCTGCTTTTATCATGCTACACTAGTTACATCTCTGATGATATATCGCTTGTTAATGATTTTATCGGAAGTACAATATCATGTAAGTAAACAATATTTAACATTAGTTGGAACTGGACATGCTGCATGGAAAATTCGATTAGCTACTGGATCTGATGTTAGTCAAACCTGCCAGCAAGCTAACTGATTAGAACAAGAGATCAACAAAATTGATCTCAACATGATTTTCTCTACTCAAAAATGGAGTTCATGCTTTTACGGCATTTTAGAGGCTTTGCTTACCGATGTCGGTTCATCCTCCGTACTGCAGATAGGTGGATTATCCATCTTCAAAAATGATAGCACTTGAGAAGGTCACTGCAGATGATGAATGAGCATGATTCTTCATAGCTTTTTTTATTATTACTGATGAACTCAAATGAGTGCTAAACTGAAGGGTAAATTCAATGTGTGTCACCTGGTTTTGCATTTGAATAAATGTGTTCAGAGGTTAAAGCAAGAAAAAAATGCAGAACCCAAGAGCCAGAGCCTTGTCCAAGGAAATGCGCTGGGCCTTCTACACAGCCTTGTTACTCACTTGAGATTATTTACATTTACAAATATCGTCGAGTCAGTCGGCTAAGACCTGAGGCAAGGATGATGTGTGTTCTTACAATCCTCCTAAAGACAATAATTTCAATATAAAAACTGATTTAATATGCCTGTATTTGTTTTAGAATTATGACACAATGAAGCATATTAGCTACCACAGCTCAGGTTACTGAGTGTGTCTGTGTGTGTTGGTGTGTCTGTGGAGTTTTTTCATGTGTTCCCCATACATGAATTGCTTTTTTTTCTGTGTTCTCCGGTTTCATTTCACACTTGTTGGTTAGCAGAGTAAACAATATTAAAAAAAAAATTTCCACCCATGAAAATTTCCATGCGGCTGCTCCCTGTTTGGGGTCGCCACAGCGGACCAACACAACTTGGCACAGGTTTTACGCTGGATGCCCTTCCTGACACAACCCTCCCATTTTTCGGTGCTTGGGACTGGCACTGCACCCAGTGGTTGGGGTTTGGGCATTGGCTGGGAATCGAACCTGGGCTTTCCGCATGGTGGGCGAGGGTTAGGGTTAGGGGTTAGGGTTAGGGTTAGGGGTTAGCTACACAGCTACACTGAATTCTTGGAGTTTGTAGTTCCTTATAGGCTACACTGAATTCTGGGAGTTTGTAGTTCCCTGTAGGCTACACTGAATTCTGGGAGTTTGTAGTTCCCTGTAGGCTACACTGAATTCTGGGAGTTTGTAGTTCCTTGTAGGCTACAATGAATTCTGGGAGTTTGTAGTTCCCTGTAGGCTACACTGAATTCTGGGAGTTTGTAGTTCCCTGTAGGCTACACTTAATTCGGGGAGTTTGTAGTTCCCTGTAGGCTACACTGAATTCTGGGAGTTTGTAGTTCCCTGTAGGCTACACTGAATTCTGGGAGTTTGTAGTTCCCTGTAGGCTACACTGAATTCTGGCAGTTTGTAGTTCCCTGTAGGCTACACTGAATTCTGGGAGTTTTTCTTTCCCTGTAGGCTACACTGAATTCTGTGAAGTGTAGTTCAATTCCAGCTTGGACAAATGAAGCTGGAAACAAAAAAACTTGTAGTGCTGAGCAGTTGAACTCCTGATAGCCAGCATGACATCACAGAAATACACATATTTAAACAAGTCGTAAAGCACATGGCTGAATTTCCTTCATGTGGTTCTGTCTATCAGGTATATTAATATCAGGGCATTTGCGTCATAAGAAGTGATTAGAGAAAAGGAAATAATATGAAACAAATGGAAGTCATATGATAAGCTATGATTCATTGCACAGGGCCTGTTTCTCGAAGTTTCAAACAATTGGAGTGAATTCGGCTGTTAGACCAGCTCTTGACGGCCAGTCCCGGTGAATGTGTGAAATCTCCCACTTTGCACCCAGACTTTCCGGGATTGGCTCCAGATCCGCCAGGACCCTGACCCTGATAAGAACAAACAAACAGTGAATAACGATAAGGCAACAAAGGAGAACTGAAATTTGTGTAAACAGGCTCACACTCACAGTAACACACTTGTGAACACACTTCATGAGCTCTAGAGAAATGCAATTAGAGTAAAGCTTCCGTGGGACATTTTATGCCTTGTTGTTGTTGTTTTTGTTTTAAAATACGTTATACTGCCAGAAATATGCAGACCATCACAGGCTTATTTGGCTCTTTCCCAAACTGCTGCTAGGAAATTGGAAGCACACAATTAGGTACAATGTCTCTGTATACATTACCATGAAGAGTTCCCTTCACTGGAACCTGCTCCTTCATAACAATGCCACAAAGCGAGCTCCATAAAGACATGGTTTATCAAGATAGGGGATGTTCAAAAAGTACATATTCCTATGATGGTCAGACGTCAATATACTTTGAGTCATATAGTGTTTGTTTAATACAGAACTGCAAAAAACAAGAGCATTCATAACAAGCTAAGGAGTTAGCAAATATTCAGCTACACAACATTCTCTAAGCTATATAAAACTACAAACTACCGAAGGATTAATATAATCCTTCCATCTATTTATCCGTCTGTGTGTTGTCTTTTATTTCTGTTTTAGTTTGTTACACAGTGAAAATGTTGTCAAAGTTTGGCATCTGTTGCAGAACTGCTCTCTCGCTCTCTCGCTCTCTCCATCCATCCATCCATCCATCCATCAAGTTAAATGAGCTATAATTCTGGCTTTGAGAGCTCAATATAAGTATAAAGTTATGGAAAGGTTTACATACAATCCTATGAAACTGCCAGTAGTGAAAGCATTGCATTGTTAAAGCCACCTTTATCTCTTACCTTCTAGCTCATTTGCTTAGCCAGGCAATTCTTTCCATAACAACGAGCTTTACACTTGACCTAAACCAGCGCACATATGTAAATCTCTCTTCATGCCACTCTATCTTCTACTGTTCTCGCCTACAGATCAGTAGCAAAAAACCCTCCTCCCTCCATCCCCAAAATCCACACACATTCTCTCTTCATCTCACACTCCCACACGCTGACCTGCACACATTGTGATGTGCAGCAACGCTGGAGGAAACACTGCGTTTATCACACGGCTGTGTGTTTCTGTGAGTGTGTAGAACCATCTCTAAAGAGTTTTCAAAGCTATGAATATCAAAGGTGGGTAGAAGAGCCAAAAATGTATGTATTGAAAAAAATAGCCATTACACAGAATCAGACTTATACAGCAGAGTCACCAGGCTTGATAATGAGATAAGTTAATAGGAGATGACAGTAGATGATATCAAAGGAGATGATAATTATTTCTGCATTATACCAAATAACCCATTAAACACCTAACTGTAAAAATTTGTTGAGTTGCCTTTAAAAGGTATTAATAGCAGCACCTGAGCAGCACAAAAAGTATGGTTTTACTTTTACACCTACAATTTTCTTTAATTTTGAATGGGAAATCACAATCAAATGTTTTTAGGTGTTACCTACCTTTTCTAAGACATGTAAACACTACAGGAACAACAATGGCTAAATAACAAAATATCAATAAGAATTCAAATTTCAATTAAGTGTATAAACAGTAGGGGCATTGGTGGCTCAGTGGTAGGTTTCTCGCCTATCATGTGGAAGGCCCGGGTTCGATTCCCAGCCAATGCCTCAACCCCAGCCACTGGATGCAGTGCCAGTTTTTGGGGGGCATGGTAGCTTAGTGGTTAGCACGTTTGCCTCACACCTCCAGGGTTGGGGGTTCGATTCCCGCCTCCGCCGTGTGTGTGGAGTTTGCATGTTCTCCCCGTGCCTTGGGGGTTTCCTCCGGGTACTCCGGTTTCCTCCCCCGGTCCAAAGACATGCATTGTAGGTTGATTGGCATCTCTAAATTGTCCGTAGTGAGTGAGAGTGTGTGTGTGCCCTGCGATGGGTTGGCACTCCATCCAGGGTGTATCCTGCCTTGATGCCCAATGATGCCTGAGATAGGCACAGGCTCCCCGTGACCCGAGTGTAGATGAGATAAGCGGTAGACAATGAATGAATGAATGTATAAACAGTTGTGAAATTCAATTCAACAGAATTTTTCCAATATCAGTTATCTTTCTTCAGAAAATAACCCAACAGGGGTAATGAGGTTAGCTGACTGTTCAGGCCTGCCGTCACGTTGACCAAAAAATAAATGAAAGTCAGTCTTGAGGGGAAAAAAGTTTGTCAATTCACGCTGTTCTTTCAACGCAGTTTTGTTCATCCAGGAGGAAAGGAACAAACACCATTCAACTCAACAAATCTGCTGAAATCCGTTGTTTTAGTAATTCGCTGAGTGGCTCGCCATCACAGGACACGCCATGGTATCTGTCAGTGTTGTCGCCGACTCCACGCTCAAACACTGAACTCCTTCAATATCCTCCGTAAAACAGAGGACGGTGTCTCCCGTATCTCTATCGTCTTTCTTTACCAAACCTTCTGTTTAGTTATAACCGTATCTTTTTCTTTTTATTTCTTTGCTCACAAATCCTAAATCAAAACCAACCGCGCTTCTCTCGCCTCTTACCCCTCACTCCTTTTTTCTTCTTCCCCACATCACATGACTCTCTTTTCTTTTTCTCTGATTCGTTGAACCCTCAACTCTTGAATAAAAGGGACATTACAACATTATAACAAAACATTTCTTATATCAACATGGAAAAGGGAAAAAAAGAAAGAAAAACATCACACTATTCTTATATTTACACCAAAAGTAAAAGAAAATCATTCAAATGTTCTATATAACAAAAATTGGATTTTTTCCCTTAATCATTCATTTATTCGTTTAAATTCTCCCTAGCTCTATTTTTTCCTATTTATATCCTGTTTATAGTAACCCTAGGGTTAGATAAACACAAAAAGTTATCCTGATGAAACTTGAAGCTCATTAAGCTGACAGCTTGATGCTCATTAAATTGAGAGCAGGCAGTGAACCAGCATAACACACAGTTATAACACACTATATATTTATTTATTTATATAACATATATAAATATTTTCACACCTCATATATAAATATTCATTCATTGTCTACCGCTTATCCGATCTACTCTCGGGTCACGGGGAGCCTGTACCTATCTCAGGCATCATTGGGCATCAAAGCAGGATACACCCTGGATGGAGTGCCAACCCATCACAGGGCGTGCGCACACACACACACACACACTTTAGAGATGCCAATCAACCTACAATGCATGTCTTTGGACCGGGGGAGGAAACCCTCAGAGACACAGGGAGAACATGCAAACTCCACACACACATGGAGAAGGCAGGAATCGAACCCCCAATCCTGGAGGTGTGAGGCAAATGTGCTAACCCACTAAGCTACTAAGCCACCGTGTCCCCTTTATATAAATATGTACACATCATATTTAAACACAGCTCATTTATAAATACATCAATGTGGCTGAAATCTCATACCATCATCATTTTAAGGCTGGAAAGTCAGAAAGGTTTATGTTTTATTTTTTTTACTCATTTTCACCATTGTAGCTTGGTAACTTGAATGAATGAAGAGTAGCACTGGAGCTATTTTATACCGATTTCAAAGTTTTGAAAAAGTGTTGAAAAGTTTTTTTCAAAAACAGAGAGAGTCTGCTCGTGAACGTATTATGAAAAAAACGTACTGCATTCAGTTGAGAGAAAAGGAAAAGGTGGAGTCATGTAACGTATCAACTAATCATAAACTCATGAGATGTGAGAGTAAACAAAACAAAGCAAACAAAGCATAGCAAACTGAACATGAGGAAAAAATAAAAAATGTCTGTCAGGTAGCGTTTTGGACCTGAAAAAGCAGCTGAGTTTATGATCTTAAATTGAACTTCTTACAAAATTCAAGAGAGTTTAATCTTTATCAGAGATTTAGAGTATAATGATCCGAATGTTAATTCAAGCTTCACTCACAATCCCACCCTGACCTGAATTTGCGACATGCATCATCAGATCTCCTTTCCATGCATTTTACAACACAAACGTCATGAATCAGGTTTTTCGATTGTCTCTGCTGGAATTATATAAAGCTTTGAGTTTACATTCATGGCATTTGGCAGAAGCCCTTATTCAGATCCGCTTATTTTTATCTCACTTATACAACTGAGCAGTTGACTCACAACAGATCATGATCATTAGTCCAAAGTCTTAACCACTGAGCTTGCACATCTGTCATGTTTATGACCTTGAATTTTTCCATCTCACCTAAGTCCAACAAGACCTAACCCTTAACCTAAACCTAGGGTGTTCTAGTCTGTATTCTAAATAATCCTACTTTTAATCCTGACCCTAAAACCATACACGCAACCTCTCTCCTCGTTCTCTTTGCTTTCATCAAGTCTCATCCTGACATCTGAGAGCTTGCAGGTCAGTGAACTCTAAGACTAAATTAGAAATGAGGTTACATTCCAGAAATGGCTGCTTTAATTCTCTGTGTGCTTGTTAGCGACCTGCTGTGCCGGTTCTGTCGAGACTGTACATTCTGTCTGAAGGCAGAAGGATGTGTCTCGGGAGACGAGGAAGTTTCTATTGCTTTACCTCCTGCTCCTTTCAATTAGGTGCTAATGAGCACCACTGATTCTCTGTCGTCTGTTTGAAGTTTGTTGCATTAAAAGAAATGAGGCACATTTTCTCCTCCTCTTCTGTTAGCCGTGCTCCTTTTCTGTCACAGACCACACACACACACGCACGCGCCCCACACACACACACACAC
>JAUCMX010000005.1:14252261-14297261 GCA_033459395.1 Hemibagrus guttatus | reverse complement strand
CACTATTGGTCACCTTCTTACCAATCAGCATTCAGAATTACATGTGTTATGTTTTTGGATGTTCCTACCAAACCATGATGATGATGATGATGATGATGATGGTGATAAAAACGATTACAGATGCTTGAAGTAGTGAGAAGCCTTTCCCACACTGCAGAACCTCTACACAAACAACAAAAATTTTAAAGGAAAAAGCACCTGTATTGAATGAACTTCACAGGATTGTAACAGTGAATTTAACACCACAGGTGTTTAACACCCGGGATTTTTCCAAAGCTTTCCGTCTGACATTAGAGAGTAACTGAATGCTGTAAATGCTGCTTAAGCTGAAAAGGATCTTTGTGGGACTAACGATGGTTAATGAAACCTTAAAAAAAAGTGACAAAGTCATGCTTCCATCCTGCTAATGAAAAGTAGATTATGATGTTTGGGTTGAACTCTGCTGGCTTTGTGTGTTTATGTGGCAAACAGGAATATTTGGTGTGGATCTCGTAATGATGTAATAAATATAACACCTACATTACTGCACCTGATTCAGCACTTCCTCTCAGCTCTCTGCTTCACAAATACACTTCAGATTTTGGTGTTTGCCTTTTATTAAGAATTCACATATTTAGTCATTTAAATCCCGCAAATATATGTACGGAGAAAACACTTCAACATGAAAAATATATGCATAAAAATGTTATTACTAAATTCATATAAATATTAAAGGGTGATTGTAAGTCATGCTTGAATGATGCAATCACATTAGGTGCTCACACCATTAGCATACAGACACTTTCAACAAAATGCTGTAGAAACAATGTCAGCAATCCGTGCCATTGTTAGTGGTGTTTGCGATTCTGTTCCAAACACACATTGCTATTGTCGCTGAACTTCACACACACTTTCAAATATACAATACAACTTCAAAATAATCTTGCGTTGCTCGAAAGTCAAGCGTGACATAATTTTATTGGGCTCTCTTCTGATGGGCAAAAGTGACTAACTGACATCTTTAGAGTAAACATAATACTACACATAATTCAATTCGAGTTTTTAAAAAAAGGGAAGCAACTGTTGAAGTGTGTATACATTTTTCTATTAAATAATTCCCTAAATTATTTACCTGTACTGTTTGTTTGAAAGTAGATATTTTGAGGCACTGGCAACTCTCCCCTTAATTTAAATCTATTATTTTATAAAAGTTTTTTAAATTTGGCTTTTCTGGAAATAATCCATGACATGCTGCCGTGATACAGTGTGACATAAATGATTCTCGATAACAATACACCTGCAAAGTGTTTACTGGTGTCACCCCACAGCAACCTGACCAGCTATGATGAGCGTGTGACGTTTTCAGTCATCAGACATGTACGATGTGTTTGTGTGGTTGCACAGAAACGTGTTAAAAAATTTTAAATCTTTTGTATATATATTTTTTTAAATTATAGATTAAAATAAAGCTGAAAATAAAGCCATTTTTTAGCTCTTTAATGAGATTAAGAGATTAAGGAAAATCAGATAGAACCTTGTAAAACTGTAAACAGTAACTGAAGTGACTAACAGGACACCACACACCACTTTAACAGCAAAAAGCACTGCTCTTTATATCTCCCCAGTCTTGAACGTACTGTATCTGTACACTGCCTATGTACATGACATTCACGATGCTACACACATTACATTGTGACACACTATGCAATATCTACTGAGTATACTGTGTATCCCATGCCATTATGATTGTCACTATTAGTCTGTTACGTTCCCGCACTAGGCTTGTGTCTCGGAGGGGTGCAGGAACAGTAACCGCGGTTGGTGTGGGAGTGTAGAGGAGAAGGAAAATAGATTGGAAGAGGAAAGATGGGATTTAACTTTTATTGTAAAACATGGGAACAACCAGACACAAAGCAACAGAAATACAAACAAGGGTCTAGACTCAACGTGGTAAGAGAACATGGGCAGTGCCAAAGAAAAGAACATAAGAAAACGGAGGTCTACTCTATGCTGTATTTTTAGATGCTAATCTGTCTAACACCACTACCCAACTACACTGGTCTAAGCTAATCCAAAAATACAGGGGGTGGCACCTGCCCCATAACCTAGGGTGTCTATATAGTGGGCATACCTATGTGGTGAAATGTAGGTGTGCGCACATTCCTACCGGTTCTCAAACACACGTGAGCTAGTTGAACACAGAAGGACTAGTGGTTTCCCCACAGGCTAGCACAACTAGCAGAGGTAGCAAAGCTAACAAAAAGTAGGCTCTCTTACCTATGGTAAGATATTCAAAGACACCATAGTAAAGACATAAATAACCATATTCACATCAAAGGAGAACCACAAAAGGGAACAAAGAAAAAAAAAAAGCAAAAGGGGTTTGAGACTTCACGAAGAGTTGCTTATATGCCCCTGGTCCGGTTCCTGCTCCTGATTCATCCAAGTGAGTTGCCCCAGGCAGTTGTGATTGGCAGGACTTCAGAAAACAGAAACAGCAGAGGAACCGAGAGAAACAAAGAGGGGGGAGAACCAAACCAGTAGCAACTCTGGCACGTAACACTGTACATACTGCACAATAATGCAACATATATATATATATATATATATATATATATATATATATATATATATATATATATATATATATAAAAATATTTTTATTTTTAATAATATATGTTATTATTATATATATATATATATATATATATATATATATATTTTTTTTTTTTTTTTTTTTTTTTATTAGTAGTATTTTTTATTTTTATTTTTTTTATTTTCCTCTCTTAATTTTAATTTCAACTGTATTTAATTTCACTTGTCAGAGTGTTTGCACATTTACTACTGCAAAGTCTGGAGTTTAGTGCAGCACTAAAGAATTTCACTCACTTCTACACTTGTGTTGATGATGATGTGACGACAAAGAGATATGATTTGATTTGATCTCACAGAATAATAATGTTGAAAAATCCACTTTCTAAATGTTTAAAATGTCCATGATGTAAATGTGACCTTATAGTGTAGATCCTGTCAAGCTGTGAATATAAAATTCAGGAGGTTTGCTCATTCAAATGTCAAAACTGTGACATCTCATATCTGAAAAGCTTTTTTTTCCCTGAAGCTCACAATATCAGGGAAGTGTTGTCTTTATGATATGTGAGATTATTTGCTGCTTTTCTGTAATAAAACTTTTAACCCAGATATTACTTCATTAAGTTCACAATACAATTTTTATTTTATTCTAAATAATTATACAGTGGAACCTTGGCAACTGGATTCGTTCTGGAGGCGAGCTCTTAAGGCGAAAATGTGTATTGCGGAAAAAACAAATTTTTCCATAAGAAATAATGTAAATGCAGATAATCTGTTCCACCCAAAAATATGACCAATAGAAGCAAATGTAAACTGTAGGGGCTTGCTGACCCAAGCCAAGCGTTCCACGTCAAGGATCCTCACAGGAACTCGTGCCACCGAGCTTGGGCTACAAATAGAACAGACAGTCCATGCCACCGATCTGTCAACAAAAAAATGCCCGAAAAATAACCTAGCTTTTGAGCGCATGCCAAAGACAGCTTTGTTTAAAAAATTTTTTTGCAAACTCGCTACGGTTGGCTTCTCTTGGCTTACTACTGACGCAAACCAGTTTTGAATGGCTCCCATTTGGGTTCGGAAAATGCTTCTTTTGCTGATGCAAATTTCCTGCAAAATTTTAATTCTTTAGAAAAATTTGTAAGCGAGCGCATTCCTATGCCGAGGTTTCTCAAATTTTTGTCCATTGTTAAAAGTGCTATACCAGTAAAACTGAACTGAAATTGAATTCTGACTAATCACCTAAGTATGAATTATAACGTGAATGCAAATGATTACAAGAGCCACATTTTTCAATTATAATGACTTTATTCTCTTTACATATCAACACATAATCGTTAAATCTGATTGTCAGAAGCATCTTGTTTAAAGCTCCTGGTCAAAATAAACATGAAGAATGAAAATGAACTCGGAACAAATCCAGTGTCCGTTGACGAAAGCTTTACGCACGACACAGTCGCGTCTCGTTTTTAACATCCCTCTGATAGGATGAACAGTAGCACAGAACAGAAAGAACCCTTTTAAGAGCTGAGAACCGTTTCTGAAAATCCCAAAGCAGCATGATGAATTGCCAAAACCTACCATTCCTGTACAGTACGATTTCACTGAGTGTTTTTCAATCAATTCACAAAATTTCATGAATTAAAGAAAGCAGGTCACATCTTCCAGCTTGAGCAGCTGATGATGGGTATCTGTTTAAAACACTATATTACTCCAAAAAAAAAAAGGATCTATCTATGTATGTATGTAATAATTCATAATACAAGAGCACTTATTAAGATGATAAGGAATCTCAGATCTTGAAGATCCCTCTATGTTTCAAGTTGTTTCTGAGCCCTGGTTTATCTTGTCTATCTCTCTCTCTTTCTCTCTCTCTCTCCTACTCCGTGTGAGACGGATAAGATGCACAGTTCCGAGTGTGAAAGCGAAGTGTGAACTGGTTGCTGTGTTTGTGTGTGTGTGTGTGTGTGTGTGTGTGTGTGTGTGTGTGTGTGTGTGTGTGTGTGTGAGTGAGATAAACAAGTGTTTGTCGGTAAAGTCTGTCATGCCTTGGATGACTCACAGAGAGACAGGAATCTCCCCTAAACATCAATACTTTGCTACTAACCTAAATGAAAGAGGAGATGAAAGATGGATATGTGTGTGTATGTGTGTGTACACGTATTAGAATAACTGATATGTATCCATCATCAATTGTTCTCACTGACTAATCTATTTTTGACTTAGCTCTCACCTAACTAACAGCTCACGATGCTCTTAATTTTTTAACACCAGCATACACACCTGTGGAAGATTAGAAATGGACTCATCATGTAAGATACGCAGCTCATTTGTCATGGGCATGTCTCATTTGCATATTTGCATGTAAAAGATGTTTTGATTCAGGGTATAGTGTAGGCATAGTGTCTGTTAGTTATTAGAGGCTTAAATTAACAGAATGTAGAAAGGCTGTTGAAGCTGGAATGCTGCGAAAGCTTGTCGTTTGCAGCATAATAAAAAGGAAATAAGTCTAGACTCTGTAGATACTGCTTAGTATATAATAATAATAATAATAATAATAATAATAATAATAATAATAATAATAATAACAATAATAATAACAATAATAATAATAATAATAATAATAATAATAATAATAATAATAATAATAATAACAACAACAATAATAATAATAATAACAATAACAATAACAATAACAATAATAATGACCTGTCTCAAGTACAGTGAAAGAAAATGGATGACTTCGGAATATTATTGTTGCAATGCAAAATGACACTTCTTGGGTACACACACACACACAGTTTTTCCAGTGGTACTCAGATGAAACACTCATGTTTAAATGCCTGTTGTCAAAAAAACAAACAAACCTGAAAGCATTCGAATCACATACCGGCATCATAACAGAATGTCAGCAATTCGTACAGCTTGAGTATTAAATATAAATTATAAATTACATCCCGTACATTTGCCACGAGGACAGCTTTATTGGTGAGACTCTCAGCAGCTGTATGTAATCTTACAGCAGTGTGCAAGCACAGTGCCTATTACGCTGTACTACCTGTCATGAGGAAAGTTTCAAGGTCACTGTGTTACTGCAAATTGCTTCCCGAACTAGCGAGTCTTTCCCAGTAGCATGACAGTCCATTTTCTCATATCTTAACTTTTTTCCCCTGTCCCTCATTAATTCTTTCTGCTGTCCTCTGCTCTGCGCTGAGCCGATCAGCCTGCTTAAAGACTGCCACCCAAGCAGCATCCCCAGAAGCTTAAATAATAAAACATTTACATGATTTTCACCCTATACGACGTCACAGACATCGTTCAAGAACTCGTCGAGTTTATTTGTTAATTTGACTCCCCTTTCTAAAAGGTCCAGTTAGTGAAATTCAAGTCAGAATGCTTTTCTCCTTCCATTGTATGTAATTAAATAATGTATTCAGGACAAACACAGGCTCTGTGATGCCCCAGATTCTTTACACTGAAAAAAAAAAGACAAAAGACATGGATCACAACATCCAACTAATCAGGACATGGAAATCAGCCATACTGCCTGTCAGTTCATTATGCAGCACTTCTATCACAAGCATTTAGGCATTACAGCCTGGACAGCAGACATGTCTATGTCCTAGGGTGCAGCTTAGCAGGAAACGTGGATGAGAAACCTCTACCTCCGGCTATTCTCTTCTAAATTTGCTAACTGTCCCTTTAATAGGAGCAAGAGTTTTGTTTTCAAATACCTCTCATGCCTACTCCAGGTACTACCCTGAAGCCACGTTATTGCCGAATGCCAAAGGTAAACCTACAGATAAACACCTCTTCCCTCGAGAGACCCAATAAACGAAAAGTATGTCCTCAGCTATGTGATAGCAGATGTTTGTAAGTTTGTACCATTTATGCATGTGTGCATGTTTACATGAGAGAGTGCTGTATGTATACAGTCACATCCTACAGCTAACAAAAAGCATCACACGTACACATACTCTGGTCTTTATGAGCTTCACAGCTAGCAAAGTCCTCATTAGAGGAATTGGTTAAGCCATACAGAGAAATGGCACAGGTAAACAGGTCCTGAGGAGGGAGTTTTAGATGGCTGGTATAATCTTGGACTTTCACTGTTTTTCATAGATCTTTCCCTGCAGTCTGGGTCACAAGATGAAAGAAGAAAACGATGGGGTTAACTGCGTGACCAAAGTTGAGGTTTCTAGTGGAAGAACCGGGCAGATGCTCTGGGGATCTTCCCCAGTGTGGCAGAACGACCTAAAATGGACCCGGAGGGTTGATGTTGCTGGCCAGATGGTTTCTTCATATTATGCTTCATTGTATTTAAAAAGTACTTGTTCCTGTAACGCAGCGTCTGCGAGTGCAGCAGTTGCTTCGTATATTGCACTTCAGGTATAATCATTTTCAGGCACTTGTCCTGTGACATGCCAGACTCCTTTGATGCATTGACAGGTAAGTCGTACCCAACAATAGCCACCTTGGAGCTGGGCTGCCAGGGCCGCAGATCTTTGTTGGTGATCTCTGCAGCGGAGCGGAGCAGAGGCAGTCTGCCACCATAGCAGCCACGTACCATCTGTTCTTGGGCACGACGCAGAAGCTTTACTTCCCTAGCAACACAAGCTAGGCCCAGTTCATTCAGCTGCCTCCAAAGTGAGGTGTTAAAGTGGTCATACAGCACAGCATCAATGGCGTTCCATTCTCGGATTTTGTGCAGTTGTGCTTCAGAAAGGTTGCTTCTAGACGAAGGCATGCGCATGTTTTGCTTGAAGTACAGCACGTCCTCTAGGCCCCATGACAACAGATGTCGCAGCAGGATTAGCGATTCGTCAAAATACTCTGCGATCATGACCAGTGAGAAGACATGCTCCACTTCGGCAGCAAATCGCTTCGCGTACCTCACCACATCTGTGGACGGTCGATCCTTATCTCCACCCAGGTCAAAGGTCAGCGTATTCCTAGCATACATTGAATCTTTCTCCTCCGGACGATAGTAAGACCAGGGCTTGTTCAGAAAAGTTTCCAGAGATCCATTGGGCACTCGCTTGAAACTATCACAGTACTGATTGTAGTAGCTGAAGAGGGACTCAAACATGGCACCAGGCTCACGCAAGATGGTGATGTAGATGGTGTTATTGGGCATAACGCGTCTCAACTCAGAGTGGCTGAAGCGCAAGTGGCTGGTCACAATGTTCGGGGGCATGGTGTAGGGGTGGACAAAATGGCTGCTGAAGATGCGTGGGTAGCAGAACTGGTGGTCGCACGGGGTAACCGGCAGCGCCACCGTGAGGTTGTTGCGCTCGGCAAAGCGGAAGAAGATGTTCTGCACAGTGGTGCTGGCTGTCTTGTGCGTCTTGAGGAAGACTATGTTGGTGTGTTTGCCAGTTTGAGGAGAGTTGACGGATGGGCAGGTCAGTCGGAACACTTCCATGGTCCTGGAGAGACAGAAAATAAACGTTAGTTGTCGTTTTATCTAGAATGAGATAAAAGACCATTGACTTATGGAGAACCTTTGGTTAGTATGGACTTACCAGCTCAGGTGACCCCCCCGATGCAAGACCAAACTGACAGTACTAACTGCCACCAGAATCAGGAAAATCTTCTTCTGAGACATCATCTGTTACTGAAAGAGAGAAAGGAGAGAGAGAGAGAGAGAGAGAGAGAGAGAGAGGGGGGGTTTAAACACCTGACTGAAGTGAGAGATGTTTCTGGTGAACGATGAGATGAAGGAAAGCGTGAGCGCCCACAGATGAATGCAAATTAGCATCTGGAGTTGGACGCTAGCTCGGCTATGTCAACTGACAAGGCCACTTCGGAACAAATGAATTCTGGGAGAGGATCCAAGCAGGTCTGTGCTCTCCTTACTCTCACTCGCATCACATGGCTGCACCGGTCACCATATTACACTATATCTTATTTCCCTTCCCCATTCACTTCATTCATCTTAAATAACGCTTTAACACAACATCCTGTTTCCCAGAGATCAAACCCAGATATCAAGGTAAATTAGTTTAATTACCATTATTGAGACTAGTTATCCTGATACTCAATGCGATGTAAAAGGCAAAGGAAAGGCTGGTGAAAGTAGAACACCGGCTTGAGTCAGAGCAGATTGCTAAGCTTTGTTTTTCCCTGCAATTTGAAATAAAATTCGACTGTGTGCAATAAATACACTTTAATGTAATTATTGACTGCCTGACCTTTTTTCCCAGGGTTACTATATTACAAGAATACTTCATGAAAAATACTAGATTTTTAGCTGTGATGTTGAGAACAAAAAAAGAGCCTTGAATCTCAAGCACCACATTTGGGATTCCTTTCTATATCATCAGACATTATCATGACAGCGGTTATGATGTTGGACGTCTGACCGAAAGGTCGTGAAATCAAATCCCAGCCTTGCCAAGCTGCCAGTGCTGGGCCATTGAGCATGGTCCTTAACCCTCAAGTAAGTGCTCAGTTGTATAAATGAGATAAATGTAAGTGACTCTGGATAAGGGCGTCTAAAGAACTGTAAAGGTAATATAAATGACTGCTTTTAATAAGAAAGTAAAGTCATAGATCTAATTAGCTGCAGCTATCAAAGCAGTGCTTCATAGCTTATGTTTTACTATCTAGCTAAATGTATCCATGGGAATGACTACTAAACAATAAATCATCGAATATAATTTCAAGTGCAGTTCAGTCTGATCATAAAGACAATATTAACTAATTACAGAGCTTTCAGAAAGAAAGAAATTCTGTACATTTGTCTAAATATGTCTATATTAAAATCTTGGTTTAAAAAAACGCCATGATTTGCTTTAGCATTGTACATGTATGCGACTCCTTTAGAAAATCATTCTAAAAATATTTTTACTTACTTATTAGATATTTACATGAATAAAAAGATGTTCCTAATAAGGAAGAGTGGTCTCAAAATATCTTATGGGGTGAACTGGTGAGCACGAGACTCCTGGCATGAATTTCTGTTCCAGTCTAACCATTTTATAATCTGTAACAGTTAACACCTGACACATTTCTGCACATTTCAACCACAGTATTAATGATTTGTTACTCAGTATTTCTGTAACACTCAGAGATTTGCAATACTCAAAAGAACAGAATGCTACATGTGACTATCAGCTCACTTTAAGCAGCACATTATTTCTATGGAAAAGAAGTAGCTTTCTTAAAACTCTCAGTGACAAATTAAAATGAAGAAAATAGCAAAGCAAAAGAAACTTGCTCAATTTTTTACTAGCTCATCTTCCCAAGGTTGTGAATTTGCCTAAATTAGCTCGACACAAGATTTACCTCACACACATTTTCTTCATCCTTAACTCTTCCCATTCAAAAATATTTGTTTTCTGTTTCTGTTTGTCCTGTTAGCTTCACAGGCAGGGTTATTGTTTTCAGTTATACGTGTTTCTGGATAAATAATAGATTAATGTTTTGCAAGATGGGGCAGCGCCATGAAAAACCTGTTTTTCATGTTCATTAATTTTTTCCTATTCATTTTCTATTTCTATTTTTTCTATGTTTAGCCCAAGCTTGATGGGCGACTTCATGTGAGGACCACTGACCATTGGAAATTGGTCATATTGGTAATATTTTTGGTGGCTGGAACAAATGATCTGCAATTACATAATATTGCAATATGAATTTTCGCCTTAAGAATTCGCCTCCAGGACGAATTAAATTCATGTGCTGAGGATCCACTTTATAACATGTATTGTGGAATTGTCTGGATCGTGATATCGTTGAGGTTTGAGTTACTGAGTTACACTGTGCTTTATATTGATATTAAAGATCTCTGAGGCCAGAGCCAAGCTCCTTGATGCATAGACAGGCTTTGGCTGGGAAACTTTCCTTTACCTGCTTGAGATGTTAAGAATCAGATCTATAAATCTAATATTTTGACATTTGTTGAGGTTATTTGGATCATGTAGTTAATTAAAGTCCATTTTCTTGTCAGAATCTCTGAACTGATTCGGTCTGTCTCAAAATCTTCTTCTTTCCACTGACTTAAATAAAGATACAAATACACATTGATGCTAACTCAACAGCCAAGCCAGACAAGTCAAACTGAATGTTTGGGACAGACAGCAGACAAAGACACATCCATTTTTTTTTCTTGTCGTAACGCGAGCTTTCCCCAGTGCACCGAGCGCTGGGCTTCCAGTCCACTGGGACACTGTTGGATCAAGTATCGAGCTAAAGCTCATAAGAAAGGGATTAAACAGGCAGCCCATTGGAGACTGCCTGAACACTGGAAAACACAAGAAACACCCCCCACATTCCCCTTTTAATTAAACAGGCTGATTGGGTTTCTAACGATCCACAGAGATAGAACAGCAGAGAGGAGGGAAATTTGAGAATCACATAGAGGCACATGATGTATTCCTGAGAGAGAAGCAGAAAGTGGTCTGGGTTTTACAGACAACAGAGAAAGAAATACTGTGGGGTTCAATGAATGGTGCAAAGCTTAAAATGTGTTTAATTAATAAAGTTAATCAAACTAGCTGATGCCTGGGGCTTCTGAAAATATATTATACACAGCAGGTGTTTTAAAAAAAAAAAAAAATTTACCTCAGAGCTAAAGCCACAGCCTTTACATTTAAATTGAAGATTATATGAGGATGACAACGGGTATAGAAGCACCTTATATCCTTATATGCACCTTAATGCTTATAAAGAGAAGACGTTTCTTAACCTATAAAACAAGCAGAAGTCCCCGGCTGCTGCCTGTTGACTGGCTGCTGAGCTCCAGCTCCAATCTGTAAGCTGACGCTCATGCTCTATGTGGAGATGGTGAGTTTATCCTGTTTATAATCATTTAATTATTTTTACTTTTGTTTAATTGTGTTTTTAGTGTTACACTCCATTGATAAATTGTGCAAAAGAAGAGCGGAGCGCTAGGACTAGCTAAAAAAGAGCTGTTGATAGTTTTGACTGAACTGTGCATAGCACTGATATACGTTTCATTACACAGCTGGTGTTTTGATCCAGACTAGAGCATGCATACGGTATTGAAATTTGTGTTTCTTTTTTTTTTTTATTATTACTGAAGATAATGAAATCCACATTATTCTTAATAAAGAAAATAAAATCCGCATACTTGTGTTAACAAGCAGTTTCAACAACATAGCACTAGGCATGTGTGTGTGTGTAGTGGCACTGCACATGAATTTCACACATAATTCATCCACATAAGGTTGGACAGATTAGTCTTTACGTCTTACTATCTCTTGAGTTATTTTTTAATTCTCCCTCTGAAATCTGGCAGCTCTACAAGTCACTCAGCAGAGGAAGTCCACTCAATACTGGCTTAGGTTTAAAGTGCCACAAGACAGGTCTAGGTCTAATACTTCTATTTGACAGACGTTTGTTGTGACTTCCTTCATGCAGTATCCACTCGAACCAGCCAGGATTACCCGGGATGGGACATACTTTTATAACTTAGGGAAATAACTTAGCTGCAAATTAGGGATGCTTTTGAGGTGGGAGAAAATATATATGGGAGAAAGCCATTAAATAGAGGTCAGGATCGAACCCTGGAGCTGTGAGACAACCTAATACCTAATGCTCCATATTGACACATCATATAATATTGATCAGAGTATTTACGTAATTAAGCTTAGCAAGTGTACCAAGATTTGCACCTGGTAGAGAGAGAGAGAGAGAGAGAGAGAGAAAGAGAGAGAGAGAGAGAGAGAGAGAGACTTTGACTTTTAAAACTCTCTTTATTAACCAAGAGACAACAAAACCAGATATGTAAATATGCAATAGGATAAAAATTTACCCACGACAAGATGTAAATATATATACACACATACATCATACTATATATATATATATATATATATATATATATATATATATATATATATATATATATATAGAGAGAGAGAGAGAGAGAGAGAGAGAGAGAGAGAGAGAGAGAGAGAGAGAGAGAGAGAGAGGGAGAGAGAGGGAGAGAGAGTCAAAGAGAGACGGAAAGAGAGAGAGAGAGACAGAGAGAGAGTGGGGAGAGAGAGATAGGGGGAGAGAGAGAGACAGAGAGAGTTAAAGAGAGACGGAGAGAGAGAGACAGACAGAGAGAGTGAGAGAGAGAGATAGGGGGAGAGACAGAGACGGACAGACGGGGGGTCACAACAGTGAAGGCATTGCTATCACAAACAGACATGTTGCTCCTGATATTCAACAGTGTAGGTGTGTGTGGGAAAAAAAGGTGGAGGTTCCTGTAACCTGTGCACATAGAAATCAGAACATCTTATATGCCTTTTCAGATACACCAAAATACTAAAAATCCTGTTCAACACGTTCCAAGTGCTCTGCTGTTTAATAAAGCAGGACAGCCTGCCTTCATTCTTTGAGCTGTGTGCATTATCTTCTAAATCTAAATCTCTTCTATCTGTCAATGAGGCAGAGAGAGAGAGAGAAAGAGAGAGTTTGTTTTTAATTTTATTTCCTTAAGACTGCCAATTTATTTTTATTTACGCTTGATTTTAATCCTCTCACCTCCATGTCTCTATACAATCAATGCCTAGAGGATTTCATAAAGTTTCTTTGTTATTTTTGTGTACAAAATTGCTGATTTTTGCTGAAAGTTTTTTTTGTGTTTTCTTGCAATAAACTTTCTAAATGGGTGAAACTGCGAGAGAGAGAGAGAGAGAGAGAGAGAGAGAGAGAGAGAGAGAGAGAGAGAGACAGAGAGAGAGAGAGAGAGAGAGAGAGAGAGAGAGAGAGAGAGGGAGAGAGAGAGATGTAAAGTTTTCTGTTTGCAGAAGTACATTTTACTCAAAAAAAAAAAGAAAAAGAAAATAGCATATCACTAACCATCCACAGTTACAGTGTCTTGCTTGAAAATATTCTCCCAAATATTGAACTAGATATCTTCTTCTTCTTCTTTCGGCTTTTCCCTTCAGGGGACGCCACAGCGAATCATCTCTCTCCACCTATCCCTATCTTGTGCATTCTCAACACTTGCACCCACTAGCTTCATATCCTCATTAATTCCATCCATATACCTCCTCTTTGGCCTTCCTCTTTGCCTCCTGCCTGGCAGCTCCATGTCCAACATTCTCCTACCAATATACTCACTCTCCCTCCTCTGAACATGTCCAAACCATCCTAATCTGGTCTCCCTAACTTTGTCCCCAAAACGTCCAACATGAGCTGTCCCTCTGATGTACTCATAAACATATCTAAAACAAACAGCCTCATGCACCAAGGACAAAAAGTATCACTCAGGGTTTGGTTTAAAAAAAAAATCCCAAACATCTCACACAAAGAGCCAATAATTATATAATTATATAATTATATAATTATATAATTATATAACTAATATATAATAATATAAAATAATGGAAAGAATATGGAAAAAAAAAAAATAAAAACACTAATCTGCCACCTCGAAAGTCCGAGAGTGAGTAAAGAGGGGATTAGTCAGTGTATAAAACAAGGGGTTGAGTATAACTCTGAAGTCTGTGCTCCACAGCTCAAAAGGCAGAAGCTCCCGAACACTCCACAATGCTAATATTTAGAAGAGCTCCCATGTGGAAGGTTTTCTGATATGTCGAGACCAGATCAGACCAAACAAAATGCTACATTTGCTGGAGATCCACCCTGAATGAAGCACGGTAGTGGTAGCATCATGTTGTGTGGATGCTTTTTATTAGCAGTGACACGGAGGGAAAAGAAATACAGGACAATCCTAATAGAAAACCTGTTCAAATATGCAAGAAACTTGAGACTTGGGTCCAGTTTCCAACAGGACAATGACTCTAAGCCTAGTGCCAAAGTTACTTCAAAACCAGCAAACCTGAATGTGACAGAATGGATAGAGAAAAAAAATCTGTGGTAAGTCTTAAACTTTGGTCTCCACTGAATCAGATATCAGCATCCATTATATCACAGAAGACTTAGCAGCTTTAAATGTGGCTACAGTTACTGATCCAAAGCACTGATCCTGGTGGGCGAATAAACCAACCAACTAGCAACTAACAAACTTCAGGGGTTTTTTTTTCACATAAACTTTGTCGCAATAAATCCATTTTATTCTATTCACCTTCAAATGATAAGACACATTGTTTAAACCCAAAACTAAATATATTAAATACAACTCGCTTGACCCATTCATTCAGACTCAAAGTGAGGTCAAAGGAAGTGGTATCAAAGGAAGATTTTTATCAGGGAGAAAGGTTTGTTTCTTTTGCTTTCAGCTGTGTATGATTTCTCCCCGCTCATTTTCCCATTCCATATCAAAGAGCAGAAATTTCTAACCACATCACGTCAGATTAGCAATAGAGCATGGATCATTAGTTACCAGACCACAGCAGGTTGTCCTGAGGGTATTAGGCTTCCTGTAGTAATGCGGAGGGGAAAAGACAGCTGTTTAACACAAAGCGGTGAAGACAAAAAGCGTATTCTTGTTATGTCACAGTGTACAGATCATCACAGTCGGCACTGCCTGCAACGCTTTTGCATGAATGTCGTACATGTAAGAAGGCATACACAAATAACTCCAGCTTGCAAGTCATAATGGACGGCTTGGAAGAAGTTAGAAATGCAAAAAAGCTGCACAAAAGGAAACCAACTTTGCATCGCGTCTGTTCTGTTGACGTGCCTTCTGAACTGAATACCGCTTTTTTAAGGAAAACAAAAAAACAGATTCAATTGGATGAGTAACTGTAAGTGTATTCATTTTTATTTATCACTTTAATAAAGATAGATTTACGACATTAAATATCTATAAAATAAGACGTTTGTGTGGCTCATTTCACAATCCTGACTTTAGCATTCAGTACAGTACCAATTCCACTAACGTGAGCAGGAACGAGTTGCCCTGCTCATTGTGTTAATGTTGACTCACTAATCCCCTGGAGGAGGGTACATGCCCTGACGGCACACTCCAAATCGCCTGCAGCTCGCCTGAATTATTGGTATGATGTAATCATCAGCAGTATGGTGTTCTGCTCTTCTGCATTTGCGGTGTATTCATAGACTTCAGGTAAAAACCCTGGACCTGCTACTGGGCTGCAAATATAAACCAAATACTGGACCAAATAAACAGTGCAGTGTTAGGGTAAAAGACATAAATTAACTTCCATGAAGGATGAAGAAATGTTGCTACTCTGGGACAAGAAAGGAACTGGTGAAGCAGATGGACACATCAGGTACCAAAGTACAGTATTAAAGGAATTACAAACAAGCACAAAGAAGAAGCTCCTACTTCCAGAAAGACCAGAAATAAATCTGAACTGTTGAGATATCAGTTCATTATACAGTAGAAAAAGGTTAGGCTTGTAATTAGATGAACATCCCAGTATTATGTTGTTCATTCATTTATTGTCTACCGCTTATCCGATCTGTTCTCAGGTCATGGGGAGCCTCAGGCGTCATTAGGCATCAAGGCAGGATACACCCTGAACGGAGTGCCAACCTATCGCAGGGCACACACACCCTCAATCACTAACGCAATCACACACTACAGACAATTTAGAGATGCAAATCAACCTACAGTGCATGTCTTTGAACCAGTGGAGGAAACCGGTGTACCTGGAGTAATCACAGAGGAATGAGAAGCATTTATAGCTGCAAATTAAAGAACAGAACTGTATGAACGACGAAAAGAAAGAACAGAACTGTATGAACGACAAAAAGAAAGAACAGAACTGTATGAATGACCCATTAATGTTCAACACTCTGGTGTCCACATTGTTTTGTCCATATAGTCTACAAAGCATGGAAGAATGAAGAAGGAGGATCATTTAGAAATACTGAAACAAGACCTCAAGGCATCAACAAGAAACTTAAGTACAACTGGATCTTTCAGCAGGACAGCAATCCAACAATCTAGCATCAGAAGTTGTACAAAACAAAAAAAATTGTTTGAAGATAAGATTTGATTGAGGCCAGCTTGGGAAATTCTCTAACTTTCCAGTCAGACGAGTGAGTAACTGGCACATCAATTAGACCGTTTTAATCCTTGAACTTGATGACAAAAATGGACTGGAACTAAAGAGTCAGAGAGCGGAGCTGAGATGAGACGCAGCTCCTTCCTGCGCTCAGTGAGAAGATAAAAAATGGCTTTGAAATCAGATCTTATTGATGCCACAACAGAGGCTAATTTGGGTTGGTTTTAACACCGAGGTCGGAGTTGAAATGTCGGGGACGGCAGAGGGTGGAAACGTAACACGGCTGGCTCTGACAGGGAGCGTCTTTGTTGGAAGAAATTTTTTTTTTTCTGTGCGTTGAACAGTTTTGTGTTCATCGCCCCTGAGAGAGGCTTGTTTTCCGTCATGGAAACCACTGCAGTGCAAAGGTTCATGGGAACACCACCTGTAAGGGGTGAAGACGATCATACCTGCTCCAATTATAAGTAGCGCTTTTCATGAAGCTATTTACGGTTCTTTGTGGCATGTGATGCTTGGGTCACTTCTCTACATTCCTTATGAAGATTCACACAGAATAAAACACCTCACGCTCACAGGTCTTGACAAAACACCACGATCATCTTACTATGTAAGATCTGCATCACAGAGATTTTTTCTCCAGGGACAAAAGACTTATTTTAGACGTAGTAATACAGATATTGCACATAAAAGGTTTATGCGGAGCTTTATTTATTTTCCACATTAAATCCTAGACTCTTTTTATGCGAACAAGTTTTAATCTAGTGATATACTCCAGCGTTTGAAACGAAATCCTGAGAAAATCTGCTTTCATTCAAAAGCTTGATTTTACTGGGCAGAGCTTCAAACAGCACATGAATTATAATATCAGGACTAACTAGTACACAATGTTCATTCATTCTCTGTTAAATGATTTGATGGTGTGGACTCATTTTTTACAACAGAAAGTCAGCTATTAGTATTTCCGGCTTTAGTACAGACAAGTGTGTTTTTTCTAATACTTTTTCACCAGTAAAACCTCACACGGGGACGAGAAAACGGAAGAAAAGTTTTGTTTAGCGAAGAAAAACAGATAATGGTTGATGGAGCGACGTGATAGGCGTGAGAAGCATCAACAGTCGTGGTGCTTCGGGAAGTTTCGCAACACAGCAAACTACAGGACCGAGAGGTTAATGGTGTAGGGTTTCTGAGTAAAATGACATAAGTAGCATTCTTAAACAAAGAGATAGAGAGAGAAAGACACTTGGAATGTGTTAATCCGTGTAGTTCCCTATTGTTGTTATAATCTAAGTGATAACAGGAGCTCCTTATCTAATTTCAAGTCTATTTTAGCTTTCAGTGTTAGAGGTTACTTTTAATCTGAATTTTTAGATTTCTATAAAATGTCCACTGCTAAAAGCACGATACAAATAAAACAGAATTATTTGCTTGTGTGATGTGGTGGATGTGGATTTTTATGAGTCTATCATTTCACTCTTAATACCACAAAGCTTCAGATGAACTAATACCAACCCCTAAAAAAAATCCAGCACATGGGGAGAGTTCTAAGCTGAAAACTCAGCATGAGAAGCTGTGGCTCAGTGTGACTGCACACACACACACACACACACACACACACACACACACACACACACACACACACACACACACACATCTATTTTCCAGTGTGAGTGTGTACAAAGTGCTGACCTGAAAACTGGTAGAAGAGCTTACAGTGCATGAGGCAGCAGAACATGCAGAATATCAATGAAGGCTTGCAGAAGAAAAGATGGACAGGATGGAGAAGTTAAAAAGGGAATGAGAAAGTCAGGAAAGTCCAGGTGAGGTCAATGAGGATTTTTTTTTGGAATGTCATGGAAAAGCTGCAATGATGTAGGAGTTTAATAATAACAACAACAATAATAATAATAATAATAATAATAATAATAATAATAATAATAATAATAATAATAATAATAATAATAATAATAATAATAATAATAATAATAATAATAATAATAATAATAATAATAATAATGGGGACACGGTGGCTTGGTGGTTAGCACTTTTCCCTCACACCTCCAGGGTTGGGGGTTCGATTCCCGCCTCCGCCATGTGTGTGTGTGGAGTTTGCATGTTCTCCCAGTGCCTCAGGGGTTTCCTCCGGGTACTCCGGTTTCCTCCCCCGGTCCAAAGACATGCATTGTAGGTTGATTGGCATCTCTAAATTGTCCGTAGTGTGTGATTGTGTGAGTGAATGAGAGTGTGTGTGTGTGCCCTGCGATGGGTTGGAACTCCGTCCAGGGTGTATCCTGCCTTGATGCCCGATGACACCTGAGATAGGCACAGGCTCCCCGTGACCCGAGAATAGTTTGGATAAGCGGTATATGATAAGAATAATAATAATTAGACAGTGATGGTGAAAGAGATCTAAAGCTTGCTAATAGAGACACCATTTAATAATGTAAAGGCCAGGGCTGCATTTGTAGAATATCTGATATGTTCCTTTGAGCAAAATGAACAGCTGTATAATGACATTACTGCGTCGACTTCATATCTGCTCGGTAGTTTCAGTAGAGGCTTTAATCATTATTTTACTTATTTTTTATTATTTTTATTTATTTTTATTATATTTTTCTTTCATCCCAATGCCACTTTTCCTGACTCCTTGTCACAAATCCTTTAATGTGGCATCCGGCTTCAGAAAACACTTTCACTTTCATTTTTTGTGGTTATGTAATCTGTTTATTATTAGATTTTTAGATTCCTCCATCGTACACAGACCCTGTGTGCTATAGAAATGAATTCGACGCTGCCCTGTTAAATAAAATGATTTTAAATTATTTCATTTCTAGAATTGTTCATTGGTTATTTTACAGAAATGTGAAAATCATTTCATTCCAATTATTTTTAAGCAGTTTCCTGTATCGCACAGAAAGATAAAGTTTTAACTGCTCTGAAGATTGATCACTTTCTAAACAGCTAAATTGAGTTTTTAATCATTTCTTTCTACATTAAACAGTAAACGTTTGAAGTGATATACTGGCAAGCTGAATGATGCTGTAAACTGGAATATTCACAGAAATACTGATGTATATTGCATTTTACAGTAAAAGGCTGAATTACAGTACCTTGCTTGTGGTGCTGCTGCCAATATTTTGCTGTAAATTGGAAAAATAATACCGTAAACGGCTGTGAAATAGCTTCGCAGTGTGAATGCTGTAAAATGACAGTATATCAGCGGGTCTCTATAGAAATAATAACCTTTCAGAAGCATCAGAAGCAGGGAGTTGATATAAACCTGGGCTTTGCCTTGCAGCTTGCAGCACTGCTCTCTGTTATAGAACATTGTTCAACTTTACTCAAACTATTATATCACCATTTATCTCATTCACAGTTGTGTTTAATAGGAACAGTAAGGTTACAGGGTGAAGAGGTGAAGAAGGTACAGGAGTTTAAGTACTTGGGGTCAACAGTCCAGAGTAATGGAGAGTGTGGGAAAGAGGTAAAGAAGCGAGTGCAGGCAGGTTGGAATGGGTGGAGAAAGGTGTCGGGAGTTCTGTGTGATAGGAAAATCTTCTTCTTCTTCTTTCGGCTTTTCCCTTCAGGGGTCGCCACAGCGAATCATCTCTCTCCACCTATCCCTATCTTCTGCATCCTCAACACTTGCACCCACTAGCTTCATATCCTCATTAATTCCATCCATATACCTCCTCTTTGGCCTTCCTCTTTGCCTCCTGCCTGGCAGCCCCATGTCCAACATTCTCCTACCAATATACTCACTCTCCCTCCTCTGAACATGTCCAAACCATCTTAATCTGGCCTCCCTAACTTTGTCCCCCAAACGTCCAACATGAGCTGTCCCTCTGATGTACTCGTTCCTAATCCTGTCCAATCTTGTCACTCCCAAAGAGAACCTCAACATCTTCAGCTCTGCTACCTCTAGCTCTGACTCCTGTCTCTTCCTCAGTGACACTGTCTCTAAACCATACAGCATGGCCGGTCTCACCACTGTCCTGTACACCTGTACTCCTGTGATATTTTCAGATCACACAGAACTCCCTACACCTTTCTCCACCCATTCCAACCTGCCTGCACTCGCTTCTTTACCTCTTTCCCACACTCTCCATTACTCTGGACTGTTGACCCCAAGTACTTAAACTCCTGTACCTTCTTCATCTCTTCACCCTGTAACCTTACTGTTCCACTTCCCTCCCTTTCATTCACACACATGTACTCAGTCTTACTACGACTGACCTTCATTCCTCTTCTCTCTAGCACAAACCTCCACCTCTCCAGGTTTTCCTCCACCTGCTCCCTGCTCTCACTACAGATCACAATGTCATCTGCAAACATCATTGTCCAAGGAGACTCCTGTCTGACCTCCTCTGACAACTGGTCCATCACTATAGCAAACAGGAAGGGGCTCAGAGCCGATCCCTGATGCAGTCCCACCTCCACATTGAACTCCTCTGTCTGACCTACAGCACACCTCACCACTGTCCTGCTCCTCTCATACATGTCCTGCACCACTCTGACATACTTCTCCGCTACTCCTGACTTCCTCATACAGTACCACAGCTCTTCTCTTGGCACCCTGTCATACGCTTTCTCCAAGTCTACAAACACACAGTGCAACTCCTTCTGACCATCCCTATACTTCTCCATCAAAATCCTCAGAGCCAAAAATTGCATCCGTTGTGCTCTTTCTGGGCATGAAGCCATACTGCTGCTCACAAATTTCCACTACCTTCCTTAACCTAGCTTCCACTACTCTTTCCCATACCTTCATTGTATGGCTCATCAACTTTATCCCCCTATAGTTACTGCAACTCTGCACGTCACCCTTATTCTTAAAGATCGGCACTAACACACTTCTTCTCCATTCCTCAGGCATCCTCTCACTCTCTAAAACCCTGTTGAACAAATTAGCTAAAAATTCCACTGCTGCCTCTCCCAGACACTTCCAGACCTCCACCGGGATGTCATCAGGACCAACTGCCTTCCCACTTTTCATCCTCTTCAAAGCCTTCCTGACTTCATCCTTTCTAATCTTATCTACTTTCTGTTCCACAGAGTTCACCCCTTCTACTCTTTTTTCCCTCTCATTTTCCTCATTCATCAGCTCCTCAAAGTATTCCTTCCATCTCCTCTGTACACTCTCCTCACTTGTGAGCACCCTTCCATCTCTATCCTTAATAACTCTAACTTGCTGCACATCCTTCCCATCTCGCTCCCTCTGCCTAGCTAACCTGTACAAGTCCTTCTCTCCTTCTCTAGTGTCTAACCTAGTGTACAACTCTTCATATGCCTTCTGCTTGGCCTTAGACACCTCCCTCTTCACTCTGCGCTGTAACTCCTTGTATTCCTGTCTATTCTCTTCAGTCCTGTCCATGTCCCACTTCTTCTTGGCTAACCTCTTCCTCTGGATACTATCCTGAACTTCCTCATTCCACCACCAAGTCTCCTTATCTTCTTTCCTCCTTCCAGATGACACACCCAGAACCTTTCTCCCTGTCTCCCTGATCACTTCTGCTGTAGTTTCCCAGTCATCTGGCAGCACTACCTGACCACCCAGAGCCTGCCTCAACTTCTGTCTAAATTCCTCACAACATTCCTCCTTTTTCAGCTTCCACCACTTGGTTTTCTTCTCTATCTTTGACCTCTTCGTCTTACAGACCATCAAAGTCATCCTACACACCACCATCCTATGCTGTCTGGCTACACTCTCTCCCACTACCACTTTACAGTCACTAATCTCTTTCAGATTGCCTCTTCTACATAGGATGTAGTCTACTTGTGTTCTCCTACCTCCACTCTTGTAAGTCACTCTATGCTCCTCCCTCTTCTGAAAATAAGTGTGAACCACACCCATGTCCATCCTCTTAGCAAAGTCCACTACCATCTGTCCTTCAAGGTTCCTTTCCTTAACTCCAAACTTGCCCATCACCTCCTCATCCCCTGTGTTCCCCTCGCCAACATGTCCATTAAAATCCGCTCCTATCACCACTCTCTCACCCGTGGGAATACTCTCCATCACCTCATTTAATTCACTCCAGAATCTCTCTTTCTCCTCTAACTCACAACCTACCTGTGGGGCATAACCACTAACAACATTCAACATCACCCCTTCAATCTCTAACTTCAGACTCATCACCCTGTCTGACTCTCTCTTCACCTCCAGAACATTCCTCACAAACTCCTCCTTCAGGACCACACCTACCCCATTTCTCTTACTATCCACACCATAATAAAACAGCTTGAATCCTGCTCCTATACTACGAGCCTTGCTACCCTTCCACCTGGTCTCCTGTACACACAGTATATCCACCTTCCTTCTCTCCATCATATCTGTCAGGTTTTGGGCTGTTTTGTTTTTGGACGCTAGAGATCCTCGGGAAGCCCCTGCGCCTGTGCAATTAGTGTATTGCTTTCACATGTGTCTCGTTCGGGTGTGGGTATTTAAGTCTCTTTGTTTCTCGGTTTCGGGGTTGGGATCTTTAATTGTCGTTAGTCGGCGTTAGAGGTTATGTGGCCGGCTTTTCGGGTGGGCTTTTGGTGCTGTCTCTGTTTTGTGCTCGGGCTTCGGGATCTGCCTTCTTCTCCTCGGGAGTCTCTCCTTCTCTTTGTTTTTATTTCGAGTCCCAAGTTTCCCTCCCGAGTTTCCCTTTCGAGTTTCGAGTTTCCCTATGTTTTGTCCTTTTCAGTGTATTTTCATCCCTCCGATGATGATCTGGATCTGAGGAGCCCTATAAGGAGCACTGAAAGAGCACTAGACACCAAAAGCCTGACAGAAAGATCCCAACCAACCTATGCACGCAGGGACGCGCAGTTCTCGAGGAGTCTTCTCGCCCCTTCTCCCTTCGTTTAGGATGGAACGTCAGGAGCCGTTCCTGGGGGGGGCGCCCTGTCAGGTTTTGGGCTGTTTTGTTTTTGGACGCTGGAGATCCTCGGGAAGCCCCTGCGCCTGTGCAATTAGTGTATTGCTTTCACATGTGTTTCGTTCGGGTGTGGGTATTTAAGTCTCTTTGTTTCTCGGTTTCGGGGTTGGGATCTTTAATTGTTGTTAGTCGGCGTTAGAGGTTATGTGGCCGGCTTTTCGGGTGGGCTTTAGGTGCTGTCTCTGTTTTGTGCTCGGGCTTCGGGATCTGCCTTCTTCTCCTCGGGAGTCTCTCCTTCTCTTTGTTTTTATTTCGAGTCCCAAGTTTCCCTCCCGAGTTTCCCTTCCGAGTTCCGAGTTTCCCTTTCGAGCTTCCCTATGTTTTGTCCTTTTCAGTGTATTTTCATCCCTCCGATGATGATCTGGATCTGAGGAGCCCTATAAAGAGCACTGAAAGAGCACTAGACACCAAAAGCCTGACAATATCAGCCAGCTCTCTACCTTTCCCTGTCATAGTACCAACATTTAGAGTTCCTATTCTCAGTCCTACACTCTTACCTTTCCTCTTCTCTCTCTGTCTGCGCACTCTCCTCCCTCCTCTACTTCTTCGACCAACAGTAGCCCAATTTCCACCGGCGCCCTGTAGGTCAACGGCGCCGATGGCGGTCGTTGTTAACCCGGGCCTCGACCGATCCGGTATGAAATTCGTACTGACGATTCGCATGGTTAAATTTGGCAATGTTTTACGCTGGATGCCCTTCCTGACGCAACCCTCTCTATTTATCCGGGCTTGGGACCGGCACAGAAGTCACTGGACTGTGACCCCCATGGCTAGATTCTGTGTGATAGGAAAATATCAGCGAGAATCAAGGGGAAGGTGTACAGGACAGTGGTGAGACCGGCCATGCTGTATGGTTTAGAGACAGTGTCACTGAGGAAGAGACAGGAGTCAGAGCTAGAGGTAGCAGAGCTGAAGATGTTGAGGTTCTCTTTGGGAGTGACAAGATTGGACAGGATTAGGAACGAGTACATCAGAGGGACAGCTCATGTTGGACATTTGGGGGACAAAGTTAGGGAGGCCAGATTAAGATGGTTTGGACATGTTCAGAGGAGGGAGAGTGAGTATATTGGTAGGAGAATGTTGGACATGGAGCTGCCAGGCAGGAGGCAAAGAGGAAGGCCAAAGAGGAGGTATATAGATGGAATTAATGAGGATATGAAGCTAGTGGGTGCAAGTGTTGAGGATGCAGAAGATAGGGATAGGTGGAGAGAGATGATTCGCTGTGGCGTCCCCTGAAGGGAAAAGCCGAAAGAAGAAGAAGAAGACAGTTGTGTTTAATAACCAGTTTGTACCTTGACCTTGTAAAGATAATGTAAACTAATATTTAACTAACACTAAAGAAGATGATATTCTGCTCCATATATTAATGCATGAGGTTTTAGAATCAATACAGAAAGTTATAGAATCAATACAGAAAGTATATATACGTGTATATATGATATTTTTAGCCCTGCCTGTTCCCGCCTTTTGTTTGGTTGTTGTGCCTGTGTTTGTTGCTAGTCCTCGTCTTTAATGTGTGTCTGTTCCGTTCTTTGGATTTGGTTTTGTGTTTGGTTTTCTCCCCAGTGTTCCCATGTAAGTGTCTGTTTATTGTTTAATAAACCCGTGTTTTATGTCTATCCCTGCAATTGGGTCTGATCTCTTTCGCCTGGTACCACCGGTACGTGACATATATACACACGTACATACTACCGCTCAAAAGTTTGGGACCACTCAAAAATTGTATCATTTTCCAAGGAAACACACACGAAATTAGTCTGAATAGAAAATATCGCAAAAGAACAGGACATGCTGACATGTCAGAGTTAGAAATATTGATTTTGATGGAAATGATGAATGTTTTATTCAAACTTTGCCTTCATCAAAAAACCCACCTTTTACAGCAATTACAGCTTGGGCATTCTAGCTGTCAATTTTTCCAGATAATCTGATGAGATTTCACCCCATGCGTACTGGAGCATCTACCACAAGATGGATTGGCTGATGGAGTCTTCCTCCATAGCTGAAATCAAGCTGAAATATGCAAGTGATCCCAAACTTTTGAGTGGTAGTGTATATATGTATATAAATGTGTGTGTGTGTATATATATATACGAATAAATATGAATATAAAAAACAGTTAACGAGAGGAAGAAAGAGTTTACTCTGGTTGTCTAAACAACACGTCAAACAAATCTCCTGTTGAAGAATGGATTGTTTTTTTTGGTTTGGTTTTTTCAGGACAGACAACACAAAATGGCACCAGAGGGAGATAACAGACAGAGCTATACACAAATGAGGTCAAAACACTGCGTTGGGGACAGACAGAAAAGTGACATTGATACAGTAACAGGATATGAAAGTGGAAAAGACCAGAGCGATGGACGCCTCACGGAGACGGCTACGTAATAAGTGGTGTTTCTGCTGCGACTGTATCAGAGTTTCTGCTTCTTCTGTCTTTTAGTCAGAGCAACAATGTAGTGTTTGTTAGCTGCTAATCTCTCCTTTATATTACAGAGCTGTCAAATTCTCAACTCTGGACACTTCTACAACAGCAGAAAAAGTGCACTCTATACTTCAAAACGCAGTTTAATACAGTATTAATGCACTCATTACAAACCGTATTATCGTTTCTATAGTAACAGCTCATTTCCGCCTGGTTTTGCGGTTTCTCTACATCGTGTAAGCCTTAATAATAGACCCAGAGAAAATAACTGTGTTGTTATTCCACTTGTAGTCATTAATATGGTGAGGTTTTTATTATTAAAACACAAAAAAGACATTAAAAATGATACATTTTGTACACTAAACTATCCAAATGACTAGTCTCTAACACACACACACACACACACACACACACAGAGCAGCTCATTTTCTCTGTACTGTCTCATTTATTCCAGTGTGAGACTTTCACTCGTTTTCATTCACCATCTGACACCCACCACACACACACACACACACACACACACACACACAAGCCTCTCAATGGCTATAGAGAAACCACCAGTAAATATTTAATCATAGACCAGACTAATCAGGTTCCCATTTTAAATGCCAGCACACACATGCATGCGCACCACCATTCCTCATTTCCATAAATTTAATCCGCAGCTGTTGCAGGTTACTGTACGGTGGTTGACCCTCGCTCTGACCCTGGATCCTGTGTAGTGTTGGTAAAATGTGAAAAACAATTTCCCTGTTAGGATTATTACAGGATATAAGACTAATCTAAAAGGAATTAACCAGAATTAATCTGCACATGTTCATCGAGCCTGGTGCTCGTCTGCCTCTGTTGTGTCATAACATGCTTCTGTAATACACTAACACACACACACACACACACACACACACACACACACACACACACACACACACACACAATGAGCCTGACCTTAATAAAGATAAAAGCTAAAGAATCCATACTGGCAGTTCAGAGATAAAAGCTAAGTGACCTTTCCTGTCAGTTATTGCAGGACTGATTCTCTGAGAAATCAGATCAGCTCTGATCCTCAGCCAGCCCTCACAAGTCCGCTGCATACTCACTCTGTCACTCTGTCTCTGTCAGCGTTCTCGTTAAAGTTGTGTCACAGCAATTTAGCCAAGCTAGCGCTTGTTAATGAGAAAATGTTTGTGATCTCAGGCATATGATCATATGTTAGCTACGCAAGTCACCATAACAAACTTCAAACAATGCTGATATGGGCAAAAGGCAAACAAAGCCTGCTAAGTGCCCTTTCCAGCGGAAAGAATTATAAGGATTCAACCTGGTTCACTTTTGTCTAGCGCCTTTAACAATAGACATTAGATCCCAGAGGCGAAGAAAAACTCATTGGGACGACACGAGGAAGAGATTTTCAAGACGAATCAGATTAAATCCTTTTCAAGGCTAGTAATTTTATACAATTAAAAATTGCATCATTTATTTTGACTCTTTTATTTATAATACATAATATTCTGTAACTCTATACCGACCGGTACACTGTGTGGTGAAAAGATTTTCTGTAAGAGGATCGCCTTGTGTATGATTACGGCAATAGGTACAAATCAGTATACAGGTGAGATTACTCCCTGAGGCATAAACCTTGGGATCATCAGCAGCAGCAGAAGGTGAGTTTGGATTTTTATAGCAGGATATAAATAGAAACAGCAATTTTTGTAATTACGATAAGAATTATAATTTTCTTCTCTTTAGAATTTCCTTGCTCTGTTTCTTGTTAGCGTCGATTATATCGACTTAGTTGTATATTTATCTACTGTATATCTTTAGGTAAAATTAATTCTGTTAAACTCCTAATTATAGCTTTATTTCATGAACAATATTTTAATGTCCACTATATATTTTAGTTTACTTATTAAAGCCATAAACCATGAACGTTCCGCTGAAAACAACAAAACTGGTGTCTATTTATAGGCCAATTTGGGGTTTTTTTGTTTTGTTTTTTTCCTTGCTCTCTCTCTCTCTCTTTTTTAAGTCACTGTGATTTAAATTAAAGGGACAGTCTAGCTCAGTCTCAAGCAGTCGAATAAATGCAATAAGTTAAAAATAAATACAATAACTTATTAGTAATTGTGTGCTGTAACTTCCATGACTAGCATTTATTTCATTTATTTTTTAAATCACAAACCCCCTGGCTATACAAGACAGTCCACCGAAAATCACCTACTGCTCTAATAGCTAATAAATCAAGCAGGTAAACTAAAAATTCAATTCAGATGTAATGATTTTAATTAAATCATTTCAAATACTGAGTTCAGCCACCTTGACGAATCTTTTTTTCAAAACTTTTGCTTGTGTTTTCTTACCCTAATTAAATGCACGGTTTTGCATCTGCTGAACTGCAGGCAAATGTTGGACTGGGTCAACGAAAATATTTAGACAAGTCAACTGGGAGAAACGCACACAAGATTTGCAAGTGTGCCGTAACAGCAAGGAACACCCAAGGTGACATATCTTACAGCGTAATTACATTAATCACCTTGCTATTATTCCCTTTCATCTATTGCACAGATATTTTATACTGAAAATAGGTGAGGCATATTTCCGAGCTATTAAGTGTAGTCATCAGCTTAACCGCCAATACACATATCATAATATATTGCATGGTAAAGTATCATATATGTATTGCAAAGTCTCGTATCATAATGTAGAGCATAGCAATGTATCATATTGTAATGTACTGCATTGTAAAGCATCATATCATAATTTACCGTTTCATAAAATATTGCAATGTATCGCACGATAAAGTATCATATGTATCATAAAGTGCTGTATCGTATCGGACTGCATTACAATTACAAAAATCTACCCACCTGTCTGTGTTCCCCCTGTGTAGTGTGTTAAGTAACACGGAGAGAAGTGAGGCATTAATGAAGAAAGACAAGGAAAATCAAAGAGACAGAAACCCGTGCTGATGAAAGAAACAAGCAGCTGGAAGGATCCTGAGCGTCTCAGCCTCCTCTGAGTGGCGGAGTGGCCGCAATGGACACGGCTAATATGTGAGCAGAGGGAAAAGGGTGGGTTGCCAGATTGTGCCTGATTGGCTCGTTTACCTATCGTTTAAGCACACGAGGGATGGCACAATGCCTCCAGATGCTTAATGATACCATCGGCTTCCAATTAAGCTAAACAAATATTTCGAGCAAAGTAAAGATTATTAAATAAATAAATAAATAAATAAAAAGAAACCTCCATAGCTCATCATGCTGACTGCACGATGACGTGTAGAGGCACAGAAGTAACGCGTCATTTCAATATTTAAAACTAATTTAAAGCAGGTTTCGGTTTTACTTCCAAAACGATTTTTCTTTAGATTTTTCTTGAATTGCTTAAGTTTACTTTGTTTTGTATTTGCTTGGTTGTTTTTCTGAAACTTGTTCTTTATAACCCGCAATAGGATCCATCACACAAACACACACACAACACACACACACACACACACACACACACACACACAAACCATCTGGTGAATAAAGTCTGTGCACCGGTAACATTTCATGCAGAGACCCATGAATAATCCCTACCTAGTCTACACACACTACTACACTCAGTGCACACAGTACAGTACAATGGGATGTGCATCACTGACCTGGTCACATGTGCTCTGTATACACTGCCTATATACTAGGTAACACATACACACACACACACACACACACACAGACCCAAATGCATCTGATGTGTAGGCTTTACACTAACCTACATCGCACACACACATGCACACACACACACACACACTTGCGCTATATTATGAAAACGTCTTGGCGCACTCACCTCTGTCATTAGACTGTCCATGATAAAGAGGCTTCATCCACTCTGTTCGCGCCGCTTCTCCACCACATATACACGCACACACACACACACACACACACACACGCACAGCGTTTATGGGTTTGTTTTTTTGTATTCCTCCGACGTGTTAATCACGGCGCCGTGACGTAACGTGAGGACCGGTTCGTTTCAGCGACGAGTCCGTGTGCGTAAAGCGGCGTCGCGACCCCCCCCCACCTCTCCTCCTAACCCCCCCCCCCGTCCCCTATCCCCCCCCCCCTACTTCAGTGACCAATGCGCGTGCAGACACACACACACACACACTCACACACACACTCACACTGAAGCACACACGCTTCTCTCCACATTTACTCATATCTTATTCTCTTATTGCATTGGTACTTGTACTTATTATCTCAGTGTTTTCTTATTAGTCACATGACGACGACTTTATTAATCCGTCAGCAATCCTACCGCAAGGAACAGGAGCAGAGGAAAAAGAAGTAGATGTGCAATTAGAAGCAGCCTTCATTCCTCACATTATACTGGAGTGATCATGACTTCCCCGCATACCCCGCATGGTCAGGACGCTGGGGTCAGATCGCAGTGTCAGCCATGATAAGAGGCAGAGACAGGACAGAGGCTTTTTACCACTGAGACACCACTGCCCTTTAATAACTAACACCTACAGCAATGAATTAGAGCGTTAAAGACGTGCTCTGGGTGCAGACTGTGTTCCTACAGTATGATGGATTCATATATGAACAAATGTCTCTGTCCAGAGCACACAGTATGAACAGTGTTAGTCTGAACCCAATTAACTGTATAAGCTTGAATTCGACTTCTTTTTGTGTGTGTAACTGACGCCTGAACTGACGAATTTACACCAGCAGTACTGGATTCACACACACAGTGTCCAGATGGTCTCAGTGTAGAGCAATCCATCACTTTGGATTTTCAGTGTAGGTTGTTGATCTCCCTTCAGATTTACAGGATTACACTCTACACACACACACACACACACACACACACACAGACAATGGTAACAGTGTGTTTCCCAGTGTGTTTGAGATCAATATCAATAGATCATAAATAATATGAGGGCAAAATGAACACTGGACTGTCCTGAGTATTTAATATCACCTCTGTGAGATTAGGTCTTAATAAATAAACATATTCACAGAAAAGGTAGTAAATTATTAATAAATATAGTTGCATACTAGCAGGTACTATTAGATATGTTTATCCTTCTATCCGAGGGTCATTTGCAAAATGACTCAGCAACACTAACTCCAACATTTAATACATTAAAAAACACTGATTCATCTGTGATATGAAGAAAACTCTTGCCGTGCAGTGCATTGCAGACACACAAAGTCAAGTGACAGATTAGTGACTGCACAAGCATAACATGTTGGATACTCATGGCTTTTTTTTTTTCTTCTTCATCTTATTAAGGAAAAGAAATAGAAAAAGTGAGATACTGGTTATGACAGGAACTAATTTAAATGCTAATAAATAAGAGCAATGTCTGGTGGTAACAATTCAACTAATATTGATGTGTTTTTTGTTTTTTTTTCTAGAATGGCCCAAGGAGTTGTGTTTTATTTCTTACATATTAAAATGGATGATTGTTTCCATGTGGAAATGCTCCTGAGAATGCTCCTGATGGTTGTGCCATACACACCCTCTACTGGGCAAAAGGAGAAAGGTTATTGTATACACACTAGGGCACACACACACACACACACAGAAACAGACTTTCCTCAGACTTCATGAAAAGTTTTATTCGGGAGATTTTGGCTGTCATGTAGCAGTGGCAGGGTGAAAGCGAGTGATCATGGAGGTGGATGAGGAGGTGAGAATGAGGAGGGACACAGAAAGACAAACTAAGTTCAGAGTTTTCAGCCACAGAGACACACAGCAGCAGCTCCTGAAATGTAAGACCGCACAAGGCTTCCTCCAGCCGATTTCATCCTGTTGTCATCTGAATGATTAGCTTCTTTACACCTGGCACACTTGCTCTCAGGGCCAGAAATATCAAACCCTACTTCCTTTTTTTTTTTCTTTTTTTTTTTTTTTTACTGAAGACCTTCCAAAATCTCACAGTCGATCAAATAAATTTCTCTCTGTTTTACTGCCTCCTCAATTCCTTTAGTTCCTCAGAAAAAGTATTGAACTGAAACAGCCAGTGTATAGAGGGTTTGTTCACTGAGCTCTCAAAATTGCAATGTTATATAAAATGTTGAGAAGATTTATCATTTAAATCAAACCTAACATCACTTTTGCTCATTCCTGAGCACTGTAGGTGTTAAATCAACACTGGATTTTGTCGAGGAATCAGGCAAACCAGGCACTTAGCTATGAGTTCACACGGCCATGACAATCATTTAATCGCTGCTTAGATTTCTCTGTAACCATGGCATTGTCTTCAGCTCTCTAACCTGCCCTATAGACTGCACATTCACAGTGAATTCAGACACCCCAGACACACCATCTCTGCATTCACTTACTACTGTTAACACCTTAAAATTCCCAGACTTAGATTCCTCACTCTTATAACATCACAATTACTCATAATAATAATAACTAAATGATCATCACTGAGCTTAACAGGTTAACAGTTGATTTTCTTTCAGCACTTTCACAAGAAACACATGGTGTGAACCGACCAAATCAAGACATACAAAAAAAAAGAGTCTAAATAGAAATATAAGTGATAATGATTTCTACAGGCATGACAACAGCGTGTGAGACTGTGAGAGCCCAGAGAGACATGTTTACTGCTCCAGGACATCGTGAGTATGATGAAGCTTTAGAGGCTAGAACCTTGGGAGGAGGTTCGCTCTGGAAATCTGCTGAGTGTGACTTAGAGAAGATGACACAGTATTGATGTGAGTTCAGCAGCGCGAGGCACAGTGACAGCACCGGGGAAGTTCAGATACTCGAGGCACAGGACCAGAATTAGAGTTTTGTGGAAGTCACATGACTTTATTGCGTCATTTGGATTGTATTTATGGTGCTTTTTTTAATTTATAATCTGAAACTGATCAGACATCATTGAGTGTGCGATTCCAGAGAAGCAAAGATTTCCTCCTTCTTTCTGCCCTCAGATCGGGGCTCTGCGGCTCGGGGGTGGCGTGGGAGGAGGATCACAGCTCACACACATGAATGAGTTTAGGAGGAAGAGAGAGAGAGAGAGAGAGAGAGAGAGAGAGAGAGAGAGAGAAAACACAGAAAGGAAGAACAGATCCAGGGAGGAGGATGACAAGAGAAGGTTACACATGGTACAATCTCCAGTCGTGAATGAACACGTACAGTGTATCGTGGAGAAAATATTAAGACTGTAGGTGTTACATTAGAGCTGGTGATTCTGCTGTGCTCTTTCTCCTTATTAAACACTACAGCAAGAGATTAAAAGGGGGAGGGGGAAAAAAGGAGGGGAATAAATCTATATGCACACAGGACACATGAAAAGGAAAAGGGAGGGATTAAGAAGGCGGGGTCATTATACATCACTTTCGTAGATCATGATTTCAGGGCAAGAAAGAAGGACATGAGGGTAAAGAAAGGAGTAAAGCGAGAGGAAAAGGAGATAAATGGCAGAGAAGAGAAAAGGAGGGACATTTATAAGTCGCTCTCGCCATAGAGGGCACTGGAGAAGGAGATGTAGTCGAGAGCGCCTGCAGGGATGTCCGGCCCGACGTACTTGGTCATGCGGCTGATGCAGTACTCGGCCTGCTCTGGGGGAAGCTCCCTGCGCAACTCCTCCACCGTGATATAGGACTGAGAGAGAGACAGAGAGAGAGAGACAGAGAGAGAGAGAGACAGAGAGAGAGAGGAGCAGAAGGAAGGGGGGGTGATGTAGAGAATTAATAGGAGTGCGAGAACTAAAATGGGTGCAATATTCTTTATACGACGTTATTATATCTAACAATATCAAATATCAAAAAGTACAATGAGGCAATGTTACGATGCCTCTGTAGAATCCTGTGCTTCCTGTAGTGTAATGTAAAGTGTCAGTCATCATGTATGTGGGTTCACTCACCTTGTCGGAAGCCAGGATCTTGAAGGAGGCCATCACTTGCTCGGCTGTGTCCGTCTCGGCTGTCTCGCGGGTCATGAAGTCGATGAAGGCCTGGAAGGTGACCACGCCCGTGTTGTTGGGGTCCACCAGAGTCATGATGCGGGCAAACTCCACCTCACCCTGTATCACAGGAACAAGCTCGGGTTAAACACCTGTCTGTGTGTGTGTGTGTGTGTGTGTGTGTGTGTGTGTGTGTGTGTGTGTGAATGAGAATGGTGATACAGCACATAATAACAGACGAGCAGTGTATATCTATGTGTGTCCAGTCTCACCAGATCGTAGCCCATGGAGATGAGACAGGCGCGGAAATCGTCGGGATCCATCATGCCGTTTCTCTTCTGATGAGGGACAGAGATATAATAATTATAGACATTGCATATAATACACACACACGCACACACACGCACACACACACACACACAGAAACCAGAGCTGTCAGGACTAATTTCATCATTTAAATTCTAGTTCAGTTTTCATCATACTTGTGTAATTGAAGGTAAACAGTGTTATATAAATGCAGTTAAAAGCTGTCATGTCGACTAGCACACATTTGATATTATCATTAGGCATGTCCTTTAGGGATGAATTTATTTTTGCATGTAGGTTGTAAATTATGCATTATTTTTAATGAATATGTTAAAAGATAGATGAAGAAAGTTCAAAGTAATTTTCCTTTGATTTTAGTTTCATTTGATTTCATTTATTCATTTTTTTATATTTCCTTTTCATGATTTTCTTTGCATCACCAAAGTGAACCTGTCTATCTATCTATCTATCTATCTATCTATCTATCTATCTATCTATCTATCTATCTATCTATCTATCTATCGCACTCCCTATTTCAACCCCCACCATCTCTCTCTCTCGCTCTCTCTCTCTCTCTCTCTCTCTCTCTCTCTCTCTCACCCTGTCGAAGTGGTTGAAGGAGGCTCTGAACTCATTGAGCTGTTCCTGGCTGATGCCCTTGGCATCGCGGGTCAGGATCTGGTTCTCCACCTCGTTGATGGTGCGGGCGATGGTGGTGAGCAGCTGCTCCCAGCCCACACGGATATGCTGCAGACGCAGACAGAGAGAGAGAAAGAGATAGAGAGAGAGAGAGAGAGAGAGAGGGGTACACAGTTAGGCCATAAAAGAGATGTACAGTGATTATGTACAGTATGACATGACAAAATGTAAAACTCAAGCAAGTTTCCCACATCACTTTTCAGCATGTGTGTGTGTGTGTGTGTGTGTGTGTGTGTGTGTGTACCTCCATGGTGTAGTTTGTGTGTTTGTTGTCGAAGATGAGTGCTTCTTGGATGAGCTGGTGGTCTCCCTCCAGTCTGTCGATGTTGGATTTGTAGTTGATGATGTTCTGCTCGTAATTCTTCAGGTTGTTCATCTGTTCCTCCAGAGAGCCGGCAATGTCCACAGACACATGGCCGATCTCCTAAACACACACACCCACATGCAAAATTATACTGTATGTCCTTTTCTTTAGGTCATTTTTCCACAAAACTAATACACCTGACTGGGCAAATTTGGTTATTTCCAAGTCGAACATGCACGCCTCATGACCTTTGGAAAAGACAGAAAACACGGCAGCTAGCTAAACAAGTCGTTAGCATGAAAAGAGCTCAATGAGCAGAAAAACATATCTAGACAACTGATTAAACTGTAAATAATGTGTTCTGATGGGTCTAATTTAATTGTCTACCATGCAGAGGCTCTACATATGTGTCTGTATTCTTTTTTTTCTATTTTTATTTAGTCTATAGTATGTCTCTTAACTGACTTTTTTGTTGTACTGAAAACTCGTTATTCAGGGAAAATTAATTGTCATGTCTCATGTAAATGGCTTAAAAAACAACAACCGAGGACTGATGTGACAAGTCCACCACAAAAAAGAAGTCCTCTGGCTCGTACCTCCATCTTGGTTTGGATCCAGGGTCCGATGATATTGGCCTGAGCAGCAAACTGCCGCCTCAGCCTCTCGTTGGCCTGCTGCCTGGCGACTTCCTCCTGAAGCATCTGGTCTCTGAGTGGCACCAGCTGCTTCACCTACAGGAGCCACACACACACACACACACACACACACACACACACACACACACACACACACACACACACACACACACACACACACACACACACAGAGCAGAGCTAAATGTCAAATTACTGGACCATCAATCAAGACTTCTCTTTAAAAGCGGTCTTTTTTCTTTTCTGAAGAGAGACATGTTACAGTACAGAAACAAGCTCAATCTGCGCCATATGCTTCTCCCATATGGTGCCGTCCATTCGGACGAGAGCTCAGTAGTTGCAGTAGATGATCTATGACATTTTTATTCCTCAGTCCGTTATACCGGTTTGAACGTATGAACTTTATGCTACAGATCATAAAGTGTGGGTGAAGGTCTGGACGTCTTGAGCCGACTCAAGTCTAAATCTTTTTTTTGCTAAGCAGATTAAAAACACTGATCATAGAAAATGGCTACAGAGGAATCATTCTCACAACAGCATATACTTTTTTTTGTCCCAATTTGGTCATTTTGCCCACTGGCTATCCTAGCAAAGGTGAAATTCTGTACTTCCTCTGTCAACGATGAAGCCAAAAACTCATGCTATGTCACAGGCAGCTGAACACAATTTGAGGAAAGCGTTAGCTGCCATTTATTACATGCATAAGCTCACGGATGATTGGATAACGATGTGATGATTGACAGGAGAAAAGACAGTAACCCCATCCCACCCAAACATCACATCCAATTTTGCTCTTTTTGCTCCCTGACCACTAAACACAGTGCAAAACCCTTGCGCCTCTTGGTATCCCGCTAGCACATAATATTTCCACTAAATAGATCCAATCATCAGTGAATGTAATATCCGTTAACATTCACGCCATCTCCAGTGGCCACAGATATTCTGGTATAAGAAGTTATGTTGTTGAAAATGTTCAGAGATTCACTCACCGTCTCCCACTTGTTAGTGATGTCCTGAGGGCTGAGGTTGGTGTATGGGTTGATTCCAGACAGTTTGATGCCGTATGTCTGAGCGATCTTCATAATCTCGCTCATGATGCCCATGATGGCCATGCGCTCTTTGTCAGCCTCTGGGAGAGTGGCTTTAAACTGGTCGTGGGCTGTGATCAGACTCTGATAAAGAGGAGGACAAACAGAAAGAAGACACACAGTCAGCATAATACACACACCATCATTAAGCTCCCGGTGTATTTCATGTATTTGTCACAAAGAAACATTGTTTTTTAGACAGTTAAGGTGCCATGATGAGGAGATCATCAGTGTTATTCACTTCACATCTCAAGGGGCATTGGTGGCTCAGTGCTAGGTTTCTTGTTTATCTTGCGGAAGGCCCGGGTTTGATTCCCAGCCAATGCCTCAACCCCAGCCACTGGATGCAGTGCCGGTCCCAAGCCCGGAAAAATGGGATGGTTGCGTCAGGAAGGGCATCATAAAACATTTGCCAAGTTGTTGTGCGGACCAGTTGGTCCGCTGTGGCGACCCCGAACAGGGAGCAGCCGAAAGCAACTTCATTCACGTCACCTCTCAGTGCTCATAATGTTATGCCTGATCAGTCTAAAGTAGTACATTTACTAAATACACACTTTTAAGGGATAAAAAAAAAATGTCTTTTGTTTAAAAATCAACTCTTAAGGTTTATGGTTTTTTGACTATAGGCACATGGATGTGGATGAGAGAAATTTCCACCTCCCAGCAGCAGATGGCACTCAAAATCACAAACCTCTCTTCTTGTAAACACTTCTTGTAAAAACTCAAAATTTAAAGCAATGACAAAGTATGGCTACCTGGATCTCCTCAATGCTGTGTACGATAAACATGTCCTGCAGATCCTCCATAGCTCCATCCATCCAGTTGTTAAATGGCGCCGCCCTCTTGGCGAACTCCAGGTACAGCTGGTCAATAGTTTCCCACAGTTTTTCCACGCGCTGCAGGAGGGGGCGGGACAAAAAAAAGGGTTGAACCCACAGTTGATTGTTTTTATCATATCAGTATATCCTGACCTCTACAATACTCTGTACTGATTGAATGTCTCCGAGAAAAATGTGTTATTTGTCTTACACTAGAGCAGCTATTAACAGTTGTTTTCTTCAGCAGCATCTATATTTTTCTTTCTTTTTCTGTAGATAATAAATCTAGCTTGGAACACCTTCTGAATGTATCAAAGATCTGACACTGGAGACTCCTTCTGGACATCTCGGATAAACCTCTCCTTACAGAAATCTTGTCAAATTTCAGTCAAACTTACATTGTGGCGGTTGCTTCATAACAAAATGTTTGGAGCCATTTATTATTATTATTATTATTATTATTATTATTATTATTATTAGGCTTTGTTTATGTAGCACACTGACCACTCAGAGTGGAAACAATGGAAACAATAACATACTGGAGTATAATCAACACATTCATGTAAACCTCTGACTGGACGTTCAGCTGGATTGATGCTAATTATCAAAAATCTATCAACAAATTCTAGCCAATCAGAAACAGAGCTGTGGTAATATAAAATATATTAGCATTAGAGAGCAATTATTGCAACAACTGAGCAACTTTACTATCACTTAAAAAGGCGTGTGATATATTTACTACATGTTGAGCATGATATTATTTTGTACATGTTCTTTAGCTCGACTGTATTTCACACTGCTGTGTATGTAGAGTGTGATTTCTATATCGCATATCCAGTCTTTAGGCATTACTCAGACAAAAGTGCAAAAAAAATTATTACATAAAATAAAATTTTTAATAATAATAATAATAATAATAATAATAATAATAATAATAATAAAGTTTAGGGAAAGTGGCGAATAAGTCACAAGTGGCTTGGGTGTGATATTTCTAATAACAAGCTTGTGTATAAACTGTTGGGGAAAAAAACAGTAAATCCATCCTATTTGTAGTTGATACAATGAATTCGAAACTGGAGCGAATGGTGATCAATAAATAAAGTTTATTTAATTTTCTTTATTGTGTGTGTGTATGCTTTTTCCTCAATGATCCAATTATTTTGCTTAGAAAAATATAGTATTTTTATCTAGTGCATGTGTTTTTATTTTTGTTATTTAAAATTTCCTATTTCTAATTTAAATTTCTGATTTTTATCTTTTACACCTACAAATTTGATCCATGTTAAACGTGCTTTTTTCTGTTTTTTTCTTTTTTACAGTTTTATTTCTATTGTTTTTCCTTCATTTTCTTCTTTTTATTTGTTCAACAATTTCGTATTACATTGTGATTTTTTTTTCTTCAGATGAGCCGTTTATTGTCAAATGTAGTGCATGTGAGGTTTTGTTGTTTGTTTTGGTTTTGATCAAATTTTTATTTTATTTTCTATTTATGGCATCAAACACACACACACACACAAGATGAATTTGAGGGTTTTTTCCCACATTCCTTTGTCTTGTTTTTATGTGATGACACTTGAGGCACTTGATTTTATTTTATGTATTTATTTTTTCAATTTTATGTAAGGTGTGTGTGTGTGTGTGTGTGTGTGTACCTCCAGAGCATCTCTCCTCTTTTGGGTCAGAGTGCCCAGGTTGTCCCACTGGTCACAGATGGCCTGGCAGCGAGCGTTCACAGTAGCAGCATCATGGTAATCCAGCTCACTGAACACACCCACAAAACACTCACCAAACAGCTCAGAATAAAAACACTGAAACAGTTACACTGCAACTGAGCTGACCCAAAAAGCATTTGGATACGCTTTGCATACACTGGATGTAGATGTATAATGAAATGTGGGTTGAACCGAACAGAATAACTGAATGAACGCAGTCATGGAGGATGTGTGTGTAATCTTGCGTCCTAAAACGTCAGCTTGTTTGGATGACTTTCATTTCATTTGGAATAAAATATAAAAAGCAAACACTGAGTCATGCTCTTTCTCTTCTCGTTGCCTTCCTCCCACCCCCTCGATATCTTTCCGTCTCTCTTTCTTTCCCTCGCTCTCACTTGAGCTCCTGGGCGATGGCGGCGATCTGCTCCACTCTGTCCTGGTGGGCGGCGAGGTCACTCTCAAACGCCTCGTGCTTCCTCATAAGAGCCCTGATCTCCATCAGAGATGCAGATTCATAGTCCTTCTGAGACAGCAAGTCTTCCTTTCCTATAAGAGAGGTGAAATGAGAGATATGGATATTTGGCCTTACTTTTTAAAAATAAAATAAATCGCACCGGACGTGTGTTTACTTACCGGCAGTCCAGGACTCATGGAGATTGCACTTCTGCTTGAACTTCTCAGCCAGGTGGTCCAGTCTCTCCAGACGGCGGATCTCAGTCAGCAGCCATTCCTCGTAGCCTTTCTCAACCTGCTCCAAGCCTTTCCATGCATTGGCAATGTCCTGTAAACACACACACACACACACACACACAAACACACTCTCCTGAACACTGCTACTACTCATTGAATCAGATCAGATGATTTTTTTTCCTCTTCTGAAATTTCCACTCTGTAATCTTCAACATACCGAAACCATCTTTCCTTCAGAGGGCATGAAGGCGGGTCTGTTGCTGAGCCTCAGTTTGGTCTGCAGGGTGTTGAAGTTGATTTCCAGCTGGCATTTTTCCTGCACGCGTGGTGGCTTGTGCACACGGCGGTAATCTCTGAAGTCCTCCAGCTTCTGCTGCATGGCACGCATGGTCTGCTCCGCAACACGGTTCTCCAGCCATGGGATCGTCCGACGGATCCACTCCAACAACTACAGCGGAGAGAGAGAGAGAGAGAGAGAGACGGAGAGAGAGAGAGCGAGAGAGAGAGAGAGAGTGGGAGAAATCAGTCATTAAGGGGAAATGAAAAAGACAAGCCAGTAATGAGACAAAAAAGATGGAGGGACAGGTAGCACCAATAAGAAGGTGAAGAAGTTCAGTTAAATCACATAATAGTAAATTCCTCCAGTCTTCCAGTTTAATTTGGAGTCTCAGATCTTTAATAAATCATTCCAGAGATGCAGCTGAAAGCTAAAACGTTCTCTCCGCTGAATATCTTTCATTAAATGAGATGCTTGTGTAAACTATATTCATTAACCCACCTCACTGGCCAGCTTCTCATACTCCTCCATCAGCCTCTCATTCTCCTGATTCACTGCCAGAACCTTACAAATCCTGTTAGCAGCAGTTTCAGCCTACAGAGAGCGAGAGAGCGAGAGAGAGAGACAGAGAGAGAGAGAGAGAGAGAGAGAGAGAGAGAGAGAGAGAGAGAGACAGAGAGAGACAGACAGACAGACAGAGAGACAGAGAGAGACAGACAGACAGACAGACAGACAGACAGGGATAAATTGAGAAAGAGACATAGACAGAGAGATAGAGTGTGAGAGAGACAGAGAGACAGGCAGAAAGAAATTGGGGAGAGAGAGAGAGAGAGAGAGAGAGAGACAGACAGACAGACAGACAGACAGACAGAAAGAATGAAATTGAGAGAGAGAGACACAGAGAAAGAGAGAAGAGAGAGAGAGAGAGAGAGAGAGAGAGAGAGAGAGACAAACAGACAGACAGACAGACAGACAAAGAAATTGAGAAAGAGACATAGGGAGAGATAGAGTGAGAGAGAGACAGATAGAGAGAAAGAAACAGCGAGAGAGAGAGAGACAGACAGACATACAGAGTGAGAATGGGAAAGAGAGACAGAGACAGAAAAAAAGATATTAGACAGATTATTAGACAGAGTGAGTAATGCAATAAGGTGTTGCACTGAGATCAGCATCTTCTCTGTCTAAAGCCGTGTGTTTGGTACCTGCTCAGCCCCAGCGAAGGCGTGATAGAAGCAGGACACATAGGTCATGATGGCCTTCTCATCAGGCTTAGGAGTGTTCACAATATCTGAGAAAGACAAAAATATAGACTGAAAATACAGCCCAGTGTGAAGAGTGTCAAATCACATGAGTCACAAGCGTTTCATAAAGTCTGAAGCGACAACAGGAATTACAACAGCTGTAGTCCAGGATGCCCGTGGAAATCTTAAGTATGCACAAAAAAAATCATAGAAAATGTTAACACACACTGAATCCAGGCTGAGACTCTCATACACACATGACATGACTTTATATTCAGGCTTTTTGTACAGAAATTGACTTACATGCACAGGGATGTTGTTACAACGACGTTAGTATGATGTTGCAGTAATGTTGTTATGACGTTAGTATGATGTTGCAGTAATGTTGTTATGACGTTAGTATGATGTTACAGTAATGTTATGACGTTAGTATGATGTTGCAGTAATGTTGTTATGACGTTAGTATGATGTTACAGTAATGTTATGACGTTAGTATGATGTTGCAGTAATGTTGTTATGACGTTAGTATGATGTTACAGTAATGTTATGACGTTAGTATGATGTTACAGTAATGTTGTTATGACGTTAGTATGATGTTACAGTAATGTTGTTATGACGTTAGTATGATGTTACAGTAATGTTGTTATGACATTAGTATGATGTTACAGTAATGTTGTTATAATGTTAGTATGATGTTATGACAGTAGTATGATGTTATAGCAACATTATTATGACGCTAACATAATGTTACAATAATGTTTAGACGATGTTTGTTTGTTATCACACTAATATAATGTTATAATGATGTTATAATGATGATATTATAATGTTAGTATGATGTTAGTATAAAAGTTTGATGTTAGTATGACGTTAGTATAATGTTAGTTTGATGTTAGTATGACGTTAGTATAACAGTTTGATGTTAGTATGACGTTAGTATAACGTTAGTTTGATGTTAGTATGACGTTAGTATAACAGTTTGATGTTAGTATGACGTTAGTATAACAGTTTGATGTTAGTATGATGTTAGTATAACAGTTTGATGTTAGTATAACGTTAGTATAACAGTTTGATGTTAGTATGACGTTAGTATAACAGTTTGATGTTAGTATAACGTTAGTATAACAGTTTGATGTTAGTATGACGTTAGTATAACAGTTTGATGTTAGTATGATGTTAGTATAACAGTTTGATGTTAGTATGACGTTAGTATAACAGTTTGATGTTAGTATGACGTTAGTATAACAGTTTGATGTTAGTATGACGTTAGTATAACAGTTTGATGTTAGTATGACGTTAGTATAACAGTTTGATGTTAGTATGACGTTAGTATAACAGTTTGATGTTAGTATGATGTTAGTATAACAGTTTGATGTTAGTATGACGTTAGTATAACGTTAGTTTGATGTTAGTATGACGTTAGTATAACAGTTTGATGTTAGTATGACGATAGTATAACGTTAGTTTGATGTTAGTATGACGTTAGTATAACAGTTTGATGTTAGTATGACGTTAGTATAACAGTTTGATGTTAGTATGACGTTAGTATAACAGTTTGATGTTAGTATGACGATAGTATAACGTTAGTTTGATGTTAGTATGACGTTAGTATAACAGTTTGATGTTAGTATGACGTTAGTATAACAGTTTGATGTTAGTATGACGTTAGTATAACGTTAGTTTGATGTTAGTATGACGTTAGTATAATGTTAGTTTGATGTTAGTATGACGTTAGTATAATGTTAGTTTGATGTTAGTATGACGTTCTTATGACTATTAAAATATTACAATGACGTTAGTATGCCGTTAGTTTGATGGTACAGTGATGTTATTATGACATTACAATGGCGTTATTATGGCGTTAGTATGATGTTACAGTGACGTTATTATGACACTAGTATGATGCTAGAATAATGTTGGTATGTTTGAATGACATTATTAAACTAGTAAACTGTTATAATGACGTTATTATGATGTTTTATGCTAACTGCTGCCATACATATATGTTTACAAGCCTATATGTTGTAAGAAACCACTTGTTTACAATACTTCTATTTTGCACATATTTCGGCGCTATATATCCTGTGCATATATCTGGTTGCACACGTTGCGCTTTATGTAGCTAGGACAACTACTTTCTGTCCTTATCTCTGTGTTGTTGTTTTGTTTTGTAGCTTTGTGTTGTTATGTTGTCTTATGTAGCACCAGGGTCCTGGAGAAACGTTGTCTCATTTCACAATGTACTGCGTCAGCTATATGTGGTTGAAATGACAATAAAAGCTTCCTGACTTGACTTATGGCAGTAGTATGATTTTAAAATGACATTATAATGACATAGTATGTCACAGTACATCATAATATGATATTATAGTGTTATTATGACATGAGTATTAGGTTACAATGATGTTATTATGAGAGTCGTATGATGTTGAGCTAATTTATGAGCTGCTCCTGGTGACACAACTCCAACTGACTATATGACTGTTGAAAGGACATTATTCATAATTCACACTCTCTGGTGTTTATAATAATTTATAGCCACACTCTCTCGTGTTTGTGGTTATTCCCACTCTCCGAGTCACCCAAATGAGGATGAAGTTCCCTTCTGAGTCTGGTTCCTCTCAAGGTTTCTTCCTCATACCATCTAAGGGAGGTTTTCATCACCACAGTCGCCTCAGGCTTGCTCATCAGGGATTAGGGATTAATGCAAATAAATTTAAATATAAGTCTAATATTAATCGTGAAATTTTCCATTGTTAAAACATTTAAATACAAATAAAATACAAGGGGCAGTGGTGGCTCAAGGGTTGTTGATCGAAGGATCGGGGTTCCAGCCCCAGCACCACCAAGCTCCACTGTTGGGCAATTGAGCAAGGCCCTTACCCCTCTCTGCTCCAGGGGCGCTGTATCATAGCTGCCCCTGCGCTCTCACCCCAACTTCCTCAGCTGGGATTTGCGAAGAAAAGAATTCCACTGTGCTGTAATGTATGTGTGGCCATAATAAAGGCTTCTTGCACCCTCTTCTAAAAACTGAATTGAATTGAATGTTACAGTGAGGTTATTATGACATTAGTGTGTTACAATAGAATGATGTTATTATGAAACTAGTAAAATGTTGCAATGACATCATTATTATGATGTTATGAGAATGATATTATAGCATTATCATGACACCAGTATGATGTAAGTGACATTATTATGACATTAGTATGATATGACGTTATTATGATGCTAGTATGACGTTATTATGCTCATCAACACCTTTGCGACCGATGATGCTCGTTAAATGTCTGAACAATTTTCATGCACATTTAAATAATCCCTTTATTACATCAATTATCATGAGTGAACTTTAATCACGCGTGAACATGAACGATATCATACAGTCTGCTGTAGAATTTGACCAACCGGCATCATCTCATACAGAGATGGTATCACAGTGTGAAGGTAGAATTGATTTCATTATATAATTTATGGCACGATAACATAATTATAATG
>JAUCMX010000005.1:14219761-14242261 GCA_033459395.1 Hemibagrus guttatus | reverse complement strand
TCATTTTATCTTATTTTATTTTATTTTATTTTATTCTATTTTATTTTATCGTATTTTATTTTATTTTATTTCATTTTATCTTATTTTATTTTTTTTTATCTTATTTTATTTTATTTTATTTTATTTTATTTTATTTTATTTTATTTATTTTATTTTATTTTATTTTATTTTATTTTATCTTATTTTATCTTATTTTATTTTATTTTATTTTATTTTATTAACATATGAAGTGTTGTGTTTGTTTTGGAATTGAACCCTGGTGTGTTTTTCTCGTGCATTCGCTTTTAATTATTTATCTATCTATCTATCTATGTATCTATCTATCTATCTATCTATCTATCTATCTATCTATCTATTTTTTTTAAATAATTGTTTATTTATTTATTTATAAATTTATTTTAGAATATATAAAGAATGTTGTTTATTTTAGAATACGTTTTAAAAAATATATTTTAGAATATTTAAGTGTTGCTGAATCAACCCGAGCGCACAAAGTGAACCAAGCTTGTGTAGTTTGGGTTGCAGGTGATATTTGACTGAGTAGATAAAGTACAGAGCTGTAGCGCTGTAAGATTTGATAGAAAAAAATAATGAAAAAATGTCAGAATGATAGAAAAATGTTCAAATGATTTTAATCTGTCGCTGTTAATCTCGACATGAATGTTTCAGCTAAGCCATGACGCTGGTGTGATGTATTAATATCCCTGCTGAAAAATCAGCTGCCAAAACACACACCAAGCTGCTCAAACTGCTAGAGCATCTTCATCATCATGAAATAATGCAGCAGGGTTTTTTTGGTCCTCCTTTCATTACTGAAATCCTTCTGTAATGGATTAATAACCTGCTGTCACACACAACACTTCTGCTCCTTTTCTGTATGCTTATTTGTCTTTCTTTCTTGCTGAAATCCTGGCTTGACTTCATGCTTTTGTGTGCAACGTTAGTGTGCTCTCTTTCACGTTATGATTCCTGCAGTATTTATTTCCCTGTGTTTGAGGTTTTTTTTTATAGGTCTCTATGAATACAAATGAATCCAGATGACTAAATATTGCATGAACATTTATAGAGACTTCAGAAAGAGCGGCTTGTAAAACACTGTAGGTTTCTTAAAATAGTGCACGCACACACACACACACACACACACACACATACACCCACACACACACACACACACACACACAACTCTACTACAAAACCACCACCCTTATTGATGTTACAACATCTTATTTAATTTAATGCTATATAATAAAAAAAATGCATCTAATTGTGTGCTTTTCTAAATGTGTTACAGGCAGATGTCTCTACTGTACATTTTTTCTTATGTTATCATCATACCAAAGAAACAAGATCTTGTTGCTTTTTTTTGTACATTGTCACAGGAGGCCCACAGGAGTCACATCTCAGCAGAACAGAGAAACAGGAAGTGGCTTTATTTATTACAGCAGCTTCCTCTAGTCCTTAGATGATCAGGAACGTGTGAGAGATTCGGTTTAAAAGCTTGAATTCACCGATGCCTCGTTGACGTCTCACCCTCCCCAAAGCACGTCACCTCAAATCAGCCAATCAGACTCTCAGGAGAATCGCCATCCCTGATGGAGGGAAAGGTTACCATGGAAACCATGGAATGGGTCTCTATCTGTCTATTAACAGAGTAACACACTTCACACCGAGTGATGGAGTCTGTTGTGTGTCAGATTTAACCTTTAATAAAACACCTGTCATATATTGGATAAAGCTCGGCCGGAACTGCGGACCTCTTCTGGTGACATCCCTAATAAAATGAATAAAAACTTGGGGATATTTTTATTGCAAGGGAGTGAGAGGCTAATGCGTGGCCACTAGGGGTGACTAAAATATTAGATCATGATTCTCATAAACCTTTCTACATACACCATATTTATCACAATATATAGCTTTGTGAAGAAACTTACAGCAAGTCTTTATATATTGTAGAATATTTTAAAATATTTTTTAGAAAATATATATTTTTTATTTTTATATATAAATTTATTTTATTTGCATTTTTAAAATATGAGTATTTAAGTGTTATTTTTTTTAAAAAAATGGTTTTATTTATTTGTTTGTTTGTTTGTTTATTATTTAATATTGACTTTTATTCCAGAATAAAAATAAATGAACACCAAAAAGTAAAAAAAAATAAATAAATAAATAAAAGCACAAAAAATACAAAACAATTGTTTTAAAACTTTGTTACAAAAATCAAATAAACAAATAAATAAATACATATATAGATAAATAGATAGATACTTCCATGTTTAACATCAAACCAGCTGCTTCCAATCTGTAAAAACTTTTTTTTTTGTAATATTATAATAATATATCATGATTTTTGCAATATCTGTGGCATAATTTATCTCATACAGCCCATTCCTAGTGCTACAGCTTCACGAAGTCTGAGAACGAGATAATTCATTGGTGTAAAAGGGATAATTACATGTGGCCATGTTATAATAAGGTGTCAGAAATGTTTTGTGCCCCAAACTGGAAGACGAGCGCTTTACCATAATCCTTACGCACTTTGGGTGGTAATAAAAAATTGTAAAAAAAAAACTACTTGTTTGTTTTAGTTAAAAGTATAACCTCTACAGCAGTTTAAATGCAGACGTTATTATTAATCACTGGATGTAATCACACTGGAGGTGCAGTGCTTTTTACGACATTAAAATAATGATTAATAATCGTATTTTATTAACATTAAAATAAGATAACAAAACATAGAAATAATATTAAAATTAAGAAAATATATGAAATTAAAGTGACAATGTGGAAATATATGAAAATCTGCAGTAAAGTGACATTTACAGTACATGAGCTTAACTGAGAAAATAAATAGTTAAATGTGGAATATTGAAAGCATATGAGATACAGTGACAGAATAAAATAGAATAGGAAATGATGCTTTGCTTAAATCTGCTGAATTTAATGCAAGGAAACAGATCTCAATAACAACACGTGTTCAGTTTTGTAAAAAAAACAAACAAAAAAAAAAAAACACATTTAAATCTGATTTTTATGTGAACAATGGAAGACAAAAAAAATTATGAAATGTGTTAATGAGGGAAGAAATTCATGACCACACACACACACACACACACACACACACACACACACAAAACAAACATAAAAAAGTGACACACACGTAAGCCCTTTCCTGAGGCCTCAGTGCACTCCGCTGTAGTTTATAGCAGCTGCCCTACAAGGCCACGACTTCTGGAATAGTAACTGATATTTGAGCTGATGTCTCTCTTTCTGTCTCCATTTTTTTTCCAGTCTCTCTCTCTCTCTCTCTCTCTCTCTCTCCCTCTCTCTCTCTCTGATGACATCAGTAACACATTGGTAACACATCGATACTGAACTGCATCAAACAAATTAGCATCAGCTGATACGGACATGGCACCTGGGATCTCGGCTGGGTTTCATGCTTGGTGAACACACACATACCACACCCAGCGTGAAGGTCCGCACATTCAATCATATCACATCCTCTGTGCTGTTGCTATTAGTGTAGATAGAAATCCACAGCAGTGACTGAGGGATTTAACCTTTAACCTTATAGAGCTGAAGTGTTCAAGAGTTTAAAACCTGCTGTCATTATTAATTCACAAAAATGTGAGATCAACAAGAGATGATCCTCCAAACTATCCAAAACAGCACAGGAACATAACCAGGGATATGCATTAAGATACACCAGAGCTTATTTACATAAACTAAGACCTTGCATGTGTGAAATACTGAGTCTAAGCAGCCTCTTAAGTATCAAAGAAAGACACAGCAAGTCATTGAACTGATATTAGCATTAGCCAAGGCTCCAGAGAGCAGCGAGGTATCAAACCCCCTCGGTGAGAGAGAGGAGCGGAGAAGAGGCACAATATCGGATATCGCTGTGAGAGAGGTGGAAAATAGCAGCAGTGATATGCTGTATATTGCTATGACAGAAGTGAAACTGATATATAGTCTATGTTCTATATGAGTGTGTTCCTGTCTGGTATTACAGCTCGCTGCTCAGCCACCCGAAGGTGAACGTGTCACAAGGTCGTCCCTTTAATCAACTAAATGAAGCAAAGCTGATAGCTGGAGAAAAAAGGTAGCACTAAACGCAAACTAATATCTCATGCAAACACACAAAATAAATAGATAAATAAACAAACAAACAAACAAACAAACAAACAAACAAATAAATAAATAAAAGTTAATATATAATATATATTATATATTTTTTAAGATAAAACGTTTCAATCTGGGATATTGTGTATAGAATTGTTTTAAAGTACATTAAAACAACTTACAAAACAACAAACAAACAATTAATACGGTTAATATAATTTAACAAATATATGGATCAAGTTAGGAGATTTATTTTAAACATAGCTATATTAAAACAACTGAGATATCACATATAACTAACTAACTAACTAACTAACTAACTTAAAATTCAGAAATTCAGAAATTCAGAAAGAAAGAAAGAAAGAAAGAAAGAAAGAAAGAAAGAAAGAAAGAAAGAAAGAAAGAAAGTGAATATAATTTTAAAAATGATATGCACCTTGGATGTTTTAAAATCTTAAATTAAAGTACAGACACAGATAGACAGACAGACAGATAGACAGACAGACAGATAGACAGACAGACAGACAGATAGATAGATAATTGAAATTATATTTACATATAGCACTATTGTTTCTCTATTGATAAATAGTATTAAATTTGAATTCTACATTCTAACTCTTTATAAACAGCTCTGACGTGTTAGACGTGTGTATTTCCTGCACGTTGTGTCACACCGTGTGTGTTTTGTGTATTTGCTCTGTTCCCACATGTGCATAAATGTGTTTGCTTTCAGTAGGACATATGAAAATGCATTTGAAATATGAAAATGATAAGAAAATGCATTTTCTTTCACAATACATATTTAATCGGTCAGTCACGAGGTACAAAGTTTCTTTCCTTAAAATCTTTCGAATCTTTCGACCAGAGCTTTCCTGGTAGTATGCATCTTACATGTTGTATATCACACAACATCCTGAACTAGAATGCAGCATGAAATGATTATCTGCGTACACACACACACACACACACACACGCGCGCGCGCACACAACGTTATATCCAAGCTTGTCATCCAATATTCATGCCCGTCGAGTCTTGATGTGAAATCAGTCTTTTCACGTCCTTTAAACTGTACGCTGTACACATGCCAGCAATCACTGGAAATATTGTAACTCTACTCAGCCAGGAACCTGCATGTCAACCTTTCCAGCGTCACTCACTGCCACTGAAGAGCGTCCATCATCACTTCAGCTAAATTAATTTGTTCCTAATGTGTACACGCTTATATACACTAATATGGAGTCCACTGTGGACTTTTCTTAATCTATAGATATTTACAGTTTACAAAAACTATCATGTTGATATTTATATGAAATGATAAAAATGCATGTGCGACCTTTAACCTTTAACACATCAGGTCTGCTGCTGCTAGATAAGTCCAATTTACTCAAACACACTTCTCCAAAAGTCTCTGATTTCCAAATATATCATCTTTACTTATGTGACTGCTTTAAATTCCACTGGCTCTGTGCACGGCCTATACAACGCCACACGCTACACACTACACATCCGAACACAAGGCTCTTTATTTAAGGATTAATCCCATTCACAGTGCACTTCTGTGCTGTTCGAGGGAAGGGAGACCGGCGGCTATTTAAAGGCCTGGACACGAGAATTGGAGCTCAGAATTTACAAGTCAACAGCAGGGGCCTGCGCTGAGAAAAGTCACGGCTATTTTCTGCTGCCTGCGGAGTCGTCGCTGATGATGAAGAAGTGAAGAAGTATCAGGGTTTGGAAGATGACGGCCAAAATTATTACGATTATTCTTTCAGACTAGCATTTCAAATTAAATAAACATTAAAGAAAGCACTCTTTTCCTTTTAATACTCTAATATGTAAACCTGTATTTCTTCATGGATCATGTGTAATCGTGACTATTATAAGTCGAGACTTCCTTATCCAGTGATCATTTATTTCTGGCTTCACTCCTAACCTATTTTGTGAAGCAGAGAGCAAAAGATTTGTCTGAGCTCGCTGTGATTGGTCAAGACACATCATTACAACATACAAATGAGGACTAATATCTGAAAGAACAATATCTCAATCGGCTCAAGAAATGTGATCATGATTCAAATCAAATGCATGGAAAAAAGTGTGTTAGTTAATACTGTATCTACATTTTGTGTGTGTGTGTGTGTGTGTGTGTGTGTGTGTGTGCTGTGTTGAAATGTGTCGGTAGGGGTAAGAACAGGTGCAAAAGCCCCCCTTTCATATTCATTTCACCACAAAATGATGCCCTTTCTATATTCATATCATGATATCAGCTCCTGAAGCTGCTCTCCACATAGCTAAGAGTGTGCGGAGAATCTCTGCTCCGAAACGCTGACACTGAGACGCTAAAAGGGAGGGAGAGACTTTACAGTTCTGTAGGACATGCTAATGCAGCTAATTCCTTATCACAGAGACTTAAACAACTGTCAAGCGAAGTTGAGATGGCTCTGTATAATCATTTTCATTAAAAAAAACAACGAAAAAAACCTCGTCATTCGTATAATAGGCTAACTGAAATAACGACACCAGTCATGAAAGAGTGATAAGGAGTGAATGCAGCCTTGAGGATGGAGGGAACGGAGGAGGGATATTGGAGGAGGAGCGGCCGTAAGGTTTGAGATTATTTTTAGGACATGTTTATTCGTAGAGTGTAATGAAGCCTTGGACTTCTCCAAGCCTCTCTCTCTGAGAACAGCCATCTGTTGAGATCTTTCACCTCTGACAACCCTATTTAGAGTTAGGCGAGTGTGTGTGTGTGTGTGTGTGTGTGTGTGTGTGTGTGTGTGTGTGTGTGTGACGGTTTATCAGATCATTCTTAAACATCATTATGGTGATGAATTGACTTCATTGTGACAACAGCAAAAAAAAAAGATTCATTTGCTGATACACGGCAAATAAATAAATAAATAAATAAATAAACAGACAAATGATGGACACACTCAAAACAAATGGTGTAGTAAGATCTTACCTCCTGACTAAATAAATGCCAACAGACAAATAGCAGACTTTTGGTCCATAAAAGAAAAAAAACAGAAAACGGTCTGTCTTTTGAGTCTTGTTTTTTTTTTTTTTTTTTTTTTTTTTTTTACTTTTGTCAGCATTCAGCATTGAATATTTCTACAAACATCTAGAAAACAGATCAACTGTAGATATATAAAGGTGTTTTTCCACTGCATATTTGACACAACTTGTAAAGGATTGACTGGTTTTTTGGGAGGAAAAGCAAAATAAAAAAATAAAAAAATCTTTACACACGAATACAGTAAGACTGTACAATTGCCTGCCTTCTTTCTGAACACACACTGTGTATATGTTTATATCTATTTAAACATGCACGTATATTGTCCAGGTAATAAACGTCACCCGTTTCTATTTCTGGGAGACACAAACTTGTGCATCTGATGCCATAAACCTGTGCTTTGCGCAGGATGAACATGCTGATGTCACTCGGTGACATCTGTGACACTCTGTTAAACAGCTCCTGTGAGACTCAACCCTGCGTCCCACCTGATGACTACCAAGGCTCCGTTGCCAGATTACAACCCCTTTCTTTCAACAATTGTTTAAATGAACACTCCCTTCTCTACAGCTCTCGTACATGACTTTTAAACGATAACTCATCAGTCTGTGAATATCAAACACCTCTAATCTGATGGTGTGTTTCTTAAGGTTCAAAACGCAACACTTTTTTTGTAGGCCTGTATAAATGTACACCCTGTGCATTATTGACCTGTTAAAGGTTTTAAATGGTGTTAATGTAGGCTCTCCAGGGCTGGATATATTTAGGTGCTCGGTTCATAAGGTGCAGGGTGAGGGTGGGGTGCACACTGCAAGACAACACTGAGAATGCTGCAATTCAAATACGTAGCAGAGACGGAAGATTCACAAAAGAATCGGTTCTTATCAAACGACTCCTTTTTGAATCGATTCCTAAGATTTCACAACAGAACCTAGATATAAGGTGCAGTTTTTTGTTTTTTTGTTTTTTTTTTTTACTTTATTTTAATTGTGTGCTTTGTTTATACTGCTCATAGGACATGTAGAGTATTAATAAGTAAGTTAAACTGAAAATATTTGGTTACTATTATTAAAGTTTTTAAGCATAAAAGGTTTTATTTTAGAAAGCTGACATTATGATCGAAAGGGAGAGCAATATTCGCGTGTACATTTAAGGCATTTTGTACACGCTCATCCAAACAGATCTACAGGCTCAAAGGTTTTCTTTTTCTTTCAATATTGTGTTAATAAATGGCTCTATAGTCCTGTGTTAATGCATAACAGCTTAAGTTATAAACTGATGCAATGCCAGGGAAAGGTGACACTGCAGATGCTGGACTAAATAAAGACGGAAATGTGTCATTTGTCTTATGTGCATAACTTATGCACTGATTTGCATAAGAAGTGTTCGTTCATTATTAATTGGTGAATCAATTAAATCAAATTTGATTCGGAATCGAATCAGTGGGCGAGTCATTTTGGCAATCCCAAGTCACAAGTTTTACAGTCTCCGGAATGAAGTGAACAGCTGTGAGCCAAACGGCCCAAATATACAACCCTGAGTTCATTTTACACTCCTGTCCGAGCAGGAAACCCTGAAAGAGGCTGTATTTGTGTAAATGCTTTGTGTGCATGTGGTTTCAGGCTGACTGGGATGATGTTGATGGTGCTGTTTTGTTTTTAGACCTACCTTCCTCTGCTGTTTCTCCCAGGCAGGGTCGAGCAGCAGGTCCCTGTCCCAGTCCTCCTCCTGAGTCATGTAAGCATCCGTCGTCACCACCGTGTACGTGGTGTTGTATTGCACTTGCGTCTCGACAGCTGTCATTTTTAAAGGGCTTCCGATATCCCTCTATACACCACTGATTCTTTCTTTTTTTCTAAACCAAAAAAACAAAATTCTCAACCTTTCCGTCAAGTCAAAGTGAGCGTGTGTGTGTCGGGACTGAGACCGAGGAGGCGAGGGCCAGACTCCGCTTTGTCCGGAGTTGTGTGAGTGGAGGTGCGGGACACCGTCTGTCCAGTGCTCCTGTCCTGGTCAAAAGCACTACACGTGACCGCTCCCCAATAAGTAACAGCGCCCCGCGACTTCAGCACCCCAAATGGTCATGTGGGCGGAGCTAAACACTAATGCACCAATCAACGCGTGGTTAATTTAACGATGGGGGGAAGAGACGCCCAGACACGCCCAAAAGAAGCGGCCCCGCCCACCGGAGGACACCTGTTGTCCTTGGAATGGCCAAAAGCTGAGAGCCGGTTAAGGCGCTGCTTTAAGGTCAGTTCACACACGTTCCTTTGAGCAGGTGTGAACAGAAAAGTGTGTGGAGCCACTGATTCCAAATCTGCTGTAAGAGGATGTGTAACCAGAACCGCCTGGATTCCCACTGCTGCAGATAACTCAGGCTGTTTTACCATTACTAAACTCTTAATGTGTTCGAAACTTCACCTCATGTTAGAGTGTTGTTGTTATTATTATTATTATAACAATAATTATTATTATTAATATTATTATAACTCCAGCCTTTATCTGTTTCACTTATCCTACTAAACAGGGTCCCTGGAGTCTCGAATCTCAAAGGACTCAGGGAACACCCTGGATGTTACCCTAGAAACCAAAGTTCATCAGAGGTCACGCTGGAACAAGTTTGGGTGTGTTAAATGCTCCAGTGAAGAGAATTTGTAAAGCTACAGCATACAAAGGCATTGTAGACAATTGTGTGCTTCCACCTTTGTGGCAGAAGTTTGGGGAAGAATCACATATGGGTGTGATGGTGAGGAGTTCACATACTGGGCTTTTGCCTGTATAGTGTATTAGATCAAAGTGCTTGACATCCAGATAATGAAAGTACATTATATCCGTAAGCTGTTCAAAATATCAATAGATAAATTATGAAATGGAAAGAATAAGGCCGTGTTGTGGTTCATTATTCGGATGCTCCCTGTTCGGGGTCGCCGCAGCAGATCATCTGGTCTGCATATTTGATTTGGCACATGTTTTAGCACTGAGGGTTAACTTTACAGTGGCTGGATTTGCTTCCTGCCCCAGAACCGAACCCAATGAGAGTGCAGGAGAGTGCCGGGGACCACCAGGGGACTGGAAAGAACAAGGCCATACTTCACAAATCAAAGGAATACATTGAAAGCAGATATAGGCCTACATGTGGGTGGAAAAGTGCTTTCTGTGTATTCTTAGGAGGAATTTCTAAATATTACAGTTTGAATCACTTATTAGAACATCAACATGAGGCATTCAGTGAGCTACATGGACACTAGAATAGCTTAACTATATTTCAGTCTGTAATTGCACGACACTGCACATTTGCACTTTATAGCAGCACTGAATTCATTTAGATTCATACTCATTCCATATATACCAGCACAACACGGTATTCAGATGCTACATTTCTATATTTTGGCTATTTATTTCAACTGAAAATCCCACTGTATGTCCCCATATTCCCTTCTTGTCTATTTGAGATCTTTTAAATAGATATTTGTTGTATGTTTTGTTTTGTTTTTTTGTGTTTTTTTTTTAAGTTAGGATCCATGCATTTGGAAAGAAATTATTTTTAATACTTCATAAGACTTAAAGGTAGTACTTACAGGGATAAGTGCAGAGGAAATAAAACAAAAACAAAAACAACAGTAATTTCATGAAGCCAAAACACATACTGTTGCTTCCGGCTGCTCCCTGTTCGGGGTCGCCACAGCGGACCAACTTATCCGCACAACAACTTGGCAAATGTTTTACGCCGGATGCCCTTCCTGACGCAACCGTCCCATTTTTTCCGGGCTTGGGACCGGCACTGCATCCAGTGGCTGGGAATCGAACCCAGGCCTTCCACATGATGGGCGAGAAATCTACCACTGAGCTACCAATGCCCCTATCCAAAACACATACTATAGTCATTAAAGATGATTGAATATATTTAGATGAGAGAGCCGCCTAATATTCTTAGTGGATAAGGATATTCTGATCAAATGTGTTGAAGCTAAGTGAGATTAAGGAGAATGCGAGTAGACTATTTATTGAATGTGTATCAGCCCTAAACGTTAAGTCATAGGAACAAAAACCTGCCATTTCTGTAGTAAAATGCAGGACGCTAAGTATGGTCAACTACTCGTAGCTTGTGTGTACTGTCCATGCCTTCTCAAAAGATACAAAATAACCCATGAGGAAAGCCATCTTGAGTGCTGTGGGAGAAATTCAGGTTTTTATAACAATACTCTAAAATGTAAGTGTAACAATGAAACAGAATGATGTAGACTTAACGCACCACTGGTTGTGGTCATTCAAAAGCGATGCCAAAGCTTCAAAAGGTAAAAGAAAAACAATATGCACGAGCGCTCATATAGGACTAGTTTATTATAGGTTTGCATGCGACAACAAATTGTGTGCATGCATAAGCTGATGAACAGTAATTACATTTATCCAGTCAATAGGTTTGTGCAGTTAACATTATTATAGAGCATGCATTCAACCCACCATCTCCAAAGCGCTATCATTATGGGCAAATACACATCCTAACCCCTGCGACAGAAACCGTTGCGTCACAAAAAAAAAAAAAGGAAAAGATGAATTGGTAGGAGAAAAAATATACAAATAAAAGCTACAGCTAGGTAGATAACTTTTTCGTTATAGCAATGGCTGAAGAAAATGCTACCACAGGCAGTATGATTAGGTGCACACCAAGAGTAAAAGGAGAAAAGTAGGGGGCAGCTGATTAAGCTGTTAGGGAACATGAAGGTGAGGAAAGAGCTTCTGGTGTCATGTGTAGGAGACATGAAGATTGCCGTCAGGGGTCAGTGTTAACACACTAAAGCTCCACTTTCTAAGAGCGCTCCATAGAAACGTTCGTCTTCCTCAGTAAGCACAGATCTCCCGTCATGCCGAGTGAGATATTGTATTGTGCGCGATATTCCATTATACGCCACAGAATACTCACCTTTATTTTCTTCTTTGCACTCTCTTATGGGGAAATGGGTTTCTCAATGGGTTCTTCAGATAAGATAAAGCTAGGTTTCTTGAGGGTTTGTACTTGAAATGTTTTGTAAAAGGGTAAACCCATGTGTATAGAGTCATGGGTAGACCTAGAACAGTGGAACAAACCAAAACCGTGTTAGTTCAGGGGTCATTAACTAGCACACTGTGGTCTGGATGTTGGAGTACATCATAGGACTGAGCACTTGGTGAAAAAAAAAGCTGGAGCAGTACTGACCAATGGATTGAGAGATGGGGAAAGGAAGGGGGGTTATAATAATTATAAAATATTAATACTAGTTGCAGTAGTGTGACTTTTTTTTTGTAAATGAAACCATTGTGGCTGCTGTAGCAGATCATCTGTTGTGGCTTGTTTCATGTGTTTATCCAGTTCATTTGCAAAGGGTGTTTCAAACTATTTTAGATTTTCAATGATTAAAAACATAATTAAAAATGATGTGCCAGTACCAAAACAACTAGATAAAATAGATGTTTTTATTTATATATTCATTATATATTTTATTAACTATTCACTAATGTCAGTTGCTTATCCTGACCTTTGTATTTGAGCATGTAACTGGATGGTTACAAATCATGGTTGAGTGCCCCTGATCTAACCCTGTTTAAAAGTGGATGAATCGCCAGTATGTCCTTTCTCAAGTGGCAGGGAGAAGCAGGGCTGTTTTTCCCACCAACTCAGCAGTTCCAAATGCCATGACACAGCACAAGAATGTGTGTTGAATGCATGACTATGAGATCATCACAACCCCAAAATGGAACTGGACCTACAGATGGTTTATGTTTGTGTAGGTTTTGTCTTTCACATGAAGGTGTTCCTAGTTGGTTCTCTGCTCTGTTTTATGGCTAAATTTTCTGCCTTAATGGCTGTTCCCCCCCCCCCCACCCCAGAACTGTGCTAAATATTAAAAACAAAAAACAATAGTCAATGAGCCTCTTTCATATGTGGTCCTAGACTGGCATGTAACTGGTTGTGGCAGTCAACAATAAGAGCAGTCAGATGGGAATTCCCGACATTGTCGTCGTCATCCAGTGGATGGATCGGGAAAGTGGTCGTTTACACGGAATTCATGTTAAACAGGAACTTACCAAAATCACCTCACAATAATGTAAAGACCCAAGAAACCCAAGATTTGTGCATGCAAGATGTTTCAGGTGACAGACTAGCTCATGTAGAACCCTCCAACAGAGGAGCTGTTCCATTTGGAAATCCTAGGACCCTTAACTATGCAAAGAACCCTTGAGAACCCCATTTTTCTAAGAGTTCCATGAAACACAATTATAGACAGGGTCAGAATCTGGTCAAAGAGATCAGCGTTTGTATTTTGAGATGTCCTCCTCAGTGTCCGCTGAAAACTCAAACAAAACTCGATGCACAAAGTTACAATACTTCAAAAGGTGTTTAGAGGAACTGGGTTCAAGGTAGACACACCCTCACACAAATGACATCTGTACAAGGGTCAACCAAATACACTAATCTTCAAGTCAGTATTCACCAGACGTCCTACTCACATCCATTAGATATGCTCGTCAATAATCTCAACATCTGGTGTATACTTTGGATGGACATTACTTGAAGACAGTTAAATGACACCTGGGGTAGGGGGGGGCTGATCTACAGGAAGTGTCTTTTGTTCCAGTTTTACCCATAAAAGGGAGACCTGACTTACCTAATTCATGTCTACTGGATTGGATTAGGTCTTCTGGAACAAAATCTGACACTAAAACCCCCTCTAGGGGTGAAGGGTGGCTTTCAACTGTCAATGTGTAATTAGAGGATTTAAACCAAGAGCCCTACAGGAGGGCGTTAAAGTGATTTTCCACCCAAAAATCTCAGAATCAGGAATTAGAGCTCTAGACAAAAAAAAAATATAGGTGATGTGAGACACATGAAACTCCTGCTCAGAGCATAAAAAGGCAGAACTCTCATTGAAGAGCTCTCATATCCGTGACCGACATTTAGCCCATGATATGGCTCCTGTTGCTCTGAACACGGTACACTTGTAGAGGAAGGGTCCGAATCGAAGGTCCTTTGTTTAGTCTTCTTAAAGCAGGGGGTATCCAGTCTAAAGATGGTGTGTCTGCAGGGTTCTCATTCCTAACAAGCAGAAGCCAGAGGTGATCCAGAGGATCACCTGATCCTTGCCTTGAGTCGACTATCAGGTGTGGCTCCTGCTTGACTGGATTGAAATCCTGCAGCAGTTCTTTGGCCATGGAAGGCTGGGGGATCAAACTTGTGATCTCTTAAAGGGATGGCAAAACCTTATATCGTTTTTGTCTGAAGCTCTAGTTACAGAGTCTGATGTCGCTTTGGGGTGAACTATCAGTTTAATTGCCTGACAGAGCATGTCCAGCAAAGGGGTAGTTTCAGGGGTGTGTTCAGGCGGTTAGGCAGCAAGTGCGTAACACCGAACAAACTCGAGAGCCGGGTTTTGGAAGGCGACGAGGACGGCGGCAAGCTGTGTGTGTACGGCGGACAAACTCCAGGAAGGTCTGGGGGTAGGAAGCGGGCCAGGTGGAAAAAAAGGGAGGGTGTAAAGGAAGAATTGGGGGGGGGACAAGCGAGATCGGCGATATACTAAGTGGGACTCTTGAGCAAAGTCCACATCTGCCAAGCCTCGAGATGCTGAACAGACCAACACCCAAGCACTCTTCACTATAGCAACAGCTTCAACCAGTCACTCCACCACTTCTCACACATACACTTACTCGTCAGCTAGAACCGCCAACATTTCACCCAGTCTTCATCGCACTACCACATTCACCCTTCACTCGCAGCAACATGAATATCAGCCCAACAGAAGCAGCAGCAAACTGTTAGCCCCTGCTGTCACTCAAGCTGCGAAGCAAAACCTGTCAGTGTTTTCTTTCAGCAAAATATTGTGGCAAAACTTGGGCCCATGGAGGATCCCCATTGGCTGTGGTGATGCTGACAGAGGAGTGGAGACTAGAGGGGGAGGTGGGGTAGTGGGGAAGAAGAGCAGGTGTTCGGTACAGGCGCAGGCGCTTTCAGGTGGACGAGAGGAAGAGGGTGGGGCGAAGCACAGTGCTTTTTACCTGCATGAAGACAGAGAGAGCTTCCTGTACACTGCACGACGCTAACTGTCCTCACCCCACCAACGGCGTCCACAGTTCCTTTGGGGGACCTAGTTCAGTCGGGACAGTGGAATCAGAAAGTTTCGCTTTTGGGATTTGGAATTTGCAGAAAAACAGCAAAATAGAACATGCACAACATCCAACATATCACAGAAACCAAAGCGTCAGCTGAACGACTCTCAAGACCATCTCAAGTACCCGATCAGGTACAAGGTCTCTGAGAGCCATTGCACAATATTTAAGTGGTACACACAAAGCTTCACCACATATCCAAACCAGTGTTCTCCCAAAAAGCAACTAAACATTGGCCAGTGTAGCAAACTCGCATTGTGGAGGTTTTAGGAGGGTGGCGGTGGGTAGTTATTTACTCAAAGGGTGCAGCATTGTGTAGTGCAGCTCCTTTGGGGCTGGTAAAGCTAAGGGGACAGAGCGAGGGTCACCCCCAACTTACCCCATCCACAGAAACCGAGAGGGACAGGGGGCAGTCTCTAGTCCTTTCACTTCCTCTCAAGGCTCCCATTCATTTGAGTCTGGTCGTTTCACAGAAGAAAAACAATTATGAAACATCAACAAAAAGAAAAATAGTAAAACAAAACCCAAACACTTTTCTCCCTTTACTTTCATAAGGATCAAACATTTTTATTTTATACTTGGTTACACTATATATATTTTTTTCTAAAGCCCATGCATAGACCCTTAGTATTCTGTAGAATTTGTACATACAAACTACACAAATGAAGACATTTTCTCAGACATTCCCATTAACACTGGTCTCTTCATTGTGTAGGTACGTGTAAGGTAGATGATGATGGCACACAGTTAAAGACAGATGAAGAGAGATGGAGGATAGATGAAGGGCAGTCTAGTGAAATTGTACAGCAAATGGGAAAGAAGACTGAAAGAAACTGATCTCCCATTTCTTTTAATCCCACACCACATATAGCACTCCCATTGTGCTGGCTTCCATCTAGATTCACATTTTAAGACTACAATCAAAAAATAGCACACTTTTATACATTTCTCTAATAATGCATAAGAATAATAAGCCACTGAGTTAAAAAAAAAAAAAAAAAAAAAAAAAAAAAAAAAAAAAAAAATAGAGCGAGATTTTGGCTATAAACATGTTCATTAGGTAAAAAGCTACTTCTCATTCATGGCTGTAAACAAAGATTATGGAGACTTTTTTTTTTTTTTTTTTTTAAAAAGATGCTTGAGTCCCATTTAGTACATTTCTTAAAAAAACAGGATACTAATCCATAAGATACTTCCAAAATGTCTCAACTATGCAAAATGGCAGTTAAGTCAATGAGCAAAGGTCCAATTAGCCTAAACAAGCTGAAGGACCGATCTCAGCTAATGGCACATCTAGCCATGTTATCGTTCCCAAATTCGGTTATTCCCTGTTTTTCACCGTACTGATTGGTGTAGCTACATTAACACAAATAAAAGTAGAGAGGATTCACAGTGTCTTTCAGCTTTCAGGATGGGTGATGTGGGATGGGAAGGAGTGATGCACGTCATCACTGATCGTTTACTTTTTTTTTTTTTCTCTCAGGATGTAAAGGCCGTGTGTGTTTTGTGGTAGAAGATCAAGGCAGTTTCCCTAAATGCATGTGTGTGTTGATCCGTGTGTGTGCCTGTCATTCTGTCATTGCAACCAATGCAACTGACATCAACACACATACACTGTCTCGAAGACACAAAGGACAAACACACACAGACACGTGAATACAATGCCAAACCCTGGTCCTGGACTTCACACACCTCGGGGAGTAAACATACATTCATTAAAATGTATTGACATCTAATTAATATGTGTTTATATATTTGTGTACAGACTGACATAAACTGGTTTATAGTCCTCTAATTACTTCAAGCAAATTTTAAAAATCTCAAGTACAGTATCATTCATAGGCTATTATTTATATTTATATATATATATATATATATATATATATATATATATATATATATATATATATATATATATATATATATATATAAAAAAAAAATTCAAATCACATACATAAAACATCACATGGCTAATGGTTTAGCCTACACCTTAAAGCTGTCTACAGGATTAAGGTTTGAGATTTTAAATGTTACATTGTTGGTTGTGTTTGAATAAAAGTGTGCACGTTCCCTTTCCTCACCCTGACTCGCTATACCGGGTGTGTGATCAGGACCAAGGTCAGATATTCCAGTCTTTAAAAGCCAAGGCACCCAGACAAACACACATGCGCGCACACACACACACACACACACACACACACACACACACACACACACACAGAGACTTCTCCCCCACTTACAGAAACCACAGACGTACTCTGTGCCCACACAAACTCTCACACACACAGTCAGAGACATGGCGCGAGGACAGAAGGGGGGACAGTGGGAGGAAGTGCACACTATCGGAAGGGCGTTTCGGGAGGGTGCAGGGCGAGTTCGGAGCGGCGCAGGATGGGCTCCTTGCGCGACGGCGGAATCGGCGGCGGCTCATACACGCGGGATGTTGCCACGGCGATGGCGGCAGCGGCAGGCACGGGGCCGGCGGGCAGCACTGGCCTGAGCGGGTCGAGCGCAGCAGGAACAGACAGCGTGGGGATGGCAGGCACTGCCGCCAGTGGGTTCGGGGCTGTATAATGAACTGTGGGGTACTGTGGGTACTGGGCAAGCTGCTGGTACTGCTGATAATACTCTGCATAGTACCTGAAAGAGAACGGAGAAAAGACACACACCATACACAATGGAAAATCTGTACCACACAGTCAAATACACTGTCACAGTCTTCATTTTGTGTAGCCATTAAACTTTTTATATCACTAATTGCCTAATCTTTCCTTACAGCATATACAACACACATTTACAGGACCTGCATGCAATAGAATAAACGTAATCCACTGGCAATCCTTCACTTGCTATCTATTGTTTTACTGTTGTAGTTTTTAATGCAGATTTGGGGAAGGTGTAGCTTGTCTTTTGAACTTACTGTATACATAACTTCATAATATCTTTAGAAAAATTGTAATTTGCGACATTCAACAGCAAAGCATTACTCTATATTTAATTGTTTCAGTTGGGAACAGTGAAGACTTGCTTATCTTTTAATTGAAATCAAGTGAACTACTCAATTAACTTCCAAATGTACCCAGTGATTTTGCCATTTTAAGGCAACAATGATAAGCGTACAGTTTGGTTAATTTACCAGCCCTTTCCCTCCGATACCTGTTAGCTAATCTCACCTGGCAACAGGATCCTCTTCTTGAGCGGCGGCCTCTTCCCGGCCTGCAGGTGTAGGCAGCAATGCTCTGCGCTTTCCCCTCTGGTACATAAAGGGCTTCATAACTGGGTCAGGTAATAAAGGTGCTGATCGTCTGAGCGGGCTCCTGTCCCTTTCCCCAGATTTTGTAGTAGCCGGTTGCTGCTCTGCTAGCACCTGCTGTCCCTGTGCAAAGTACTGAGCCCTTGCTGCTTCAAAAATGGCTGTCGGATCAGCTGCTCCCAAGGCGCTGTAAGCTGGGTTAGTGGTGTAGATGGCTGAAGCTACCGTGTAGGCTGGGTTAACAGCAGCAGCTGCAGGTACTTCCATGCTAGGTGCTGCAGCTAAAAACACAGGGTTGGCCATGGCAGGTGTGTAAACCTGTGGACCGTAGGCAGCGGCGGCAGCGGCAGCAGCTGCAACACTTCCACTTGTCACTTGGCCATAAAGAGCAGGGTTTAGAGAGCCATAGACCTGTGCGGCAGCTGCGGAAGCCCCAGTGTTAAGCGCTTGATTAGCCATTGTGCCTCCATAGAACTGGTTAGCGACTGTTCCGTAAACTTGGTTAGCTAGTGCTCCATATACAGCAGGTGCAACCGTGGCTGCTCCTTCTGCTCTCGCTCCAGCAGCAGTCAGGCCAGTCAAAGCAGCATAGGTGGGGTCAAAGGTTGTGGTGTTGTAGACCGAGTTGTGGACACTCTGTTGTACCTGAAGTGGAAGTCCCGCAGCAGCAGCAGCAGCGGCAGCCAGCACTGCCGCTTGACTCTGGTACTGCTCCAGAGCGGGCTTCCCAGTGGGACACTCGCCAGCATAGTGACCCTGTTTACCACAACTAACGCAAGGGATCTTCCCGGTTGGCGTCTGCTTGCTGGGTTGGACTTTAGACAACTCCACTGAGAGTGGACGCCCCTTAAATGAGGTGCCGTGTAAGGCTTCAATAGCTTGCAGTGCATCCTCCTTGTTCTCCATGTGCACAAAGGCATAGCCTGTGGAAGAAGAGTACCGGGCTATTGAGTCAAAGGGGGTTGATGAATCAATCCCTAACTTTAAATAGTCAAGAATGCCAATAGTTATTCACATATGCTTGTGAAGAATCAAATCCGTATCCAGGAGCAACTCTGGGCACATTTTTAATGGAGTACTGTGAATTTCTTTCACATGAGATCACTTAGCAAACCTAAGATTATTGGACCAGAATCAGTCCTCTGAAGTGCACCCTGCTTCAAAAAAGAGCCTTCACTCTTGACCAAAGATACAAACCCATACTAACCACTGCTTTTAAATGCTCTTACATACCTTCTTTAGATGCTTTGGCTGTAATAGTATGTACAACAGAGGCTAAACAAAGATACTGACCCCAGCCATTCTTCTGTTAACCTTTCTAGATCTTCCTCCATATTCTAAACAAATACAGTATGCATTAATGTTTTCACACATCTTTCTGAAGTCCAGGGGAAAACCAGGGCATTGACTCGAGCACCCAGGTCCAAGGAAGAAAATGCTTTGACTTTTACTTTTTGTTTTCTGGTATTCTAAACACCTGATCTTCAGAAGTATCCTTTCGAAAGAAGCTTTTAAAAGGAGACATATTCTCGGATGCTTACCAGACATACCAAGCAAGTTGCCAAGATATTTGAAAAATCCCACAACTGGGGGAACTCACGCAGTAGTTTGCAGAATACCAGGAGCAATTTTAAATAACGTTACTGTTACCACCATAGTTACATAGTTGAGCAAACTGGTTTGGCAACTAAACTATCTGCCATAAAATAAAGGCCTAAATGTAGGTAAATTAAAAAATGTCCAATATATAGACTTTTCTTCCAAGTTTATTTTATGTGACTACATCCTACACTATATACTTCCTTGAAAGAGTGGATGGCAGTGTCGCAGTAGCAGAGAAACTTGTAGCTATATACCAAGGTTTGCTAGCTGAAAATACCATCATTGTAAGTATTAACATAAGAAATGTCAATAGTCCTATGTTTCTCTAGGGTTTTCTCCAATGCCACTGGCAACATTAAGGACAACATTTTAAAGGTGGAAAAGAGATTGACATTTTCTGGGATTTTGCTATAAACAATTAGTCACATTAGCACACAAACACACACTATTTCCCATTAACTAGTATTCCCACATAAGCAACTTCACTTCAGAAACTTCACTAATTCGTTAGTTAGTTTCTCAGAGAATGAGCTCAAACTCCTCCGAGAAAACTGAGAATTAAATGTAACTGGATTAACAAAGATGAAGTTAGCATTAAAGATGATGTCTGCTGGGAAATAGCAACAAGTGAGAAAATCATTCCTTTCAAGAATCTTCTTGTCACAACCAGATAAAAATGCTCATGTATACACCAATTCAACTACACTTCTTATGTTTTAGCCATTGCGTCGCCTTGAACACCTACGTGCATTATCAGACCTTTGACTTCTCATGTTACATTCAGTGCTCCAAGAGATTTCTGTCAAACAGAAGAACCCTTTGTCAAGCATTGGTATTTCTGTTACTTAGACTGAAAAAAAATGGTCTGAGGAACCTGCTCAAAAATATATGGCAAACTAACTGTCACAGCCTACCTTTATTGCCCAGTATCAGTGGGCACTGACTGCTTCTGGACGTTTTTTTTTTTCCCTTCTCGTTGAGATACTAGAGCAACTGAATGTCTTCAAACGTCTCGATACACTAACATTATGTGTATAACTATCTAGTGAGGGAAAAAGCATTGCTCTTCAAGCTTTGTTTCAATAACGCCCTTAACATTAATATTGTGATCAGCCTGATATTATGCCATAAATTTAAAAACTTGTTGGATTTATTCTGCTGCTTCTCAGGTTAATGTCTTGCTCATCCAAATCATCCCTCGTGTTAGCTCTATTCCAGTTTATACTTGACAAGTAGCTCTGTATGCAAGCGGCTTTGTCATTTTTAATCCCCAAACTGTACATAAAGTATGCAGGCAAGTATTTTAACAGTCACTGGATCAGAGCCAAAACATCCTGTTTCAACAGGTTCCAAAGCCTTAAACTATTAAAAAAAAAAAAAAAAGGGACTTCACAAAACAGTAATCTTAAACAAAAGGATTAGCTTTGTTTCTCTTTACAGTTTTCTGCTGTCTTCATGACTTATCATGAATTTCAAATCTGCAAAGTAATCTAAAGATCCAGAGAATACAAAACAGACCTTTTGGTAGGTTCGAAGGCTACAGAAGATGTTTGTAAAATCCAAACAATAAACATTACAGGTAAACCGGTTAGTTATGGTGTTCAGTATTGGTCAAGAATACAATTTGAGACACAAGGCTAGTTTGTTTAGTCAGTTGTGGAGATTTTTGAGGATGTGTACCAGTGATGCCCCAAAAACCACAGGATACCTGCAGCAGCCATCTTGAATATGAACAGTTAAAAGCAAGGATAATCCAGGTTTAAGTATCCTAGCCAGCTCGTAGTGTTGAAACATAGAGATTTGCTTCCTCATATTTGTGGTCTCACACTTGACTCAATATGCTCCATTTATTTGTGTCTGAACTCTCTCTGTATCTGTGGTTGGGGTTTGTGATTAAATCACTGGAGGTATTTTTGGTTTTGCTATTACCAAGCCCTTTAAGAAATTCCACTGCAGTAACTGACTGTTTATCCAACCTTCTTTTGGTTCTCAGGTTGCTCCCCTGATAACTAAGTACACAGCATTGTCTCGGACATATTTGATTATCAGGCTGCCGTAGAGTCATTCCCTCAAAATGTTCCTCTGTTTAGTTTACTCCTGAGTTCAGAGCAGTTAATCAGCTACCAGTTTGCTCTTACACAATCCATCCTAAATGTCTTTCCCCTGCGGTTCATCTGTAATCAGTGGAATTCAAAGCTTGCATCCAAACACCCACAAATGCCCCCAGCTGCAGTCGCCAGGTTTTTTTTGTTGCTGCTGCTTTTCTCAGCTTCTTTCTATTTCTCTGTACCGCCAAACAAAAAGTGATCCACTTCCTCAAACCCAGACGAACTCTTAACGATTTTTTTTCTCTTACAGATCCAATCACCT
>JAUCMX010000005.1:14212261-14217261 GCA_033459395.1 Hemibagrus guttatus | reverse complement strand
TCCACTCGTGTCCCTGTGTAACACACACACACACACACACACACACACACACACACACACACACACACACCACACACACACACACAAAAAATTGTGCTCGCTGTTTTGTTTTATTGTAAGCTTTCCTCTCCGTTTCCAATCACAGGGTGAGTGTGTGAGGAAGATTTAGGGAGCTCCCTCCTCACGCCTTCGGTCGCTTCATAGCGCAATAAATTAATTGGGATGTAATGATCTATCGCCTCACACCACACCGGAAATCATCACACACTCCGTCCGCATGCATTCTGCTACAAATTACACACACTAATGTGAAGAGAGAAACGGAGAAATCTTCCATCTTACCCAAGCGGTGCAGGATTTCAAAATGGTCGGTCTACTTCCGCTCTTCATTCTTTTTACACACACACACACACAAAAAGAGGGGGGGAGTGAGAGAGGGAGTTTTTATATTCCATTCATGATGTGCAGACTTAGATTTAGAGATAGATAGATAGATAGATAGATAGATAGATAGATAGATAGATAGATAGATAGATAGATAAAATTTTTTCTTTCGAAACATAGCTTCTCTGTAGCACCAGATTGAATTTGTGGAAGTGTGTGTGTGTGTGTGTGTGTGTGTGTGTGTGTGCACGGGCGGGAGGAAACCAATTACAAAACCGATCACATTTCACCAGACAATTACACACACTCGAAAACATTTTATTTACTCTATTTCTCATTTCTTTAGTCGTATGGTGTATATGTGCATAACGATATAAAGTACAAGTAATACTTTTATTCTACAATGGCGCCTTGCATTTCCTCACTGTTCTCCACACTACTTTTGTTTCCTCCACTCTTTTCTATATTAATGATTTGGCAATATTTTATACAAACAGCCATGCCATTGAAGTACTCTGATATTGAACAATTCAAACTGAGAGAGAGAGAGAGAGAGAGAGGGGGAGAGGGGGGGAGAGAGAGGGAGAGAGGGGGGGGGAGAGGGGGGGAGGGAGGGGGAGAGGGGGGAGGGAGGGGGGAGGGGGGAGGGAGGGGGGGGAGGGAGGGAGGGGGAGAGGGGGGAGGGAGAGAGAGGGAGGGGGAGAGGAGGGAGGGAGGGGGAGAGGGGAGGGGGAGAGAGGGAGGGGGGAGAGGGGGGGAGGGAGAGGGAGGGAGGGGGAGGGAGGGAGGGAGAGGGAGGGAGGGGGGAGAGGGGGGGAGGGGGAGGGAGGGAGGGGGAGGGAGGGAGGGAGAGGGAGAGGGGGGGGGAGGGAGGGAGGGAGAGGGAGGGGGAGGGAGGGAGGGAGAGGGAGGGGGAGGGAGGGAGGGAGAGGGAGGGGGGAGGGAGGGAGAGGGAGGGAGGGGAGGGAGGGAGAGGGAGGGAGGGGGAGGGGGGGGAGAGGGAGGGAGGGGGAGGGGGGGGAGAGGGAGGGAGGGGGAGGGAGGGAGAGGGGGGAGGGGAGGGAGGGAGAGGGAGGGGGGAGGGGAGGGAGAGGGAGGGGGGGAGGGGGAGGGAGAGGGAGGGAGGGGGGAGGGGAGGGAGGGAGGGAGGGGGAGGGGAGGGAGGGAGGGAGGGGGAGGGAGGGAGAGGGAGGGGGGAGGGGAGGGAGGGAGGGAGGGGGAGGGGGGGGAGAGGGAGGGAGGGAGGGAGAGGGAGGGGGGAGGAGGGAGAGGGAGGGAGGGGGAGGGAGGGAGAGAGGGAGGGGGGAGGGAGGGGGAGAGGGGGGAGGGAGGAGGGGGAGAGGGGGGGAGAGAGGAGGGGGAGGGAGGGAGAGGGAGGGGGGAGAGGGGGGGAGGGAGGGGGAGGGAGGGAGAGGGGGGGAGGGAGAGGGAGGGAGGGAGGGGGGAGAGGGAGGGGGAGGGAGGGAGAGGGAGGGGGAGAGGAGGGGGGAGAGGGGGGGGAGGGAGGGGGGAGAGGGGGGGAGGGAGGGGGGGGGGAGGGGGGAGAGGGGGGGGAGGGGGAGGGAGGGGGGAGAGGGGGGGGGGAGGAGGGGGAGGGGGGAGAGGGGGGGGGGGAGGGGGGAGAGGGGGGGGGGAGGGGGAGGGAGGGGGAGGGAGGGGGAGGGAGGGGGGGGAGAGGGAGGGAGAGGGAGGGGGAGGGGGGGAGGGGAGAGGGGGAGGGAGGGGGGGGGAGGGGGAGAGGGGGGGAGGGAGGGGGGGGAGGGGGGGAGGGGGAGAGAGAGGAGGGGGGGGGGGAGGGGGGAGAGAGAGGAGGGGGGGAGGGAGGGGGGGGAGAGAGAGGGGGGGGGGGGGGGAGAGGGGGGGAGAGGGGAGGGGGGGGAGGGGGGGAGGGGGAGAGAGGGGGGGAGGGGGGGAGAGAGGAGGGGGGGGGGGAGAGGGGGGGAGAGGGGAGGGGGGGAGGGAGGGGGGAGAGAGAGGAGGGGGGGGGAGGGGGGAGGGGGAGAGAGAGGGGGGGGAGGGGGGAAGGGGGGGGGAGGGGGGGGAGAGGGGGGGGGGGAGGGGGAAGGGGGGGGAAAGGGGGGGGGAGGGGGGGGAAGGGGGGGAGGAGGGGGAGAGGGGGGGAAAGGGGGGGAGGGGGGGAGAGGGAAAGGGGGGGAGGAGGGGGAGAGGGGGGGGGGGGAAAGGGGGGGGGGAGGGAAAGGGGGGGGGGGGAGGGGGGAGAGAGAGGAGGGGGGGGAGGGGGGGGAGAGAGGAGGGGGGGAGGGGGGGAGGGGGGGGAGGGGGGGAGAGAGGAGGGGGGGGGGAGAGGAGGGGGGGGGGAGGGGGAGAGGGGGGGAGGGAGGGGGGGGGGGGAGAGGGGGGGGGAGGGGGGGGAGAGGGAGGGGGGAGAGGGGGGGGAGGGAGGGGGAGAGGGGGGGGAGGGGGGGGAGAGGGAAGGGGGGGAGGGAAAGGGGGGAGGGGGGGAGAGGGAAAGGGGGAGGGAAAGGGGGGGGAGGGGGGGAGAGGGGAAAGGGGGGAGAGGGAAGGGGGGGAGGGAAAGGGGGGAGAGGGGGGAGGGGGGAAGGGGGGAGAGGGAAGGGGGGGGAGGGGGGGGAGAGGGAAAGGGGGAGGGGGGGGGGGGGGAAGGGGGGGAGGGAAGGGGGGGGGGGGAAGGGGGGGAGGGGAAGGGGGGGGGGGGGGAGAGGGGGGGAAAGGGGGGGGGGGAAGGGGGGGGGAGGGAAAGGGGGGGGGGAAAGGGGGGGGGGGGGGGGGGGGGGGAGAGGGGGGGGGGGGGAAGGGGGGGAGGGAAAGGGGGGAAAGGGGGGGAAGGGGGGAAAGGGGGGGAGGGGAAAGGGGGGGGGGAAGGGGGGGAGGGGAAAGGGGGGGGGGGAGGGGGAGGGGAAGGGGGGAAGGGGAGGGGAAGGGGGGGAGGGGGGGGAAGGGGGGGGGGGGGGGGAGAAAGGGGGGGGGGGGGAGGGGAGAGGGAAGGGGGGGGGGGGGGCAGGAGGGGGAGAAAGGGGGGGCAGGGAAAGGGGGGGGGGGCAGGAGGGGGGAGAAGGGGGGGGGGGCAGGAGGGGGGGGCAGAAAAGGGGGGGCAGGAGGGGGGGCAGAAAAAGGGGGGGGGAGAAAGGGGGGGGGGAGAAAAGGGGGGGGCAGAAAGGGGGGGGCAGAAAGGGGGGGGGAGAAAAAGGGGGGGCAGAAAAGGGGGGGCAGAAAAAGGGGGGGCAGAAAAGGGGGGGGAGAAAGGGGGGGGAGAAAGGGGGGGGCAGAGGGGGGGCAGAAAAAGGGGGGGGAGAAAGGGGGGGAAAGGGGGGGGAGAGGGGGGGAGAAAGGGGGGGCAGAAAGGGGGGGCAGAAAGGGGGGGGCAGAAAGAAGGGGGGGGGAGAAAGGGGGGGGGAGAAAGGGGGGGGAGAAAGGGGGGGGCAGAAAGAGAAAGAGAGAGAGAGGGGGAAAAAGAGAGAGGGGGCAGAAAAGAGAGAGAGGGGGCAGAAAAGAGAGAGAGGGGGCAGAAAGAGAGGGGGGGAAAAAGAGAGGGGGAGAAAAGAGGGGGAAAAAGAGGGGGAGAAAAGAGAGAGGGGCAGAAAAGAGAGAGGGGCAGAAAAGAGAGGGGCAGAAAGAGAGAGGGGCAGAAAGAGAGGGGCAGAAAGAGAGAGGGGCAGAAAGAGAGGGGCAGAAAGGGGGGGAAAAAGAGGGGGAAAGGGGGGGAGAAAGAGAGGGGGAAAAAGGGGGGGGAGAAAGAGAGAGGGCAGAAAGGGGGGGCAGAAAGGGGGGGAGAAAGGGGGGGCAAAAAAGGGAGAGAGAGAGAGAGCAGAAAGAGAGAGAGAGAGGGCAGAAAAAGAGAGAGAGAGGGCAGAAAAGAGAGAGAGAGGGCAGAAAGAGAGAGAGGGGGCAGAAAAGAGAGAGGGGGGAGAAAAGAGAGGGGCAGAAAAGAGGGGGGGCAGAAAGAGAGGGGGGGAGAAAGAGAGGAGGGGCAGAAAGAGAGGAGGGGGGAGAAAAAGAGAGGAGGGGGGAGAAAAAGAGAGAGAGGGGGCAGAAAGAGAGAGAGAGGGGGCAGAAAAAGAGAGAGAGGGGGCAGAAAGAGAGAGGGGGGGAGAAAAGAGAGGGGGGGAGAAAAAAAGAGGGGGGGAGAAAGAGAGGGGGGGTAGAAAGAGAGGGGGGGAGAAAGAGAGGGGGGAGAAAGAGAGAGAGGGGGCAGAAAGAGAGGAGGGGGGAGAAAAGAGAGAGAGGGGGCAGAAAAAGAGAGGAGGGGGGAGAAAGGAGAGAGAGGGGGCAGAAAGAGAGAGAGAGGGGGCAGAAAAAGAGAGAGAGAGGGGGCAGAAAAGAGAGAGAGAGAGGGGGCAGAAAGAGAGAGAGAGAGAGGGGGCAAAAAAAAGAGGGGGGAAAAAGAGAGGGAGGGGGCAGAAAGAGAGAGGGCGGGTAGAAAGAGGGGGGGTAGAAAGAGAGAGGGGGGGTAGAAAGAGAGGGGGGGTAGAAAGAGAGAGGGGGGGGGGAGAAAGAGGGGGGGGGGTAGAAAGAGAGGGGGGGGGAGAAAAAGAGGGGGGGGAGAAAGAGAGGGGGGGAGAAAGAGAGAAAGGGGGGGAGAAAGAGAGAAAAAGGGGGGGAGAAAGAGAGAGGGGGGGCAGAAAGAGAGAAAGGGG
>JAUCMX010000005.1:14127261-14202261 GCA_033459395.1 Hemibagrus guttatus | reverse complement strand
TGTCCGGCGTTTCCATGCGGTTGCCCTGCACCTCCGTGCCTGCCTCTGTCAGCGCAGGCGGCTCCAGCACTGCTCCAGAACCCACTGAGCTTTTCTCAGTAGACCACGGCTTCTTCCAGTCTGGTCGAGCCGAGCGTGGCTGTTCCGGGGCCGGCGTAGCTCCAGTGGGCGTCTGGGCTGCAGGCTGGGCTTGGGGCTCACTCTCTGTCAGGTCTGGTGCAGAAGCAGCTCCGGGGCCCTTGGCGGCCGGCCGGACCGCGGCCGCAGGGGGAACGACCCCGGCCGCATCCCGCCCCGGCCGCTCAGAAACACCGGGGTCACTCTGCGTCTCAGGGCAGGCCCGAGCGAGATGTCCAGTCTGGCCACATTTAAAACACTTAATGTCTGTATCAGAAGAAACAAAGATGTTGTAGTCGAAGCCCTCTACAGTGAGCTTAAAAACAACGTTCAGCTCACCGACACCTTCTTTAAACACCATAAACACCATTCTTCTGAAAGAAACCAAGTGTTTCACCAGTGGGGACTTACAGCCAAGGGGGATTTTCTTAATGGGGGAGACCATTCGCCCGTACCGAGACAGCTCCTTACCGATAGCCCCGTCAGAGATAACAGGAGGGACATTAGATAGCATAACTTTCTTAGCAGGGGAACTGAGGGGAGAAACCAATATCGTCTCATTATTGACCACTATTCCATTCTGGGTCAGTTTTCTTACTTTATCCACATCATTCAGGAACACCACAATTGCACTGTTCATTCTTGAGGCAGAGACAATGTTCTCATGTCCCACCACGTTACCGACTGCAACACAACACTCTTCCACACTCGCCGCACACACTATACACACACTATACACACACTATACACACACTATACACACACCGTGCCGGCGAGTCAACCTCTCACACAGCGTCGCGCTCGGATCCGCCATGACCATGCTTCACCGACACGCTGCTCACACACACACACACCTGCACACACACATGCACGCACGCCCGCACACACACACACACAGTAATTCTTCGCACACACACACACACACACTCACACACAAAATAAATAAATAATCCGGGATATCACACGGAAGAAATGCACTTTAGTGCCGAAGAATTGGCAAAACGCCAACTGCTCTCACGCGCTCTACATGCCACACTCGCTTCTCCACCGCGAATGTGCAGAGAGAGAGAGAGAGAGAGAGAGAGAGAGAGAAAGAGACAGACTGAGGGAGAGAGAGAGAGAGAGAGAGAGAGAGACTGAGGGAGAGAGAGAGAGATAGAGAGCGATAGAGAGTGAGAGACAGACAGAGAGAGAGAGAGAGACAGAGGAAGAGAGAGAGAGAGAGAGAGAGAGACAGAGAGAGAGAGAGAGAGAGACTGAGAGAGAGAGAGAGAGACTGAGGAAGAGAGAGAGACACAGAGAGAGAGAGAGAGAGAGAGAGAGAGAGAGAAAGAGAGACAGACTGAGAGAGAAACACTGCTGGTGTTGGAGCTACACAGTCTCTGTGTGCTGCAGTGTGTCATGTTCAGTTCCTCTGTCTGGTCATTAACTGAACCACTAATCAGAGTCAGAGATAACACACTCTTGTCACGTCCACATGCTTATCTGTGAGGTGAAAGGTCAGAGGTCACCATACCTCATGCAGTCCTGTGTGAGGTCTCCGAGTTGATGCACGTGAAGGCCGTGAGCACCGGGCTCTAAACCATCGATCGTGCCGTCAATCAAACAACGATCCTCAGAGAGCTGCAGGAACCGGACCACGCCCTGGACTTGCCCCGCCCCACTCAGCATAGCCACGGCCGCGCCCAGGTCTAAAACACATACAGATTAGTATTCTGACTCTACTCATACTTCTTCTACTCTGACTCTACTCATACTTCCTCTCCTCTGACTTTACTCTCTCCCTCTACTCATACTTCCTCTCCTTTGACTCTGCTCTCTCCCTATACTCTGACTCTACTCTCTCGCTCTTCCCTCTTCACAGACTCTTGTCTCTCTCCCTCTCCTCTGACTCTCCCTCTCTCTAAAGGCTTGAGCTCTTAGCTGAGTTAGGAGGTGTTTGTGTATAATGAGAGATGAGAGCTGAACCTGCTTCTGATCCTCCAATCCCCTTCAGTACAGCTCTCCTGCCTGTGCTCTCGATCAGATCCTGAACCTCTCGAGTGGAAAGCGACGTCTCAACCAAAACCTCTCCCCGAGTCAAGTCCACCTGCACCGACTGCACGCCTGCAAAAAACAAAACAAACACAAGTTTCATTCACATTTATTCATTTATTCTCCAGAGTACACTTTGAGACACTTCCGACTATAACATATATTTTAGATGTTACTGTTACATCTTTGAATGAAGTATGAAGAAACACAATTAAGACTTTAATGTAATGAGCATTTACTACTCTGTTAACTCACCAGGCTGTTTTTCAAGTGCACCTTTAACAGCCCTCACGCAGCTCTCGCAGCTCATCTGCACCGCAAACTCCAACTGAGAACAGAACCACAATCACAAATCATAAACTTTCATTTATTCATCAGATAGCAAACTGTACGGGTATTCACCCCCTACATCCATAGTGCTACATCCTGGAAGTAAATCTAACGTTATTATACACAACAGACGTACAAACAATTGGGGAAAACAATCTTTATAGTTCGTAGGTTGTGACTGTGGAAGGATTCACCCCTTTCTGTGAAACACAACAATTTGAGAACCAGCCATCCATCCATTTTTTTGTAGCACTTATATAGCACAGGATGACAGAGAACCTGCAGTCTATCCCATAGGACTTGGGCACAAGGTGGGGGATTACCCTAGATATTGACTGTCACACTACAGACAATTTAGAGGCGCTAATCAGCCTCTGAAGTGGAGGAGGAAACCGGTGTACCCAGAGGAAACCCTTAAAGCACTGGGAGAACATGCAAACTCTACCCTCACACAGGAAGGGAATCGAACCCCTAAACCTGGTGATGTGAGGCAAATATGGCGATGTGAGGCAAACCTGGAGATATAAGGCAAACATGGAGATGTGAGGCAAACATGGAGATGTGAGGAAAACCTGAAGATGTGAGGTAAATATAGCAATGTGAGGCAAACCTGGAGATGTGAGGTAAATATGGCGATGTGGGGCAAACCTGGAGATGTGGGGCAAACCTTTAGATGTGAGGCAAATATAGCAATGTGAGGCAAATTTGTTATAAAGAACCACAACTCTCACTTCAGGAAGCCTCCAAAGAAAAGAATTTGATTTTTACTAGCTTTACTCTCAAAGTTAATGTAATCTAGCCATGGGGGTCACAGTCCAGTGACTTCTGTGCCGGTCCCAAGCCCGGATAAATAGAGAGGGTTGCGTCAGGAAGGGCATCCGATGTAAAACATTGCGTAAAACAAAGAGGAAAGGTAAGAGTGTAGGACTGAGAATAGACTCTGAATATTGGTACTATGACAGGGAAAGGTAGAGAGCTGGCTGATGTGATGGAGAGAAGGAAGGTGGATATACTGTGTGTACAGGAGACCAGGTGGAAGGGTAGCAAGGCTCGTAGTATAGGAGCAGGATTCAAGCTGTTTTATTATGGTGTGGATAGTAAGAGAAATGGGGTAGGTGTGGTCCTGAAGGAGGAGTTGTGAGGAATGTTCTGGAGGTGAAGAGAGCGTCAGACAGGGTGATGAGTCTGAAGTTAGAGATTGAAGGGGTGATGTTGAATGTTGTTAGTGGTTATGCCCCACAGGTAGGTTGTGAGTTAGAGGAGAAAGAGAGATTCTGGAGTGAATTAGATGAGGTGATGGAGAGTATTCCCACGGGTGAGAGAGTGGTGATAGGAGCGGATTTAATGGACATGTTGGTGAGGGGAACACAGGTGATGAGGAGGTGATGGGCAAGTTCGGAGTTAAGGAAAGGAACCTTGAAGGACAGATGGTAGTGGACTTTGCTAAGAGGATGGACATGACTGTGGTTAACACTTATTTTCAGAAGAGGGAGGAGCATAGAGTGACTTACAAGAGTGGAGGTAGGAGAACACAGGTAGACTACATCCTATGTAGAAGACGCAATCTGAAAGAGATTAGTGACTGTAAAGTGGTAGTGGGAGAGAGTGTAGACAGACAGCATAGGATGGTGGTGTGTAGGATGACTTTGTTGGTCTGTAAGAAGAAGAGGTCAAAGATAGAGATAGAGAAGAAAACCAAGTGGTGGAAGCTGAAAAAGGAGGAATGTTGTGAGGAATTTAGACAGAAGTTGAGGCAGGCTCTGGGTGGTCAGGTAGTGCTGCCAGATGACTGGGAAACTACAGCAGAAGTGATCAGGGAGACAGGGAGAAAGGTGCTGGGTGTGTCATCTGGAAGGAGGAAAGAAGATAAGGAGACTTGGTGGTGGAATGAGGAAGTTCAGGATAGTATCCAGAGGAAGAGGTTAGCCAAGAAGAAGTGGGACATGGACAGGACAGAAGAGAATAGACAGGAATACAAGGAGTTACGGTGCAGAGTGAAGAGGGAGGTGGCTAAGGCCAAGCAGAAGGCATATGACGAGTTGTAAACTAGGTTAGACACTAGAGAAGGAGAGAAGGACTTGTACAGGTTAGCTAGGCAGAGGGATCGAGATGGGAAGGATGTGCAGCAAGTTAGAGTTATTAAGGATAGAGATGGAAGGGTGCTCACAAGTGAGGAGAGTGTACAGAGGAGATGGAAGGAGTACTTTGAGGAGCTGATGAATGAGGAAAATGAGAGGGAAAAAAGAGTAGAAGGGGTGAACTCTGTGGAACAGAAAGTAGATAAGATTAGAAAGGATGAAGTCAGGAAGGCTTTGAAGAGGATGAAAAGTGGAAAGGCAGTTGGTCCTGATGACATCCCGGTGGAGGTCTGGAAGTGTCTGGGAGAGGCAGCAGTGGAATTTTTAACTAGTTTGTTCAACAGGGTTTTAGAGAGTGAGAGGATGCCTGAGGAATGGAGAAGAAGTGCGTTAGTGCCGATTTTTAAGAATAAGGGTGACGTGCAGAGTTGCAGCAACTATAGGGGGATAAAGTTGATGAGCCATACAATGAAGCTATGGGAAAGAGTAGTGGAAGCTAGGTTAAGGAAGGTAGTGGAAATTTGTGAGCAGCAGTATGGCTTCATGCCCAGAAAGAGCACAACAGATGCAATTTTTGCTCTGAGAATTTTGATGGAGAAGTACAGGGATGGGCAGAGGGAGTTGCACTGTGTGTTTGTAGACTTGGAGAAAGCGTATGACAGGGTGCCAAGAGAAGAGCTGTGGTACTGTATGAGGAAGTTAGGAGTAGCAGAGAAGTATGTCAGAGTGGTGCAGGACATGTATGAGAGGAGCAGGACAGTGGTGAGGTGTGCTGTGGGTCAGACAGAGGAGTTCAATGTGGAGGTGGGACTGCATCAGGGATCGGCTCTGAGCCCCTTCCTGTTTGCTATAGTGATGGACCAGTTGTCAGAGGAGGTCAGACAGGAGTCTCCTTGGACAATGATGTTTGCAGATGACATTGTGATCTGTAGTGAGAGCAGGGAGCAGGTGGAGGAAAACCTGGAGAGGTGGAGGTTTGCGCTGGAGAGAAGAGGAATGAAAGTCAGTCGTAGTAAGACTGAGTACATGTGTGTGAATGAAAGGGAGGGAAGTGGAACAGTAAGGTTACAGGGTGAAGAGGTGAAGAAGGTACAGGAGTTTAAGTACTTGGGGTCAACAGTCCAGAGTAATGGAGAGTGTGGGAAAGAGATAAAGAAGCGAGTGCAGGCAGGTTGGAATGGGTGGAGAAAGGTGTCGGGAATTCTGTGTGATAGGAAAATATCAGCGAGAATCAAGGGGAAGGTGTACAGGACAGTGGTGAGACCGGCCATGCTGTATGGTTTAGAGACAGTGTCACTGAGGAAGAGACAGGAGTCAGAGCTAGAGGTAGCAGAGCTGAAGATGTTGAGGTTCTCTTTGGGAGTGACAAGATTGGACAGGATTAGGAACGAGTACATCAGAGGGACAGCTCATGTTGGACGTTTGGGGGACAAAGTTAGGGAGGCCAGATTAAGATGGTTTGGACATGTTCAGAGGAGGGAGAGTGAGTATATTGGTAGGAGAATGTTGGACATGGGGCTGCCAGGCAGGAGGCAAAGAGGAAGGCCAAAGAGGAGGTATATGGATGTAATTAATGAGGATATGAAGCTAGTGGGGGCAAGTGTTGAGGATGCAGAAGATAGGGATCGGTGGAGAGAGATGATTCGCTGTGGAGACCCCTGAAGGGAAAAGCAGAAAGAAGAAGAAGAAGACTCTCAAAGCTAATGTCTCAGGTAAAAGATACAGAATAAATGGACCCTTGGTGGTACTTTTATTTATATCTTTATGTCTGAAATTGTAAAACGGAGGACTTTCATCAGATAAGCAACCATCCACTGTATATCAAGTGTAAAGTTCGGTAGAGTAACGAATGGCCCCCTCCTGGATATGAAGTGCACTACAGAGGGAGCTGAAAACATTGCTTAGGTCCCTGTGTAGCGAACATATGTAGGGAAGGTGGTGGTATTTAGGATTCATCCTTAAGAAGGACAGCTAGTTATGTCTGACAGAGTCAAAAACTTTAATGTGCTAAATTTACGCATAATAATAATAATAATAATAATAATAATAATAATAATAATAATAATAATTTGCAATAAAGTGTACAGAGCAGGAGATGATTAGCAAAGTCACTCTTATACAAGTTCTGCACATTATATATATTATATAAGCACACTGCACATTAACACACTGCACATTAACACACTCATTACTGCACAACACTTCAGTATTAATACACAAACAGACGACACAACACACTCACTTTAGCAGCTCGAGATGTGTCCATTTCTACAGATATATCACACACTTCTGCTGTGAAGCAGCGAACAACTGAGTCAAAACAACATACCCACTTCCGCCTTTCAAAATACAAGTCTTATTGCACTCGCGAATTAAGAAATAAAAGCTCAATAAAAGTCATTCTGAATGTAATTGCGCTGTTACTGGAGAATAATCAACCAGCGGCTGGTGTACAGTGGATTATTTTCTTACAACAGCAAGTGTTTGTGTTTATGTCTGTGTTTTATGTCACAGTAATTTGTAAAAATGCTTTTTTGTTTGTTTGTATGTATGTTTATAGTTACTTTTTATGTCATGGTATGTTCAAAATTTTGTTATACTCTATTTCAACTCAGAGCAATCATCCTCCTGAGATCACACAGAGTAAAAAAATATTAAAATATATATATTTTTTTCCAAATATCCAACTGACCACATATTCCTATATTTGACCTACATTCCTACATTATAGCTGCAGTTCCTGACCAGCTTTTTAAAAGCTTTCTTCAATTAGAGCTCTAATTCAATTTAAAATATATAGATAAGAATGAGATAGATAGATAGATAGATAGATAGATAGATAGATAGATAGATAGATAGATAGATAGATAGATAGATAGATAGATAGATAGATAGATAGATAGATAGATAGATAGATAGATACAGTGGGGCAAAAAAGTATTTAGTCAGCCACCAATTGTGCAAGTTCTCCCACTTAAAAAGATGAGAGAGGCCTGTAATTTTCATCATAGATACACTTCAACTATGAGAGACAGAATGAGAAAAAAAAAATCCAGAAAATCACATTGTCTGATTTTTAAAGAATTTATTTGCAAATTATGGTGGAAAATAAGTATTTGGTCACCTACAAAAAAGCAAGATTTCTGGCTCTCACAGACCTGTAACTTCTTCTTTAAGAGGCTCCTCTGTCCTCCACTCGTTACCTGTATTAATGGCACCTGTTTGAACTCGTTATCAGTATAAAAGACACCTGTCCACAACCTCAAACAGTCAGACTCCAAACTCCACTATGGCCAAGACCAAAGAGCTGTCAAAGGACACCAGAAACAAAATTGTAGACCTGCACCAGGCTGGGAAGACTGAATGTGCAATAGGTAAGCAGCTTGGTGTGAAGAAATCAACTGTGGGAGCAATTATTAGAAAATGGAAGACATACAAGACCACTGATAATCTCCCTCCATCTGGGGCTCCACGCAAGATCTCACCCCGTGGGGTCAAAATGATCACAAGAACGGTGAGCAAAAATCCCAGAACCACACGGGGGGACCTAGTGAATGACCTGCAGAGAGCTGGGACCAAAGTAACAAAGGCTACCATCAGTAACACACTACGCCGCCAGGGACTCAAATCCTGCAGTGCCAGATGTGTCCCCCTGCTTAAGCCAGTACATGTCCGGGCCCATCTGAAGTTTGCTAGAGAGCATTTGGATGATCCAGAAGAGGGTTGGGAGAATGTCATATGGTCAGATGAAACCAAAATAGAACTTTTTGGTAAAAACTCAACTTGTCGTGTTTGGAGGAGAAAGAATGCTGAGTTGCATCCAAAGAACACCATACCTACTGTGAAGCATGGGGGTGGAAACATCATGCTTTGGGGCTGTTTTTCTGCAAAGGGACCAGGACGACTGATCCGTGTAAAGGAAAGAATGAATGGGGCCATGTATCGTGAGATTTTGAGTAAAAACCTCCTTCCATCAGCAAGGGCATTGAAGATGAATCGTGGCTGGGTCTTTCAGCATGACAATGATCCCAAACACACCGCCCGGGCAACGAAGGAGTGGCTTCGTAAGAAGCATTTCAAGGTACTGGAGTGGCCTAGCCAGTCTCCAGATCTCAACCCCATAGAAAATCTTTGGAGGGAGTTGAAAATCCGTGTTGCCCAGCGACAGCCCCAAAACATCACTGCTCTAGAGGAGATCTGCATGGAGGAATGGGCCAAACTACCAGCAACAGTGTGTAAAAACCTTGTGGTGACTTACAGAAAACGTTTGACCTCTGTCATTGCCAACAAAGGGTATATAACAAAGTATTGAGATGAACTTTTGTTATTGACCAAATACTTATTTTCCACCATAACTTGCAAATAAATTCTTTAAAAATCAGACAATGTGATTGTGATTTTCTGGATTTTTTTTTCTCATTCTGTCTCTCATAGTTGAAGTGTACCTATGATGAAAATTACAGGCCTCTCTCATCTTTTTAAGTGGGAGAACTTGCACAATTGGTGGCTGACTAAATACTGGTAGGTAGGTAGGTAACCAGAAAGCATAAGATCCTTTTCTATGAAGTCCTTTTCATTATGTTAAGCTTGAAGAGTGACACTGGAGACTCTTTCCATATTTATTTATTTATTTTCACAGAAAATACTGTCTTTTTCGTTGTTTAATAACAATTTAAAATGCCTCGTAATATTAGGATTAGATTTTTTGAAGTATCCGTTATACAAGTCTCCATGAACAAAAAAGAAATGCAAGGAAAGAAAATGGTTTGTAAGACATAAATCTTCAGTTAAGTGGCTGCTGGTGGTAACATTCATTCATTCATTGTCTACCGCTTATCCGAACTATTCTCGGGTCACGGGGAGCCTGTGCCTATCTCAGGCGTCATTGGGCATCAAGACAGGATACACCCTGGACGGAGTGCCAACACATCACACTCTCAATCACACACTACGGACAATTTAGAGATGTCAATCAACCTACAATGCATGTCTTTGGACCGGGGGAGGAAACCGGAGTACCTGGAGGAAACCCCCAAGTCACGGGGAGAACATGCAAACTCCACACACACGGCGGAGGCGGGAATTGAACCCCCAACCCTGGAGGGGTGAGGCGGACGTGCTAACCACCAAGCCACCGTGTCCCGCCTGGTGGTAACATATCTACATTATATGACCATAAGTACGTAAACACCTAAGCATGTGTCTCTACCCCAAACTGTTGGCACAAAATCAGAACCACACAATGATCTGAAGTGTCTCTGTATGCTGTAGTGCTACAGTTTCCCTTCACTGGAACTAAGAGGTTCTAAGCTGTTTCGGCATGATGATAAGCTCCACGAAGACATGCTGTGTCCAGGTTGAAGTGGAGGATCTCGAGTGTCATTCAGTCTGGAATGTGGTATTTAGGTGTCCACAAACGTTTGGGCTTAAGTTCATTAAGGCTTTTCTAAATAGTGTGTTAGACTGTGATTTGTCTACACTTCCTGCTGCTTTCTGTGCTCTGTTAGCGCTTTGCATGAGTTACACATACATTTTATATGCTGTATATATAAACATATTAATAATAACCCCAGAGTTTTAGATCATTTTATTAAAAATAGTCAGTGGATATAAAATACATCAGATCAGGACACTGGATTTCGCACAGTCCACATGTCACAGATCTCTGGATTCAACTGAGATGTCCATTGTGTGTGTGTGTGTGTGTGTGTGTGTGTGTGTGTGTGTGTGTGTGTGTGTGTGTTAGACTCCCTCTTCTGTCTGTAGATGAGAAGGGAGACTGAGGCCTTTCTCCTTGGCGTGACAAGTCCATCGTTCATCATCCGACTCGTGAGTGAGGTACCGGTGACCCAGACGCTGCTCGAACTGACGCAGGTCACACCACAGCTGGAAGTTCTGCATGCAGGCACACACACACCAACATATATCAGAGATCACACCAAACCAAACGCACACTGCATTTAATCTTTATTTAAAACATGCCATTATTATTATTGCATCATTTTCCCATTTTATTTTTCTTGCTTTCTGACTATTTCTGATTTTTAGCTGGCTTTCTTGGTGAATTTTACAAAGTGTAAGATTCTCCACTATGGGGCGCTCCTGTGTAACGCTAAATCCTGGCTATTTTTGTTCTCCTTAATAGTCAGTGTCATCTCTGTGTCATCTTGGCCTTTCTAAGCACAAGATCTAAAGCTGCATGTGGACAGAAAGCAAGACACAAAGTGTTTAGGATGTTAATGTTCTCATAGTGGGGTCATGTGAAAGAGTCTGAGGATCTGTGATTGATATTAACATTATTTACAAATCAAGTAACAGAGACAGGATTAAGATCCCATTGTACCTGGAGCCAGGAATGTCCCATGGCTTTCCCAACACTGAACCTGCGCCGCACCACCACCTGCAGCAGGTTATTAATCAGATTCACCGCTGCGAGAAAAACGCAGAGATATCAGTAACAAATAAAACAGCATCGGTTTATCCAGGCCAGACGTTCATTTGAGTTTTGCGTCTCACCCTCGAGAGAAATGAGGGCCCACAGGTGACGAGGGTACATGAAGGCAGCGTTAGTGATCTGCTGGTGAATGTCCTCGTCCTCGTTGAAGGGAAACGTGCCGCTTAGGCTGACGTACAGGATGACACCTACGGCCCACATGTCCAGAGAACGGTTGTAGCCGTGGCTGCTGATCACCTCGGGGGCCAAGTACGCCGGCGTGCCCACCACTGTGCGCCGGAAAGACCTCTCACCGATGATCCGTGCAAAACCGAAGTCACACAGTTTCACCTGAAACACAGACAGCAAGGAGATGTTGTGTTAACATACATTTACATTTCTGCCGTTTGCCAGACGTCCTTATCCAGAGCGACTTACATTTATCTCCTTTTATACAACTGAGCAATTGAGGGTTAAGGGCCTTGTTCAAGGGCCCAGCAGTGGCAGCTTAGTGGACCAACACCTTAACCACTAAGCTACCACATCCCATGTGGTGTATATACACCAATCAGGCATAACGTTATCTCGTTTCTTACCACCTGCCTAATATCGTGTTCATCCCCCTTTTGCTGCCAAAACAGCCCTGACCCGTCATGCACTGTGTATTCTGACACCTTTCTCTCAGAACCAGCATTAACTTCTTCAGCAATTTGAGCAACAGTAGCTCGTCTGTTGGATCGGATCACACGGGCCAGCCTTCGCTCCCCAAGTGCATCAGTGAGCCTTGGCCGCCCATGACCCTGTCACCGGTTCACCACTGTTCCTTCTTTGGACCACTTTTGATAGATACTGACCACTGCAGACCGGGAACACCCCACAAGAGCTGCAGTTTTGGAAATGCTCTGATCCAGTCGTCTAGACATCACAAGCTTGCCCATTTTTCCTGCTTCTAACACATCAACTTTGAGGACAAAATGTTCACTTCCTGCCGAATATATCCCACCCACTAACAGGTGCCATGATGAGGAGACAATCAGTCTTACTCACTTCACCTCTCACTGCTCATGATGTTATGCCTGATCAGTGTGTATATATGTTATAGTAGGATATTCAGTTCCTGGATGTCCAGTGTTTGTGTTTGAGGAAACAAGGCACTGGACAGAGCCAGAGTCAGGAGACACACCTGAGGAAAAGGATCCGGTGAGGCAAGCAGCACGTTCTCAGGTTTAAGGTCACAGTGAGCGATGTGTCTCATGTGCAGGTAGCGCAGAGCCTCTAGAATCTACACACCCACACACACACACACAGAGAAAGAGAGAGAGAGAGAGAGAGAGAGAGAGAGAGAGAGAGATCAGCAACCAAGAGCAAACAAGCATCTCAACAAGTCTCATCTCTATCTCTATATTAAAGACACCATCCTTAATAAATCTGGCTGTAATATTGCACAGATTTCCGTGGTTGCCATGGCTACCTGCATAACAATGAAGCGTGTGATGCGTTCAGGAAGTCGTCCGTTCTCGTTGGACAGAATCATCTCCAGCATGTCGCTGTGGAGCTTCTCCATGATGACAAAAGTGCAATCAGGATTCTCGAACATGGCATCGAGTACAATGACCCCGGGATGGGACAGACTCTTCACACACACACACACACACACACACACACACACAATTAATAACATATATCCATCTATCCGTTTCTCGAACCAATACCAGTACACTCTCATTGTACTCACCTGCAGAATAGCCACCTCGTTTTTGCTCTGTCTCTCCTGCTTGGCCGGGAAGCGAGATTTATCGATAACCTTAATGGCCACCAGTCTACCCGTCTTTCTGTGAGTACCTACACACAAACATGCCTCTCTGTACATGTCCAGATATTAATGGACTAAGAACGTAGCTTAAATATCACTCTAAACCAACAGCTTACCTCCATACACCACTCCAAACTGCCCTGATCCCAGCACTTCGTCAGAGGAAATCTGATACAGCAAACTAATATCCTGAAAAAACACACACCACAGTGTTAGCTCACACACAACACAGCTGTGTGCTGCAACATCTGTATGAGGGTAAGCTCTCACCTCGATTTGTTCGCTGGTGGCTCGATCATCTAGAAGAATAAAAAAAAAGGACCTTTTTATTCTCATTTTTCGCTCACTGCACTCAATTAAAGCACACTGATGTCTATAAACACGGAGCAAAAAGTCTTGAGGTTCCTCGGCGCATGTTTCCGTGTCACGTTACACAGATATCAGACTCGTATAGGAGGCGTGGCCTAAAGTGAGAGGGTGGACTTATAGAACTTGATTTGCATATTTCATTCATCTCAGTTTGGACTATACGACACAATGTCATGTGATGACGGTGGACTTGTATTGAATAAATAAGGAGTGAAACACTTTATGTGTGCTGTAATAGGACAATGACGGGGTGGTGTAATGTGACCTGATGCCACTTTGTTTCTTACACCAGAAAAATCTGTTAATAATTACATTTTTAAGATTATTAAAGAATCATAGTTTTTGATCTGTTTCTAGCTGCCGCTGCTGGGCCCCTGAGCGAGGCCCTTAACCCTCGATGCCTCAGAGTGCTGTATCCTGTGCTCTGAACCCAACTTTCTAAGCCAGGACTTCTGAACAGCAGAATTTCACTGTGTTGTAATGTATACATGATGAATAAAGACTTCTACTTCTACAGAATTACAGAAGTCACTCCTTCACCTTCTCTCTCTCTTTTCTCTCTCTCTTTTCTCTCTCTCTCCTTTCTCTCTCTCTTTTCTCTCTCTCCTTTCTCGTTTCTCTCTCTCTCATATTTCTCTCTCCCCTTTCTCTCCCCTTTCTCTCTCTCTCTCTCTCTCTCCTTTCTCTCTCATTTCTCTCTTGCTCTCTCTCCTTTCTCTCTCTCGTGTCTCTCGTCTCTCTCTCACGTTTCTCTCTCATTTCTCTCTCTCTCTCTCGTGTCTCTCTCCTTTCTCTCTCATTTCTCTCTTGCTCTCTCTCTCTCTTTTCTCTCTCATTTCTCTCTTCCTCTCTCTCGTTTCTCTCTCTCTCTTGTGTGTGTCTCTCTCTCTCTCTCTCATATTTCTCTCTCTCTCGAAGTCAAAAACCCCCCACAGCTTGCTACAGAGAAACCACAAAGTGCATCCTCTTCTGTCTTGTAGACTTAGTGGAAAACTCGCTGACCATTTCAGAGCATCAACACCTTACAGATCTTACAAAGGTCAACAAGGTGACAAAAAGTTTACGTGGAGTATTCACCGTACAATTCCCTGTGAAAGAGCTGTTACTATACAAACGCCGTGGTAACTGGTATGGATAAAAGCAACACCTTCTGACCAATCACATCTGAACAACAGTGGTGTGGTATAAAAGTTTTTTTTTCATTCATTTACTTATCTGCTGCATTAAACCCTACAGAACTAATGATGCGAATGTCTCTCTACTGCTTGGCTGCATTTGGCTTCGAGTGGATAGTTTTATTTCTGTCCACAGTTTAATAATATTATGGGATATAGAAACATCTGGAATAAATTGGAATAAATGATGTGTGTGTGTGTGTGTGCATGCACGTCTGTGACCTGCAGGCCCTGCGGTGTTGAGCGCGACGCTCTGTAAAGGCATGAGCGCGAGTCTGATGGCCGACTCCCAGGCTACGCCCTCGGTGTTTGCGAACACGCAGAAGACCACAGAACTTGTCAGCAGCTCGAACGAGTGACCCGCTTCACCCGGCTGCACAGGAACAGTGAGCTGAGACGCATCTTGAACCTGCAGCACTTCGGACAGAGGCAGCTCCTGTACAGGAAGCAGAAGGGTTAGAAGCCGTGTCTAAGAGCTTAAAGTCAAACACAGAACATTTACATTTTAGAGATGCCATATGAGATGAACAACTTATTTTATGTTCTTACAAAGGTGGAGGTCAAATCAGGTCATGTATGTTATGTTATATGTTATGCTGGCGTCTGAACGTCTCATGCATACGGCACACAAAATTGGAAACTGTTCAGGAGTTTCAGAGTCTTACATTTACATTTCTGGCATTTGGCAGACGCCCTTATCCAGAGCGACTTACATTTATATCTCATCTTATACAACTGAGGGTTAAGGGCCTTGCTCAGGGGCCCAGCAGTAGCAGCTTGGTGGACCTGGGATTTAAGCTCACAACCTTCTGATCAGTAATCCAACACCTCAACCACTAAGCTACAACATCCCTTCAAGTCTTCATCTGATTGGTTGGATTCTACAGGATTTCCAGGAGATGTGGGCGTCGTGTTTTTTATGGGGTCTGTCTGGAAACAAAGCCGTCATGATGCTCTACTTCCCTCATGGAAGAAGGAAGCCATCGTGTTTACAACTGTGACATGAGGATCAGCTGAACGCTGGATTTTCACGGTATAAACTAAACAATTAACAATGTATGGTTTCTCGTCTTTGACGCTGTACAAAATGAACTGTGATTGGTTGCGTTACATGTCAATCACACGCGCGCTTGGGTTGTCCTCAGCCAATGAAAGCTGCCACGGAGTCTGAGACTGAATAAGCAATAGAACGCCTGTGGGTGTAATGTTATTGGAAATTTATCAAAAGGTGAGGTGGCGTGTGGGAGGATTACTGTTAAAACCACAAAATGATTATTCAGTTAGTTCCGATCCGCTAATCTGATTGGTCAAGTGGCGCTCTAAGTGTGCCGATATTTCCGTTAACACCACCGAGATGTTTCATTGTGTGTATCGCTCTGCACCACGTAAGATGACACTCTGACTATTGCAAAATAGTTACTACACTAGAGCTAGTGACATCAGCAGACATAGCAAATGATCCTTTTCAGGAATATAATTTTTTGACTTAAAATAAGAATGCTCGCAGATGATGATGATGATGAAAAATAAGAATGGATGCAGATTTTTACCGGTAACACTTTCAACAGGAAAAAGCAATGTGGGCTAGCTAACCAACTAGCTGAAGTGAATGTATAATATTTGCACAATATTAATGTATAATAATATTTTTTTTTGCTATATAATTTTTACATTATTTTTTATATTAATGTCTTGTTTATACAGCCGTTGTATAAAAGTAACACTGCACTCGAGCTTCTGGAAGTGTTTATTCCTCTAATATTACATCTGCTGTGATGGAAAATTAATCAACACCTTCCAACCAATCAGATTAGAGAATTCATTAATGATGTAGTATACGGTATATGTTGCTTTCGGCTGCTCCCTGTTCGGGGTCGCCACAGCGGACCAAGTGGCAACAACTTGGCAAATGTTTTACGCCGGATGCCCTTCCTGACGCAGCCCTCCCATTTTTCCGGGCTTGAGACCGGCACTGCATCCAGTGGCTGGGGTTGAGGCATTGGCTGGGAATCGAACCCGGGCCTTCCGCATGATAGACGAGAAACCTACCACTGAGCCACCAATGCCCCATGTAGTATACGGTATAATAATAAAAAATTCTAATAATGTTCAGGGAACTTGTGTGTTGTACAGGGGAATATAAAGCACCTTGTAGTACTTGCTGCTGTTCTCGTTCTGGTAGAGCGTGATGCTTTTCCCATCCAGAACCCAGTAGTGCCTTTTCCTCTGCAAGATAAACGAACTCATGCTTATTATCTAACATTTATAACCCAGAGCTGTCTTGATATTCATAATGCTTCAACTTTGCTTCATGTGTGTGGCGTTCACTCACCAGTGTATCTACATTGGTATGGTGCACCAGCCAGCCTTTCTTCAGTATTCCACTGGATCTCCTCTTACTGTGTTTAACTGACTGCACTACCCTCATCAAGGGGATATTACTGCTAAAACATGGACTGAGAGAGAGAGAGAGAGAGAGAGAGAGAGAGATGAATGAAGAGTGCAGTGTTCGTATAAACACTAGGTAGAATATCAGCACAGAGCATTGTACTGTCATTACCTGATTGGTTGCTCTGCAGGCTCCTCCTCCACGTGAGGTCGCGTTTTAGAGTGATACTCTTCATAAATAGCATTGACTGTTACCACAGCTATGTCCTCCTCAGATTCATGCTCCTGGGTTGAGTTGCTCTCTGTGTGAGACGCATGGGAGAAGCACATACACACTTATCATACAGTGGTGTGAAAAAGGGTGGCCCAACCAGTTATTAGGCTTAGGGGGCAAACACTTTTTCACACAGGGCCATGTAGTTTTGGATTTTGTTTTCCCTTAATAATAAAAACCTTCATTTAAAAACTGCATGATGTGTTTACTTGTATTATCTTTGACTAATATTTAAATGTGTTTGATGATCTGAAACATTAAAGTGTGACAAACATGCAAAAAAATAAGAAATCGGGAAGGGGGCCAACACTTTTTCACACCACTGTATATCAGAAAGCCTGTGGTTTGTCACTTATTGTGTTAACTGGAAGTGTGTGTGGGCTCTGACGTTTCAAGAAAAATTACAATTAATGTTTTGGGCTATACAAGGTGTTTACAGTATGATAGCCTGCAGTGGACTTGTTTTTCTATCTAGGGTGTATTCCTGTCCCAGTAGACTCTGGATCCTCTGTGAACCTGACCAGGATAAAGTGCTTACTGAAGATAAAGGAATGATCTGTATTTCCTATAGCTCCTCTTTTTGTAGAGGAGATTCGAACTGTATGTAGTAGGAGTGTTATAATATATAACAATGCAAAAAAAAGAAAAACAATCTGTGCATCCCATAAAGTCATAATATACAGAGAGAAGGTAAGTCACATGATTGTGTTCTTTCATGGAGGAACAGGTATCTGCACATTTAATGTGACCGAAATCTCCGGACTGCAATTGCTATAACAATTAAAAAATAACTTTCAAACAACAAAATTGATTGAGAGAATGAATCTACACTAGATTGCCAAAATTTTGAGACACCCCTCCAAATCATTGAATTCAGGAGTAGTGTTTTTCAGGGGTTGGGCTCAGCGCCTTAGTTCCAGTGAAAGGAACTCTTAATGCTTCAGCATACCAAGACATTTTGGACAATTTCATGCTCCCAACTTTGTGTGAACAGTTTTGAGATGACCCCTTCCTGTTCCAACATGACCAGTGTGCACCAGTACACAAAGCAAGGTCCATAAAGACATGGATGAGCGAGTTTGGTGTGGAGGAACTTAAGTCCTGACCTCAATCCAAAAGAACACCTTTGGGATGAATTAGAGCGGAGACCACAAGCCAGGCCTTCTCGTCCAACATCAGTGCCTGATCACAGATCACAAATGATCTTCTAGAGGAATGGTCAAAAATTCCCATGAACACACTCCTAAACCTTGTGGAAAGCCTTCCCAGAAGGATTGAAGCTGTTATAGCAGCAAAGGGCGGGGCAACTCCATATTAAATTCATGTGCATGTAAAGGCAGGTGTCCCAAAACTTTTGGATATATAGTGTTTCTATGAATTGATTTATTAATTATTATTTTTATTTATTCATTAAAATATGATTAACCTGTAGTAGTTATTAATTTATTTTGTTTTATACAGAATTATAAAATTGTTTTGCATTTTTTTTCTGACACAATAAATTTTTCTTAAAAGTTTTGTTCATAATCTAATGATGAACGCAGTATTGCAGTTATAACCGTTACACCCCTACTATGTAGCATATATGTAATTTGGCAAACCTTCTCCATTGGCTCGCTCTCCCCTACAGTCTGCAGGAACCTGAGACTCACACTGGCGATGACAGTTAAACCTGCAGTCTGCAAAAAAGAGGACAAGAGGAAAAAATATTCAAAGGCAATACAGTATTATACAGTAATACAGTAGTATACAGTATACAATATTCAAAATATAATGCAACAAACTCTGGTCACATGGTCAGCAACAATACTCTAACACACAGTGGCATTCAAGCCATGAAAAATATTCCCCACTCCATTTCACCTCCTCTACCAGTCTGGAGTGTTGACACGTGGCAGTGTGGGTTAGTCCTGCCTCTAGTCCTGCACTGCCTCTAGTCCTTCACGGTCTCTTGCCCTGCACTGCCTCTAGTTCTTCACTGTCTCTTGCCCTGCACTGCCTCTAGTTCTTCACGGTCTCTTGTCCTGCACTGCCTCTAGTTCTTCACTGTCTCTTGCCCTGCACTGCCTCTAGTTCTTCACTGTCTCTTGCCCTGCACTGCCTCTAGTTCTTCACTGTCTCTTGCCCTGCACTGCATCTAGTACTTCACTGTCTCTTGTCCTGCACTACCTCTAGTTCTTCACGGTCTCTTGTCCTGCACTGCATCTAGTACTTCACTGTCTCTTGTCCTGCACTACCTCTAGTTCTTCACTGTCTCTTGCCCTGCACTGCATCTAGTCCTTCACTGTCTCTTGCCCTGCACTGCCTCTAGTTCTTCACGGTCTCTTGCCCTGCACTGCCTCTAGTTCTTCACGGTCTCTTGTCCTGCACTGCATCTAGTTCTTCACTGTCTCTTGCCCTGCACTGCCTCTAGTTCTTCACTGTCTCTTGCCCTGCACTGCATCTAGTACTTCACTGTCTCTTGTCCTGCACTACCTCTAGTTCTTCACGGTCTCTTGTCCTGCACTGCATCTAGTACTTCACTGTCTCTTGTCCTGCACTACCTCTAGTTCTTCACGGTCTCTTGTCCTGCACTGCATCTAGTTCTTCACGGTCTCTTGTCCTGCACTACCTCTAGTTCTTCACGGTCTCTTGTCCTGCACTGCATCTAGTACTTCACTGTCTCTTGTCCTGCACTACCTCTAGTTCTTCACGGTCTCTTGTCCTGCACTGCATCTAGTACTTCACTGTCTCTTGTCCTGCACTACCTCTAGTTCTTCACGGTCTCTTGTCCTGCACCGCATCTAGTTCTTCACGGTCTCTTGTCCTGCACTGCATCTAGTACTTCACTGCCTCTTGTCTTGCACTCTCATTTGTCCTGCACTGCCTCTAGTCCTTCACTGCCTCTTGTTCTGCCCTGCCTCTGGTCCTGCACTGTATGCACAAGGTTGCACACATGCATTTTATGTGAATAGGTTAATTTGACTTTTTCAGCCCTTAGTTCTGTGTTGTCTTATGCAGCTCTATGTCTTTATGTAACACCATGGACCAGGAGGAACGTTGTATTTCACTGTGTACTGCATCAGCTTTATATGGTAAAAAAGGACAAAAGCCTCTTGACTCTTTAGACTTGATGTGCATTCTGTGATGCTTGTCTGCTCACAACAATATTACAGATGTCTATCTGAGTTAGTGTATGTAAATGGAAGAAGAATGGAAATCAAAACCTGTAGGAATTCTTGTCTGTGGTAAGCACACATATGCTACAAATAAAGTAATTTTTTTACTAAGGTTTTTGAAGGAAAAGGTCCAGCATGCTCTTGCTCAAGCACACTAGTTTAACTCAACCGTTAGAGGGTAATAGGTGTGTTAGAGCTCAGAACCTTCAGGTGTAACCTTTGACCCAGAAGTGTTTGCAGCTCTCACCTGAGCACTGCAGGCCTTGGCGGAACAGACCCTTCAACAGCCGGTGGCAGTATTGACACATTGTGGGCTTTTTGTATGTGTGGATGTGGAAGGTGTGTGGCACCTGGGGTCTGCCTCCTCTAGCCCCATCACACACCCCTAACCACACAGGCCTGTCTGCCCATGACGGGGGCCGAGAGCGTGAAGGCTTGGTGAGACTGATCTAGAGCAGAGAGGAAAGAGACAACAGCATGAGTAAAGGAATATATTTATTATTCCTGAAACCAGTCTAAGACTTTTGAGGGTATTTTTTTAGTTCTATTCTACAAAACATCAAAATAAAGGGTGACACTGTGTTTTCCTGTCGTTTGTCCTTTAAGACATAGAGACTCGATTACAGATTTATTAGAAAGGAGGTGGTACCTCCTCCAGACTGCCTCCAGTGTGGTTGCTGAGGGAAGTGGCACGAGGACGTGAGGGAGGGAAGAGCGATAGACTTTGGCCACATGGCCGGTACACACGTGAGCAGTCATTAGACAACATCAGTGCACAGCGTTTGTGAAAATCTAAACCACAACCTAGAGAGAGAGAGAGAGAGAGAGAAACGAAGAGAGACAGAACATTGGCATGGATAACAGACTCAATAAATTAAAATAAATAAATAAATAAAGAGTATGTCCACGCAGGTAATAGATCTTACGGGTAATGACATGCCCACACACTGTACATATCTGTCTCAGTGATGTCACACAGGTTTAGGACACAGTGTGACGACGTGTTATTTATGAACATGGACAAAACTTGACTATGTAGATAAATGCTGTAACGTTACAGTCACAGAAATTTTGCGCACTCCCAACCGATGTGACTCTGGAGAGAGAAATCTCTGTGGATGAAGAATAGTATCAGAAATTGGTAAGAAATATGAATGATAAGTCATATGAGTGTGTGTTTGTGTATATGTCTGTGTGTGGTCTTTGGGCAGTTTTTTCTAGATAAGATAAGATATTGACCTAGTTAACTAGAATCAGGATGTGTTCAATACTAGAGACTTTAAAGCATTTCTGTAAGCCACTTTGAATAAGAGAGTCTGCCAAATGAAATAAATATAAATGTGAATGCTTGAATGTGAATGTGAATGCTTTGAATGACTTGAAAAACGTAAACATGAATGGTCAAAAGTTTGTGACCAGTTTGTGACCATCACACCCATATGTGCTTGTTGATCATTGGAGTTCAGATTGATTTCCTGTTTGCTGTTGTAACATCCTCCACTCTTCTGGGAAGGTTTTCCGCTAGATGTTAGAGCGTGGCTGTGGGGATTTGTGATCGTTCAGCTACAAGAGCCTTAATGAGATCAGACACTGAGGTCAGGTGAAGGGGTTCAGTCGGTGTTCCAGTTCATCCCGAAGGTGTTCAGTGGGGTTGAGTCAGTGCCCAGTTCAGCACTCTCGAGTTCTTCCGCTTCAACCTGAACACACCATGTCTCCATGGAGCTCTGTGCTTTGTGCACGGAGCAGTGAATCGTGCCGAGCCTCTTAGTTCCAGTGAAGGGAAACTGTAGCGCTACAAGACAACTGTGTGCATCTAGCTTCGTGGCAACAGCTTGGGGAAGGAACACGTATAGGTGTAAAGGTCAGGTGTTTGCATACTTTTGGCCACAAATGTCAACATTTTATCATGTTTTCCCACAGTCTCATTTTTCCACTTTGAGTACAGATTTGCAACTGAAATTTTAGAAATTCAGTTTAAAATGAAAAATGGCTGCATACATTAATAGTAAGATTTAAGAATGTATTTATGCATTAAAGCATTTGGAGTCATCGATTGAGGTTTCCGATGTTTCTCTGCTAATTTTTCAGACCTAAATGTTCTGCTTTTTATAGGAAGGCTACACACAGGCAGTAATTTCAGTAAAGGAAAATGTGCAGTTGTGAACATTTGCGTCAGTGAGTGTTACCTTCACACTTTAAGCCCTGTCGGACGAGCCCCCAGAGCATCTCTCCGCAGTGGTGACAAAATGTAGGTGTGCGGTAAGACTGGACCACCAAAGAATGTGGGCGGAACTTTACCTCGGTCAGAGACGCAGAAGCTGAAAGGGTCAAAAAGAGTCAGATCCAATATCAAACTCTAAGCAGTGTAAGATTCAAGGTGTGTGTGTGTGCGTTTGTGTGTGTGCTAACCAGCAAGTACCACCTCCACCAGGTCGCCATTTTGCAGGTAGTGTTGCTCTGAGAGTCTGTGGAGGATCTGCTCCGACGTGGGATCATGTCGGAAAAGCAGCAGCTTCTCACCAAGACCTATTATACTCCAATCAGGGGCCTTTACACACAAACAGAAGCAGGAGGTTCATTTAAACTCGCATTACAAAAACACACACACAAAGTAGATACTGAAAAAAAAATCTTGTAGAAGATGTTCATTTAATGTCTATTTAGCACTTAATCAGAGTTAAAGGTAAAGTTTTTTTGTCTTCATGTCAGAGGAGGTTGTGCTTTCCGGTTTCTCAGTAACATAACAGGCCGAGGTTTTTTTTTTTTTTAACTTCAACAGAAAGAGAAAGAAGAGAGAGAGAGAGAGAGAGAGAGAGAGAGAGAGGCTGGTGAGGTGAGGTGAGGGAGCAACACTTTGTAGTTGGTATAACAGAAGTGATGACAGGAACTAAGTTGTTTTGCAGACGTACGCTTAACAGTATATGTGTTGTCCTTCAATGGATAAGAAAACTCCATTGTTAGCAAACCGATGTCATAAAGGAAGAATAAAAATGTTCAGGACATGCTGTAATAGGAAAAAAATCAACATAGTGTTGTATAATTTTCCCTGTAATAGCAATCAGGGTTCTAGACATACGTTCCCTCCTCGTTGCGTACTTCACTCAGCTAGCAACAGACTGAACGGGTAAATTGGGAAAAGTCTAAAGACGAATCAACAAACTGGATCATCCAGGTGCTGAAGAGGACAACGGAAAACATAAAAAAAAAAATAAATAAATAAAAATGAAAAAACCTGCGAATTACACGTCCAACAAGCTTCTCAAGTCATCATGACCACAAAGGTCACGGTGATGAGACTGAAGAGATCTTTATTGTGTTTGAAAAGAGGTATACACACGCTGTTTACACTGAACTCAAGAAGAAGAAAAAGGGAGCAACAAAGTTATTTTGTTTTTTGTGAGATGAGAGAGACAGATTATTTAAAACCTGCGCATCCGTCCGTAACCATTCTGCGCATACACTCTAATATCTCGCTCTGCTCTAATCTCCAGCCCTGACACACTGCTATTCTCACACGACCAGGCAGCATATCGCGTCTCAGATCTCAGGGTAAGACGCATACACCTGCACACAAACATTCGGAGGACTGAAAACAGATGGCAGAGATAAAAAGGTAGGCTTTGAGCTCTAGCGCAATTTTGCCTGCTTATGTAAAAGCAGGTCAGATGCTCGGCTGTGAGTTGGCCGGAGGTGATGGCGCAGAGCCCCGGAAAGCAACAGGACTTTAAATGTCAGAGCTTTCTTTTGTAATTTAAATTAGGAGGAAATGACTCAAAACGTGTATGTGAGAGAGAGAGAGAGAGAGAGAGAGAGAGACTGTGGAGGAGGGTAAAGATACCGACACTGACTCGAGTCTCCCGGAATAAGATAAAAGCACGATAAAAATAAACAAAGTGACTGTTAAAGCTGTGTTTAGTGACATCAGAGCAGGCACGAGGAGGTGTGTGTGTGTGTGTGTGTGTGTGAGATTTTTGCCTTCTTATATTAGCCGTGCTGTGTGGGAAATGGTTATGACAACATACTAAGAAAATGAGTGGTAAAGGTGTGATCAGTAATATTTGGTTAAGCTGGGGTTCTCCTCACATTCCCTCTACCTGTCTACAGGTATCTGCTCAGAGGAAAAACATCAACATCAACCTTCAACGTCTGTGGTGTGAAAAAAGCTGTAAATCAGAGGGAAAACAACGTGGACCACCAACATGCAACCAATCAGGATTAAGATTCTGAATCAGGATTAAGATTATTATTCTGACTCGAGACTTTGTTACTTGCATTTAGGGGGCATGGCTTAGGAGGAAACACTGAAGGACGTGGCTGTATTTGAATTTTGAATAAAAAAAAATAATAAAATATAATAAAAACAAATCCAAGGTTTTAAAGATGTTATATTTAATGTTAAAATGTTTAAGCATACAAAATCACCTCTGTAGCTCAGTGTTCTGTAACACAAAGCCTAAGCAAGACACTTGTGCTATTATTATTATTATTATTATTATTAAAATCATGATTATTTTAATATAACTCTTTAAATATGACTACTGACAGATTTCCAACATAACAGATTATTATAAATAACCTACCAGGACTTTTTCATACGTTTTACACATGCTCCAAAAAGCTAGAAAGTTTTTGCCGGATGACAAAAAAGCAGCCAACATCCTGAAGCTTGTAGCCAGAAAAGTGTACAAAAGATATCAGATGCTTCATCTCTGTAGCTACATTACATGCTAAAACGTAGCTACTCGGAATGTCAGCGCATATGCAAATATTATTCCGAATGAACAGGTTGTTTTTAATGAATATGAGTACAGGTGCATTATAGGAGGTGCACTACTCTTTGTATTGAGGCTATCTGTTAAAACCCTGAAGTGAGGTGTGAAGGGACCCTTCAATTTAATTCAATACAATTCTATTTGTATCACACTTTTATCAATGGAACATTGTCTCGAAGCAGCTTTACAGAAATATAGAAATTCAACAGATTTTTAGGCTGATGGTATCCTAAGTTTGTGACCTAGTAGTGGCGGTAGCTCAAGTGGTTAAGGCTCAGGGCCGTTGACCAGAAGATCGGGGTTCAAGCCCCAGCACCGCCAAGCTGCCACTGTTGGGCCCTTGACCCTTGACTGTTGGACAAGCTGCCCCCCTAACCCACCCTGCTCCAGGGGTGCTGCATCATGGCTGACCCTACACTCTGACCCCAACCCCCTAGGATGGGATATGTGAAGAAAGAATGTAATGAAAGAGTAATGTATGTGACAGATAAAGGCTACTTAACTTAACCCTTAGTGAGCCAGTGTCGAGGTATTCAAAGCATTTTTGTAGATAACTCTGGATAAGCGCATCGGCCAAATGCCAGAAATGTAAATGTAAGCCTGAAGTAATGGTGCCAAGGAAGAAAAAGGAAAGCGAGTGGTCAGATATGAAGCTTATAGAACAAAGACCATTCTCATTAACATGATGCAGTTACAATAGACAACTTCCTGGTTACTGGTCACAGTGATACGATATGGCCAAAAGCTCCTGGACACTGACCATCACAACCAGATGTTCTAGAACATTCCTTTCAAAATTCTGGGCATTAATATAGTCCCACTTTGCTCTTATAATATACTTCAGTCTCCTGGGAAGGTTTTCCACTAGATGTTGGAGCGTAGCTGTGGGGATTTGTGTGATCATTCAGCTATTAGTGAGATCAGACACTGATGTCGGTGTAGTCAGTGCTCCATTTCATCCCAAAGGTGTTTAAGTTTTTCCACTCCAAACTGAAAACACCGTGACATCATGGAGCCCACTTTGTGCACAGGGAATAGGTTCATCATAATGGAATAGGTTCCAGTGAAGGGAAAATATTCATTCTAGACAATTCATTCTAGACAATTAACATTAATTGTGCTTCCAAATTTGTGACTACAGTTTTTAAGGAAGGGTCATGTGATGGTCAGATGTCCGATCAGGCATAACATTACGACCACTGACAGGTGACGTGATTAAGACTGATGATCTCCTCATCATGGCTCCTGTTAGTGGGTGGGATATATTAGGCAGCAAGTGAGCATTTTGTCCTCAAAGTTGATGTGTTAGAAGCAGGAAAAATGGGCAAGTGTAAGGATTTGAGCGAGTTTGACAAGGACCAAATTGTGATGGCTAGACCACTGGATCAGAGCATCTCCAAAACTGCAGCTCTTGTGGGGTGTTCCTGGTCTGCAGTGGTCAGTATCTATCAAAATGGTTACAGGAAGGAACACTGGTGAACCGATGACAGGGTCATGGGTGGCCAAGGGTCTCTGATGCATGTGGGGAGCGAAGGCTGGCCCGTGTGATCCGATCCAACAGACGAGCTACTGTTGCTCAAATTGCTGAAGAAGTTAATGTTGGTTCTGATAGAAAGGTGTCAGAATACACAGTGCATGACGGGTCAGGGCTGTTTTGGCAGCAAAAGGGGGATGAACACAATATTAGGTCATAATGTAATGCCTGATCGTTGTATAGTTTATATTGGGAAACACAATCAACTAAAATTGTTAGAAGATATCAGGAGCAGGTACAAACCAAAATAATAACTGTGAAAGGGGATTTAAAGGGAAGATAAACAATTTCTAGCTGAGAACAATTATGAAGTCGAGAGATGTAGCTGAGGTCGAGGAACTGTGAAATGCAGAATTTAGTAGACCATAGGCAGTTTTGAGCAGAACATAAAACACCGCTAAATCGCTTAATAATATTATCCCAAATGATTACAATGATTAAATGATTACTATTCTTTTCAACTCTAGGTTTCTGCCACACAATTCGGTGGACATCATCAACTTCTATACACAGCAAATAACCCCTGATTACAACAACAAAAAAGCTTAGCCATTTTCCCCCAAAAAGTAACAAAATGTTCAGAAACCAAGCAGAAAAAATAAGTGCATCCTTCAAATCCACAATCAGGGACCTCAATTAATTAGCAGCTTGGTGTTACGAATAAAATGGCCAAGAACCATCAAGAATCATCAAGACGTGTGACTACTTCGATAAAAGCAGAGCCTTTAGTATTCTGGAGCACTCAGGTGTGTGTCTACATCATGCTAAGAAGATAAGACATCAGCCATGAACTCAGAGAAACAGTAGTTGCTGCTCATTAATATGGAGAGGGTTATAAGGCCAAGTAAATTCAGCTCACGGTCAAACTGTCTAATGCTCAAAGGAAGAAAAAGGCTTTGGTGAACACCTTAAAACCACAAAAGTTCTGGATTATATCCTTTAGACTGATTAAACCAAGCAAGAGATGTTTTGAAATCATGCACAGTTCCATATCTGCTGAAAACCAAATGCACCAAATACACCTGATACCAACTGTTTGCAGTCACAGGATGTGGGAAACTTGCAGTCACTGAACCGACACTGAACTCCACTTTATACCACAAAAAAACATGAGAAATCATCAGAGAAACTTCAGAGAACATGAGACCGTCTGTCCAGCAGCATAAGCCGGCAGGAAACTGGGTCATGCAACAGGACAATGATCCCAAACTCACCAGCAAATTGCTATCGAAATGGCTAAAGAAGAAAAAAAATGAAGATGTCGAATGAACGAAGTCAAGGTCCAGACGTCAACACCACTGCGATGAGGCAGGATCTTAAGAGAGATGCCCTCTAATGACCTCAAGCAAGGTTGTAATAAGATTGGGACACAGTTTCTCTATGAATATAAAAGAGACTGAAACTCCTACAGCGAACACTGCGTATTGTTGATGTATTTTTTCGTACATGGTATCCGAATGTTGGCTTACTTTTTGAGAGAACAACTACGACATATTGAAATCTAGTTGTGTGGTGTTGTTTTTTTTTAGTGAGACACAGTCACGAAACCAAAAACACAGACCTGAAGGACTTTCTTTTTCCCACGACTGTATCGCTACACAAACGCGGTACACAAAATCCCGAACCAAATCCATATTTTCGTATCAGACGCTGACACAAAATGGACGCTTAAGCTTAAAAAGCTTTGTTTATATTATTATTTCTAGTCATTTTAAAACTCCCAATGTCAGCTACATCAACAGCCGAACGTAAAATCGTACACGTAAGGAGATTTTCTATCATTTTTGTCATCAACATTAAAAAATACACACTTGAAGGTTAACATTTTTTATTTATATACACACGGGAGGATTTAATTATTTGACTTTAGGTACAGTGTTTTATCTTCTGTACTTATGGTACTCCTATGTGTTTCGTTTTTAAATGTAAGTCAGATTTAGAAAAAGTAAAAATTCATTTTTATTTTAATTTTAAGAGGATGGATAGGCTTTAATCAATATATACATAAAAGACATTAAAAAAAAAAAAAAAAAACACATTTCATTTTAAGCCATGGCTATAAACATACTGCAGGTATCCTGATCAAATGGAGAAAGTTCTAGCTTTGACTGAAATGACAGCGATTGTGAAAAATCCATTATAGCAGAATATATGCTTTTTTTTTTTAAAGCTGACATTAAACTATGTGACGGAGACGAACAGCACCTCACAGAGACGCGAGTGGCATCCGAAACCAGTGCACTAAAGAGCAATAACAAAAACAATTAACTGATGCAGCTTTGATTTTCATCCCACTCACATCATTCCAGCATCACAAGCTACTCTGTTTGCACAAGTCTAATGTTTTATTGCACCGTGTGTGTGTGTGTGTGTAGGGATGGGACGCAAGTCCAGAACACCTGAGAATCTGTTACTATTACCACACTGTGAGTGAAAGAGTGTATGTGGTGTATGTTTGTACATTAGGAATCTGCCTGTGTATATATACACAGTAGTGGTGCACATTTGAGCATTATTATGTGTTTATCTGGCTGCAGGAGCTCGAGCAGAGGACAGACACAGTATGGGGTGGTGTGTATGTGTGATGTGAAGACAGGTCTGTGGTTGGAAAATGAACCACACATGCTGAAAACCACACAGCAGTCATGCTGACAGCAGCTTCAGGCACACAGGTCAGGTACTGCGATTATGACTCTGTCTGTCTGTGTGTGTGTAGTAACACCATGTAGGCCATCTAGTAACAAATCAGCTGTACACACACACACACAGCAGGAATCTGATCTGTTCCCTGTCCAGTATACCAATATATTTAATGAAGTTCAGTAAGCACATTAATTCAGCTCTTTTGATAGTCGATGCCATGACATTATACTGCGTTCTCGATCGTCACATAGGCATCTTGCAGGAAGTAGCATCAGCGTTTTGAACTGTTACACCACAGCGCTGCTGGTTTCTTGACATTTATTGGTCAAAGGTAAGGAGGCTGGTTCGTTTTCTGTAACAGCACTGACACTAGTGCAAAATCTACTTCAAATCAAATGTTAACATTTAAGCACTAGGTCTTAGACATGACCTTGAAGAAAAAAACATTTCTCATGCATTTATTTAACAAATGTAGAAGTGGGCTTTAGAATTGTGATAGAACTGAAACAGAACTGCAAAACTCATTATATTCCGTATATATATATATATATATATATATATATATATATATATATATATATATATATATATACATATACACACACACACACACACACACACCGATCAGGCATAACATTATGACCACCTGCCAACATGCAGGACTTAAAGCACTTACGGGACATAAAGAATACTTTTGATAGATACTGACCACTGCAGACATGTGTGATCTAGAGGGGGCATCTGGCTAGACGCAAATTCTATGAGTACAAGATAGAAGAAGAAGTTGCTTTCGGCTGCTCCCAGTTCGGGGGCGCCACAGCGGGCCAACTGGTCCGCACAACAATTTGGCACAGGTTTTGCGCCGAATGCCCTTCCTGACGCAAGCCTCCCATTTTTTTTCCGGGCTTGGGAGCGGTACTGCCTCCAGTGGCTGTGTTTATGAGTACAAGATAAAGCCTCAAAAATGCTCCAAAGTTTGCCAGAAATTATAGAGAGTAGAGAGGGTATGGGGCATTGGTGGCTCAGTGGTAGGTTTCTCGCCTATCATGCGGAAGGCCCAGGTTCGATTCCCAGCCAATGCCCAAAACCCAGCCACTGGATGCAGTGCCGGTCCCAAGCGTCAGGCTTGCGTCAGGCTTGCGTCAGAAAGGGCATCCGGCGTAAAACATTTGCCAAGTTGTGGCGACCCCGAACAGGGAGCAGCCGAAAGCAACTTCTTCTATAGAGAGTAGAGAGGGCATGAAGCCTTTATTATCGCCACACATACATTACAGCACAGTGGAATTCTTTTCTTCACATATCGCAGGGGCAGCTATGATACAGCGCTCCTGGAGCAGAGAGGGTTAAGGGCCTTGCTCAATTGCTCAACAGTGAAGCTTGGTGGTACTGGGGCTTGAACCCCGATCCTCCGACCAACAACCCAGAGCCTTAACCACTTGAGCCGCCACTGCCCCAAATGCCGTATGCCGTTGGTTTGAAAGAGAAACATCTAGAATCCATATTTATCAGTTTATTTTTAAATATATTGTCTTATTAGTGTCTATAGTGGCAAGAGACTTGTACAAAAAAAGCTCCAAAGTCCCAAAGTGTGAAAACATTTTTGTATAAAACTCATGGATATTTGAAAACTAATAAAGAATTATTTTTTTCTTTTTATGCCCCGGGTTTACATGTAAAGTTAGATTTACAAAATAATATGAGTATTATTAGGTATATATTAGGTGTATATATTTTATTATACAAGTATGTGTAGGACATCATGTTGGTCGCCATGTTAATGTACACGCTCGGTTCAACAGACTTGGAGGAGACACTTCCTGTGCTATAAGTGCACCTGTGAATGGCTAGACCCCTCTTTCTCTCTCTCGAACTCCAGGTCATGGATGTATCAGGATTCAAACTCACGACCTCCTAAATATAAAAAGTGCACACTTCGAGAGACACCACTCTAGAGCTCATAACGAAGGTCTTTCTACATTTACACATTCTATAAACCCAGCAGTATCTTTCACTCCTGCAACGTCATCAGCATCCGTCATGTCACTGTGTCATCGAGTCATCTCAACCGTGACGCCCCTTTTCAGTCACATAAAACTGACTTAAACAGAGTTTACTACGAAGATTAAAAATAAAGCATGTCATTTTTTAAACTGTATTTAAAGCTGCTTTATAGTTATGCTGTGGTTCATAGTTATGCTATGTTATGTCTCTGGTTAGTTCCTGTCATCCATTAGGTTATAGCAGCTGTAAACAGCGCAGCTTTTTACCTAAATAAATAAACCCGAAAGCACAAACTGTTCTGTCCTGAACCTACTAACTGTTACAAAGTGCTGACGTATTATTATTATCATCATAATTCTTATGATAAACCTGTGCAGCATCGTCATAACTGCTGTTATAGAAAATCTATAAACACCTTCTGACCAATCAGAACAGAGAAATCAATTGTGCTGTGATATATTGCAGATTAAAATAAAATAAACACCAAATATTCAAGCCAGTGACTATAAAGCAGACTATAATAACAGAACTGACCAAAAAAACATAAATGGAAAAAAAGACAGTTTGTAATGTGGTCAGTGGACACTTTCCTACCTTCTTCTCGATTATATCTGCCGCTACTTTCCTGGCGCTTTTGAAGCTCAGCCGGCCTTTGGGCACTTTGACCTGTTCTTTAAACAGACCTATTTGGAAGTAGACGTAAATGGACCGTTCGTGGACAGACTCCGGTCCCACAGACATCTGCGAAAAGCAATCTTTTAAGAGATAGAGAAAAAGAGAGAGAGACCAAAGATGATGAAGCTCAGGTTGATTCTGTAACATTAGCTTTAGAAGAGCCTCATATTTCTTTCATGCAAGGGTGTGAAACGCCCTAGACCACAGAACCGAAAAGGTGCCTGAATTTCTCGTGAGGACACGAGCACGAACAGAACAGTGCAGCTACAAAAAAGTGAAGTGAAAAGCTAAAGTGAGTCAACAGACTTGAGCTAGATTACTGAGGAGCAGCAGAAATATCGCTCACTCTTTTACAGCCCGGGTGCAAATCTGCGACCACAAACTTAAGGAAATGATCTGACAAAGAACAACTCGATGCAGTCAAAAGCAAGAGTGTGCAAGAGTGAAACGGTGAAAAAGCCAGCACAAGGTACTTACTGGAAATGCCAGAGTCCACAGAATCCTGCTCCACTCCAGAAGCCATTTTCTCTCACCTTGGCAAGGGAGAAATAACACCTCTCTGAAGACCCCTTTGTTTTCTGCTGCTGTCGCATGTCACACTGGTTTCCTTTTGTGAGACGTACTTCACTAATGAGACTCTGACAGAAGACAGGAAACTTGACACACACACGCACATACATGCACACACACACTTTTTTTCTTTCTCAGTGACAATAAGCCTTCTCATCACACCATTGGTATGTTTTTAAACACATTCATGACATCACAGGGGAAACTGCTTACATTATAAATTCATTGCCATTTGCTATATATATATATATATATATATATATATATATATATATATATATATATATATATATATATATATATATATATATATATATATATATATATGCTTTATTACACACTCTCTCTCTCTCTCCCTCTCTCATATATATATATATATATATATATATATATATATATATATATATATATATATATATATATATATATATATATATGAGAGAGGGAGAGAGAGTGTGTAATAAAGCACTTTTAACAAAGCATATTAACAGAAAAATTAGGAAGCAGGTTTGATTTCAGCTCCATACTGAACCGAGGAGGCAGTGGCAAGGAAAAATTCCCAGAGACCTCATGAGAAAGAATCCTTAAAGGTCTTAAATCCTTCATCATCTCTTCTACAAGCGTATTCTATAAAGTCAAGCAGTACTGAGAATGTCATGTGAGCAGATTGTGATTTATTTATGATTATAGGATCAATCCTCGGATCTGTTTACTTTATCCACTGATGCAAGGGTACGAAAATGTTTGTGGGAATCTTTAAAGTATGCATGTAGGAACAGCCACAGCAGCGGAAGTATGAATAAACCTCCATCATGTTGGCCTCAGACGTCAGGATCAGGAAGTGTTTGATGATTACAAAACTCAGAATCACATCAAATTGGTTTGAAAAGTGAGAGGTTTTATTTCTTTTGAACGTTTTACATCAGATTGTCCCACCACCTCCACCTCTCCCCAACCACATTAAACCCACAGGAACACATTCTACAGCGTTGGAAAAGCTGCACATTGCAGATGAGCAGATGTCAGTTTTGTAGTGTGTAGCCATGACATCAGTGATCCTTGGCAGACCTTGTGATACGCCTGCACTTTACAACATGGCTGCACTTTCAATCGTTGGTGTATAATGATTACAAGATTAAGATTAGATTTTTATGATATGAAATCTAGGGACTAGGGCTGCACAGTGATTCATAACCACAACTTCCAGATTAAATATAACTGACTGCAGTACATGTGAGCTCAGCTAATTAGTTAGCACTAGAGGAGTTCGTTATAATTACAGAGTAATTGTGTTTGAGTGAATTAAATCATTAAATCTAAAATGACTAGGAGTGTGTGTTATTCTGATTAAGAATGTAGGTTAATAATGAACAATGCAAAATGGCTGTTTTACTACTGCGATTTGTGATTTCAACATTGAGGAAAACAATCATTTGATCCATTTGGATTCATGTTTGTGTTTTGGTGATACTGCTGCTGTAACATGATCACAATATGGTATTAGGGCAATAGCCCGCAGCCTTGTTGCAGGTAGCATGTACTAACACAGCCGAGAGAGAGAGAGAGAGAGAGAGAGAGAGAGAGAGAGGCCAGGGTAGAGGGGGGGTAGGGGGGGGCACAGAGAGAGAGGCTGAGAGGGGGGGCACACAGAGAGAGAGGGAGCGAGATAGAGATCTTTAATAAAAAAAAAAAAATAAAAAAAAATCATAAATCTCAGGCACATAATACAACATTGGAGGGTTATGGTGAGTGGGCGGGGTTAAAGCTTTTTGCATGTCAACACACTCTTAAGCAATACACTAGTTTCCTGATCTGCCGGAGCAACACGCCTACAGTTACAAACCTATCCAGAATCCATGTGTGAAGATATGAGACACAGTGGATGAAATGTTTCCACAGCTGACAGTCTGTTTGTATCACAGCACAAAGTAGTTTTGTTTCCATTCTGTTTCCTACATTCATTTTAAACAGCTTCACCTACCCGAAGTCAACGTCCTCTCTACCGTCAGCACCTACACCATTCTGCACAAACAAAATCAGATGGATGTGTTTAAAGGAGCAGTTTGTAAGTTTATTTTAGTGCCCTCTGCAGGCTGTGAGGTGAACTGAACACCCCTTTCATCAGCCTCTATTTTGTTCCCTCTCGTAGGTTAATAAGACATACAAAAAAAAATCCCAACTCCAAAACTAACTGTGTTACAAAGAACCCCAAAAGCTGTTCCTCATTCCTGAAGCCTTTACCATGGAGAAAAATTTACTGACACTGGAGACTTCTTTCATAAACGTTAAACATCTCCACAACGCAAAACTACACCAGAGCCGACAATTACGAAGCTGTTCTTCATTAAACAGCATTTATTACTAGCCTTAGATTATGTTGATTAGATTATATCTGCTATACAGGCCACTGTGAATAAGCTGTTACTATAGCAACCACAACTTTTTTGCACAAGTGCATTAATATGATGCGAAGTTAGAGAAAATGAATAAACAGTTCAGATTCGAGAATTCTGCAGCGCTGTAGTACAACACTATGTACACCATGCAAACTTTTGTAAAGCTAAACTTTGCCCCGCCCCCTACAAAATTTCAGTACTTAAATGCATTTCATATTCTTTCATTCGTTCATTCATTTTCTGTAGCGCTTATCCTACACAGGGTCACATAGAACCGATCCCAGGGCAAAAGGATGGGGTGCCAACCTACTGCAGGTTACAATCACCCACACACACACACTTTAGAGATGCCAATACATATAACATGTCTGTGGACAGGGAGAGGAAACCAGAGTACGCCTGAAGGAAACCCCGAATGCAAGCTCTTTCAAGGGTCAGAGGTAAAGCCTTGAGGTGTGAGGCAAACGTGCTAAGACACTGTATTCCTACATATCACATGTAACTTAAAATCTGATCGACTACAGTAGGGCAAAAAAAACAAAAAAACAACACATTTTTTACAAACTGCACCTTTAAAAAAAAAAATAATAATAATAATTCCCCTACTTACTGCAAAACCGTCCAGTCACGTCCAGGGGCTCAGGTGACACAGCAGGGAAAATAATCCTGCTGTGTGCCTGACAACTACAACACAACAATACAGTACAGTACATAAGCCAGCAGTGTAGCACTCCTCTGTTTTGGCTCATAAATAATACATAAATAACCGAATGTTAAATGAACAACTAAATTAGTGAGCATAAAGATTTGTTCTAATCAGAGTCCACTCAGTGCTCAGAGCAAATAAATTCACCTAAAATAACCTCATATACGGGTGACCAGAGACGCTGGACGCTACTCTGAAGCGCAAATACAGACACACACATATATACAAACTTTCTACTGTGATTTTGTACATTAAACAGTAGCAAGAAATGAAAGGATAACATCGAAATAATCATGACTTGGATCCAGTTTCAGTATTAACTCAGTCCTTCACAGCATAAAGAGCAGCAAGAGTGAGAGCTCTTCTGTTCACAGACATGCAACAAAGCCCAGTGTTCACTTCTGTGTAGTAGGATTTGCTCTCCGGAGATTCACCTACTTCCTACCGTGTAAACAAAACCATTTACAAAGGAGGAAACGACAATTTCAATAAGTTAATCCTGTATATACAGAAGAGGAAAAAAACAAACCAAGGAAAAGGCAAAAAAAGTGAGGCTATACCTCTACCGCAACTGTCTGTTCATTCCAGAGCAGAGACGCTTTAAATAAATAAATAAATAAAAAGTTTTCCGTTCTAATATTTTGTTCACCTTTGAAAAAAAAAAACACATCGATCATTCGTACCACTCTTGACCAGCTGGGATTTCTAGCTGTGTGGCGCCGCATCGGCATTCTGACGACAGATAATTAAAGTTAATGCTTGCAGTTACACATATTAAAGTTCCTTATATGGTGAGTAACTTTGTTGAAACCATGCCATGTCTCTGAGATTTCAGTAAGTGTCTCGAATGCAGAAACACATCCAGTGTAGAAAGCAGCATGCTGTATTGCATTAATTTTCAGAGAAACAGGTTGGCGATGGACTGAAAGAATCGAGCCGGTCTGCACTGCGCATTGAACTATAACTCTATCCCTATCTACCTGCTGTGTGTTAATAGTCTGATCAGTGCAGTTTAACAAAGCAAAGCAGACACAGCTGTTTGGTAGCACACCAAATGTCAAGTTAAAGACTATTAAAAATGCTGGGGAAAAAAAAATACATCAAGTTTTTTCTGATTTGAATGCACAAGGCAAACAGACTGTCTGCTTTGCTCTGTCCTCTTTAATACCCCACCGCACTCTCTAACCAATCAGGGAGCTTCGTCTTGAAAGGTCCACGTTGCTGGTGCTCAGTCCTCGACATTCTGATAGGCCACTGTTTACATCCTTAAAAAAAAAAAAAAAGATGATAATGTATGCTTGCAAAACACTAATGAATTGTGTGTGTGTGTGTCCACAAGCTCACCTGTGAGGTCTCCTCTACACTCTTGTTGAGGAAGTTCAAAGAGCTTGCTCTTTTCATCCTAAACACATAATACAAATAGATAAATGAGTACTTAATACAAACCTTTAATTGAAATTAATAAACAAATAATTCGGAGTCAAAGGTTAATCCCCGACTCATTCTTCCTCACCCCGGGTTGCGTGGTTCCTGTGGACCGCTGCCCTGCAGTTTCTTCACCAGCATCTCGCTGCTGCGTCTCAGAGCATCTCGGATCTTCCCAAAGGAGCCACTGCGCCGCAGAGAGCCGCTGCCGTCCTGCAGGGGGCAGAAAGGCAAACCTAAGATTAATGACTCTCGCTGAAATCTCACCAGGTGACTCTCAGGTGCATAATAAACCCAATTACATAGCCCTTAGGTAAGGTGTAAATAACCAAAAGACATGGCTCTTGAATATATGTTCCTTGCTACATATTCTTACAATGAAGATGAATAATGTAACACAATACCACTTGCTTTAATAATACCAATAACATCTGTAAATTATCTGTGATGATGGTGTGCAATACATGGGTGAATCCTATGTAATAAATATGCCTATATACACCGATCAGGCATAACATTATGACCATTATATGTGAATATTGTGTTGGTCCCACTTTTCCTAACAAAACAGCCCTGACCCGTCACACACTGTGTATTCTGACAGCTTTCTATCAGAACCAGCATTAACTTTTTCAGCAATTTGAGCAACAGTAGCTCGCCTATTAGATCAGATCACACTGGCCAGCCTTTGCTCCCCATGTGCATAAATGAGCCTTGGCCACACATAACCCTGTCACCGGTTCACCACTGTTCCTTCCTTGGACCACTTTTGATAGATACTGACCACTGCAGACCGGGAACACCCCACAAGAGCTGCAGTTTTGGAGATGCTCTGATCCAGTGGTCTAGCCATCACAATTTGGCCCTTGTCAAACTCACTCAAATCCTTACACTTGTCCATTTTTTCTGCTTCTAACACATCACCTTTGAGGACAAAATGTTCACTTGCTGCCTAATATATCCCACCCACTAACAGGAGCCATGATGAGGAGATAGTCAGTCTTAATCACTTCACCTGTCAGGGGTCATAATGTTATGGCTGATCGTTGTATGTAGACTCAGTAATTTTACAGCCTAGCCTTGCTTACACTGCTCTAACATTTTTATCCAATTTCTCTTTTCTTAGATGACATTTTAATGTTCGGAGAACATATGAGAAATTGCCAGTGTTGTTTCATAAAGCTGGCAGCAGAGACAGAATATAAAGGTAACGCATGTGTGCACACCCCGCTCCACTCGGCCTCATCTCCTTCAGAGTCCCGAGAACCTCCGGAGCCATTCAGCCCCTCTCTGATATGTCGCTTATCTCCAGCAGGGGTGCCGTCCTTCAGCAGCTCCACCACCTTACTCTGGTTAATCGCATCTATGCCCTACAATGTATATTTTTTTAGTACATTGCTACAATACTTTGGTATATATAAATAAAGGAAAATCCCAAACACAAGTACCTGCTTTCGGTTCTTTGTAGCACACTCCTCCAGAGTCTCCGCAGCCTCCAGCTTACCCTGACGGCGATACAGCGCACCCAGGCTCCTCAGTGTGTTAGAGACTGTGGGACTGTAGGCAGCAGAGAGAAGACTCATCAGCACACAGCTCATGTGTTAATAAACAGGAAAAACATCACGAAGGCTTGTGAATGATCTCTCACCTGTCCACTTTGCAGGCCTTGTACCAGCCGCCATACTCACTGTAAGGAGTGGAGTCCATCTTCTTGCCCTGTTGCATAAAAAAATTCAAAGTTTAAATAATCATTTAAAATAAATAAATAAACAAACAATATTCATCTAGCTGACGAGCAAAAATATTGAAAAATATTTCTTGATTGTTAATGACATAAAAGTGATATGTATTGTGTATTGTAGAAATGAAATATTTTTGCTCATGAGCTAGATGAATATTATTTATTTATATATGTATGGATATGTTTTTTTTTAATTTTCTAATTAAATATTTGGTATGTAAAAGGTAAGGAAACCTGTTCAAAATCTCACAAATATTTAAAGATTTTTAGAGATTACGTGCAATATTTTTTTTTGTACATGACATCATCTAATTCCAGCAGGAGCGTTCAGAAAGTTTTCTAGTGGCACAATTTATAATGATACCAGTACAGTATATATCAACTGTATGGTATATGGGACAGTATATCAACTACAGTTATTTGTATAATATTGTACACAGTGCTGATTAAATTTAAAAGGCATCACGCTGAAGCCTGAGGTTTGCGTTGTTAGTTTCTGTTAGCTATTCCGCTCACCATACCTTACTCTCCTCTCTCTCTTCTGCATGCATCCATATGGGCTTGTTGTCATCTAGAGACAAACAAAACAATGGAGACAATTAATTACACACGTTATCTATCCTGTGATCCATCCGTTAATGAGTTCTGCGTAGATTATTATAGTCTGTATATTAGTGTGCGTGTGTGTGCACAGAGTAGACAGAAAGCCTTTAGTTCTTTGTGTTGTAGCGTCACTGTAATCAGCTTGTCTGTGTAGCTGACTGTGTAAAATACGGGTCAGATCATTGAGTTCTAATTGGCTTTAAGGTTTCTCATGTGGCTGGCAGAAAGTTTAAGCTCATTTGTGCATTAAACTGCACAGGACTAGGTCCACAATCCCCCTGAGAAACAACTCCCCACAGCTTTTGAACTGCTCTCTCTCTATTTTGGCTGTAATGCAGCAGCTTATTGCGAGTGGAGAACTCACTGTTCACCGAGCCGAACTGCTTCTCGTGAGCGCGGGTCAGGATCTCCTTGTAGAGCGCCTCAGCATCCTTAAACTTGCCCTGTTTCAAGTAGCATGTGGCCTAACGAGGGAAAGAGCAGAGAAGGATTCCTTCACATTTTCCTAATCAACATTAGAACACGAAATTGTGTACTGAACACTAAAACAAGACTGCACTGCTTTAATACTGGACCGCATTAAAATTGGCCTGGAATTATCCTGTGGTCTCACCAGGTTGTTTTTGGTCTTGGCCACATTGGGGTCGTCGGCCCCCAGCTTGCTCTCGTAGATTTCCAGTGCACGGCTGTAGTAGTACACCACCTCCTCGTACTTTCCCTGGTTCTGACACAGCAGCGCCAGGTTATTCAGCTGCTTAGCCACATCGGGGTGGTACTTCCCCAAAACCTGTCAACATTCACGAACACAAAATAATAAGGACACATCTGTTTAAACTTCCTAAATCATTTACTCTACAATGAAATGGCTGTCCTTTGGCTTTCTGAACAGACTGAAGCATGGGGAAACATACACAGTGAATGGGATGCCAGTCTGTTGCAGAGCACCGTGCTCATGGTGTGAGGAAACTGGACAATTTAAATTCTTCCTCTTATCAGACTGCATAATAAAGTTGCTGTGGCTGGATATTTTGAATACGTTTCTGTGAAGAACAATAAATGTATATCTAGATAGAGGGTGGAAGATTTCATCTTTTCCAGCACTATCTGACCTGTGCTGCACAGGTGCATATATCCAGATGCACATATTCACATATTTGATATATTAGCTTGTTAAATGAGAAATAAAATAGATTTTTTTCTAAATATATTTCTATCTAAATACAGAGCTGAATACAATTTATGATTTGTACACCAAGAGAACTTGCTTTCTGGTTTCAGTGAAAGGTCACTGTGGTGTAACCCTGATGGCAATGTGGGGTATGTGACTGTGAATCACATTTTATACATTCATATTTGACTGTGACCTGCCTTAAATAAAAAGGAAGGAACTGATCTGATTTGAAATACTGTGTGATGTCGTACCTTCTCCCTGATCTCCAGCGCCCTCTTGCACAGAGGTTCAGCTTCCTTGTATTTGCCCCTCTTGCCATACAGCACAGCCAGGTTGTTGAGGGTGGCGGCCACGGCGGGGTGATCCTTCCCAAGAGTCTTCTCACGGATTGCCAGAGCGTCGTTCAGGAGGTGAGCTGCCTCTTTATACTTATTCTGATCCCTGCACAGAGCAAAGCCAGTTATTCGTTATCGTTCCTGATAAAGAATCATGTTTTGACATAACATGCAACATTACACACGCTGTCCTGACCTGTAGACGAGAGCCAGGATATTCAGCATGGTGGCAACGTCGGGGTGGTCGTGGCCCGAGGTCTTCTCCAGGTCCTCCAGAGCTTGTTTGCAGAGTGGCACGGCCACCTCATACCTACCCTGAGAGGCATACTGGATCACCAGGTTGTGCAGCGTCCTGAGGCGAGCTGGGATCTCGTATCCTCCCTGCTGTGCTGCCGCCTCACCACTGCGTTGGGCTAAAACAGAAAACACAAATAAATCGTTAACACGATTTATCTTTCATGTTTAATTAGCTCAGGTTTATATTGTTTCACACCCTCCATCACCTGGCCCATGATCATCTTCATTGGGGAACAGATCGTCCAGACTGTCCTTTTCTTTTTCTCCGGGTTTGTCCTCTGAGGGTGTGGTGTCATCGTCGAACCTGCGCATCTGGTTCATGAACTCGAGGTGCTTCTTCTCCTCCTCCAGCTGGGCCACATTCTGCTCGCTCTTCTGCAGCTTGTGCTGGGTGCTTCCCAGCTCGTCCCGCAGCCACTGGTTCTCCTGGCACAGACGACGCACCTGAACCCGCAGTTTCTGCTTCTCTGACTCCACAGCGCTCAGGTGACCAGACAGTGCGATGATCACCTGCAGAGAACACAAGCGTTGACCTTCACCTCGTTATATTAAGAAACCCCATATAAAACAGTCTGTTAAGCATGTAAGAAAAAGCTAGAAGCTGCTGCATGGTGAAGTATTTTTGGTTGAGCTGTTCATTTAAGAAGGAGCTCACACAAATCAAATTAAGACAATTGCTATCCAATGTCCATGACACTTTGTTCCTTCTCCCACTGTGGGTATCACTGACAGTCCATTTGAGTCACAATGCACATAAAGAACTAGAGAGATAGAAAGAGGGTGGGTGAGAGAAAAGAGGAGAGGAGAGGAGAGAGAGAGAGAGAGAGAGAGAAAGAGAGAAAGAGAGAGAGAGAGAGAGAGAGAGAGAGAGAGACAGACAGACAAAGAGATAGAGAGGGAGAGGCTGAAAGCTCAGTGGGTTTACCTGTGCCTCCCCCAGGCCCAGCTCAATGGCCTCCAGGCTCTTGCGGAGCAGACCAGATTTCTCCTGTGCAGCGGGAGGTGGAGTGCAGTCCAGCAGGGAGTTGAGGAGCTGAGCGTGTTCGCCCCGCAGTGTCTCCAGCCCCTGCATCACCGCCTTCGTGTTCAGCACAATCTCATCCTGACTCAGACGCTCCAGAGCCTCCTCCCTTGGGTACACCATAGTGGACATCGCCTGAGAATGCTCCGATCACAATCACAAACAGCTGCTGGAAGGACAACAGGAAGAGAGAGGACAAAGATATAAATCTATACCTCCTAAACACACTGCAAGACAGCAAAGACTTTCATTTTGTCAGACTCCACTGCATAAGCTTTAAGCATTTTTCATATAACCTGAACATATCTTTTTTGATGCTTAAATTAAATTGCATCCAGTGATGCTCATATCACATTCCCTGCTGTGACAATTAGATTGTGTTTCCTCTGGGGAACATCCTTTCAAAATGAACATGACTCTGTAATAAACTATAATGAAATTCGGAGCCTGTTCACATCAGGCGTTTTAAAGCATGAAGCTTTAAAGGGGGACAGGAAAGCTGAATCCAGAAGACTGAAACACAACTGTCAGGAATCGATTAGGGGTTATGTTACATCATCATCATCAGTCTCCTCCCTGAGTGATTATCGCATTTCCGTGGCAACGTCCATGTGTAGTGGACTAGAAAACACACTCAGCGGATCAGTGACCACTGACACCTCCATGTTGACACCAGAGAGTACACAATCAGCTCTCAGCTCTCGCCGAGCAGTGGTACAATGCAGAGCATGCAAGAATTCTGGTGGAGGCAAATGTGCAAACCACCACCAAGATCCTGAGTAAGCAGAATTTGCAAGGAAAATAAACAGTCCCCTTAGAGCTGCGCTTCTCTCCGCGGCCGCTAGGTGTCTCCCTCCTGCCTCCTGCCTCCATCCCCACACCCTGCAATGCAGCAAGATGCTGAACCGCAATCAAACAACCGCACATTTTATACCTCACATCACACTCCTACCTGAACTTAAAAACTTATATAACCTGAGGTGACCCACAGAGGGGGGGAAATGAGATGGAAATAAAGTGATAATGCCTCATAGGATCAATGAAGGTGACCATGGCGCATCAGGCCAGAGTCCAGTCCAACCGTACAGCATCCGTGCTGATTCATTTATTTGCATCACAAGTGTATGAGTTAAGCTTTAAACAGCATATATTACGGTACATATTCACGCAAATGTCTAATATATTCACGCTAATATCAACACAAATGTCGACTAGCTAATGTTTTTAGCCTTAAAGCTACAAGATCACACGATACGCAGGTTTAAACCAGACGCTTCAGCTAACAAACACTACAGCTAGTTAGCACCGCTTTATTCATATATTTACCTTCTCCGCTCAGGTAGAGGTGTTTCCTAGGATGGAGATTAAGCAGTTTTGATGTTTCGCAAAAAAAAAAAATCCGTTTCAGGTAAAAAACAAAAACAAAAAAACCCCGGACTTAAATGGTGCTGGAGTGAGAAGCAGCAGCGCTGTCCGGCTGAAGCATCCTACAGACCTCCGGCGCTGTAACGGTTTATCAGCTCAGCAACACTTCATCTGCTATTGTTCTCAGCACATAAAGAGTAAACTTTCATCCCTGAGAACCAAAAGCTTTCCTTCCATCCATCCTCAATGGCGTTTTATAATTATGATGATAATAATAATAATAAAACACGGCAGCGTAGAAGCTTCTCGGCAGTTCTAGTGACTGACAGCCGCAAACTGAAAATGGCTGTTTGCTGCCAAGCGGCTCCCACAAGCCAACGCGGCGTGACGTCACCGCCCCCCCACACCTCTTTATCAAGCCACCATCTGGTGACCGTTATTTCCGTCAACACAAAGCTAACGCTATTGTCTTTTTACTTTTCCTGACAAAACTAAGTGATTTTTTTTTTATATTAAAAGAAGTGGTTTCCTTTATTATTAGCACACTTGGTTCACACAATATATTGGCAAAAGTTTTGGGACACCCCTCCAAATCATTGAACTCAGGGGTTGGGCTCGGCCCCTTAGTTCCAGTGAAAGGAACTCTTTGTTCCATGTCTTTATGGACCTTGCTTTGTGCACTGGTGCACACTGGTCATGTTGGAACAGGAAGGGGACATCCCCAAATTGTCCCCACAAAGTTGGGAGCATGAAATTGTCCAAAATGTCTTGGTATGCTGAAGCATTAAGAGTTCCTTTCACTGGAACTAAGGCGCCGAGCCCAACCCCTGAAAAACAACACCTGAATTTAATGATTTAGAGAGGTGTCCCAAAACTTTTGGCAATATAATGTATATACACTATAAGTTTGTGGACACCGGAGACTCACACCCATATGCTTGTTGTTGAACTTCCCATTCCAGTTGTAGTTTTATTGTTATAATAACTCTCCTGGAAAGGCTTACATGAGAGTTTACAGCATGGCCATTCAATTTGGGCAGTAATCTCTCCGTCAGGCGGGGAGGCCTGGAGCGCTGTTAGCGTTCCAGTTCATCACAAAGACTTCAAGGGTCTCTTGCATATTGTCTTCTTCAATCATAATGCAACAGCATACTAGAAAAGCATACACTATAAACAACTATGTGCTTCAAATTTTGTGGCAACAGTCTGGGGAAAGAACACACATGGGTGTGATGATCAGGTCTCCACAAACTTTTGGCCATATAGTTTGAGGAGTTGGAGGTTTGTAGGAATGTAAATAGATTAAGAAATGTTTAAAAGAAAGCACTGTCTTATCAGTGCTTTCTATTTTGCCCTGTTCTACAGTATTTTTTTTTGTTTGAGCCCTGTTTTGAGGTATTTTTTGTTTGAGCCCTGTTTTGAGGTATTTCTTTTGTTTGAGCCCTGTTTTGAGGTATTTGTTTGTTTGAGCCGTTTTGAGATTTTTTGTTTTTTTGAGCCCTGTTTTGAGGTATTTGTTTGTTTGAGCCCTGTTTTTAGGTATTTTTTGTTTTTTTGAGCCGTTTTGAGTTTTTTTTTGTTTGAGTCCTGTTTTGAGGTTTTTTGTTTTTTTGAGCTGTTTTGAGGTTTTTTTTGTTTGAGTCCTGTTTTGAGGTTTTCTGTTTTTTTTAGCCCTGTTTTGAGGTATTTTTTGTTTGAGCCCTGTTTTGAGGTATTTTTTGTTTGAGCCCTGTTTTGAGGGTTTTTTTTTGTTTGAGCCCTGTTTTGAGGTATTTGTTTGTTTGAGCCGTTTTGAGATTTTTTGTTTTTTTGAGCCCTGTTTTGAGGTATTTGTTTGTTTGAGCCCTGTTTTTAGGTATTTTTTGTTTTTTTGAGCCGTTTTGAGTTTTTTTTGTTCGAGTCCTGTTTTGAGGTTTTTTGTTTTTTTGAGCTGTTTTGAGTTTTTTTTTTGTTTGAGTCCTGTTTTGAGGTTTTCTGTTTTTTTTAGCCCTGTTTTGAGGTATTTTTTGTTTGAGCCCTGTTTTGAGGTTTTTTTTTTGTTTGAGCCCTGTTTTGAGGTATTTGTTTGTTTGAGCCGTTTTGAGATTTTTTGTTTTTTTGAGCCCTGTTTTGAGGTATTTGTTTGTTTGAGCCCTGTTTTTAGGTATTTTTTGTTTTTTTGAGCCGTTTCGAGTTTTTTTTTTGTTTGAGTCCTGTTTTGAGGTTTTCTGTTTTTTTTAGCCCTGTTTTGAGGTATTTTTTGTTTGAGCCCTGTTTTGAGGTATTTTTTGTTTGAGCCCTGTTTTGAGGTATTTTTTGTTTGAGCCCTGTTTTGAGTTATTTCTTTTGTTCGAGTCCTGTTTTGAGGTTTTCTGTTTTTTGAGCCCTGTTTTGAGTTTTTTTTTGTTTGAGTCCTGTTTTGAGGTTTTTTTTTTGTTTGAGCCCTGTTTTGAGGTATTTTTTGTTTGAGCCCTGTTTTGAGGTATTTTTTGTTTGAGCCCTGTTTTGAGGTATTTTTTGTTTGAGCCCTGTTTTGAGGTATTTTTTGTTTGAGCCCTGTTTTGAGGTATTTGTTTGTTTGAGCCCTGTTTTGAGGTATTTGTTTGTTTGAGCCCTGTTTTGAGGTATTTTTTGTTTGAGCCTGTTTGTAGGTATTTTTTGTTTGAGCCCTGTTTTGAGGTATTTTTTGTTTGAGTCCTGTTTTGAGGTATTTTTTGTTTGAGTCCTGTTTTGAGATTTTTTTTGTTTTTTTGAGCCCTTTTTGAGGTTTTTTTTGTTTGAGTCCTGTTTTGAGATTTTTTGTTTTTTTGAGCCGTTTTGAGTTTTTTTTTTGTCTGAGTCCTGTTTTGAGGTTTTCTGGGTTTTTTTAGCCCTGTTTTGAGGTATTTTTTGTTTGAGCCCTGTTTTGAGGTATTTTTTGTTTGAGCCCTGTTTTGAGGTATTTTTTGTTTGAGCCCTGTTTTGAGTTATTTCTTTTGTTCGAGCTGTTTTGAGGTTTTCTGTTTTTTTGAGCCCTGTTTTGAGGTTGTCTGGGTTTTTTTTAGCCCTGTTTTGAGGTATTTTTTGTTTGAGCCCTGTTTTGAGGTATTTTTTGTTTGAGCCCTGTTTTGAGGTTTTTTTTTTGTTTGAGTCCTGTTTTGAGGTATTTTTTGTTTGAGTCCTGTTTTGAGATTTTTTTTGTTTTTTTGAGCCCTTTTTGAGGTTTTTTTTGTTTGAGTCCTGTTTTGAGATTTTTTGTTTTTTTGAGCCGTTTTGAGTTTTTTTTTTGTCTGAGTCCTGTTTTGAGGTTTTCTGGGTTTTTTTAGCCCTGTTTTGAGGTATTTTTTGTTTGAGCCCTGTTTTGAGGTATTTTTTGTTTGAGCCCTGTTTTGAGGTATTTTTTGTTTGAGCCCTGTTTTGAGGTATTTTTTGTTTGAGCCCTGTTTTGAGTTATTTCTTTTGTTCGAGCTGTTTTGAGGTTTTCTGTTTTTTTGAGCCCTGTTTTGAGGTTGTCTGGTTTTGAGCCCTGTTTTGAGGTATTTCTTTTGTTCGAGTCCTGTTTTGAGGTTTTCTGTTTTTCTAGCCCTGTTCTGAGGTTTTTTTTTGTTCGAATCTTGTTCTGAGGTTTTTCGGTTTTTCTTCTTTAGCCCTGTTTTGATTTTTTTTAGCCGTTTTGAGTGTTTTATTTGTTTGAGCCCTGTTTTGAGGTTTTCTGTTTATTTTAGCCCTGTTTTGAGGTATTTTTTGTTTGAGCCCTGTTTTGAGGTATTTTTTGTTTGAGCCCTGTTTTGAGGTATTTTTTGTTTGAGCCCTGTTTTGAGTTATTTCTTTTGTTCGAGTCCTGTTTTGAGGTTTTCTGTTTTTTGAGCCCTGTTTTGAGTTTTTTTTTGGTTTGAATCAACACCAAACAGAGGCAGGAATAAGCACCATTAGGGCCCTTTTTTTATTGTAAAATAATCAGTGGAGTGGTTGTGATACTGCCTGATGGCAAGCTGAGTTACTTTTACCATGTGAAGTTTATTTTTAAGATGATTTTATTTTAGTATTCCGATTAATTTAACAGTAATTTCCCAAAACTAACAATTTATTAACTTAAAGAATAAAATGTTTCACTTATTACCAATTATGCAGAATTGTGTAAGAGTTTCAAGACATTGGAGTTTGACTGCTGAAATGCAGAAACATTTAGAAAAATACAGAATTTGCTCTAGAAGAAGATGATAAATTCTCTCTCTCTCTCTCTCTCTCTCTCTCTCACTCGCATACACACACACAGAAAAAAACCTGAAGGCAGAGTACAAATAAGGTGTGTTTATTAAAAAAAAAATGAACACTTTCAATTTTATCCCACACATTACCCCATCGACAACTGAAATCATGAAAAGGCAGTACTACAAAAACATGTTGAATAAAAAAAAATAACAATAAAAGAACTCCGGTTCATATTACAAGCACTTTTTCATAATATGTACAAGCACTGTTGATATTGTATAGGCAAGTGGCTGAGGATTGCTAAAACAAACTAAGACGTGCAAAAAAAATACTCTTTATCCACAAGCTGGCTTCTACGGCGAAGTGTTAATCTACTGCCTCACTGTGCCTCGGGGTTTAGTGCGAGCCAAAGACCAGATACACACCAACGCTTGTGGAGTTCAAGAATAATATTCTCTCAACATCAGGCTGAGACACCCAGGACCTTATTTACTAAAACAGACAAGTAGTTTTCATGATCAGTGATTATGAGATACACCGCTCTCAGTCACTTTTTCTGCTAATCACTTTAGTAAAAATCAGGCAAGTGGAAAGAACAAAAACCATGATTCGTTTGCAGCGAGTCTGCTTGCAAATCTATTGTTTGCATGATACAGACAATAAAACTTTCACGTCAACACCAAACACAGATACGACGACTGGATCAGGGTCAGATACAGCCAGGCATCATAACAGACTGAACAACACAAAGAGAGAGAAAGAGAGAGAGAGAGAGAGAGAAAACATACATGGTCCACAATCAGAGCACGAGACTTCGACCAAGAGACGATATCAACATGATGGAGCAGTAATGCGGAATGAAAGGCATCTCTTCAAATGCTGCTGCACTTCTTTACAGGTAACATCAGGTAAAAGTGATCATACTTGACAATTACATCAAAAACACGGATAGAAAATGTAACAGCCGAGACGTTTTGTTTTGTTTTGTTTTTTTTGCAGGCAGCAGCATTTCACATTCTTGGTGTTCCCTTTGCACGTAACAGCATCAAATATTCCACGTATTATATTTAATCAAAAAAAAAAAAAGGGATGCGTGCATCTTATTAAAAATCTTCACCGTTAAAGGATGTTGCACGAAGAATCTCGGCATACAGCATGTGAAAGAATGAGCGTGAAGTACAGTCACGTTCAATACAAATACACACTCTGGTGCACCACCTGCGATGTTTTATTACAAGCCCAATTGAGCCTGAAGGGATGACAGCAGGCAGAAAGACAGAATTATTAGTGATCTGATTCATGAGCCACAGCTGCGTCATCCAGATCTAAAGTCATTTACATGCGGCGTAATTTGGATATATATATATATATATATATATATATATATATATATATATATATATATATATATATATATATATTATATATATATATATTTTTATATATGGCGCATAATCATTAAGTACATTTCATATCCTATCTGATCCTTGTAGTATTATCAGCGGAAGATGGTGACTAGTGTTGTGTAATGAATCATTGGTAAATGGATATTAAGGTTCTATTAACCAACTTCATTTACAGCATCGGCTGTCATTAAAGGTGCAATCAGAGATCTTGATCTTCAGGAGCATCTTTTGTAACATCTGATGAAGTTCTCCTCACAGTTTAGCTGCTTAAAATAAAATTGTAGGCTTAGAAGAGATGCTCCAGTGTCTCTCAGCACTCCAGTACAGGCTTTTTAAAGCAGGAGTGTGCAATCTTGAGGTATCTTGAAAAGATCATAAAAAAAATAAAATAAAAAAAAATTATAATAATAAGCTGATTATTTTCTAATAACTGCACACCTTGATGTGCTTTACTCCACTTTATCCCACAGTGATTTGCCAACAATTTTAGGTTTTATCACAGCACTATTTTCTAATCTGTTTATTAATAGGTTCAGCTTTGGAGGATCCATGTGAATGTCTTACTTTAGAAGCCTAAACACAATCGAAAGCTTAAAAAACTATGGTACAAGATGAACTACACTGACATTTACAACACCCTTATCCAGAGCAATATATTTTGTATACAAATAAAAAGAAAGGGTTAAAGCGCCCAGCAGTGGCTGCCTTGGGATTTGAACTCACGACCTTCTAACCATAAGGCCAACACCTTAACCGCTACACTACCACATCCCCAGCTAGAGCCCTTAACCTTAATATAAAGCACTAGCAAGTTATTAACTATTCCAAATAAAAAGAAAGGATAGAAAACACTATTGCTTAACATCCATCCAGAAAATACTGAGCCGAATAAACTGCAACACACTTCTCTAGTAATACTTTTACAACACCTCGGTTTGACTCGGGATCAGACCGTAGACGTGAGGAGACAGAAAGGTGCTTTATAAAGCAACTGTATATTCAATTTTTCACGTCATCTTTTATGCTACCAACATAGCACAAAAGCAGAGCTTCATAGTTTGAGAATTTTTTGCATTTAAAGTCGCCTCGAATTTCCTCCAGCATCGGTGGCAAGTCTCGAGTAACCTCGCGTCGTGATGCAGGAGTCGGCGTACTGTTCAAAATTTACACCACAAATCTGCTCAACGATCACGCAAAACACCACACATACGTACATACACACACACACACACACACACACACACAAGACTCACCACTCAGAACATTTCACACACTACAACTTTGATCACTAACACCAACATGCACACCTCACACACGTCCTAGACAAAGTAGACCATCATGCTTTTAACAGAAGCTGCATGTTACGCTAACCGCTAACAGCTCAGCGGGTAAAGGGAGACTGTAGCTCCATGATGTTTTTGGACTTAAAGTCAGCGTCGGTTCTTAGTTCATGTGTAACACTGAAAATGGCGGCTCTAAGATTTGGATCTGTTCTGAACCAGACACCAGTCGTGCCACCGTGAGATTCCTGATCATGACAAACTGGACAGAGAACCGGTTGAGCTTAAAGTAAACGAGTGGTCATTTCCTTAGCAGGGAAACGAAAGAAAAGGTAGAAATCTGTGTGAAAGAGCAAAAGTATTGGCAAAATGAAACTCTATTGAATCTAAATTTATTTAGTACTCCTTATTCCAATAAACCAAGATTATTAAACATATTTCTAGACACATTTTAAGCTTGAAATTGTCTAAGTGTTCTATTAGCAGATTGTTTTGCTAATTTTTTTATCATCGATTTCTAGATATAGGCAAAATGATCTGCCAGTGGAACAAGACATAGGTTGAATTTCCTCATATTTGGACAACAAAATGTCCGATTTTATAAATTATTTTATAGTTTTATGGATTTTTCTCTCTGTCAGCTATGCGACTGATTGTTTGCTCAAATAAAAATCTCGTCCCTGTTTTTCGCATGCAATGGCAAAATAAGGAAAAATAGTCGTACAGTGTAAAGCGTATAACGCTGCGTAGTGTAGCTTGTACCCAGTGCATCACCACAACACCACAATCTGCCTCTCAGGATTACAGACATCCAGCATCCTGAGACCAAGAGCAAGCTGTATTTCATATTTAAAGGTGCATTAGGTAAGATTAATAAAAATAGATTTAACAATTAAATGGACAAAGCTGAATGTGATTTAATTTTTTTTCCTTTTTGAGACCGCCCCCAGTCTGACCCATGTACGCAAAGCTCCGCCTCCAAACACTACCTAGAGTTAGCATGCTAAGTAGAGCTACACCTCTATAAATGTCTCCTTATAATGATTTAAGAGGATGTGAAGGGGGCGTGTCTATGAAATGACTGACAAGAAGACAATAATATACATATATAGAGATTTGGTTTTTTTTTTAAATTCCAGCTGGAAAGGCTGAAAGGTTTCCCACATTGTTTGTACTTGATATGAACAGTCTTGACTAATGCACCTTTAAATCATAACACACTTAAATCAGATCTCTGCTTTCATGCTCAAATATTTTGCCTGGATGAATATAAGTCAGGCTGCAGGACTTTCATCGGAGATTTAAAGCATGTCATGTGATCACTCATTCACTTCTAGCTCTGCTTAATGCTCCGTAAATCTTCCACTTCCAAACTATAAACGTTCATGATGAAGAATCACACTGGGGTGTGTGTGTCTGTGTGATGAAGAGAGAAAGAGAGAGAGAGAGAAAGAGAGCGAGAGAGATTTAAATATCCCTTTAAATGAATCGTTTACACTGACAGTGACGGCTTGCTCACTGCCAATGATCCTGTTCATTCATCGTTTGCATTAAAGGGGTCAGTGAACCTCCAACTTTGTGCTTCATAAGGAAATGTGTGTGATACGCGAGAGCGTTAATGAAAGTGCATAGCTTTCAACGACCATCAGGGATCCAGCCCGGGTAAAAATGTGGCACGTTCTGCAGAGGATGCTCGTGAGAGCGATGCCGGCTGACGGACAGTTTCGAGCGAGCTGGACATCGGCTTTAAATCCGAAATGAGGTGTGTGATGTGATGTGACGTGACGTGAGCGCAGTTTCCTCTCAGAATGTAGCGTTTGCAGGAGATAAATGAAGTGCTGGTCATTGCCGCAGCAACCACACTGACTGTCTGTGACCTTTTTTTTTTTACATTTGGTCAGGTTTACATTCGGATTGGCCAGTGTGATCTTTGGAGAAATGGCTCATAAAGGAAATAATAATAATAATAATAATAATAATAATAATAAAAACCTTAATTCAGCTACATGTTCTAAAAAGGCCACTTTTTGTAATTACTCATAATAACTAAAAGCTAAGACGCAAAAGCCTACTGTATGTACAAAATAAGTGAAAACTCACAGAGTCCATGAACACAGCAACCACTTCACTGCTAATCCTAAGCTTCTACTGAACTGATGTGGAAAAAGGCATAGCTTTGAACTGCAGCTGCACGCCTCACGCAGCTCAACACATGCACAAGTACATAAGTTGCATAATAACACTAACTTTTCTAGTGGATTGTGGGTGTTGTAGTTTAAAACATGCAGATCAGAGCTTTACACCGTTTGCCGGTTCGGTTAAATCTCTGATCTAACCACGGGTGGGGGGGGGGGGTTAGAGCCAAACATTAGGTCAGAGGTCATGTGAGGGGGTCATTATTTTTGGATTTGTCTAGTTTCATCATGCTCTGTAACAAGTATATGATTATTGGTAGACTGAAGGCGTCAACCGTTTTGTGCTCGTCCCACACTACTGGTGCTTGAGGACTTCTTTCTGGAAATAAAAGTGACTAGCGCTGTATAAAGTCCAGCTGAGCCACTCCCACGCATCTCACACATCTGTCCCACACGCGAGCCCACACACCTCCTGTCTGAAAGAATATGAACATTTAGGCAGGTTCCCTCCTACAGCCCTGCTACAGCTGTGTGCAATGGGGTGACTGCTGCAGTGGGGTGAAGGGGCGGAGCTTAGATGATGAGTGGGTGGTTCCTAGGAGGGCGGTTTGCTGTAACTAAACAGTCCCACTGGGAAGTACTTCACGTGCGTCGGCCACTGAGCCGCCAGCTGGAAGAACTTCACATCGTTCCATTCAACACCATCAATGGACACTGGAGAGAGAGAGAGAGAGAGAGAGAGAGAGAGAGAGAGAGAGAGAGAGAGAGATCAATGTGGGAGGGTAAAAGAAGAAGAAAGCAACAACAGACAAAAAGACCGACAAAAAGAGAAGAGAGAATAAAGAGAGGATAAAAGAAAAAGAAAGTAAAGACAAACAGACTGATAAAATAGAGAGAGAGAGAGAGAGAGAGAGAGAGAGAGAGAAAAGAAAGAACGAAAAAAATACATAAAGAAAAATAGAAAAGTAAAAGAAAGAAAGAAAGAAAAAGAAAATACAAAAAAGACACCAAGAAATAAAGAAAATAGAAAAGAAAAAGAAAGAAAAAAAGAAAAAAGAAAAAGAAAACAAAAAAGAAATGAAAAAAGAGGAAAGAAAACGAGTGAAGATGTGTTTTCTGTTTTTCAGGGGAAAATGTGAGAGGAGAAAAAGCACTGTTTCTTCTGGAATATTCTCTCTGTGTGGTTTATTAGCTGTGAATCTGCAGCATTTAATCACACAGAGTGAGGAGCAGGACAGAGGAAGACATTCACATCTGGAGTTATGTACACATCTGTATTAACATCACAGCAGCTGGGGTTTGCTATGTGAGCACAGCGTGATGTAGAAAATGAAAGTGCTGTGTGCGTCAGAGTGCTGTACCTTTCAGGATGGTCTGCTGCTGCTTGGCTGAGCAGATGAGGCGACTGATGCCCTCGATCACCTGACTCTTCGAGTCCACCTCCTTATCTTTCGGCTTCTTCCCCAGGAAAATGGTTGGCACTGCAGAACGAGAAGGGATCTGGTGAACTGGGGAAAGCCACTGCGGATGACTGGATTAGACAAAATCTTGCTCTGACACACAGCTCTCACCTTTCTTGTTCTTCTCTTTGGTGACCACGGTCATGGACATGGTGTTGACGGGGGCGTGGGGTTCGCTGGCACTGGCTCCAGGCAGACGGCTGACCTGCAGGGACCTGAAGGCGCTCTTCAGAGTGTTCTTACAGGCGGTGTCTCGCCTCTCGCCCTCACGCCGCTTCTCAGCCAGAGACGCCAGCCAGTAGTCCACCTGCAGACCGATAGCGTCCATGCCGTGAGACATGCTGGGGCTCCTGGGACAGAGACAGCGAGAGAGATGGACAGGTTAAACCCCTGGTGTCCCTCTTAAATATGTGTCCATTTACCTGCACAAACTTAACACACTGCAATGCATTACCAAGATTTTTTTTTTCCCAGATCAACATTAAAAATTATACATATAGTGTGTACTGATTAAGTATTCACCCTCTTCAACTTCCCCACATGTTTCAGTGATAAAACCTTAAAGTGAAATAGATTCATGTGAGAAAAAGCAAGTAAAAAACATTAGCTCATACATTACACATCATTAGCATCTATTAACATCATGAGTTTATGACCCTACCTTTATTTCTCTATTTTGAGACAAATACAACTCCTATTATTAAACCATTCACTTCAATTATGACCAAAAAAAACCCTGATACCTTTTATTCCAAACCTTTGTCATGTCTGGCAACTCGTGTGTTAACCTGTGGGGTTTGTCTTTTGTTTAAAGAGGCCCTTAGATTCACTACACACACACACACCATCTAGGACTGGGGATCAAATGTCTCTCTCACTCACACACACACACACACACTCACCCCTGTACAGCTAAAACAGCACCCATAGAAGGTGAGGAAGGGGGCGTGGCCGTCTCTTTAAGACTGGCTGGAGATCCGTGAGTGGGCGGAGATGTAGAGGGAACAGCCAGATTCACAGACACGCCCTCATCAGCATCACCTGAAAGCCATAATACACAACGACACAGACTTAAGACAGCTCATTGTATAGCCATCAGCAGTCAGTGTTTAGCATGTAAACAACAGATCTGTTAAAAATAATAACAATAATACAAATAAAAAGCCATAAAAAGACGAACCTGTAGACGCCTGCCCCGGCTCGATCAGCCCCACTTTCACAACCTGTAGAGACGTTTCAGAGTCAGTAACACTGTCCGAGTCAGTTAATCAGTATCTTTATATCAGCTGAAGCACAGGTAATGATAACTTACGCCGATAAAAGGGATAAACTTCTGATAGGAATCTTCCTCCCGCCTGATGCACAGAGGAGACGCAGAGAAATCAGATCACTCCATAAAACCGTTAAACGAACATCACTGATAATGTCTAGAAAATACATCAGCACTTGCTGCAGTGAGAGATCAAATTTGTTTAAATAGTGTATTAGCTTTGTTTACAGAGCAGCCTGTTTCTTCTTCTTCATCTAAAAGGTAACTGTGTAAGAGACGCAGTGATGAAGCTTCACTCACGTCCTGTGTTTGCAGGTCAGCATGGCCTCAGCGATGGGGAGCTGGTGGGTCAGAGACGCTCCACTGATGTACTGAGCGATATGACCTGCTACGTCCAGCACGTCTGGGTGTTGGACACACACACACACACACACACACACACACACGGTAAGTTTAAACTCCAAGCAATCCTTCATGTCTCTCATTGATCAGTCGCATGTGTTCTACAACAAAACAACAACAATAATAATAATAATAATAATAATAATAATAATAATAAAAAAAAAATGTTAATTTTTTTATGTGGCTTTGTGTTTTGACAGTGTTTTGTAAAGGAAAAAAAAGCAATTTAAAAACAAAACTCAGCAAAAGGGAAGATGCAAAAAATTTCGTCGAAATAAACCAAAATTTAAAAGGGGAAAAAAATTCTGAAAATAATAAATGTAATCATAAAGTGAATAAATAATCAATAAGTAATTCAATACCAATTTAAATGAATGAATGATGAATGAATAAATAAACAATACATTAACAAACAAGCAAATATATATCCACAATAAACAAAGAAAAATCCAAATAAATAAAAAAATTCAGCATAAACAAATGAATGAATGAATGAATAAATAGGGCAGGTTTTTAAAAAAATAAATAAATAAATAAATAAATAAATAAATAGACAGGTAAATAAATAATCAGTTTGCTCATAAAATGTCAAATAATACAGCAAATATGAAGCATGAGAAACACAAGTCACTAGAACTAGCATTGCTTTTGTGTTTTGTACTTGGAATAGAAACTAATCCTGTGGTCAATGATCTCATGCGTCTCTGAGCAGGACGGGGTGAGGAAAGATGATGTACGTTTGACTCTTAATGAACTGGATCCACAGGAGGGCTTGTGAGTGAACCCAAAACATCATCTGAAATCTCAGGGTGACCCTTTAAGAGCTCAGGAGTTCACTGAAGCGTGGAGTGAGACTTTAATTCTGGCATGTATGCGTCTGAAAGTGAGGCGCACACCAGGTTGCTTTGAGGCTCAAAATTATGTTCAGATCAATCAAACTGTCTTCATCTATTTATAAGCCTTTCAGTGTGAGCGCTGTAAAGGTGCTGATGATTTCTGAGATTAGAAACTCACAGCGTGGGATATTGCAGCACAGGTCGCGTGTCATAGTCAATTCAAAAGAACAGGAAGTGCTCACTGTGGCCTGAGAGGTCAGAGCCTCTGTATTTGTGACCAGGTGAAAGTCAGCAGGTTGTCAGGTGTCTGCCTTTATACCTGAGTGTAACATGAACATGGCAGCATGGAGGCAGAGAAGGAACAGAGAAGAAGTTGTCCATCACTTGCTAAAACTGTGATCCATTGTGTCCAGGCTTGAGGGAGAAAACCTGACCTCCAATCTCCTAGCTTGGACATTCAAGAAGTTCTCAGACTTGTGTGTAGGAGTTTGGAGGTTCTCATTACAATGTGGTGTATGTTGAAATGGTTTAATTCACAAAAATGAACAGAACAATAAAAATGGTTTTGTTCGGATTCAAACATCGAGCTGTGATCACGACACTGGTACTCACCTCATAATCCCGATATTTCCGCCAAGACTTACAGGCAGCAATGAAACACGCCTGAGGGAGCATTTCAAACATTTCTCCTTACCTTGATAACAGCTTTAGGTTCGTAGGATGATTGATATGATTTCGGCTAAACACGATAAAGACCACAGTGAGCTTGGGATTTTTCTGATTTTTCTCCACAGTGAAAGACGAGTCAAGGAAAGCTCTGGTTTCACATAGCAACCCTTTTCCCCAGCACACCGGTGTTCCAGTGTGCTGCTGGATTGGAGATCGACTTCTTTTCAATCAGTATAAACAAATGAATGATTTTCAAGCTGCGAGTCTGATAGAAAATGACTCAGGACTGAGTCACACTTTCAGTGTGAGACGCGCGTTTGTAACCTTACACAGAATGTTAGTGGTTGAAGATGAACACCTTCAGATTTTAGATGCTTATGAAGAAGCACTTGGAGCATCTCAGGGAGAGGAGATGGGTTTGATGCCAGCATTTAATTTGAAGAAAACAAAAATGAGAAAAACAGAAATACTTATAAAAACTAGAAATTCCTAAACCCCAGAGTGTCTACTTTCATATGAGCTCCATGTTAAGTACCACTGTGGAGTCTTACATGACAAAGACGCTCAACGTATCAGACATGTCCGGTGTATTATTCAAACTTTCCATTGTAATGATCCTCACCTCATTAGCTGGTTAACTAACATAAACACACCCCATGCAAAGCATCATGGGACATCAGAAATGCTATACTCTGGAAAATGTGTGTGTGTGTGTGTGTGTGTGTGTACCTGACTGTGGAGGTTCTGAGCGACTGAACAGCTCTCTCCACGCTCCATCCAGGAAAACTGAACTGTAGCGGTTGTCAAGGGCACCCAGGTGCTTAGCAACAGGGTGGGAACCTGAACAGATGGAGGGAAAAGAAAACAGAAAACAGAAAAAAAAAAAGTCATGTTCAATCCAAAATCATTACCGTATGCACATGTCAGTAAGCTACTGTGAATATGATGCTACAGTACGACAGAGGGAGAATGTTATTAAATATAGTGTTGTGTTTAGTGTTTATAGGAGAGGTGAGAGACAACAAGAAATAAAATGAATAAGGAAACCAGGGAGAACCTAAACAAATGTGCTGTAATGCCTGACTGCAGAACTGTGATGTAAAGTCGGTGGTGTTCACTCACCCAGAGGAACCACCAGGAAGCGCATGTGGTTCAGCCAATCAGACGTCTTGTTAGCCAACTGACTGACGAAGATCTGCAGGATTGCACCCAGATAACTCTGAGCTCCGACGACTGCCACCTTCACCGGCCGCGGCATGGACGAGTTACAGTTACAGCTACGGGGGGGGGGAAGGAGAGAGAAAATGATATATGGATAGACGCTTCTTAAAAGAAACAGAGACAAAATTGTATGAAGTTGTGTGTAAAGGACTCACAACTTCTGGATGCGTGTCAGTACGGCTGAGAGAACGGCCTGTATCTCTGCCGATGAGCACGTACACACCACCGGCTGCTTCTGAACCTGTAACTGCTCTGCTACATACTGCGCACACACACATTATATATATAAATATATACACACACACACACACACACACACACACACACTTTTAATTAAGTGAGCACATCAAAGTGTCATACTTGTAACACACACCAAGGACACACTTCCATGACATACACACCCAGGACAAGTTCCTGGCACATGTTAATGCTACAGGGTCATGGACACCTGATACACCTAGAACACACACACACACACACACACACACACACACACACACTCTTACCTGGCCTTGCCAATCAGTGCCATTAACAAGGATGAGGCTCTCAGGTAATGCCGCATCAGAAAACAAAATCTGATTCAGCTGATCATACACAGCTTTCCTGAGGACCTACACACACACACACACACACACACACACACACACACAGGTTATATGAGTCGGCTCAATATTAATAATTCAGGTTGAATCTTTGGAAAAAGAATAAAGAGTGCATTAGGATTTCTTTCTTTAGCGTCTGAGAGTCGACTCTTTCTCAGAAATGAAACACAGAGAAACACAGTACGGGAACTCAGGACAGAGAAGGACAGAGTTGAGATTGTGGGTCAGACTATAGTTTAGTTTCTGCTCCAAGTGTTATCTAGGAAGCTGGAACTGCCGGGGGGGGGTGGAGCTTGTGCTACTGGACATCACTGATTGGTCGAACACAAGCTTGAAAGAATGACTAAGCCTCTTACTGATACTGTACACTCTTGTGTTTATTCCTGAAGTTAGCTGTATATCAGATCCAGTGGCACGGCTGATTCATTTCTGTGTGTGTGTGTGTGTGTGTGTACACGTACCTGTGTACTGTGTCCTAGTTCAGGTGACCTCTCGCTGTCTGAGCTGTTGGTTCGTTCACTCAAAGGTTTAGAGAGCTGCCGCTCTTTCATTGGAGTGCTGCGTTTCTGCCGGGGTGTGTATGTCCCATCCAGCCTACACACACACACACACACACACACACATAAATGAATTATGCATGGGAGTAAATGAAGTTGTCTTTATCTCTGATTTCTCTGAGGCCTTACAGCACGCTGAGGTGTGTATACACTAATTGTGTTCTGTATCAGGGTTTCTGCTAGGATTCCGGTCTGATGTTCATGAAAGAATTTATTTTACCGGACAAATCTGAAACTTACCGGTCATGTTTCAACTAAAACACAAATATAATATAGCTACACTTAGGTTGATGAAAGACTGGCAGTGACCTCAAACCTCAAACCAATCTGAATATTTGATGGTAGCAACAAAGCAAAACCTCAACATTAACTGTGAAAATGCAGCCTAAAAAACACTGTTCTGTTAAGATGTCCAATTATCCAAGCTGATAATTACCGGCTAATGGAAACACTGTCTGTACATGTCGACGTTCATGTTATACCCTGTTGTATGGACTAGCAATGAGAATATATTACAAGATGACCAAATTACCTTTTTAAAAGCAAAAATAAAGGAAAATGTAAGTAAATAAATAAATAAATAAATTTTATTATTATTATTAATATTAATAATAATAATTATTATTTTTATAATGATTACCTTTGTTGCTTAGGAGCCAAGAGTGTAAGGATTGTTACTCTATAATAATATAATATTTATTAAAAATACCTAAAAAATGAACACATTAGAAAAAACTGTGAGAATGTGTGTGTGTGTGTGTGTGCATGTGTGTTTGAGCAGACCTAGGAGAAGGCATGGTTTGTCCCTCACTCTTGCTGGTCTTCAGTGGTGTACGTGGTTTTTCAGCCACAGACACAGTAATGGAAGGAGCCACTTCTGGGAACAGCTCCTGATCATTTACCTCCTACACACACACACACACACACACACACACACACACACACACACAGGGTTAGTTATTACTGATTATTTATGTTTTCATTTGTATCAAGACTGAGAAAGAAGAAACAAAAAGATAAGTGCAGGAAGTGTGTGTGTGTGTGTGTGTGTGTGTGTGTGTGTGTGTGTGTGTGTGTGTGTGTGTTTCCATGTAGTTTGTAGCTTCATGTAGTCCATGTAGCTTCTCACCGAAATGTCCGGCTCGGTCGTCGTCTCGTCCAGGTTGCGGCTGCGTGAGTGTTTCATCTTGTCAGATGGAGGCTGCTCCCCCTGTTGGAGAAACACAGTAACTGTGCTTAACACAGCCAGTCTACACACCGAGCTGTTCCACGTTATACACGTGCACAATGAAACCACCTACACCACAGCTTGCCAAACCTGTTCCTACTATTCTTTTTTTTTTTTTTTTTAACACAAATCACATCAACTCAAGATAATATTACGCAGCTGATTAGTAGAATCAGGTATTTTAGAGGAAAGAAAGAAGCAAAATGCTTCTTCAATGCCTATGCTATGAGTGCACACTGCGGGAGTAGGGGGGAAAAAAACACATTTAATCTAGGCAATCTCAGTTTTCAATAAACAACATGGGAGCTTGACTTTTCTACATTTCTACACACACTAAGCATTGTCGATGGACTGTTGTCAAGGAGACGCCACTATCAACCTGGAGGAAAATAAGGGTCTGTAGTTAAAGATACATCATTTCCAGAGAAACATGATGTTTCAGACAAAACGTCGCCGTCAACTGTGCGCTTCGATTGTTTCCTGTTCCTCTAGACACTTTGCATCCTTAACTATAAACCATTGATTGACAGCTGCGTTTCCTTGGCAACAGCTCGACAGTGCTTGTGCTAGAAAAGCCAAGCACTTACATTGTAACTCGACACAATGTCAATGTGGAAACAATAGTTTTTTGTTTCAATTTAAATAAAAATTTTAGGCACGTATTCGAGGAAACATTCTTGATTTTAGGCGTGTGTTCGTGGAAACGTCTAAACATCTCAGGGTTTTTTTTAGAAAAGCTTCTTACTCTCATCCTGCATCATTTTCCCCTCACACACTCACCGAGCTGAAGGGGTCTCTGGTCAGACTTCCTTTGCTGTTCAGGCTGCCGATTTCCGTCTGAGAGCTGGACTGCGACATTCCCTCGAAGAACGGCCTAAACACACACAACGCGGTAAATCATCTCTAACGCCTACTTCTGATTGACAGCCTTAAAACTCCATCTTGGCCTTGATGTGTTCGTTTCTATTCGTAGACGGACGTGTGAGCGAGCCCGGGCCGAGCGTGCGGATTACAGACGGCTGGCTGGGGCTGTGTTTACGTGCTGGCAGGAGTCCGAGCTTGGATCAGCTGTTAGACTGATTCAGTAATAGAGCAGGCCGGTGTGTTTGGGCTGGAGCGGCTTCAGGCTGATTATAAGGATTTCAACTGGCTGAAATAGTGACTGATTACAGTCATTGTGGTAATGATGGAGTGTGTGGGTTGGAGTTGCTGGGCCAAAAATTGCTATTCTTATCTCACCACCAGGGGGCAGTTGTACTCACTCACCCTCTCACCCTTCATCTGTCTGTGTGAGTGTCCCTGTTTCTGTCTGTCTTTATACATCCTCACTGTTCGATTCCTCTTATCCCACATGACTGTCAGTTTGATATAAATAGTCATGTTTACTGTATGTGTCTAAAAACAGTAGCACCATCTGGTTTAGCTCGTCAGTTATCCAAAACAAAACATTCCATATTCACATCAAACACCATAATGGGGGGAAAATGTGATTTTAACCGTAGGGAGGATTTTTCTGCCAGATGAGCTGATTTGAGTGTTTCAGAAGCTGTGAGGACAGCTTTTAGAGTTCATGCTGAATGGTGTGCAAAACAAACACAAAAACATCCAGCCTGCAGCAGTTCTGTGTGAGGAAAGGCCTTGCTGATGAGAGAGCTCAGAGACGGGAAGGCTATGGTTACAGAAAAGCATCCTGTATGATGAGGTGGATGGATTCAAACAGCAGGAGATCACATCACGTCAGACGAGAACAGGAATATGACGCTTCAGAGGGCACAGACTCACCAAAACTGGGCAGATGAAGTCAAAGTCAATGATCTGGAAAGTTGGATATCACCTTTTATCACATTTACAAAACATCAACTGTCTATATAGCAACAGATTCCTGTTTTGGTCTGAAATTAAAGAAACCCGATGGGATCTTCTGCTTTTTGAGTCCAGGCACAATCCTCAAACATTCTACTGAGATGTTTTTCTGATCATAAGGCTTGTAAAGGTCAGTGAACACTACTATAAGGACAACCACTCAAATTATATTAGATGAATCTTTACCACATGATCCTTCTGTATCACGTGCTGATCTCACTGTATACTGTATCACTCATCACCCAGCGACAATACAGTCATATAAATAAATCACAAGGGTTTCTCCTTAGCTCTTTGGGGGATGTAGTAGGTTAAGGTGTTGGACTACTGATCAGAAGGTTGTGAGCTTAAATCCCTTTGAATCCCAGGTCCACCAAGCTGCCACTGCTGGGCCCCCGAGCAAGGCCCTTAACCCTCAAATGCTCAGTTGTATAAGATGAGATAAAATGCAAGTCGTTCTTAATAAGGGCGTCTGCCAAATGCCAGAAACGTAAAGAGTGTCACCAGCTCTTACCAGATTTTAGTCCTTTATTATGATTATTATCAGGAAAAAAGAGCAAAAGCACTGATTCTTAAACCCCTACGCTGTCTCTCAGTGTGCTACACCATTCACTTCAAAGTACTCCTAGAAAAAAAACACTACATGGACTAACACATCTGTCGGATTTGCTCAGGCAGGAGACTCGGCTCATTAGGAAACAGTTGGTCATACTGAAGGTGAATACGGAGCATGGAGAAGCGGCGTTTGGCTGTTACACTGCTTTTAGATGGACCCTGCTCTAACAGAGGCTCAAAAGTGCCAAGACATTCTTCTTCATCTTTTTAATATTATCGCTATTTCAAGATCTTCCACTGTTAACAAGTTTACAGTGAGTTTCTCTATCAAATTTTACAATACGGCCTCAAATATTGTACTACTGCTCTGTGAGAATGTTCACATTGTGTTTTAGTTGAGTTCCTTTTCTTGGATTATTTCCATTCTTTCTATTTCAAATATTCTGAACAGAATCAAGACAGCAGTGTGATATAAAATTAATACTGTTTGGAGAGTGTGTGTGTGTGTGTGAGACCTGAGTTTAGGTTTAGGTGTGCTCAGGATGCTGTCGGTCTCCTCCATCTCTGGACCACTGTCACTCGGGTTGTACATCTCCAGGCTGTCATAGAGCTCGTCCAGGTCCTCCTCCACCTCCTGGATCTGCTCTCGTGAGACGTGCTCCAACCCGAACCCGACCTGCACGCAGAAACCAAGAAACAACACACACACACACACACACACACACACACACACACGCATCACGCAGAGTCAGAATGCAGCTTTAAAAGCCTCAGCACCTTTGAGCACTAAGAGCAGGTGTAGATGAGAGCAAGGCAGAGACTTTTATGAACAAAAAGTCTCGAGTATAAACGCAGGAGTCTGTCAAAACACACGTCTCAAAACGAGTCTATGAGCAGAGTGCATGAGCACAGCACTGTCACAGCACTGAGGGTTTAGTGTTTACATTTACACCTACACAACTGATTCAGCTCCAGAGATAATTATGAAGCTTTCTGTGCAGGCTCTACAGCAAGCTATGCTGCTTCTGTCACTTAGCTGCCTGGCAAGAGCTAACGACACATGAGGAAATAAAAGCTAGCTCCTTCCTCAATATACTGTTTAAAAACGGGGATTTAAAGTCTCGTCAGATTTCTCATGAAATTATGTGAGCACTCTAAGCAGCTGCCCAATCTAGCCAGTGACTTCTGTGCCGGTCCCAAGCCCGGGTAAATAGACAGGGTTACAGACAGAGAGAGAAGAGGAAAGGTAAGAGTGTAGGACTGAGAATAGGAACTCTGAATGTTGGTACTATGACAGGGAAAGGTAGAGAGCTGGCTGATATGATGGAGAGAAGGAAGGTGGATATACTGTGTGTACAGGAGACCAGGTGGAAGGGTAGCAAGGCTCGTAGTATAGGAGCAGGATTCAAGCTGTTTTATTATGGTGTGGATAGTAAGAGAAATGGGGTAGGTGTGGTCCTGAAGGAGGAGTTTGTGAGGAATGTTCTGGAGGTGAAGAGAGTGTCAGACAGGGTGATGAGTCTGAAGTTAGAGATTGAAGGGGTGATGTTGAATGTTGTTAGTGGTTATGCCCCACAGGTAGGTTGTGAGTTAGAGGAGAAAGAGAGATTCTGGAGTGAATTAGATGAGGTGATGGAGAGTATTCCCACGGGTGAGACAGTGGTGATAGGAGCGGATTTTAATGGAAATGTTGGTGAGGGGAACACAGGTGATGAGGAGGTGATGGGTTTGGAGTTAAGGAAAGGAACCTTGAAGGACAGATGGTAGTGGACTTTGCTAAGAGGATGGACATGGCTGTGGTTAACACTTATTTTCAGAAGAGGGAGGAGCATAGAGTGACTTACAAGAGTTGAGGTAGGAGAACACAGGTAGACTACATCCTATGTAGAAGAGGCAATCTGAAAGAGATTAGTGACTGTAAAGTGGTAGTGGGAGAGAGTGTAGACAGACAGCATAGGATGGTGGTGTGTAGGATGACTTTGATGGTCTGTAAGACGAAGAGGTCAAAGATAGAGAAGAAAACCAAGTGGTGGAAGCTGAAAAAGGAGGAATGTTGTGAGGAATTTAGACAGAAGTTGAGGCAGGCTCTGGGTGGTCAGGTAGTGCTGCCAGATGACTGGGAAACTACAGCAGAAGTGATCAGGGAGACAGGGAGAAAGGTGCTGGGTGTGTCATCTGGAAGGAGGAAAGAAGATAAGGAGACTTGGTGGTGGAATGAGGAAGTTCAGGATAGTATCCAGAGGAAGAGGTTAGCCAAGAAGAAGTGGGACATGGACAGGACTGAAGAGAATAGACAGGAATACAAGGATTTACAGTGCAGAGTGAAGAGGGAGGTGTCTAAGGCCAAGCAGAAGGCATATGACGAGTTGTACACTAGGTTAGACACTAGAGAAGGAGAGAAGGACTTGTACAGGTTAGCTAGGCAGAGGGATCGAGATGGGAAGGATGTGCAGCAAGTTAGAGTTATTAAGGATAGAGATGGAAGGGTGCTCACAAGTGAGGAGAGTGTACAGAGGAGATGGAAGGAGTACTTTGAGGAGCTGATGAATGAGGAAAATGAGAGGGGAAAAAAGAGTAGAAGGGGTGAACTCTGTGGAACAGAAAGTAGATAAGATTAGAAAGGATGAAGTCATGAAGGCTTTGAAGAGGATGAAAAGTGGAAAGGCAGTTGGTCCAGACGACATCCCGGTGGAGGTCTGGAAGTGTCTAGGAGAGGCAACAGTGGAATTTTTTAGTTTGTTCAACAGGGTTTTAGAGAGTGAGAGGATGCCTGAGGAATGGAGAAGAAGTGTGTTAGTGCCGATCTTTAAGAATAAGGGTGACGTGCAGAGTTGCAGCAACTATAGGGGGATAAAGTTGATGAGCCATACAATGAAGCTATGGGAAAGAGTAGTGGAAGCTAGGTTAAGGAAGGTAGTGGAAATTTGTGAGCAGCAGTATGGCTTCATGCCCAGAAAGAGCACAACAGATGCAATTTTTGCTCTGAGAATTTTGATGGAGAAGTATAGGGATGGTCAGAGGGAGTTGCACTGTGTGTTTGTAGACTTGGTGAAAGCGTATGACAGGGTGCCAAGAGAAGAGCTGTGGTACTGTATGAGGAAGTCAGGAGTAGCAGAGAAGTATGCCAGAGTGGTGCAGGACATGTATGAGAGGAGCAGGACAGTGGTGAGGTGTGCTGTGGGTCAGACAGAGGAGCTCAAAGTGGACGTGGGACTGCATCAGGGATCGGCTCTGAGCCCCTTCCTGTTTGCTATAGTGATGGACCAGTTGTCAGAGGAGGTCAGACAGGAGTCTCCTTGGACAATGATGTTTGCAGATGACATTGTGATCTGTAGTGAGAGCAGGGAGCAGGTGGAGGAAAACCTGGAGAGGTGGAGATTTGCGCTGGAGAGAAGAGGAATGAAAGTCAGTCGTAGTAAGACTGAGTACATGTGTGCGAATGAAATGGAGGGAAATGGAACAGTAAGGTTACAGGGTGAAGAGGTGAAGAAGGTACAGGAGTTTAAGTACTTGGGGTCAACAGTCCAGAGTAATGGAGAGTGTGGGAAAGAGGTAAAGAAGCGAATGCAGGCAGGTTGGAATGGGTGGAGAAAGGTGTCGGGAGTTCTGTGTGATAGGAAAATATCAGTGAGAATCAAGGGGAAGGTGTACAGGACAGTGGTGAGACCAGCCATGCTGTATGGTTTAGAGACAGTGTCACTGAGGAAGAGACAGGAGTCAGAGCTAGAGGTAGCAGAGCTGAAGATGTTGAGGTTCTCTTTGGGAGTGACAAGATTGGACAGGATTAGGAACGAGTACATCAGAGGGACAGCTCATGTTGGACGTTTGGGGGACAAAGTTAGGGAGGCCAGATTAAGATGGTTTGGACATGTTCAGAGGAGGGAGAGTGAGTATATTGGTAGGAGAATGTTGGACATGGAGCTGCCAGGCAGGAGGCAAAGAGGAAGGCCAAAGAGGAGATATATGGAGGGTAATTAATGTGGATATGGAGCTAGTGGGTGCAAGTGTTGAGGATGCAGAAGATAGGGATAGGTGGAGAGAGATGATTCGCTGTGGCGACCCCTGAAGGGAAAAGCCGAAAGAAGAAGAAGACTCTAAGCAGCTGCCCCAGCCCCATGTTTTGACTGCTAATTGAACTGACAAGACTAAAAGAATCTAGCTAACACAGTAAACATGTAGCTGACACGATGTAAATAAAACAAGCTAGCTTGCTAGTTAGGTGCATCAGTGTAAAAGCAAACAAGCCACAGTCGTAGAGAAAGTGCCTGAGGTAACATTTTGTGATATTTTGTTGACAAACATTTGGCTAATCATGAGGTGAATGTGTGCTGTGCTAGCAGGAGATTTCACAATCATTTTATTCTGCTTGATTTTGTCTGTGGTTCTACATTCCTTTTGTATATATATATATATATATATATATATATATATATATATATATATATATATATATATATATATATAAATAAAATAACTATAATAATAATAATAATAATAATAAAAATATTATTATTATTATTATATTATTATTAATTTTTATATTTATTATTATTATTATTATAAATAAATAAGTGAATCTTACTCTTTTTTAAATGTACATACAAAACAAAAAAAAAAAATATTTTTTTTATCTGCTTGTTAAATGAAAGAAGAAAAACAAAAACAATGCTAGTGACTGCTAGCCTACTGAGCGTACTTTGTACACCAACTGAATTCAAATATAAACTAAACAGCACAACAGGATTTTATTTTAGTTCCTTTCAGGTTCTCCCTGATGTATTCTTGTCCATGAATAGAGGGTGAAGGCCGTCACACGCTTTCTCTGAGACACGTCAAGCCGGTCAGCCGCGTATTTTTGAAGCTCATTTGGTGTCACGGGACGGCAGAACTCACTCAGAGGAAAGCACTTTGCCCTCATACCTCATACATCTCCTCACTCACAAACCCATGATATGTTTGTGTCTGGGTTCTAATATATCTTAATGTCCTCTTAATTGCACAGGCAATGAGAAGGAAGGGGTGCAATGAGAAGGGGGGGGTGCAATAAGAAGGGGGGGCACTTAGCTTAGTGGTTAAGGTGTTGGACTACTCATCAGAAGGTTGTGAGTTCAAATCCCAGGTCAACCAACTGGTCACTGCTGGGCCCTTGAGCAAGACCCTTAACCGTCAATTGCTCAGATGTATGAAAAGAGACTAATTGTTAGTCGTTCATCCTACATCATGCTGTGCTGAGACATTTGTCTGATTCCACGTCCAATCTCATGGTTAGTTTGCCTTTAGACATAGACATAGATACATATTTCTCATGTAATAGGGATCAATAAAACCTGTGTCCATGCTTTGCAGATGCACAGCAACTAAACCAATAATCATACTGCTTAGTGGATTCTTCAAACAGTCTCATCAGCTCCACTCATCCAGAACGACTTCATCTGGATTTCAGCGTGAAGGATTCTGTCTGAACTCCCAGGTATTTTATTCATAAGTGCATGAGGATGAGGCTGCATGTGGAGATAGACTTTAAAAGATATAAACTTCACCTCGTCTGAAACTTTAAACCTCTTCAGCAAGGCCACAAACTTCTGCTTGATGTTGGGTTGCTGCAGAACGAGAACAGAGTTTGCTAAACATACAGACACACACCAGCATAATAATGACCACAGAAGAGGATTATATCCTGAAATAGTGCTGCGTATCATTGGCAGGTTTTTAATTCACACAGGAGCGAAAAACTGATGAGAGGTAGTGAAAGACTCCATTCCTGAAGTTTTATTTGCAAGCCCTGCACATCTGCACGTTGCAAACGTGTGTGTGTGTGTGTGTGTGCACACTAAATGGAGTTCACTAACCCATTTATATCTATTATAGATGATAAACTGTGGCAAATAGTGATGCATTATCCTGCCACATCATGATAGATGATCGTGTGTGTGTGTGTGTGTGTGTGTGTGTGTGTGTGTGTGTGTGTGCGCGCGTGTGCACTTACTCGAGTGATGGCAGCCCCAGATGCCAGTTTACGTCGAGGTTTCTTCTTTCTCACCTCGTCGTCATCGTCATACAGATACTGTGAACACACACAGTTTTTATACACACACACACACACACACACACAGTGAATTGCTGAATACACACACAGATACACAAAACACTGCTTACACAGTCACACACACAGTTTGTGAATCTCCACACTTCTGACTCATCACCAAAAGTTCAATTCCAGTTTGCTCTTCTACAACATTCACACAGGCATGCAAGTACACAGACACGAGAACTCGCATACACATACACGTACGTACACACACGGATGCACACACACACACACACACACACACACACACACACACACACACACACACACACACCTGTCCATGAACCGGGTCATCACTCCCCTCCTGCTCTGATGAATAACTCTCTTCCTCCTCCTCGGAGTAGTTGTCGATGTCTGGTGAACGATCTGAGGACAGAAAGAGTAAAAGAAAGAGAAGAAATTCTATTAGAATAAATAAGGAAGTAAACTTCGCTCGGCAGAAGTGTGGATTATTTAGTGCTGGACTTTTCCCTTCAGAATTCTGCTTCAAATCTCATCAAGATTAAAATCAATTTTCTTCCATTCCACACTTCATTCATCTTCCTGCTTTCTCTCTCTCTCTCTCTCTCTCTCTCTCTCTCTCTCTCTCTCTCTCTCTCGCTCACTCACCGTTCATCTTGGCTTTAGGCCCCTCGTGGTCGATCGGTTGGCTGGAGAGAGAGTAAACTCGCACCTCGGCCACAGGAACCGATGCATCCTTCAGCTGACTGTGTAAACCCAGAACCTGAGCTCCTTCTGTAGGGTGCTGCATCACCTGGGAGAGGGGGAGAGAGAGAGAGAGAGAGAGAGAGAGAGAGTGAGAGAGAGAGAGAGAGAGAGGGATTGTGATTATTCTTCTATTTCCTTTTTACTGCTATTTCTATAAAAATGTCATTTTAACACTGCTGCTGTAATGACCATGCCAATAAAACAGAGAGAGAGAGAGAGAGAGAGAGAGAGAAATATATAGAGATGGAGATATGATGAGAGGGAGATGAAAGAAAGAAAGAAAGAAAGAAAGAAAGAAAGAAAGAAAGAAAGAAAGACAAAGAAATATGCAGAGAGATGGAGAGACAGAGTAAGCGAGTGAAAGACATACAGTGAGAGATGGAAGCCAGAGAAAGACAGTCAGAGAGAGGGAGAGACAGAGCAAGACAAACAGAGAGAGAAAAAACAGGAGAAAAGACAGATAGAAAGGGACAGAGAGAGAGATGGACAGAAAACTTGGACAGAGATACAGATAGTGACTGTGAAAGAATAGGGACAGAGAAAGAAAAGAGAAAGAGAAATAAAGAGGTAAACAGACAGACAAACACCCGTGTGTGTGTGTGTGGGTGTGTGTGCAGACCTCGGCCATGTTGATGAGGCCCAGCGCCAGGGTCTTGTAGCCCAGGATGGTGCGGTTCTTGTAGCGCTTCCTCCTCTGCAGCATGATCTGGAGTTTGTTGGCATCACGCTTCAGGAAGTGAGGATACTGTCGAGACACAACTGGGCGTTACACACACGCACACCATCACGCACACTTCAATCCACCATGGCTGTGTATATAATATCCAGTGGCGGACCGTCAGGGCCTGCAAGGCCTTCTCTGCTGGCCTAAAAAAATATCTGAATCACAAACTGATGTTAATTATATTTTGTCCATGAATGCTTATTAAATAATTCCAAACGGTCTGTCAGCTTCCTTTCATAGCTTTTCCGATGGTTGTGCTGCTTCCAGACATGTATTTTCGTATTAAAGCATTTAACCAATCACATTTCAGCCATCATTTGTTGCCAGGCAGGGTCAAAGTCAAAGAAGTCTGACTGGAGGCCTTCACAATCCATTCTGCAGGCCCTCTAACACAAAATAAATGTCGATGAAACTTTTGCTTCAACCAACCAGATTTTGAGTTGGTTTCACTAGGGCCCTCTAGCAGGCGTACGGCAACGTCACCGTATTCAGACCCGTTGATTGGATAGGATCGCGATGGAACTGAAGCGCACGGATAATCTGTACAACAGAGTAATTGAACTGTTTTTGAGGAAAGAGAGGAGGATGGATTTTGTTTACAAATAATACGAATTTTTGGTGAGTAAAACGTTGCGATTTTCCTAAATAATATTGCAAGTTTATGAGGTTATTATTGATGTTTTTTATGTGTGTCGCGGCTGTAGCTGCAGTAGGAGGAGACTTGTTCACCCCTGGTTTGTCTATTCAATAAAGGCATTTATTGTGGCTACAGGAGTTATCTATCTGCGATGCAACGGCTCTTTATACTGTATTTCTGCACATTAAGATGGCTTTTATAACCATAAATTGGTTTTTGAGGGGCGGGTTGATTCAGACGGAGCACTACTGAAGGCCTAGGTGTGAAATGCACGGTCCGCCACTGATAATATCAAACAGAGCCTGCCACTGACTTACGCTGATAACTTCCTCCTGAGTGACATCACTTCCTTTATTACAATATCAGCATTACAATGTGTTCACTCCACAACAGCAGTTAACTACAGCTTTATTCTGAACCTCAACATTTACTACCAGCCATAAACACAGTGGCAAGTCATGTCTCAGCTGGCGAGTATTAACCCAACACTCCAGCAACGTGGTCGTTAATGTGTAATAAACATTTTATTACACTGCAATAGAACGATAGCGCAGAACCTGCACGGACGAAGACACAAACCTGCAGAGAGAACGTGAGCTGTAGGTCTGTTTCGGTCAGTCCTGCTGAAGACAATAAGATCTCGTTGGATCGGAGGATTCGCTTCGACCCCTGAGAGAGAGAGAGAAAGAGAGGGGGATGAAACAGAGGGAAAGAGACAGAAAGAGAAAGAGAGAGAGAGAGACAGAGAGAGAGAGAGAGAGAGAGAGAGAGAGAGAGAGAGAGAGAGAGAGATGGACAGAGAACGATGTGAAAAAAAATTAAACATACACAAATCAACAGGGTTTGTATCGACCTACTCTCTTGGTCTAGTCCATTATTTTATGAGACATTTAACAGCACAGAGGAGAAGACAGATTGAGATGAACAGCAGAGGATGAGAGAAACAGGACACCAGTACCTGGAGTTTTACAGCGATGACCACAGACGTCAAATCTTTATCCAGCTCCTTTAGCATCACCAGCTTCTTCAGCGTCAAATTAAAGAGTCTGTGACACACAAACACACAGAAAATTACAAGCAAGTGTTAATATCCTGCCTCACATGACTCAGTTTCTTAGGAAACATCAATAACGGAGGACTAAAAGTTTCATGAGATGCAGATATCAACTTCCTGTTCTACAGATAAACAGATTTCAGTGAAGACCAAATAACAGCGCAGGGGTTTTATAAAGTGCTAGAATTTCAGACCTTTTTGGGGGGAAAAAAGTAACAACAAAAGTAACAAACGCACAAAAAAAATGTGTGTTTTCTATATAAACTCTACTAACAAGCAGGGTTCCTATTAAAGTGGCCAGTGAGTGCATTTGAGTACGTACACAAATACTCACGACACACTACCGTTGCTGTGGACTGTAGTGTGAGAGAACTAGAGCACTGCTGACTGCTGTGTGTGTGTGTGTGTGTGTGTGTGTGTGTGTGTGTGTGTGAGTAAAAGAGAGGCTCTTTGGTCAGAAAGAGAAGGTCACCATGCTGAATTATTCACAGTGTACTGGGGCTCAGAAATGGCTCCTGAAATAGTTCTGTTCTCTCAAGCCAGGTGGAGAGAAACACCACAGATCAATTACAATCTCTCTCACACACACACACACACACACACACACACACACACACACACGGTATAGTGTTGTCGTTACCGGAATCGGTACAGGACATCTTACTGCCATAAACACATGCTGTCTCTCTGGAGGTGTGTGTGTGTGTGTGTGTATAACATAGTAACAGTGCAGTTAGTGTGAGTGTGTTTACTGTCTGTAAGAATCCTTTTTTTAGTAATCTTCATTTGATTGAAATAAACTACAACCTCATCCTCATTCCCATCATCTGCCCCATCCTCCTTCTCATCCTCCTTCTCATCCTCATCATTATTCCCAACATCCTCATTCCCGTCACCCACCCATCCTCCTTCTCATCATAATCCTCATCATTCCCATCCTCCTTCTCATCCTCATTCCCATCATCCTCATCATTATTCCCATCATCCTAATCATTCCCATCATCCTCATCATCATTCCCATCATCCTCATCATTATTCCCAACATCCTCATTCCCATCACCCCCCCATCCTTCTTCTCATCCTCATCATAATCCTCATCATTCCCATCCTCCTTCTCATCATCCTCATCATTATTCCCATCATCCTCATCATCATTCCCATCATCCTCATCATTATTCCCATCATATCCTCATCCCCCTTCCAATCATCTCTCATATTCATCCTCATCCTTCTCATCTTCATCCTCGCCTCCAATAAAACATTCCTGCTGAACACTACTGAGGCTCCTGGTCTGCTTCAGTGAATTCACAACACCATCTTCACCCTCATCCTCCTTCCCATCATCATCATCCCTCTTCCTCATCATCATTCCCATCACTCTTCTTCTTATCCTCATCCCCCTTCCCAACCTCTCATCTTCATCCTCCTTCCCATCTTCATCCTCATCCTCCTTCCCATCCTCTCTCAACTTCATTCTCATCCTCTTCCTCATCTTCATCCTCATCATCCTTCCCATCTTCATCCTCATCCTCCTTCCCATCCTCTCTCAACTTCATTCTCATCCTCTTCCTCATCTTCATCCTCATCATCCTTCCCATCTTCATCCTCATCCTCATCCTCATCATCCTTCCCATCTTCATCCTCATCCTCCTGCCCATCTTCATCCTCATCCTCTTTCCCATCCTTTTTCTCATCTTCATCCTATTTCCCATTCTCCCTCATCTTCCTCCTCCTCTCCATCCTCCTTCCCATCTTCATCCTCATCCTCCTTCTTATCTTCATCCTCATCCTCATCGCTCATCCTCCTCCCTCATCATAGTCATATCCAGAAAAGCACTGATGATATAGAGCATATATAAATGAACATGATACTCTCCAGTGTAGCAAGTTTCCCAAATATTTCACTGCCTCAAAAAGTCCTGTCCTTCCATTTCACACATCACGACTGCATGCAGCTTTCCGTATTCAACCATGAGATTTAACTGGATTTCAGTCAGTGTAGCAGTATCTATGGCATCAGAGAAGAGCAGCTCAGCCGGAGAAATTATTTGTAGTTTCCATCCCTAATGCATATATGCTTCATGAATAATTAATGAATTTAAAAAGGTCTCTACCTCGAAACACATTAAATGTTTATATTCACACATGAATGTGATGTGATTAGCTATTCCTGTGCTGCTTTCTCGTTTTTTTCCTTCAGCGGACGGTTGCTAGCTTGTCATATTGCTAGTGCAGATACGACTGCTAGATTAATTCGCAAGGGAAGGAAACTGAATAACATAAAAGAGAGTCATTTTCTCACTCAGCATTTTTCCACTGCCAGGCCCACTGTCCCAGAATGCATTGCTACTATTCGATACACTTGCACTCAAGTTGAGCATTATAGTGAAGGAAAGTTGTTCTGTTTGAGCAGATTTTATTTTTTTTTTATAGACGAGGATGTGGGCGAGCTGGACAGAATGAAAGACTAAAGCGCTGCTGCATCACTTTATTTTAGGAATACAATATAAGGGGGGGGGGGGCACGGTGGCTTAGTGGTTAGCACGTTTGCCTCACACCTCCAGGGTTGGGGGTTCAATTCCCGCCTCCGCCGTGTGTGTGAAGTTTGCATGTTCTCCCCGTGCTTCGGGGGTTTCCTCCGGGTACTCCGGTTTCCTCCCCCGGTCCAAAAACATGCATGGTAGGCTGATTGGCATCTCTTTTTGTTGTCC
>JAUCMX010000005.1:14104761-14122261 GCA_033459395.1 Hemibagrus guttatus | reverse complement strand
CCTTATCTCATCAACCACCATCATTAAAACAGGAACATCTGTCAGAAGTGTTGGTCGTCCCTCTGGTACAGATCCAGAGACTTGCAGAATGTGTGCCAAGAAGCAGTAAAGCTGTTCTGGCAGCGAAACACCATATTAACACACTCTGTTATTGCATTATTGAATTTCCAGTTGTGAAAGGAATAACGCTGCGATTGAGTAAAGCTTGTACATTTTTTTGGAAGTTGCGTCCTCCAACTAAGAAAAACTAAAGAAACTTAAAGGAAATAAAAATCAGTGTGTGTCTCTGTGTGCATCGAATACCTTCAGAATCACAAATGTACCTGATTTAAAAGAAAAATTCTTGGTGATCTCCGTCTCAGGAAACTACCTGTATGCCACCAGCCTGGTGCTACACAGCATGCACACACTCATGTTGTTGCCATAACAACCCACTTGGATCTACGAGCAATTGTGACTTTGGTCTGATTTACTCACCTGTCGTTTTTAACGCAGGCTCAAAAAAGCTCTAAAAATAAATAAGAAATCGGTTATATGCTTATTTTCTCATGTTTTTTGGGGGTTTTTTTTTACCTGTTATCTAACTGATTATCTGCTCATTATCTGTTTAACGTCTCGGTCCTGAACCCCTCGAACAAGCAGACACACATGCAGCAACACACACAGGAACCATTTCCCCTGGATGTCAGACCTGTTAATCTCAATTTACTCAAAGACACCTGACAGCAGTTTTAGGAGATTGTGTGTGTGTGTGTGTGTGTGTGTGAGAGAGAAAGAGATTAAGATGCAGCTCACACACACACTCAGAGACAGAGTGAAGCAGCCAGACAGACTGGATCAGTCGACTGTGACCCATAATCACACACACACACACACACACACACACACACACACACACACACACACACACACACACACACAATGAATGAGACAAGCTTCATTAGTATGTATGTTTGCTTGATGATTCTCAGACCACTGTCTGCACATGCAGGTACCACTCTGTGTGTATGTGTGTGTTGTGTATTATGTGTGTGTGTTCAGTTCCTTTTTGATAGTTTACATTGATCTACACATTTCACCATCTCTTATTATTCACCTCACTTTGTCGAGCACACAAGCTGATCATTACTGCATAAACACACACACACACACACACACACACACACACACACACACACACACCCCGTGAGTAGGCGAGACCACAGTCCTTCAGAGGATGACTCAGTTCTAGGTGCATCGAACAGCAATTCATTCCCCGCACTGTCGCAAATTGATTTGAGACGAACCTGAGTGCTAGTGGTGGTGCATTATTTACTCGCCTGTCTCTGCTAGGGGAACACATCCAGTTCGGAAAAAAAAACACCTCCTAAAATTTTAGCCATGGATTGTGTTGTGTAGTGTGGAATAATACAGGATTAACGTTGTAATATAGAATATAATACGATAAGATAGTATAGCAAGGTATAGTATAGAAAAAGATAGTAGACTTTAGTGTAGACTTCGATGCATTAAAAAAAAGTGTAGTAGTAAAAAAAGTGTAGTGTGTAGTATAGCGTCGTTGTGTAGTATAGCATAGTACAGTGTATTATAATAGAGAGCGGTAGAGTATAGTACAGTGTGGTAGAGAGTAAAGCAGTATAATATAGAATAATCTAGTATACTGCAGTATATGGTAGGATGCTATAGTAAAGTAGAGATGTGTGCTGTATAGTATAGTGTGGTGTAGTATGGTACCGTGTAGCAGAGTATAGAGTAATACAGGATAGAATAGTGTGGTAGAGTGTAGTATAGTGGAGTATGGTGTGGTATGGTACAGTGTAGCAGAGTATAGAGTAATACAGGATAGAATAGTGTGGTAGAGTGTAGTATAGTGGAGTGTGGTGTAGTATGGTACAGTGTAGCACAGTATAGAGTAATACAGGATAGAATAGTGTGGTAGAGTGTAGTATAGTGGAGTGTGGTGTAGTATGGTACAGTGTAGCACAGTATAGAGTAATACAGGATAGAATAGTGTGGTAGAGTGTAGTATAGTAGAGTGTGGTGTAGTATGGTACAGTGTAGCAGAGTATAGAGTAATACAGGATAGAATAGTGTGGTAGAGTGTAGTATAGTGGAGTGTGGTGTAGTATGGTACAGTGTAGCACAGTATAGAGTAATACAGGATAGAATAGTGTGGTAGAGTGTAGTATAGTAGAGTGTGGTGTAGTATGGTACAGTGTAGCACAGTATAGAGTAATACAGGATAGAATAGTGTGGTAGAGTGTAGTATAGTGGAGTGTGGTGTAGTATGGTACAGTGTAGCACAGTATAGAGTAATACAGGATAGAATAGTGTGGTAGAGTGTAGTATAGTGGAGTGTGGTGTAGTATGGTACAGTGTAGCACAGTATAGAGTAATACAGGATAGAATAGTGTGGTAGAGTGTAGTATAGTGGAGTGTGGTGTAGTATGGTACAGTGTAGCACAGTATAGAGTAATACAGGATAGAATAGTGTGGTAGAGTGTAGTATAGTGGAGTGTGGTGTAGTATGGTACAGTGTAGCAGAGTATAGAGTAATACAGGATAGAATAGTGTGGTAGAGTGTAGTATAGTGGAGTGTGGTGTAGTATGGTACAGTGTAGCAGAGTATAGAGTAATACAGGATAGAATAGTGTGGTAGAGTGTAGTATAGTGGAGTGTGGTGTAGTATGGTACAGTGTAGCAGAGTATAGAGTAATACAGGATAGAATAGTGTGGTAGAGTGTAGTATAGTGGAGTGTGGTGTAGTATAATGTAGTGTGGTGTAGCATAGTATAGGATAGTATAGTATTGAGTAATACTATGTAGTATAGTGTAGTATAGTACAGCGTACTGTAGTATAGGACAGGGTGGTAGTGTGTAGTACTGTGTAGTATAGTATAGTATACTATAGTATTGAGAAGTACTGTGTAGTATAGTGTAGTGTGGTGTGGTGTAGCATAGCATAGGATAGTGTAGTATTGAGTTGTACTGTAGTATAGTGCAGCATGGAAAAACTCCCTTAGATGGTATGAGGAAGAAACCTTGAGAGGAACCAGACTCAAAAGGGAACCCATCCTCATCTGGGTGACACCGGAGAGTGTGATATGAACAATGTCCTTTCTGCATTAGTTGTGTGACGCAGATACAGCATGTGTAAAAAGTTATGTGTAAATTAATTAGGAGTAGTATAGGTGTAGGTGTAGTATAGGGCAGGGTGGTAGTGTATAGTATAGTGTAGTATAGTATAGTAATGTGGTATAGGTCAGGGTGGTAGTGTGTAGTACTGTGTAGTATAGTATAGTATAGCATAATAGTGTAGTATAGGACAGGGTGGTAGTGTGTAGTACTGTGTAGTATAGTATAGTATAGTATAGCATAATAGTGTAGTATAGGACAGGGTGGTAGTGTGTAGTACTGTGTAGTATAGTATAGTATAGTATAGTATAGTATAGCATAATAGTGTAGTATAGGACAGGGTGGTAGTGTGTAGTACTGTGTAGTATAGTATAGTATAGTATAGCATAATAGTGTAGTATAGGACAGGGTGGTAGTGTGTAGTACTGTGTAGTATAGTATAGTATAGTATAGCATAATAGTGTAGTATAGGACAGGGTGGTAGTGTGTAGTACTGTGTAGTATAGTATAGTATAGCATAGTATAGTATAGCATAATAGTGTAGTATAGGACAGGGTGGTAGTGTGTAGTACTGTGTAGTATAGTATAGTATAGTATAGCATAATAGTGTAGTATAGGACAGGGTGGTAGTGTGTAGTACTGTGTAGTATAGTATAGTATAGTATAGCATAATAGTGTAGTATAGGACAGGGTGGTAGTGTGTAGTACTGTGTAGTATAGTATAGTATAGTATAGCATAATAGTGTAGTATAGGACAGGGTGGTAGTGTGTAGTACTGTGTAGTATAATGTGGTATAGGTCAGGGTGGTAGTGTGTAGTACTGTGTAGCATAGTATAGTATAGTATAGTATACAAACCCGATTCCAAAAAAGTTGGGACACTGTACAAATTGTGAATAAAAACAGAATACAACATAGATGACATATCAAATGTTTAAACTGAGAAAATGGATCATTTTAAGGGAAAAATAAGTTGATTTTAAATTTCATGGCATCAACACATCTCAAAAAAGTTGGGACAAGGCCATGTTTACCACTGTGTGGCATCCCCTCTTCTTTTTATAACAGTCTGCAAACGTCTGGGGAAGTTGCTCAAGTTTAGGAATAGGAATGTTGTCCCATTCTTGTCTAATACGGGCTTCTAGCTGCTCAACTGTCTTAGGTCTTCTTTGTCGCATCTTCCTCTTTATGATGCGCCAAATGTTCTCTATGGGTGAAAGATCTGGACTGCAGGCTGGCCATTTCAGTACCCGGATCCTTCTTCTACGCAGCCATGATGTTGTAATTGATGCAGTATGTGGTCTGGCATTGTCATGTTGGAAAATGCAAGGTCTTCCCTGAAAGAGACGACGTCTGGATGGGAGCATTTGTTGTTCTAGAACTTGGATATACCTTTCAGCATTGATGGTGCCTTTCCAGATGTTTAAGCTGCCCATGCCACACGCACTCATGCAACCCCATACCATCAGAGATGCAGGCTTCTGAACTGAGCGCTGATAACAACTTGGGTTGTCCTTGTCCTCTTTAGTCCGGATGACATGGCGTCCCAGTTTTCCAAAAAGAACTTCAAATTTTGATTGGTCTGACCACAGAACAGTTTTCCACTTTGCCACAGTCCATTTTAAATGAGCCTTGGCCCAGAGAAAACGCCTGCGCTTCTGGATCATGTTTAGATATGGCTTCTTTTTTGACCTATAGAGTTTTAGCTGGCAACGGCGAATGGCACGGTGGATTGTGTTCACCGACAATGTTTTCTGGAAGTATTCCTGAGCCCATGTTGTGATTTCCATTGCAGTAGCATTCCTGTATGTGATGCAGTGCCGTGTAAGGGCCCGAAGATCACGGGCATCCAGTATGGCTTTCCGGCCTTGACCCTTACGCACAGAGATTGTTCCAGATTCTCTGAATCTTTGGATGATATTATGCACTGTAGATGATGATAACTTCAAACTTTGCAATTTTTCTCTGAGAAACTCCTTTCTGATATTGCTCCACTATTTTTCGCCACAGCATTGGGGGAATTGGTGATCCTCTGCCCATCTTGACCTCTGAGAGACATTGCCACTCTGAGCGGCTCTTTTTATACCCAATCATGTTGCCAATTGACCTAATAAGTTGCAAATTGGTCCTCCAGCTGTTCCTTATATGTACATTTAACTTTTTCGGCCTCTTATTGCTACCTGTCCCAACTTTTTTGGAATGTGTAGCTCTCATGAAATCCAAAATGAGCCAATATTTGGCATGACATTTCAAAATGTCTCACTTTCAACATTTGATATGTTATCTATATTCTATTGTGAATAAAATATAGGTTTATGAGATTTGTAAATTATTGCATTCCTTCTTTATTCACAATTTGTACAGTGTCCCAACTTTTTTGGAATCGGGTTTGTAGTATAGTATAGTATAGTATAGTATAGCATAATAGTGTAGTATAGGACAGGGTGGTAGTGTATAGTACAGTGTAGTATAATGTGGTATAGGTCAGGGTGGCAGTGTGTAGTACTGTGTAGCATAGTATAGTATTGTAGTGTAGTGTGGTATAGGACAGGGTGGTAGTGTGTAGTACTGTGTAGTATAATGTAGTATAGGTCAGGGTGGTAGTGCGTAGTACTGTGTAGTATAGTATAGTATAGTAAGCATAGATACTACAGGAAAAGTGAGTATAGTACAGGATAAGCTCATTTTCATTGGCAATCCAAAACAAGAATTAGATGCAAAAGCAGTTTGTGTGTGTGTGTGTGTGTGTGTGGGTAATGGGGGTCACGGCTGATTTCAGAAGCACTTGGCCCAGTTTTATTAGCACTAAGGACACTCCCTCGCCGACTTCCTGTCACGACCCAAAATGCGCATCACCTACGTCATGAGAGACCACTTAGTCCAAGTGGAGTGACTTATTGAACAGGAACATGCTTACCTTTGGCACAAAGAACAATAGAAATCCTCCTGCTTTCCAGTAAAGAGGTCCTCATGACCTCATTCTATCTCATCAGTGAAATGAACAATTCTGACTTTCTGCCTCCTAAAGTCACAGCAGCAGTCAGGTACAGCAACCAGATAAAACCTAAACTCAATAGAGCTGATGCAATTCTGATTTCCTGAACTCGTAAGCACTTTCTGTTTTTCCTCTTCCTCGGTTATTTTTCACAGTTTGGAAAACAACATTGCATCACATCAGAGTTCTGCTTGTGTAGCCAGTGCTGACTCGATCCCTCAGGCCCCCAAAAGCTCATCTAATAAATGTCACTTGAGCTGACCGAGCCTCAAGATGGCAACAGAGATTCCCCAGGAGGAAACGGTGACGACGAGAATACACGCTCGTCTTAAAAACAGCACTGAAACAGAGCGCAGGAGCAACTGTTCATTCCACAGCCTTCTTAGAAATAACATACACTGCTTTTAAACTCTAAATAATTCCCAGAAACTCAGTGGCACTGGCCAAGAACTTTAAAATGCTATCTGTGTTCCTTGTTTTCTATGCTGGACCAAGAAATTATTTTTATAGCTATTTTTCTGAGAAAGCTGCCACAATTTAACACTCATTTCTCAGAATTAGGGCGAGGCATCTTCAACAAAATCTTCTCAGAGAGAGCTGCTGAAAGATCTTTCCAGCACTTCACCACCTCTTTACAGCCACACGATCTTGCAATGCTAATCGCATTGGAAGAAAATGGAGTGTGGTGTTATGGATGATTAGGTGTCTAATTAATCCGTCACTCATCCTGCCACTTCCTCATCCTGTAGGAGGCTGCCGTCTTTCCCCGGCGCGCCGGCTGACGGACAGATCGCGTCAGCTAATTAACTCTGTAGCTAATTGGCTTTGCTAAGCTTTTAGATTAAAAGTATATTTTAAACAAAACGGGTCTATAACGTATACAAAAGCATTATAGCCGAAAAAAAATCAATAAGGCAATATAAGAAGATATCATAAAATAATCATCGTTACACACTAGAGCAAGCTAATAGTAAGTTTTTTTCCCCCCATTGTCTTATTCACATACATGAACATTACAGGCCAAATGTTTACAATAGCAAAAATGGAAATATTATATATATTTAATACCGAATAAACAAATAAATAAAACACAAATAAATTCAAGGACTTGTAAGGTGATTTAGTTAGTGAAAAAGAAAAGAAAAAAAGGAAAAAAGAGAAGGAAGGACCAGACAGGACAAGAAAAAAAAAAAAGGAGAAAAAAAAAAGGACAAGAAAAACAAAAGTACATAACTGTAGCTATAGTGAAGCTTTCCCTTACAGCCACAGTGTGTCTGAATGCTTGAACCCGATTGGTCAGAAGGTGTGTGTTATTGTTGTGTAATAGCACATGTAGTTGTGGCTGTAACATGAACGTTAATATTAATACGCTCGTCCTAATGTTTCTATAGCAACAGCTCATGCACAGGGACTCCACTTAACTGGAAACAAATAACGAATGAATTTTAAAACAGATTGTTGTTTGGTGAAGTAATTCCTCGAATTGTTGATGTGGTGAGGTGTTTAGTCGCCTATTGAACCTTTATTGAAATGTCTCGGGTGAAAGCTCTCTCTCTGTCTCCGTCGTACCGCTTTCCGTTTCCTCTACGTTCTCTATAGAAGTGATTTCTGGGCAGCAGAGAGAGAGAGAGACAGACAGAGAGACAGACAGGGAGACACAGAGAATACACATCTTTCTTTGCATGTCTGTTCCACAAACTATAAGTGGATAAGATGTGAGAATTGTCTCTCTTTATTAAATAAAAATAAAGAAATAAATGTTGGTGAATTGCTGTGGCGTAAGAGGAATAAAGCAGCTGGAGGATATGCTGGGTTGGAAAAAATAGCCAGCTCCTGGAGGATTTAGTAGGGCTTCATCCAGTCACTGATTATTTTCCTCTATCGGAACAACCCCAAGGGTTTTATTCCTTATTGATTTAGTACACCTAATTTAATTGGAGTAAATGCTCCTGAAGTGTCGATGAAATAAATCAGTAGTATCAGATGTGTGTAACTTATTAAAAAGTACAAGTATTGAAGACAAGTATTCAAGACATAATATAAACACGAGCTCTGTCCATGTGACCGCTGAATATAAATATCAAATATCAAGAGAGCAAGTCACTAATTATTACCTTGACATTTATTCGCTTTGAAGAGACTTTTATCTGAAGCGACTTGCCAGCGAGGGAGAACACAATATCCAGGCATCGAGCTGTTAGAGGAAGCGACAGCCAGGAAAACTGTGCAGAAGGAGAGGCTTTGAAGAAGTGTTAGTGCTCAGGAGGGCTACCAACGCTCGGCAGGTCAAAAATAACCTGCATTACGCATGCACTATAAGCCTAAAAGAATAAAAATGAGCAGGTTTCTTTATGTCTAAACATTTCCATTCACCCTTTTCCTCCGCTGATATCCGATCCACCATTTTGTTACGTGCAGCAATGATGACGCACAGCTCTTCGTATGGAATCTCAGAAGCTAGCAGCCTGGTGAAAGTGAACACACCTACAGCGGGGAGTGTGTTTATTATCTGAAATAAAGTGTACGATATGTTTGCTTTTCGTCTCTTTCGGATCCTATATGAACTTTAATAACCTGCTGTCTTATCTGGCTTCGTCTCTCTTCCCATCTTCCCTTGTCCGTGAGGATGAACAGATAAAACCGTGGATCTTTATAGGGATTTAAATACAGGATATGACACCAAGTATTCTTGCTGCTGAGCATATGTACATGTCGTTTATAGCATTTTATTTCAATTTTATAATGAGATCTTATTTACAAATTTGCATTCCTGACCTTAACAGTTATATAGCGAACCTGGCTTCTCTAACTAAGCCCCACCCCCAAAAGCCACTAGTGATAGCATCATCAAGTGAGGAAGCTGGATACAGTGCGATGGTATTAGATTTGCAGACCAAATCTAAATAAGTGCCTAATGACTAAGTGGCACTAAACATCTGCATGCTGGGTCTGAACTACAGCTAGCCGCTTTGCATGGTGGGATACGGTGTAGCATCGTGTGAGGCAGAGTTACTGTTATCATGATGATGTTGGTTTATTGTGACTTTAATATGGTTTCGCTGAGCTCTGCTGTCCTGCGAGACCCATTTCCTGTGTAAACGGTGGGAATGAGGGAAAATGAACAATAGACTCAAGGTGACATTCACAGCTAGACAGACGGCAGGGAGCTCGCCTCAGACACATCTGTGTCTCTGTGCGTGTGTGTGTAAAATTCATTTCAAGCTCCTAAGGCTAGAAATCAAAGATTTGGTGCATCATGATTAGACAACAATAAGGTCTTTGGCATTGTTTCCTAATTACACTTGTCCTAGCTCTAATTAAGTCATTTTTCAGACGGAGAGATTTCCATATTTCTTCTGTCTTCCTCTCTCACTCTGTGCATTTGTGTGTGTGTGTGTGTGTGTGTGTGTGTGTGTGTGTGTGTGTGTGTGTGTGTGTGTGTGTAGGGTGTTTGATAAAAAGCAGTCAGAAAGACTTTTCATTCCCAGACAGCACAGAAAAAGGGCACTCTCTTCTCTCCCCCTCTTCCATCCTACATTTAATAGCTGTGTCTTCCTCCATCCAATTTCATCAAACCCGTCTCCTCCCTCATCTAATCCCTCTCTCCTTCTGTCCCGTCTCCATCACTGTCTCTCCTCCAATTTGTTTCCCCGGATTCGCCGTGGACTCTCACTCACTCTCGCGCCCACGCATGCCACTCATGTTTGCTGAGAGAAAATCTTCTTCCTGTTCTCTCTCATCTCAGAAAACGTGCATGTGTGTGTGTTGTGTGTGTGTGTGTGATAGTGAGGAATTGCACCATACTTCTCCATCACACACGCTTAGATTAGTAATGTCAACTCCCACTCAAATACACACATGCGACTGTGTTACATCTGTGCATGTGACTGTTCCGTCATGAAAGCCATGTGGTGTGTGTGTGCGTGTGTGTGCGTGTGTGTGTGTGTGTGTGTGCGCGCATTAAAGTGGAGCTACAAAAAAAACAAAAAAACACCTATAATGCTAATACAATGACATTAATTATGGACTAAACCCTTGCTGGTGTGCTATTATGGGAAGATCTGAGCTGCTTTTAGAGATGATTCATCAAAACCTTCTGACCAATAAGACCCGTGATTTCAAAAGCTCTGTGGTACAAGTGAGCTGAAGTGAAAATGGACTAACCGCTAGGTTTTTCCCCATAACTAGACACAAAGAAAGTGTGTTGCATATACAACGGTCATATGACCCCAACAGTCACCTGATCACCGAGGTCACATGATCACAGGTTTACAATTAAACAATGATGTATACAATATAAACTCAACATTCTTGAGTGTGAGACACAATATCTGACCTCTGGGTGTGTGCGCATGTGTGTGTGTGTTGTGGTTTAGACCAGGAAGTCCCAGTATATATAGTCCCAGTGTCTAAGAGTTTCTGTGCACTTTTCCACACCCATAAATGACCGTATTGTTTACATGTTATAATGCTGGAGGCTTTTTTTGTTTATTTTTTTTAAATCATCCAAGGGGGCGGAGTTTAAATAGCTGTTTCTCAGGAGCTGTCAATCTGTTTGAGCGGAAATTTGGTATGCTACATGGCTGTTTTGAGCAGCTTTCAGATTTCTAATGAAGTCTGGATTACCTAAAAACATAGCCGTCAACAGCCAATCAGATTTCGGCCGCGTTAGTGTACATTTAGATAAAGAAGTGCTTTAAAGCCTCGATCAGTGAACACATCCTCACTAGGTCATGGACTAATACAAATCAGTCAGAATACTCTGCTGAGAAGAAATACAGCAAGAGCTGCACGCAGACAACACACGTTTTTTTTTGTTTTTTTGTTTTTTAAAAGTGCTAGTTTAAGTATATAAGGAAGAGGTAGGGCTTTAGACTGAGAGTGACTCAGCGGTTCAGACATCTAGAGGAAGTTCACTCCACCAGCCTTCTAGCCTGAGAGTAGGGTCAGTCGAGCTTGTGTCAAGTCCTTTCAGCTCTTCAGGTCTTTCTTAGGCTTTTATGTAACCTGGCTTGTGCTTGAGGCTTTATTTTCTACATGTTAAGAGCTTTAAGGCGTTTCGTGATAAGGTCACGGTAATAACGGAGAGGAAAAAGCACAGAATGCATTTGATCTGCTTGTGAAAGTAAATGAAGTCGTTACAGACACTAAGCTGCCAGGTGGCGTGAACTTGGTGAATTTGATCGGTTTTCAGTCGGAGGATTTGATATTCACGCACTTGTGAGGATCATTTTTTTTTTTTTTTTATCTGACCTTTTATGCCGCTCGTGCAGAGCGGATATATTTTTCCTGATCTTGGGAAAATAACAGGAATCTTAGGGGGAAAAAAAGAATTGGGAAAATAACATTACAGGGTTATAAGTGAGTCCTGATCTACATGAGTGGCATAAAAGGTCAGATAAAAAAACCCTGCTCTACATGAGGGGTGTAAAAGGTCAGGACTCAAATCAAATGAAAAAGCTTATAATAATACAGGTGTTAAAGTTTAGGTCATGTCTTACAGATATAGTGCTGAGTGTCTGTGATGTCCTCTGGCTGATTTACAGCTGCGCTTGTGTATAATAAAACATTAAAATGAAAAACATTCACAGTTAGGATCTACTTTTTCCTCATTTACAGCAAAACTTTTCATCATGTCAAAGGATTACTAAAAACCTCTGTGTTGCAATGTTTAAAAATACGCGCTTCCTGCTCGAAAATGCAACACGTCCCTGATTGTACCGTTCCGACGCTTCGGCTTCCATTTTGACACTGAGCCGACGAGTAGCTTTTATGGACAAATGTTAGCACTTGGGGCTGTCGCCATGACGACACCTCCTCCTGCATCTCAGCTGGAGAGGTGTTAGCTGCCAGCGTGTTGGTCTCACACACACACACGCACCTGAGCGAGTGGTCACGGTTTGCATTTTCAGAAGTGCCTGTGGTGATTTAGAATGTGTGTGTGTGTGTGTGTGTGTGTGTGTGTGTGTGTGTGTAGGTCTGCCTCTATTAGTCCTTACTCCTGTTTCTGCTCCTGCAGAGGCAGCAATCTGTTGAGCTGCCTGATATGTTCCACAATCCCCACACGCACACACACACACACACACACACACATGCACAGAGAGAGATAGTCAATCAAATCACACTAGCTAATGTTTACACACTGAAGTACACATAACGTGACTATAAGGTCAACAAGCAGAGGAATGCTAGTACACAGCTAATTAATCAGGATGGAGTTTCGTAAGCACAACACACACACACAGCCCATATCTTCCCATCGTTTACACACCGATCATCGAAACCGATAGCAGAGAGCTGGAAATATGATAGCAGCTAAAAATAAAACAAAACTTCTGACACTGTCTAGTTCCTGACACTTTCTGACCTGGCCTATGTCCATATTAGCCAATGATACAGTTTCTTTCTGTAGTTCTCTTGTTCTGGAGAAATCCCTTAAAGTGTGACTGTTGTGCTGGATTCTCGAATGTGATTGGTCAGAAGGTGTTGATTTGTGCACTGTCATTCAGTTCATATTTAGTTCACAGGTTTCTATAGTAACAGCTCAGTCACAGGGTCCTCATTGGCAGATGCTCTACCTAATCTGAGGCTTATAATAAACAGATTTAGGTGAGGTTTTCTGTGAGGAGAACGTTTATGGGAGGAGTCTCCAGTGTCAGCACTTGTAAAGTTTGTGGTTTCATGAAATGACGGTGTGTGTGTGACAAGAGGGAGCGAGAGCTATGAGCATGAGAGAGAGAGAGAGCGCTATGAGCATGAGAGAAAGAGAGAAAGAGAGCGCTATGAGCATGAGAGAGAGAGCGAGAGAGCGCTATGAGCATGAGAGAGAGAGAGCGCTATGAGCATGAGAGAGAGAGAGAGAGAGAGCTATGAGCATGAGAGAGAGAGAGAGCTATGAGCAGGGAGAGAGAGAGAGAGCTATGAGCATGAGAGAGAGAGAGAGCTATGAGCATGAGAGAGAGAGCTATGAGCATGAGAGAGAGAGCGCTATGAGCATGAGAGAGAGAGCGCTATGAGCATGAGAGAGAGAGAGATAGAGCGCTATGAGCATGAGGGGAAGAGAGAGAGAGAGAGAGAGAGAGAGAGCGCTATGAGCATGAGAGAGAGAGAGCGCTATGAGCATGAGAGAGAGAGCTATGAGCATGAGAGAGAGAGCTATGAGCATGAGAGAGAGAGAGAGAGAGAGAGAGAGAGCGCTATGAGAATGAGAGAGAGAGAGCGCTATAAGAATGAGAGAGAGAGCGCTATAAGAATGAGAGAGAGAGAGAGAGAGAGAGAGAGAGGGGCGCTATGAGCATGAGAGAGAGAGCGCTATAAGAATGAGAGAGAGAGAGAGAGAGAGAGAGAGCACTATGAGCATGAGAGAGAGAGAGCGAGAGCGAGAGAGAGAGAGAGAGAGAGGGGAGAGAGAGAGCGCTATGAGCATGAGAGAGAGAGAGCTATGAGCATGAGAGAGAGAGAGAGAGAGAGAGAGGGGCTATGAGCATGAGAGAGAGAGAGAGCGAGAGAGAGAGAGAGAGAGAGAGGGGCGCTATGAGCATGAGAGAGAGAGAGAGAGAGCGAGCGAGAGTGCTATGAGCATGAGAGAGAGAGCTATGAGCATGAGAGAGAGAGAGAGAGAGAGAGAGAGAGTGCTATGAGCATGAGAGAGAGAGCTATGAGCATGAGAGAGAGAGAGAGAGAGCGAGCGAGCGTGCTATGAGCATGAGAGAGAGAGCTATGAGCATGAGAGAGTGAGAGAGAGAGAGAGAGAGCAAGAGTGCTATGAGCATGAGAGAGAGAGCTATGAGCATGAGAGAGTGAGAGAGAGAGAGAGAGAGCAAGAGTGCTATGAGCATGAGAGAGAGAGAGAGAGAGAGAGAGAGAGATGAGCATGAGAGAGAGAGAGAGAGAGAGAGAGAGAGAGAAAATGAGCATGAGAGAGAGAGAGAGAGAGAGAGAGAGAGAGAAAATGAGCATGAGAGAGAGAGAGAGAGAGAGAGAGAGAGAGATGAGCATGAGAGAGAGAGAGAGAGAGAGAGAGAGAGAGAGAGAGAGAGAGAGAGAAATGAGCATGAGAGAGAGATGAGCATGAGAGAGAGAGGGAGAGAGCGCTATGAGCATGAGAGAGAGAGAGAGAGAGAGAGAGAGAGAAAATGAGCATGAGAGAGAGAGAGAGAGAAATGAGCATGAGAGAGAGATGAGCATGAGAGAGAGAGAGAGAGAGAGAGAGAAAATGAGCATGAGAGAGAGAGAGAGAGAGAGAGAGAGAGAGAAAAGAGAGAGAGAGAGAGAGAATGAGTGTGAACATGCGTCTCTCACTGCACTGTAAACTATAGTACACTGTATTATATTGTATAGCAGAACACTTTAGCTGTACTGTGTTCAACAGTCCTAATGACTGTGGGTGGGGCTGTTTGTTTTGTTTTTGTTACCGTTTTTAGACCAGGACGAGTCTCAGTACTGAGTGCTGTAAGTGTAGAGAGAGAGAGAGAGAGAGAGAGAGAGAGAGAGAGAGAGAGAGAGAGAGAGAGAGGGGTAGAACTGTGTGGAAATGAAAGCAATTCAGAAACAAAGTGATCTGTTAGTAAGTATGAAAGTAGCGAGAAAACACGCGATCAATAAAGCCACGTGTCTGAATCGATCAAATCCACCAACTCTGCTCATGTGCTATCTGTTTTATGTGTTGTGTGTGTTATAGGACTTTCACAGCAGAGCTGAATGCATGCTGGTATTGTCCCTGGTCCTTAAAACAACAGAATGAAACACACACACACACACACACACACACACACACCCCACACACACACACACACTAACAGAGTTTTGTGTTTGCTGAGATTCAGTCATTATATTTGTTTATTGAGCTCAAATCAAAATCTATGTGTAGGGATCACTGATTGTGACATGTGGAATAAGCAAAATGTGGGAGAGAAAAAAAAACACACAGACAGCTACAGGCGCGCGCACACACACACACCCCACACACACACACACACAAAGTGGCATTTAGTTGAGTGCAAAATAGACAATGTACTGGAGTATGATGGCCTTTGCAAATTCCTCTCTCTCTCACTCTCTCTCTCTCTCTGTCTCCCCACACACACACACACACACACACACACACAGCCTCTGAAGAGCTGTTAAGAGGGAGTGAGAGAGTGCCCAGGCCCTTCCTTCCTCCCTCATTCTCTCACAGTGTCCTCATTCCTGTCCTTTGCTCACAAGCAAGCGCTCGCAGGAAGGACGAGTGTGTTCACTTCCTCATGCACAACTTCCCATCTCCTCTACAGACACAGAAACAGCCCCAGGGCTCTCTCACTCTCTCTCTCTCTCACACACACACACACACACACACAAGGGCGTTTATGAGTTGGAGTGTTATGAACAGATAACATTACATGGGGAATGTTCATATAACACACACACGCACGCACGCAAAAAAATCATACACTTCACATGATGATAAACGAGGAGCCACCAAAGACGTCACACACCCTCATACAGGCCATGTGATAACAGATGAGCTTAGAGAGAGTTACGTGTGAGAAAGATCTGTGCATGCACGCACGCACACACACACACACACACACACACACGTCTCCTTTATTAAAACGATCACCTGCTAATGACCTCGCAGTAATCCTGCTTACAGATCAGCAGAAAGACACATGAGACACAAACACACTCACACGAAAAGAGCGAGAGAGAAGTTTAACGAGACAGATGGAATGCAGAAGAAGAGAAAAAAAGGAGACAGAAATGTCCTAAAGCAACAACTGGCACTGACCGCAAGTTTTAAAGAAACACCAGGGGAACCTTATGCAGGGGGTTCGGGACACGTAAACAAGAACAAGCGACAAAATTCCTCGTCCATTTTCCTCAGACTAGTGCTGTGTTTCAAATCAAACCGCGTACTCAGGTGCACTTCTTGAATAATGAACTCTCAGGCTTTATCGCAGTACACATCCTCCTGTATTATACTCATCATTAATCACTTCCTCCAGAATTTTTTGATTTCACGAACACAGAAATTTATTCAGCTTTTTTCAGAATGACGCCGCGTTTTTCACGGGTTCGGGCCGAGACGTGTGGCGTGTGTCGCCATCGCCACGCCCTCTTCCATTCACACGTGTTAATCGTGGGTACAGCTTTCACTGGAAGTCGTTACATAAGTGCCTTCACTGGAATGAGTTTAAAGGAAGAATCCTGTGCTTTCACTTTCCCCCAAACAGATTTGGGTTAAAAAAAAAAAAAAAAAAAAAAAAAAAAAAAAAAATTTTAATTAATTAAAATTAAAAAATAAAATATTTAAAAAAAAAATGCATCCCAAATTTTGATGAAAGTAGCAAAATCAGCCATTTTAACAGCAATAATCACAAATAAAATAAAATAAATTATAAAAAAAGAAATAAATGAAATAAAAAATAAAATAAAATAAAATAAATTTAAAAAGAAAAATAAAAAATCACTGGGGAACTGAGGGACTGAATTCCAGACTGTTAATGAGTAATAAAATTTTTAAATCTGCTCATATCACCTTTAAAGCTAATGAAAGGAAGTTGCTGTTTTATTGCTTTCTGGTCTTCTGGAGTTTCTAAATAAGTAAATAGTGTTGATTCACGACAACGACCATGATGATGGCGAAAATTTTTAAAAAGCAAATATTTAAAAATGATTATGATATCTGTCCTATGATCGTGTCCTCAACTAATGGGCTGCAATCTAGAACCCAGTGCATGCAGAAACGCTGGAGATTAGCTAATAATTATGATGGTTTCTCAATAGTTAAAGCTCTGTGCTCTTGATCCGAAGGTCAGGGTTCAAACCCCGGCATTGCCAATGTTGGGCGTGTGAGCAAGGCCCTTAACCCTCTCTGCATCACGACTGCATAACCTGTTAAAATAATATGTTTTTAAAATCAAATCCTACTCCTAAAATGTCCAAATAATGATCAAATAAATTTAATGAATTAATTTAAAAATTAAACAAAAAATATATAATATTTTATTTATCACGTTAAATTTAATAATTGTTAAATATAATCAGTTTTTTTGCTTTAAATTTAAAGTGAATATATTAAATACTCCAATGGGGAAAAATATGATATTTAATTATATTTAATGTGATATAGATTTTATTGTTTGATTAATATTTATGTGAAGAAAAGTATTTCACTGTGCTGTAATGCATATCTCACAGACTTCTTAACTGCTGTAGTTCAGTATCTGTAGTATATTACACATCGTCAGTAGCAGATCCTCAGTTGTGCTTTGTCTAAATTCCATGCGTTTATATCCATTATTTACCCGAAGACAGGAAGAGCAGAGTTCTCACTGACTTTCCCACTGCCTTGCCCGTTTATTTATTCTCTGTGTCCTAATTAAAAGCA
>JAUCMX010000005.1:14059761-14099761 GCA_033459395.1 Hemibagrus guttatus | reverse complement strand
TTGTGTAACCAGGAAGCTCTGAGATTCTAAGCAACTTATCAGAGCATCACAGTCTGATTTCATTCTAGTTTTAAAGGGGATAAGGTTTTATATCACGCGATACAAGTCTGAATACTTCTAGCATGATATTATTTCTGTAAAATAAAGCGTGCATGGAAATTTCTCCCTGAAGCAGTGGGAAAAAACCTAAATCTTTTACCGCTCAGTGAAAAGCATCTCGGTGTTTTTCATGGCAAAGCCTCTGACTCAAAGTCGGCGCCTGAGGACGGAAAAGTGAAATAATAATAAAGCAGACAGAACTTTAATGAGGTGCGAGAGAGAGAGAGAAGAAGAAGACGAGCGCTCTCGTGCCACAACGCTGAAAGCTCACTCAGCCCTTCAGAAACGCTGCCGGTTATCAAGGATGACATGATAAAAAAAAATAAAAAAAAAAAATAAAGAAAGCAAGAAGGGAAAATTCAGAAAAGAATTATAAAGTCTTGAAACTTTATGTGTCAAGTTTGGTGATGAACTGTTCCACTGAACTCCACTTTCCAAGCACAAGAGCCTGGTTTTCGCAGGAACGAGTCACTCCATCATCACCACAAAACCCAAAAAAATAAATAAATAAAAACCCCACAGACACTCACAGCCATGATATCCATCTCTACACTTATTACAGTTTCTGTGACTCAGTAGTGGGGTTTCCAAACAGCTGTTTATGGAAAAAACACCTCCAGGGTTGGGGGTTCGATTCCCGCCTCAGCCGTGTGTGTGGAGTTTGCATGTTCTCCCCGTGCCTCGGGGGTTTCCTCCGGGTACTCCGGTTTCCTCCCCCAGTCCAAAGACATGCATTGTAGGTTGATTGGCATCTCTAAATTGTCCGTAGTGTGTGAATGAGAGTGTGTGTGTGCCCTGTGATGGGTTGGCACTCTGTCCAGGGTGTATCCTGCCTTGATGCCCAATGACTCCTGAGATAGGCACAGTCTCCCCGTGACCCGAGAATAGTTCGGATAAGCGGCAGACAATGAATGATATTACTTTCTATTTTTTGCACATTTATTTCTCACAGCAAAATGGTCTGCTGATAGACTGAGACTTTTTGAAACCTGGAATTACTGAGTAGCTCTAGAAATAATAAGTATATTAAGAAATATATTTTAAAATATTATATATATATATATATTTTTTAAAAACTCTATCGGTATTCATGTTTGTTTCGAAGGCATTACCTGCAAATTCAGAGCAACATTTTATATTTTTATTTCTTTATATTCAGCCAATCAAGTAGACTTCATGTTGAACCTGCGCATGAGATAACCCATTATACTCATCATGATTAATCATATTTTACTTAATGTTCTCATTTCTCTACAGACCTGAGCTTTTCCTGGACTATATTAATACTTCACTGCCGTAACTCCAGCTCTCAGCTCGCTGGTTTCCTTTCAGTCATGTCCTGAAAACACAATCTAGCGGGGTTTTTTTTTTTTTGTCTATTTTACAGTTAAATTGTGGCTTCAGAGTCATAATGTTTTGCAAGTAAATTGTTTACTGGTGTTTATTAGATTATTATTATTATTATTATTATTATTGTTATTATTATTATTATTATTATTATTATTATTATCATCTTACTTAAGTAAATAAAAAAAATGGATTAGGAACATCAAATGCTCCACTGTTACATGAACCACACAGAGTTTTATTCACACACACCTACAGAATCCCACAGAGAGACTCGGCATTGTGGGAAAAGTCTTTTTGTGGATGAGGAGGAAAGCCGCATGACGTTCTGTACAGGGGGAAAAAGTAACCTGGTCGATTTCTTTTGTTCATTTGGTGTGTGTGTGTGTGTGTGTGTGTGAGTGGGGAATAGTGTGCTTTTTCACACTCACAGATAAGGGCATGCTGGCTGTCTAGCAAGAAGTCAGTACAAAGCTTTAAATCCTAGTAACTGCATCCTTAGTGACTGCCTGGTCAGGGCTTCAGAGCTTTATATTACACTGCTAGTGTTTATAGTCTGGCAAAAAGAACCAGATCTTTCACAACACGGCAGATACAACAACAGTTTTTACAAGTAAACAACCCCCCACACCCTGAGTTTAAGCCGCACCCATGTTGGGATTAAATCTGACCACAGACACGTTCATGCTGCTCACTGAGCTGCACAGAGGGACATGATGTCCCACCCTGATTCTACATAAACCTCCAGGTGAACCGCCACACCGAATCAAAATAAACACAGAGGTACAATTTTGAGCAGCCTGACATTTCTCACGGTTTTGGCTGCATGACACAACTCGGGTGGAATTCTGGCGGAAAAAAATAAAAAATTAAAGGGGGGATGAGCGAGGCTGAGGAAGCAGGAAAGAACCGAAGAACACAGAGAGAAAACGAAACTGGAAAAGGCGTTCATTTATTGTATTAAAAAATAAATGAATAAATTCCAGAGGAAATAAAAATGCAACGGAATTCCCCGTACCTTCTTCAAGAGGAGCGAAAGAATGTTAAGCATGTGACAGGTAGAGCTGGGAGACGTGCAGTAAATCTGCTACGTGCAGACTAAGGAGCTCATTGTGCTCTGAGAGCTGTGCTGATATCACACGAGGAAAAGCTCCAGAACCGCACGGTTTGTGGTGGAGCTCTAACTCAATTTCACAATGTTTTAGATGTCCTCAAATTTACACGGCACTACAGCCGAACGAACCGGGCCTGGGTTTTGAAACCTGAGCTTCTGGGATGTGGATATCGACCTGATGGCTTTTTCTTTCTTTTTTCAGCGATCGCAATTACCTCGTTTATAGTGACTGGGCCGCCCGACATTTTTCTTTTCCTCGCATCATTCCTGCTGGGTGTCTGAATAACGATACGTCTCGCTCAGCGTGGCACGGCTCTCCTGCACTTCCTGCGAGTCTTGCCACAGCTTGCTCTGATCTCGAGCAGCATTTAATGTGCCTCTGTGTTGCAAGACCACCAGAAGAAAATCAACAGCGGGAGCGGCTCTGGCCTTATCCCCTTATTGCCGCCGTTTCTGTTTCTCCTTCATCTCTCCTCGTCTTCCTGTCCTCCTCCTCCTTTTCCTCCTCCGTCTCCCTCTCAGCCTCATCTATTCACTCCATCTAACATCCAGCTCTTTCTCATGCTCTTGCCCTACTATCTGTCTCCAGCGCAATCCAACGCTGAGGAAACAGAGCATGACTCAAGACACACACACAAACACAAACACACACACAAACCCTCACGCAAACAAACAACGTGACAATCTTTATCTTCAGGACAGATGCAAATGCCGAAAAAATCAGCAGTCAGGGTGTGAGACCTGATGTGGGTCTCTCCTATCCTTATCAGTATTCACCGATAACACAATGTCACACGCACACGCAAATTTTGTGGAAAAGGGGGAAATAAGCTTCTGTACAGGGGGAAAAAGTAACCTGGTCGATTTCTTTTGTTCATTTGGTGTGTGTGTGTGTGTGTGTGTGTGAGTGGGGAATAGTGTGCTTTTTCACACTCGCAGATAAGGGCATGCTGGCTGTCTAGCAAGAAGTCAGTACAAAGCTTTAAATCCTAGTAACTGCATCCTTAGTGACTGCCTGGTCAGGGCTTCAGAGCTTTATATTACACTGCTAGTGTTTATAGTCTGGCAAAAAGAACCAGATCTTTCACAACACGGAAGATACAACAACAGTTTTTACAAGTAAACAACCCCCCACACCCTGAGTTTAAGCCGCACCCATGTTGGGATTAAATCTGACCACAGACACGTTCATGCTGCTCACTGAGCTGCACAGAGGACATGATGTCCCACCCTGATTCTACATAAACCTCCAGGTGAACCGCCACACCGAATCAAAATAAACACAGAGGTACAATTTTGAGCAGCCTGACATTTCTCACGGTTTTGGCTGCATGACACAACTCGGGTGGAATTCTGGCGGAAAAAAATAAAAAATTCAAGGGGGATGAGCGAGGCTGAGGAAGCAGGAAAGAACCGAAGAACACAGAGAGAAAACGAAACTGGAAACGGCGTTCATTTATTGTATTAAAAAATAAATGAATAAATTCCAGAGGAAATAAAAATGCAACGGAATTCCCCGTACCTTCTTCAAGAGGAGCGAAAGAATGTTAAGCATGTGACAGGTAGAGCTGGGAGACGTGCAGTAAATCTGCTACGTGCAGACTAAGGAGCTCATTGTGCTCTGAGAGCTGTGCTGATATCACACGAGGAAAAGCTCCAGAACCGCACGGTTTGTGGTGGGGCTCTAACTCAATTTCACAATGTTTAAGATGTCCTCAAATTTACACGGCACTACAGCCGAACGAACCGGGCCTCGGTTTTGAAACCTGAGCTTCTGGGATGTGGATATCGACCTGATGGCTTTTTCTTTCTTTTTTCAGCGATCGCAATTACCTCGTTTATAGCGACTGGGCCGCCCGACATTTTTCTTTTCCTCGCATCATTCCTGCTGGGTGTCTGAATAACGATACGTCTCGCTCAGCGTGGCACGGCTCTCCTGCACTTCCTGCGAGTCTTGCCACAGCTTGCTCTGATCTCGAGCAGCATTTAACGTGCCTCTGTGTTGCAAAACCACCAGAAGAAAATCAGCAGCGGGAGCGGCTCTGGCCTTATCCCCTTATTGCCGCCGTTTCTGTTTCTCCTTCATCTCTCCTCGTCTTCCTGTCCTCCTCCTCCTCTTCCTCCTCCGTCTCCCTCTCAGCCTCATCTATTCACTCCATCTAACATCCAGCTCTTTCTCATGCTCTTGCCCTACTATCTGTCTCCAGCGCAATCCAACGCTGAGGAAACAGAGCATGACTCAAGACACACACACAAACACACACACACACAAAGAGACCCCTGGGTGCTTTTCTCAGCAATTTTAACAGAATTTATTTTGCTGCGATTTATTTGTCTAGCCTTGGCTGAATGTGTGTGTTGTGATGACATCATAAGATGTGTCATTAAATCATGAAAAACTGTGAATTCCGAATATCATGGAGTTTGCTTGATTAGTTGTTGATTTCTAGAATCAGTAAATCTTAAAGGAACTGATTTATTATAATAATAATAATAATATTAACAAATATTATACAGGAGAATGTGTACTGTGTACTATAAAGCTTGAGAGTTCATTATTCAGGAAGTGCACCTGCTACACTCCTTCCCAACTGTACAGAAAGTGTTTAAAGCTCCACGACCTGCTGAATACCATATAACCCAGTGTCCACACATGCTGAATAGCAGACACGCCCGATAACAGAGGAGAACTCGAACAAAAGCGGCTCACAGCTACGGGTGTGTGATGGTAACAGAAACCTGATGATGGAGTTTGGCTGCTGTGTGTGTGTGTGTGTGTGTGTGTGTGTGTGTGTGTGTGTGTGTGTGTGTGTGTGTGTGTGTAGGGGGGGGTCATGCTCTTTCAGTCACACACTGAGAAGAAGAACTGGGAGTGTATCGTTTAAAACTTAACACACACTCTGGGGGGGGGCAGAGAGAGAGACAGAGAGTCGGAGAGAGACAGAGAGTCGGAGAGAGACAGAGACAGAGAGACAGAGGGACAAAGGGAGAGAGAGGGAGAGGCAGAGGGAGAGGAAGAGAGACAGAGAGGTGCTGGTGACTCATATAGACGAGTTTCAGGCACTGGTGAAGACCCTGACTCAATCCAACCTGGGACACTGAGGACTTAATTTCCACATCATTCACTCTAAGAACACAAACATATCAAATAATCAAGTTTTACATCTCCTATAAATGTGTTCGTTTAATCACGCATGTTTCTGTAATCGTTAATCACTTAAAAGTGGCTTGACTCCAACAAACCGTATATAGAACGTCGAATAAAGTAAATAATCTCTGCGGTTTATATCAGTAATCATTTGAGAGCTACGGAAATAACAGATAATTAGCTGAAAGACTTCAGAAAACATGACGCCATTTGCAGTAAGAAAGAAGATGAGCATCAATGCTGCCGTCTTTGTGGTGCGTTGTGAATTTTATTTTTTTTTAAGGGTTCCACTGGAAGGATCTTGCAGAGACAGAGAGGGACAGAGAGAGAGAGAGAGAGAGAGAGAGAGAGAGAGAGAGAGAGAAGAGAGAGAGAAGACAGAAAGACAGACAGAGATGGAAAGAGACAAAGAGTGACAGAGAGAGAGACAGAGAGAGGGAGAGAGAGAGAGAGAGAGAGAGAGAGAGAGAGAGAGAGAGAGAGAGAGAGAGAGAGAGAGAGAGAGAGAGAGAGAGAGAACCCTTAAAATGGCCGACTCTCTGATCATCACCCTGACTACTGAACTAGGGAGCTGACTGAGACCGAAAAAAATAAATAAAGAAATAAATACATTTTAAAAAACTATATCTTAAAAAAATTATATCTATCTAAGATATCAACAATTCGATGATAACAGGAGCGTCTAAAATCGAACTATCGTGTTATTAATCGATATCCGATATCCAGTCTAAATGCTGTTTTGGGTTTAATCATCACAAATAAAACAGAAAGAATATCAGCACTTTAAAAAAAAAACACAATTTCAGCAGATTAATGGACGTCATTAGCATTCCGCGTGCCCTTAAAGCGCTTTACATTTCCATGTTAAACCCGACATTTGCATGAACCTGATCGCTGAGGAAGTGTGATGGATATTTTACACAGCAGATTAAAGCTCAACATGTGAAACATTTTCAACCGGCCGCTGTGTAGAGGAGCAGCAGGGGAGCGAGCACAGAGAGCGCAGTCATGGGGAAACTTACAACAGCTGAAATCAAGCTGCCTGTAAAGTGTAGATCATTTCTCTCAGTCATTTAGAGATCATGGTCGGATAAACAGTGTTACATTTGTGTGTGTGTGTGTGTGTGATCAGACGTCACTGGCGTCTTCATCCTGGGTGATTGTTGATGATGTGAGAAACCCAGTCAACTGAAGGAAAGGAAGAGAAAGATGAACTGAACATGGAACAATAGAGCTGATTATGAGCTGTATAGAGAAGCTGAAGTACACTGGTGGGGGTGTGTGTGTGTGGTGTGTGTGTGTGTGTGTGTGTTGTCCTGAAAGCTTGCTTCCCAAAACAATTACCCAATACATCCACACTACCGAACAGTTCACGCTGTGGTTGACTGCGTCCACATTAATCCTGACCTTTTCTTTTTTTAATTAAACCTAGGTTTCAGCCTTTCTTCCACACCGAGGCGGCGTCTTTGTCCTTAAGCTTTTTGAAAACATCATTTTCGATTAAAAACAAAAAAAAACATGACTTTTTTTTATTTTATTCACGTGACAGTCATGTGACCCGTTCAACTCTAAACAAACAGGACGGGGGGATGACGTTGCACCTCAGGTGTATTTGTTGTGGCTCGTTTCCCTCGTCTATATTTTCACCCGTCTCTGCGACTTTACCGTCTCGGGTTACCCGTGGCAACAACTCCGCCTACTTTAAAAACTCCTTGATGTTGCTGCACGAAGTTGCTTCACGGAAAAGACGCAGTTCAACTCTTCTTACGTTTTTACGCGTATTTTCGGTATTTAGATTTTCAAACGTTTTTGTGGTTTTTGCAAAATGTTTCGAAGCGGAACGTTTTAAAACAAAAAAGCAGTGTTCAGATCTGTCCAGAGTAACACAGACGTAGCTGTACTTGGGAATGAATATATTAAGCCACATGGTTTGAACACTAGCCCTCTGCAGTGCATTGTGGGGATTCAGGAGTGTCCAGAGAAGATTCTACACCATGCTAAATATTGCCCATGCTGCAGTGGATAAACATATATCTGGCAACCATCACACAATATTAATTTAGAAATTAATGAAATGTAAATGAATAAAAAATTTTTTTTTAAAAAGTTTAACATTTAATGTTGTGGAACATCTGCGAGTTAGCAAACTGGCACATCCTCGGTCTTAAAGACTTTCCCGTGTCAGGAAGCGGTCTGTTCGAACATGCTGAGTCTCCTTACACGAATGCTAAATAAACATCTCCCTACAGAAAACAACCACATCAACGATTCTACGTGTTGTTTCAGCGAACAATCAACATGCTTTTATTAATCCATTAGCCTTCGGTTACATGGAACGTCTGCCACATGAGGCCTTGGGTAAGTTGATCCTATAGAAAGGCTAACGCAGTAGGACACGTGTCAGAGCTACTGATATAGAATAAAATGAATCATCACCTTCTGACCAATCAGATCAGAGAATTCAGCAGCACTGTGGTATAACAATTTCAGATTTTCTCATTATGGTATTCTGTTGCATCACTACACTGATTTACTCCATGTCCATGTCTCCAACACCACACACACACACACTCACGGTGTAGTGCATCTCTTATTAAGCAGTATTAAGCTCTATTTAAGAGGCTCGGCTGAGTCCAGGGTCTGAAAACAAAACAACCAATCAATTATTCAGGGCTATCACTGAAACCGTACTGGGATTAAAACGAGAGACAATTAATGCAGTCTAGTGCATCTCTCAAACTCCCCACAGCCTGATAATAACCCAGTACCAAATTACACAACATTATGCCCAGCAGAAATGATTATTATGTTTCTTAATCTGTATTCCTGACACATCCAGGGTTGTCTCAGTATCCTTGAGCACCATGGACCAGCTCATTAATGCTATGCCTCAAACTAAACCTCGCCTTAACCTTGCCTAAATCTTGCCTGTTTTATTTTAACCCTTTCATTCAGAGTGTCTACTTTTGCCCTGTATGACTGAGGTCTGGGGTTCGACTCGCTCGGTGTGTGTGGAGTTTGCATGATCTCCCTGTGCTTCAAGGGTTTCCTCCGAGTACTTAATTTTCCTCCCCCATTCCAAAGCTATGCTGTAGGCTGACTGGAATCTCTAAATAGTTCATAGTGTGCGAGTGTTTGTGTGATCGTTCCCTGCAATGGGTCAGTATCCTGTCCAGTGTGTCCCCGAATCCCCTGGGATAGACTCCAGGTTCCCTGTAACCCTGTGTAGGAGAAGCACTACACAAAACGGATGGATGTAGGGATAAAATGCAACCCATCCCCAAATCAGGTGAGAGCATCATTCGGATTTAACATAAAATAAAATAATAATAATAATAATAATGTTTAAAATATATCTACGCCAGACTGATTTCGTCTTAAAACAATCCATTTTTTTCTATAAATATTAAATGATTATATTAATTCTTTCACATATAATGTGTAGCTAGCTGTATTGTTTGTTGTTTTGTTTACTTGAAGTCAAAACTTGGCTATTCCTGTCCTTGAAGAGACATCAGGTCCCCAAAAGACACAAAACACTCTCTCTCTCACACACACACACGCTAGCTAACGTTAACCTGCTAACCAGAAGATAAACAAACGACCAGAACCGTATTAGATGCCAACACAGCATTTAACAAACTAATACCCTGAATCTGGCAGAGTGTGTGTGTGTGTGTGTGTGTGTGTGTGTGTGTGTGTGTGTACAACATAGCGTACAACACAACACGGGTGAAGTCAACACCATAGGGGCTTCTTTAACACGGTGTGTGTTTGTTCAGCACACACACACACACACACACACACACACACACACACACTCCGTGTTAAAGAAGCCCCTATGGTGTTGGCTTCACCCTTGTTGTGTTGTACATTGTAGCGGAGTGAGTAACATTATCAGGCGCTTTTCCTGTCAGCTGTAACGCTACCTGTGTGTTTACATTTGCATGGAGGGTTTAGTGGTTTATTTTGCCTAGAATAAACAAAACACAGCTCTACTTCAGTTACAGTGGTTGTAACCTGGCTCGGGGAGAATCTCTTTGTTTTGTAGAAGTAGGAGAGAAAAAAAAACCGCATGCTTTGTTACAAGGCTTCCGCCAACTCTACACACACACACACACACACACGAGCAAGACTGCAGCACTGCTATCACCCTGCTAAAGCCTCCAGCACAGCATGGACGTGCATCCGGCGGTGACACCGCTCCCGTTTATCCGCAGTGTGAAGCGCCTTACCTGGGCACGCAGCTCGGAGAGGAGCGGTCCACCTCCCAGGTGGCGTACAGGTTCATGTGCACCGGGCGGTTGGAGGTGATCGCCACCGGCTTGGAGGGCTGCGGAGACGGACACGGCGCGCCTCCGCTCCTCGGCAGCCCTCCTCCGCGCTCCGACATGCTGCTCTACAGCCGAGCCGCTGCTGGACACCTGGACCGGGCTTCTGTGTGGTGTTGGGTTTTGTTTCCAGATCCAAAAATATGTCCTGCAGATCGAGAGGAGCTTCCCGCAATCCGCGGGATAACAGAGCTAAAGCGGATGTGTGTGTGTTCGCTTAAGCTGGGAGTGTTTGCGAGAGACAGTGCAGAGGGTTTGTGGGTGCAGGAAGCGGAAATTTCTGAGAGAGAGAGAGACATAGAGAGAGAGAGAGAGAAAGAGAGAGAGAGACACGCCTCCCGTTAAAGACGCACGCAAGGCAAAAAAGAGAGAGAGAGAGAGAGTGTGTGTGTGTGTGTGTGTGTGTGTGTGTGTGTGTGTGTGTGTTTGATTTTGTATGTAGAAAAAAGGATTCCATTGAAGAAAACAATACTACACATTAAGAAAGATCTCAATCTTTAATGTTAGGATAAATTTATTTCTGATTTTTATTTATTTATTATTATTTATGATTTTTTTTTGAAAGATTCTTTCTTCATGAGTAATAGTAATAATAGACTTACAATGTCCTAATAAAATAATACAACTTTGTAATGCTAGTAAAGCAACAACAACAACAACAAAAAAAACAATTCTGAAAGAAATTGTCTCTGTGCTCTTCCTGAAAAAACGAAACAAACCCTGTGTATTGTCATTGTTTATGAATCATGGAGGTCATAAGAGTGACGCAACCTCATTTCCTGTCTCCATATTTACCTCAGTCAGATTCCTGAGGAGCATTCTGCCTCCTTCCTCTGTGAACACACAGAAAACCAAAAATCAGTCAGATTTTCTCGGAAGGAAAGAGCGAAAATGCTGTTCAGTATTCACAGCTGAATTTACAACACAGAGTTCTCTAATCTGATTGGCTGGAAGGTGTTGATTGCGGGGCGGGGGAGACAATATTTCTGGCTGCAGGGCAAATTACATTAATTCATTTTCAATAACTGGTTTATCCTGGTCAAGGTCCTCCTCACACACACACACACACACACACACACACACACACACACACACATACATTCACACTATTATTCACAGCCAGGGATAATTAAGCATATCATCCACCTCCGGGCATGTGTTTTAGTGAACGCTTCACATAATTAATAAACCTGATGAATTAAACATGTTCAATCAGTGCGATTTCGTATTTTCAGAAATCAGAAATAAAACTGTTTCTTTAACTTTTCTGCAGACTTCTGTTGCACAAGACGGAATGACCGTTTACAGCTGCTATAACATAAATACTTAAAAACTTTCACACATTTCATGACGTTAAAAGTAACTATAAACAGATATAATCTACAAAATTTTCCCGCATAAAAATGGCAGATGAACCAACTGATATAAATCGGGATTGATTGACACTTGTGAAATCTTGACTGACGCCCTGTAGAAGCCCCGCCCCTTTTCATCTTTCGCACACTAGCAATCTCTTGTTTTGGTTTTACTTTCTTTCAAAGGTATGTAAAGAATGTTTTGAGCTCATTGAAAATCTACAATGAATGTCATTAGACATATATATACACCGATCAGGCATAACATTATGACCACCTGCCTAATACTGTGTTGGTTCCCCTTTTGCTGCCAAAACAGCCCTGACCCGTCATGCACTGTGTATTCTGACACCTTTCTATCAGAACCAGCATTAACTTCTTCAGCAATCTGAGCAACAGTAGCTCGTCTGTTGGATAGGATCACACGGGCCAGCCTTCGCTCCCCACGTGCATCAATGAGCCTTGGCTGCCCATGACCCTGTCAACGGTTCACCACTGTTCCTTCCTTGGACCACTTTTGATAGATACTGACCACTGCAGACCGGGAACACCCCACAAGAGCTGCAGTTTGGAGATGCTCTGATCCAGTGGTCTAACCATCACAATTTGGCCCTTGTCAAACTCGCTCAAATCCTTACGCTTGTCCATTTTTCCTGCTTCTAACACATCAACTTTGAGGACAAAATGCTCACTTGCTGCCTAATATATCCCACCCAGTAACAGGTGCCAGTATAAAATATGAGAAATGCACTAGAAGAAAAGAAGAATCTAAAATAAAAAGAATATCATGTGTAAAAAATATCAGAATATAATACAAAATGTTGTTGTTGTTGTTGTTGTTGTTGTTAAGCTAAGTTTCTATTAAACACTGCTCTAAACCTACTTAAAAATTTCCCGTGGTTCCTCCTACATTTCGGATCTGCTCAACTACTTCAGAGGCGCTTGCTGTTTGTCTCCTGCTGACCCCAACAGCTGCACCTGGACGTTCTGGAGATTCTAATGAATAGTCAACATCGCTTTCTCTTGAAGTCGAAACTCTCATGACTTCTAATGAGCCACCACTGCACATTCTGCTATCTCAGATGCTCTGTTCAAGATAATCAGTAAGCTGGCAGATCATTGACTTTTAATGTCAGTCCAAGCGCCCTTGATGATGTTGAAGGGCCAGAATTTCAGAAAAATAACAAAGCCCCGATAGCAGTCATCGGGATCAGAGAAGGGTGCTGGCTTTGATCAACAAGACAAGAGGGTGAGTCATGGAGTCAAATAAAAATGAGATTTGTGTTCAGTCATCCTGCTGGAGTCGGATGTCTCATTCCACTGCCCTGACAGATCATCAGATTAGAGTTCAATTAGGATCAGAAAATTACAGTGGATCAGTTTGGTGTTATGGGTCTCTCTCTCTCTCTCTCTCTCTCTCTCTCACAAGATTAGGAAGGTCAACAGGCAAAGTCATAATGAAGTTGCTAACAATCACAGCACTGTTCAGTTACGACAAAGGGAAAATAAACATACAGTGGTTTGTTTACAATGTGCAATTTTGTCTTGTGGTCAGACATCTAAAGCCGAATGTCACTTTAGATGTGGTACCTTAGTGGTTAAGGTGTTGGATTACTGATCAGAAGGTTGAGTTTGAATCCCAGGTCCAACAAGCTGCCACTGTTGGGCCCCTGGGCAAGGCCCTTAACCCTCATTTGCTCAGTTGAATAAAATGAGATAAGGTATAAGTCACTCTTTGTAAGGGTGTCTGCCAAATGCACTTGTAAATGTAGGTTAGGGATCTGTATGGTCCAGGGAAGTTCTTTCTTAAACTAGCTCTTCCTTTTCCCCTGTTTGTTTTATGTATTGTTGTATATAGAATAAAAAAACAACAACACAGTTTTTAGGCTAATGCTATGCTAAGTCTGTGACCTACTGAACCAGTGTTAATGTATTCATCGATAGAGACTTCAAAACACTCTTGTACGTTGCTCTGGATAACAGCGTCTGCCAAATGCCAGAAATGTAAATGTAAATGTGAACGTCAGGCTCCAGTCCTGCAGAGACTCTGCGTGTAAACATTCTCCCTGCTCTAGTACACCTGTCTCGCATTCTGAACCCGATCCTTATCAGGTAAGTCATGGGTGAAATCAGGGAACGCGCTAGACTGCGTAACAGCATGGACGCTTGGCCCATAAGGTCTGATGTGTACTTTGGGTTGATAGGTTCATGTAGTTGTTTTGGAAAAAACAAATAAAAATGATAGATATTTATTTATAGAAAAGTAATATTAATGTATTGAATGTTTGAAAATTGTTTTTTGAAATAAACATTTAACATGGTAAACATCAGGGTCATTATTTAGATTATTTATCTTCGCTAGTTTGTATGATTTATTTTCCTTTTGTTTTTTAAATATTTCTCTTCCATATTTTTTTAATTCATATTTTCCAGGGAACAAAATAAAAGAGCCAGGATTCACCCTGGATAGGATACCAACCCATCACAGCTCATTCACACATACTCACTAACACACTATGGAAAATTTAAAGATGCCACTCAGCCTACAGCGCATGTCTGTGGACAGGTAGAGGAAACCAGAATCCCCAGAGGAAACCGCTAAAGCATCGGTAGAACAAGCAAACTCCGCTCACATACAGAGCAAAGGCAGGTGCCTTACACCCAGAGGTTACAAAACCTCCATTACATGACTGTCATTAATTTGTACAGACAGAGTCGTCTTTCCTTACTTTTACTTTGGCTTTCGGCTTGGCAGCAGTGTGGTGTGTGATGTGCTTCGATGCTTCCTGCTATCCATTTCAATACATTCTACTGTTGTCAAAGCATTATAAACTAAATATGAACAATTTTGGAGGACATTTTGCTAAAAAAGTGTACACTATCTATGGAGACTTTTGGGACACCTTGTACAACTGAAGTCATTTTATTAAGAATTATTCATTCATTCATTGTCTACCGCTTATCTGTTCTATACTCGGGTCACGGTGGAGCCTGTGCCTATCTCAGGCGTCATTGGGCATCAAGGCAGGATACACCCTGGACGGAGTGCCAACCCATCGCAGGGCACACACACACTCTCATTCACTCACACAATCACACACTACAGACACTACGGACAATTTAGAGATGCCAATCAACCTACCATGCATGTCTTTGGACTGGGGGAGGAAACCGGAGTACCTGGAGGAAACCCCCGAGGCACGGGGAGAACATGCAAACTCCACACACACATATGGCGGAGGCGGGAATCGAACCCCCAACCCTGGAGGTGTGAGGGAAACGTGCTAACCACCAAGCCACCGTGCCACCTTTGAAATTGTTATTATTTGTAGCTTCCACAAAACATGCCACTAGATGGACCAGCTACGATAAATCGCCTCACGTGTATGAATATGTGCGTTCATGTTGCTCTGGACTATGATGGACTATCCTCACATCCAGAGCGCATTCCCGGATCCACCACGACTCTGATCAGGTTAAAGCGGTTACTGAAAAGTGAGTGAGCGGTTTGTACAGTAACTATAAGAAACCCTGTAACAGGATTAAGCATTAGAGTAGGGCAACAAGGACTATAATCCGATGCTGATGTCTGAGGAAGATCAGTCACATGAGTACAGAATTCTTTATGGGGGAAAAAAAATGTATCCTTGGGCATCTGGGTACAGTCCCTTCTAAGCACTTAAGACCCCATCCAACAGACAGCTCTGTTCCATGCCTGGTGTTCATCAGAAAAGAGTGAAAGCATGCTGAGTGTTTGCTCTGGTAGCCATCACGCCACAGAGTTTACACAAGAAATGAGGTGTTTATTCAGTCAATCCAGCTCACACACAAAGCTTAGAAGAGCAATAAACGTGAAAGCGGAGCGCTCATGTAAGGTGCGAGGTGTTATCTTAAAAGAAAGGCTTGGGTTCTTCCTCAAGAACAAAGTACATTCATGAACACATTTACTACATTTGATCTTCCCTTTATATGAGACAGAGGATTAATTCCTGTTTTATGAACCTGAATGGCTGCCAGGAGGCTCTCTGCATGCTGCGTGGAGCAAATAAAAAGAGAAGAGAAAGCGTGCTCTGACAGCTGTGACGAAAAAAATGGCTGCAGCCACTTAACTCGATCAAAGATGAACAAACTGGAGCTGAAGTCCTGCACTGCTACACAAAGCTGCATAATGGATCCTGTCCAGCGCAGAGCCAGGGGACTTACTGATAGCGTGTGTGTGTGTGTACATGGCCAGAGGTTAAGTGCATGTGTGGTGTGTGTGTACGTGCATGGAAGTGAATGTGTGCTTAAGTAATGCAGTGTTTGTGTGTATGTGTGTGAGACACCAAGTCAGCCCTGGCGAAAGCAGTTAAGTAGGTCAAGCTGAACCCCAGGCGTCAGGTGACTTTACAGCAAGTTGTTGCTCCCCCTGCTGGCAGAATTGCATCTCTGCGTCCGGCAGCACGACATTCACACTACATTCCTGTTCACATTTGCGTTCCTTAAATCAGAGCGAAGTTTCTTTCGACGAGAACATCCTGATACCGGTTCACTAGGTCACAGTATCAATTAATTAACCAGTTTAAGTATTTCAGGAAGAGCTAGGTCTTTCTAATAGCGTTCCTGGATCTGCTGAAAATAAAGAAGAGAAAACAGCGCCTCAGACGCTCCACTGGGAATTAGGCTTTTGAGACTAATTTACCAGCACCAGCAACTAAAATCCTGAATAATGCTTAAACCTTGTATCCAGTATCTAAACTGTGCATCTTTACTGGGCTGATAAGATTTGTGTTTACATGGAACCACATCAAGGCTTAGCTGAATATGGAAAGCCATTAAACACAACCGCACATCGAGCAACACTTTATTTTCAATACCTGAGTGAGACCCAGAGCTGCCGAAGTATCAGCATGGCACTTGGAATTGAGCTTATTACTTTTCTGCAAATTAGGTGTCTTTTCTATTGTAAAAGCAACAAATGTAGCTGTAATGATTCTTCAGAACAGTCTTATGGTGCATGTGGTCTGAGGTTTCTTCGGTTGCTGAAGCTCCCAGTTTCTGTTTAATGCTCTGAAAGATTTAATATTTTTGCTTTAACTCTGACCCAAATGGCTATCCAACACAGTTCGCATTTACAAACGTTTAAACAGTGATTAAAAAATAAAAAAAATAAATAAATTTGTGAAATCTTTAAACTGTCAGCTAAAGCAGAAACATCAGTCCACAAAGAACACACAAGCAAAATGGCATGGATTTATATTTTATTTACAAAACACAGTGAAACGTGAAAAATGGCTTCATCAGATTACAGATAGATGCCGTTTATCTCTACAGAGCTGACTCTAAAAGGGAAAAAAAAACAGACGGTACGGTTATCCGTGGTCTCACGCTCGTCTCCTCTTTAAAACTTGAACTCTTTGTATTTCTTGGCTCCGGCGCGAGTGTCCTGCGGCTGGCCTTTTCTCTTCTTTTGCTGCCGGACACACAAACAGAGAATAAAAAGTCAGTAACGCATTATAGCACATGCAGTTCAGAGGTACATGTCCTATTCCATCGGTAACCATCTGTAGGAGCTTGAAACCTGTCACTTTGCTGCATTTGTATTGTATATTGAAGAAATATTTGGGGTTAATATTAATAACAACAAGCCTAAAATAAAAATGTCTTCATCTCATTATAAAGTCAAAATAAATTTCTAAGTACCTCAAAAAACTTATTTCCAAATGAGGGAAATTTCATACGAGCTCATTTGGTGATTGTGGAGGTTGTCATGGTAACAGATTTAAAAAAAAAAAAAAAAGAAAGCTAATACAGTTGTATTTCACTGCACACATTTGTGCAGTGAAGCTGTAGCGGTACCTTCTGTTTGGCGGCGTGCTCGGCCACCATGTCACTGAAGTCCTCCTTCTCCACCTGAGCCTGCTGCTCGCGCACATGCTCCTCGTACTTCTGCGTCATGGCCATTGGGTCGAGCTCAAGCTCCTCTGGGGCCAGAGCCACTTCCACACCCTGGGAGTCTCCGCCCAAGCCGGTCACCCCGGCCACCTTCCGCGCTGCCCCCGCCTAAAGGAAGGAAGAACAAGGAGCGAGAATGTTAGAAGTTGAGCAGATGTGGATGGAAAGTGTTTAAAAATAGTTTTATTAGGATGCACACTGACACACTGCAGCACTCATTATTCGCCCCCGTCATTTACAGTGTAAACACAAGGCCGATCTGGAAGGCTGGAGTCTGATTTCTATTTAATAGAGCTCTGGGCTCACAGATGAGCAGGAGGCGAGATTACAGCATGGCATAACAGAGAATTAATGCTCCCTTCTGAGGACTAAAGCCCAGATTCAAAGTCTGCGCAAAACACAATTTATGCAAACAATCAAACAGAGCAAAGCGGCGTTCCTTTGCCTCCTCTCAATCACGTACTTTTATAAAATAACAGCCTGCGATGTTTTGGTTTAAAGAAAAAGCTAATGATGTGTTAATAAGAACAACAAATGTTCTCTGATGATGAGGCTTCAGAAACAGCTGCCTTATTAGGTAAAATATTCCAAATATCACATTGTAAGCGTAATCATCTTTGTGCTCGTCTGCACTCACCGCAGACATCTCGTAGATGTGTGTGGATGCCATCATGGCTGTTCCCACAGGGCCTGTTCGCCTCTCTGGCAGCACGGTGAACAGCTGAGGAGTTTCGTTTCTGTTCACACAGAGACACAATGTTACCACAGAGTTATACACAACAAGAAACATTCCTAAAGAATACTGTGCACATTAAAAATGGTTCATCATCATACAAAGCTTGTATTTGGAGGATGCAAGTCGATAGCTAGCTTATAGGTCAATAGCTGAACTTAATGAACAGACTGTTCTTGATGCAGTATGGCTGTAGCCAAATATTCTAATGCGCAGTCTTAATCAACCGTCTCAGGACACTTTTTAATTCCTACAGCTAAACTCATCTTTTTTGCTTGTCTGCTATTTAGTTTGGTTTACTGAACAGAATTGCAGAATTCATTCACTGAGAGTCAGGCTTTTACAGACCTGACAACTTAAAATCACAAGTTTACCCAAAAGCTGTGGTGGATAATGTGACATCAGCCTTGTGATTGCTAAAGATAACATGTTTCACTCAATGTTTATAAAGGGGAAAAAGTAGACACACTGCAAAGTCACCAGTTATTTATATCAGGTACCAACATCAACCTAATCAGCTAGTGATCACAGCCTGATGCTATAATATTAAAAATATGAATTAACACAACATTCTCAAAACTTTTAGACCACATCACACACATCCTACTTTAAATCAATCTCTCTCGCTCACACACACACACACACTCACCCGTCCATCGCCTCTTCAATCTTCTTCTTCCTGAGCTCAATCAGTTCTGGAGTCTCCATGCCAGCGGGAACCGAGGAGAAGCCACCGGGAGTGATTAAGCCGCTGAGACACAGATCGAGAGAGATCAGTTAAGTCTTCACGTCTCATAAGCTTAGGCATCTTTACTACATCATGTGGTATAATAAAAAAAATAATAATAATTTAAACATCTCTATGATGTAAAGCGGCATTACCTGTCGGCAGGTGTGAAGAAACCAGACTCGTCTGGTTTGTCCTCGTCGCTCTCCTCCTCTTCCTCTTCTTCAGAAGACTCTTCATCTGATGCTTCGAGTTCGCCCCATGTGGTTCGGTCCACTTCCTCCTCCTCTGCTTTGGCCTGATGAGAAATTTTTAGTTTTACTTTTTGTTCAACAGATTTTTTTTCCCTCCCCATGTTGGTTTGAATGGCATCAAAACTGCCTAAAATACATATGACCCTTGAGTTGCATGATATAAATAAATGCATTTAATGACAATGGCTTTGTGACTAATTCTCATAGTATAGAATATAATATCTAGAGTCTCTTACACTCATGTAGCGAGCACATGTAGTAAACTGTGTATTAGGATCTAAAAACTAGAACAAACTTGTTACCACGGGAACAAATCAACTATTAAAAAAACCCACAGCACATTATACTGTCTGCTAATGAACGCCTTTGGTTAACACAGTGAAATGTTTGAGTTCAGTGGTTTATACAATAAGATGAATCCAACATGCATAATTAATACTACTGCTAATGCCGGCTGTCTAAGGAAGTAATTACAAGCTTATTAATATTTAAATGCACTCAAACACTTAAGCGCTTGAAGCTGTTAGAATGGAAGCGATGGTGTGAGTCTGTGTGCGTCCATTCTTACCTGGAAGTCGACAGCGTTGGTTCCGAACACGTCGCCGTAAAGAGGCTTTCCCGTCTCGTCTACGGGAGGTTTCCCCCATCCTCCAGCGTGATATCCAAACGAGCAGTTCTGTGTTAGTAAGTTTTAACAAACAAACAGTTACTTGAGATTTTTTTTTTAAATTCTTAGCTGAACACGTCTTAAAACCTTGTACTTGGATAGCCAAGTCTACTGACCTCATAAAAGCTTTTCCCTGTTCAACAACCTACATCTCAGGACATTTTTGTCTCTAAATTCCCACAAGCACTCGACTCAATTATGTATTTATACATTCCTAAAAAAACAACATGGTCTACAGCACAGGTTTCTGGGGCCTGGAGTACCCCATATCCTGCACACACACATCAACTCAGAATTAGGCTGTTAATTAGATGATCAATTGATGTAGGTGAAAAAAAATAATTCAATTGTTCTAGCTGTAAGACTGGGAATTTGTGGCCCACAGACAACAAAGATGTTTGGTTTTTTTTTCTTCATGAAGTGGGTGGTGTTTGGATGCAGCTGCCCCACACTAACCTCAGGAATGGGGGCGTTGAGGCCAGGGATCTTGAGATTGGGGTAGGAAGGGGGAGGACCGTATCGCTGCATGGCAATAAGCCATGGAGGAGGAACCTTATGGGAGTTCTACAGAGAAAGAAAGAGAAACAGTATTACTTCACAACATAGCTGTGTCGGAAATGAGTCAGTTAATGCAGACATGCACACATAGACACTACTGTGAGCACACATGCAAAAAAACAAAACAAAAAGAGCAGAACAATCAGTACTCCACACTTGCAGCACCCTCTACTGGACGAAATGCACTAGAGAATTCAAATAAGCAGGAAGGATGGATATGAAGCATGCTATCCTTTTGTCTTCTATCCTGTAATCTGTAGTTATTCACTATCTAACTGTAACATCTCCTCTGAATAACTGCACTCAATCCTTTCTTTTTTCTCTAATTAAAATATGAGAAGTTACCTAAAAATAAAGAAAAGCCTTGGTGTATAAAAGCCCACAAATTAGTTGTACTGTTCTATTTACTTTCCCTAACAGCTCACGGCTATATCAGCCATCACCCCCACTTATGTAGAAATCTATTTTAATTCCACACTAAACAGGTTTTGTTCCTTAAAAGATTTCTTTAACAAGCGTAAAGAGAATGTAAACACACTGCGCAAACTAGATGAAAATGAGGAAGAACTCACAGGGCCAGTGGGCATGCCCAGAGCGATCCTCAGCTCATCAGACAGATCTCCAGGCTTCTTCTCTTTCAGTCGTGTCTCAAACTCCTTACCCTGAGAGACAGAGCAAAATATAGAACCATGAGTCATGCAAAGGCACCCAAAAAAGAGAGAAAGAGAGCAAATTTACGATATATTTATATTACTATATACACGGATCAGGCATAACATTCTGAGCAGTGACGGGTGAAGTGAATAACACCGATGATCTCATCAGTGCACTTGTTAGTGGGCCCGTGTGATCCGATCCAACAGACGAGCTACTGTTGCTCAAATTGCTGAAGTTAATACTGGTCCTGATAGAAAGGTGTCAGAATACACAGTGCGTGACGGGTCGGGGATGTTTTGGCAGCAAAAGGGGGACCAACACAATATTAGGCAGGTGGTCATAATGTTATGCCTGATTGGTGTATATTTCCCCTGAAAATTACTCCACAGAGAAAGGTCAGTGCTGCTCAAATATTTGAACGTTACCTCGTAGTACAGATCTCCATGGATGGTGAGCTTCGGCTTGATCTGCCACTTGAAGAAGGCATCGTGGAGCTTCTGGTAGTCGATGTCGATCTTACCCATCTTTGGGCGAACTTTCTCTCGCATTTTCGTCTTCATAGTTTTAGCATCCTCCTGTTAAAAGGAGAGAAAAGTTTAGCTTGTAACTCATTTACTATAATGGTGCACATGAACTTTCTTTTCTCCCCCCAGATTTTCTCTGAAAGCACAGTGGTGGTGGAGATACAGTATTGGGTCCAGCATGTCATTACAACAACAGGAAAGTAAAGGCAAGTAAAGGATTTTTTGCACTTGCTCTGAACTAAGTGCACACTCGCACATGCACGTGTGTGTGTGTGTGTATATATGCAAGATGGCTGCTATGCGTATCCTGCAGTGAGTTGGAGCATCACTTATTCAGGCCCACAGAAATTAACACAAGTCACCCACAATACCAATGTAAATAACAGAGGTAGCAGGTTCAAACCTCCAGGCTAACACAAGGTATCTGTGCTGATCCTGGAGCAGATACTTGGTCTGGTGCCTTCAAATATTTGATTTTATACAACATAACTGGCTTGGTTTCAACACCAACTTTATTTTTTAATTGTTGAGACACTGTGACAATAAATGCTTCAAGGGAAAATTAAACCGGAGCTTTGTCAACAGCTCAACGCTAAAAGCATCTCCACACTGAATAAACAACTAAAGCGATAAAAAAAAACAACCCCAATACCAGCACATAATCATCCACAACGATGCCTTTTATCCGGTGTATAATTTGACTAGGTGAATAAAATTGTTCTCAAAGCTGTTCATTAGTCATACATCAGTAGAGTGCAACACCACCTACATGTGATGATGTAATAGCTCAATTCCCAAACGGATGGAAATGTGTGGGCTGGCTAGAAAATATATAATACATGAGAGATATAGATGTTTATCTCGACCTCACAGTCCAGGAATAATAATTAAAGCAGAGTTACACCCCTGATGATTGCTTAACCCTCACTATGTTTAGGTTTCTACTTTGTGATGCTGTTCACTGCTACATCCTTTAGTTATTAAACACGCAACAGTAACAAAGACGATTCTGAATATACAGTGAATGCACACGAGTTGTTCACCTTCTCCTGCAGGGCTTCTCTCATCTCCTGGATGCCGGTGCGTTTGATGAACTCAGGGAGCTCGAAGGGAGGCTTCTCGATACCCCTCTTCCCCTGCAGGTACTTCCTCTTGAAGCACCAGTGGCGGGGAACAGGTACAGTGTTCCTCGTGGCCTTCAGGTGCACCAGCAGCTTGGGCTCCTGCGCAGTCACGTCATGCATCTCCACCACATCTGGGCGTGCCACCAACTAGCGAAGGACAGTTAACATTGATCAAAGATGGCAAACTGGGGATATTCAAGATCTTGTTTCTTTATAAATGTGTGTGTGTGCGCGCAAGAGTGAGTTTGTGTGTGAAACCTGTTTGAGCTCAGCTACAGTCAGCCTGTTCATCCTTCTCAGCTTCTTCTTGGAGAGTTTAGGCACATCCTGTTTGGTTTCCTGTGGGAACAGGAAGAGACAGATATTTATATAGAATACGTGGAATATACCAGAATACACTCAAGCGCTTCAGGTACATGGACATGTCACCTCGTCACTGTCGTCGCTGTCTTTCTTCTCTTCCAAAAATTTCTTCTTATACGAGGTGATTTCCTGCTTCTCTGCCTTCTCCGGCTCCTTCTCCTTCTCTTTCTTCACCTCATCTGTCAACTTGGGCAGATGCAGCAGAAATATATTAAAGACAATAATAATGTTTGAGCACAATGTACACCTCACTGACTGAGGAGGATGTAAACACTCACCTTAAACGCTTCGAAGATCCTCTTAAAGAAAATGTAGTTGGGGTCGTAGATCTCCGGGTCCTCCGTGACGTACTCGATCTCCACTTCGGGATCTTTCTCCTTGTCAGCCTCGTTCTTTCTTGCCTCCACTTGCTTGTTGTTCTCTTGATTCCTCTTCTTCTTCTTCTTCCGGTTCCTGCGGCGGCGACTTTTCTGAAAATCACAGTGAAGTTCCGAAAAGTCACCTCCCTTTTAATCTTCGTGACGACTGAAAACCAGCTTCCCGTTAGCTTATGCTAATTGCTGTGTCGATTAAGCTCACTGATATCATAACCTTTTAAAACAGCAGCTCTGACAGTAGCTCCTGTTGCAGGGTTTATATTAACGCGCTTCCTTCTGATTCACTATTATTCCTATAGTAATGCTTGAAACAAAGACTATGGTGACACACCAGATAAACCGATCTTGAAACAAGTGTCTAACTGCTGATATGGTGAAGATTTTTGGAAGGAGTCTCCAGCATCAGCACTTTTTAACAGTCACAAGCTGCATTATGTGTCTTGTTACTGTTGGCAGAAATTATTTATAACTTTCCCGTTTCATCTTTGTGTAACATGCTGTATTTTACTCTTTAATTCAACTCCCACTCCAACCAGTTTCTCTTCCTTTTCTTTTGAATGCTCTGAATGTGTTCACAAGCCTGTTTTTAGCAATAATTCAATCGACCATCTTACATTTCTTTCAACAGAATTAACAAAGCTATTAGTTTAATTCCATTCTTCCATACAAAAGACATGCTTTTTAAACAAAGTAATTTAAATCTAGCTTAATTCCTTCTTCAGCCAATTAGCAGTGCTGAGGAACGCATCGTTTCATGTCCTTAACATAAAAAAACAACATGCCTATCAAAATGAAACAAAATCTGGCTGGTAAAACTCACATCCTTTTTAGAGAGCGTGCCTTCTTCTTCATCGTCCGAGTAAGGACGAGAGCTGTTCAAGTCCATGTCAGCTGCGTCGTCATCTTCCTCTTCTGAAAAGGTAAGGACGGGGCACACCAGGAGTGTTAAACTGTGCTGCAGAAAACAACGTGTTAATGTTTTTATGCTCTCTGCATTCTGACCTGTAGGAGCGGCAATGAGCTGTTCCTGTCTGATCTCCTTCAGCTGCAGGATCTTCTCCAAAGCCTGAGGGATCTTCGGCCCGATTCCCACATCGTCGCTCTGCCACACCTGCTCACACAACATACACAAGAGATAAAACATCTTTGTTCAGCAAAAAACAATAAGGTAGATCCTTTTAAATAAAGATCATTGCTATTTGTTAGTCATTTCAAAGAAATGTACTCATGAAATCCCATAATGCACTGCACCGGCCAATGCCAAGCTGCTGTACCCAAGTAGAAACAGAACACCCATTGCACACTGGTGTGGTCCCACAACTATTTTACTGAAGTGTGAAAGAGCGGTTCCTACCTCTCTTAAGTCCTCTCCGGGTGGAGGTGGTACTCTCTGTCTCTGACTGGTCTGTGATACCATGGAAACGCCTGGAGGAGGTGGACCACTGGTTGTCAAAGCTACAAGAGGAAAGGTTGAAATAGTGAAACAGTGCACACATGGGATAAATACATTTCTGAAAAGGCTTCAACTCTCAAACTGAGGAAACTAAAAATATTTCACCACAAATGAAATTTATAGGCTTCAGTTCTGTTCTGTATGGCATCTACAAAATTGACAAACTTAGAAGACTGGTACATAGGAATGAAAAGACAAACTAAAATAGGGAAAAATCTATCCATCAGTCTATGATATGGCTACATTGGATTAAAAGTGTAGGTCCGATCTAAACAGAAAAAGGAGATGGTTTCTGTCAAATAATGCATGCACATGACCATTGATGTACACTTCATGGGAGATAACAAGAGTAAGAGTTTTGCAATGCACCTTAAAGTCTAAACTTTAAAAAAAGCTCATTGGTAAAAATCACAAAAGCATTGCCATAGGCACAATTTGCAACAATGCAATGAAATACACTAGCATCACCAAAATGTGGCTAGACTACAGAGGCAACATGGGGAAAATATGAACCAAAGATGAAACTGGTACTGCTGGCTTCTTTAAGAGGTCGCTGTGCTGCTGTTGATAAAGTTCAACAACACTCAACTAAACTAAATCATTGGATTGGTCTTGAACCGAATCACTTCGGGGCTTAAATGAATCGCATCAGGTCAGTAGTGAATTGAATTATTATCTCAATTATCTGATATGGTAGACAGAACAATATTCAGCTGTACAGTGGGTTCAAAGGTTATGTGAGACTTCTGTTTGAACTGATTAAAATAGTAAGTGTAGGATTTAAGACACGATCTAGGTTGCCCCCAACATACAAAATCAATAACCTGAACAAATAAAAGGTAATGGACAACAGTGCAGTTAAAAGCTATTATAAATCTGGACTAAAGTGTGGAGTGGAGGATCAGACAGTTACCTCTGAGTGGAGGAATGGGAGGCAGCAGGTTGGGTGCAGCTCCTGGTTCTGGAGCCCGGGTGCCTGGTGGTCCTGTATGCTGCAGCTTGACCAGCTCCTGTTGCCTCTCGTGCTCCAGCAGCTGTGCAGCCTGGAAACCAAAATAAATAAATAAATAAATAAACACAGCAAGAAGCTTAGTAGCAAAATTGGAACTATGTCTCGGAGAACAGCAAGCTAAAATCTGTGCATGTAAATACAGTGATTAAAGTGTTCATGCTGTGCCTTAGGCTGTGATCTCTTACCCTCTTCTGTTGCTCGAGAAGCTCCTGCTCCTTTAGCTGCTCCTCCATCCCTCTGGAATCCCCCTGAAACACAACAGACATAAATCCAATTCACTTTCATCCAAATAGCAGGGATCTGAAGAAAGAAACAATATCATAGACAAAATCATGGTAAATGAAATCGTCCTATGCATTGCATAGAGATCAATTCAAAAAAGTGGTCCAAGGAAGGAACAGTGGTGAACCAGCGACATGGTCATGTTTGGACAAGGCTCACTGATGCATGTGGGGAGCGAAGGCTGGCCTGTGTGAACCGATCCAACAGACAACCTATTGTTGCTCAAATTGCTGAAGAAGTTAATGCTGGTTCTGATAGAAAGGTGTCAGAATACACAGTGCATGACGGGTCAGGGCTGTTTTGGCCAAAATAAAAAGGGGGACCAACACAATATTAGGCAGGTGGTCATAATGTTATGCCTGATGGGTGTATGTATAGGATACCTAGGACCATCTCAATTTTTATCCCAGGACGTATGTAGCTCAACAATGCATCTTTCTTTCTTTTTTTTTTTTTTTCTTTTTTTTTTTAAACCTAATTAAATAGGTGTGAACTGATTCAAGACTTTATTATAGTCAATCCTGATATTCCACATCAGATTCCATCAACGCACACACACTCATACCTGACCAGCTCTCTGGGACATTTTCTGCACGTCGTCCTGTGAGGAGACTCCTGGCGGCTCCATGTTCATGCGTATGCCAGGTGGCGGAGGCCCTCCCATCATGCCCATGGCCTGTAGCACACCCATGCCTGGAGGCAGAGGCATGGAAGGCATCGGTGGCATCGGAGGCAGACCTGGCATCTGACACAGGGAGAGAATTTGCATTACACAAAAAGCACTCCTGCTTGGACACCATAACCAAAAAAAACCCAACATCTGTGCCATGCACTACAAACTATGCATTCACGTCTTGTCTATTAGCTGCCTTACAATAACCTGAAACATGCGAGTGTTTGGGGCGCTCTCTTACCGTGGTCATGGGCTTGTCATCTCCGCCTGGCAAGCTGGGTTTAGTCAACATCACACCGGTCTGAGGGGGAAGAATAAAAATCACAATCTGAAACATGTAATCTGCAACAAGACAAGGCTTTTATGCTGACGATTTTAGACGGTCACTTTTATTGCCTAGGGTCACAATAAGACCCAGAATACGTTTAACAAGAAACAGAAAATAAGAAAGATTCAGATACGCTCTGTGTGGCAGTAAAGACTGTACAGAACTATGGATTGCTGAGAATGAAACCAATGGGAGCTTATTATTATTATTATTTTTTAAATGAATCAAAAATCTTTGGGTCAATAAAAGATATTAACCAAAGATATTGCTTCTTGGTACTTACATTAGCCCCTGACTTTTGAGTCACCATGTATATTACTGTAACACATACTTATCCGTTTAAAGAAAATTAATACTTTTCCTTTTATCCCCCTCCTCTCAGATTTCTCTCAAACATAGACGCTAAATATTTTATTATTCGACATCAAACTTGAAGTGCATCATATATATTTCTCTATAAAAAGGTGTAAAGTGGACTTTTTGAACTGTTACCTGCATCATGTAGGCTTTCAGTCTGTCTATTAACTCTTCTCTCAGGCCTACAGAAAGAACAGAGCACAACACAAATTCAGCATTTATACGATCAAAATACATATATACATTTTAATCCTCCAGTAGAATCAATGAAAGTGATTACAAGTAGGATTAAACACATTGCTGAAAGACTGAGTAAACTATCCAGGAGCTCAACATTAGCTTCTTCCCCCGTTTGCTTTCCACAAACATGGCGGACAGCGCCATTCATTTACACCAGGTTCAGGAGTCATTATTAATGAGACGGTACATTTAGTGGGAAGGGTGTGTAAAAATGCAGGATGTAAAATGCAGATGCAGCCCAAGTATTTTGTGACAAGACACTAATTATTAAGTAAGCACCAAACTGCAGCGGTTTTTGTTCATTCAAGCTAATGCTAACGCTAACGCTAACGCTAATATACGAGCTACCGCTTGACGTTAGCCGAGCTAGCTAACCGGTGCACTGACGCCTGAGAGTGATTTAGATTAGCACGGATTTCTCACCCATGACCGGCGCTCCGATGTCCGCCAGTTTGGCCTGTAACTCGGGGACGCTCCATGAGTTCAGGTCCGAGTTAGACTCTGTGCCCGGAACGCCATCAGCAGCCATCTTTACGTGTTTCTCTCTCCCTCACACACACACACACAACACACACCGCGCCGCACAAAACACACAGAAGTCCGGCGCAGAGGATTATGGGAACTTCCTCAAACGGCCAACCAACGTGAACGGCGAGAATAAAAGTCTCTTCGGAAAATTTTATTTGTTTTTCAACTGAAAAAAATTCACCTAGAGGATGACTGATTTATAAAGATACACCTACTGAAATTAATAAAAGATTAATTAAAAAAAATATTATATTGCGCTGCTTTTACAGGTGATTTTTTTCAACATTTTCTTACGTCGTACAGTTAACATTTATTATTTACATAAATAAACATAACATAAATCCACACCTAATGTTTCCTACAGGCTATGAGTTCAGTGGTTGTGATGATAATGTGGTGTGTTTAAGTGGTTTTAGTCAGAACAAAATTGTAGAGGCATTGGTGGCTCAGTGGTAGGTTACTCGCCTATCATGCGAAAGGCCCGGGTTCGATTCCAGCCAATGCCTCAACCCCAGCCACTGGATGCAGTGCCGGTCCCAAGCCCGGAAAATGGGAGGGTTGCGTCAGGAAGGCATCCGGCGTAAACATTTGCCAAGTTGTTGTGCGGACCAGTTGGTCCGCTGTGGCGACCCCGAACAGGGAGCAGCCGAAAGCAACTTCTAGTCAGAACAAAATTGTGACATCCATCCATCCATCCATCCAACCATCCATCCATCCAACCGCTCTTCACACTCTACAAATATACACTGTACAAAGGGCACCATATCTCTGCTTGAGTCTCAAAAATAATCAGTTAATGAACTTTTAATATATAGTTATGAAATAAAGAACAGAACAGAATAAAGTCATATTCTGCAAATTGCTATTTGTTGTTAGAATTTTTGCAGACAGATGTGGGTTTAAATATCACATCAACTCGAACCAAACAGAAATCTTCCTCTCTTTCTCTTTATGTGTAAGTAGACAGGAAGTGTAGAGGCTTTAACACAAGCCACTGATCAGTCAGTCGTTTATCAGTGTGACAGAATGGAGCTGTGGTCACTGTGTGATGACCTGTGAGTAAAAATGTTTTCTTTGTGTCTTCATTAGAGTGAGTGGTGGGTTAAAATATGTTCAAATGAAGTCTGTGTGATGAGGCTAATATGTGATTAGGACATTGTCTAGACTTATTCACTTATTCATTTCAGTGTATATCCATATCATTTGTGTTAGCTACTTTAAACTTTGTTTCATTTTGGTTTGATGTCTATGTAGAACAGCATTAATTCCAGCATTAACAAGGAGTTAGATAAATGTGTGTGTAGGATATAGGACCGTCTAAGGGTTTAGATGAGGGTGTAAACTGCTGTGTTTCTGCTAATGTTCTCAGTGATAATGACTTTAGTGTCCTTGGTGTGTTTAACCCACAATAAAGTGGCTGCACCGCTACATTCAATCTCTAATCATTAACAATAATGGGACTGTAATAGACGTACACTAAGATAAAACAGTTTAAGATCACCTGTAAAGCTCCTTGTTTTCCAGTTGTGTACCAGGGCCTCCCACTCCTTTTTCTGTACTGGTTAGAATCAGTGTGTGCTGTTCTATGAAGGGAGCAGTTCACAGCATGTTAAGATAAATTCTTACCATTAAAAACAAAGAAAGGGGGGCACGGTGGCTTAGTGGTTAGCAAGTTTGCCTCACACCTCCAGGGTTGGGGGTTCGATTCCTGCCTCCGCCATGTGTGTGGAGTTTGCATGTTCTCCCCATGCCTCGGGGGTTTCCTCTGGGTACTCCGGTTTCCTCCCCCAGTCCAAAGACATGCATGGTAGGTTGATTGGCATCTCTAAATTGTTCGTAGTGTGTGTGATTGCGTGAGTGAATGAGAGTGTGTCTATGTGCCCTGTGATTGGTTGGCACTCTGTCCAGGGTGTATCCTGCCTTGATGCCCAATGACTCCTGAGATAGGCACAGGCTCCCTGTGACCCGAGAATAGATCGGATAAGCAGTAGACAATGAATGAATGAAAAACAAAGAAAATTCTTTCTTTCTGGTCATTTTGAACCTGTAAACAAACCCACAACTCCTGATGCTCCAGATACTAAACTAACCTAAAGAAGGAGATTTTTATTGCTCCCTTAATCAGTACAACAGTTTTCAGCTGTTCTAGCACAAAAGGGCTTTCTACTAACTGATTAGTCTTATATAAAATGATTAATTTAGATTAGCACACATAGCACACATTTTTAATTCAGATTTAAAATTGGGTTTGGGGTTTATTATTTCCTAGAAGAAATATATGCTTGTGTATTTTCCCTCTAACACTCTGCAGCCATTTTCACAGATGTTTCTCTCTGAGGCGTTTTGCACTTAGTACGATAAGATTTTGGCTTATGAATTGTTCCTAGGTCTTAATCACTGATGACAATTGTTCACTTCCTGTCAGGTAAGAAAAGTCGAGTATGCGATCAGTTTATTTGTGAAAGAAGGAACATTTCTGTAAGTGTATGGTTTAGTGTAGGATTTGTTAGAGATGGTGGAAGGAACAGAGTACTTGTGGGTTTTGAATCTTTTCACTGAATGATTATGTTCTGGTTTGTCAAAATTTAGTTATATTTAGTTATATTTGAGGTTTTTCACATTTGTTTCAGTATAAAGACAGTCTACCATCTTCAGGACCTGAGTGTTATTTGAGGTCACTGCCTCAGTGAGAGGGTGGAATGTTAAGACTGTGCTTTCAGGAATCATTTATATAGTGTTTAACTGGAGAAGGTGAGGTGAAAGTGTTATATCTCTCTAACCATGATGATGATTCTTGAAGAAATCTTCAGTGCATGAATTCTTTTCATTAGCTTTAATCTTCAGTGAGTGTTGAATGGTTAAGTAAAAAATGTAAAATAAAAAAGCTGCATTTGTAAACTTTAATAAGTCATGATTATTTACCTGTAATATTCAATAATGCTTGTGGCATAACCAGTATAATAAAATACTGCTTTGTGTGTGTGCTGTTTCTTAACCCCACAGTGGGCCTCATCAAGTTGGAGTTGTGTGTGTGCGTGTGTGTGTGCGCGTGTGTGTGTGTGCGTGTGTGTGTGTGCGCGTGTGTGTGTGTGTGTGTGTGTGTGTGTGTGTGTGTGTGTGCGCGCATCTTCTTTTTGCAGTTGTGGTTATTTTCTGTTGGTCTTTCTTAGAAACAAAAGGACTTAACCAGTCAGCATTAGTCCCTTGTACCAACTAGACTATTTTGTGATTATTATCATGGTCTCTGCAGCAGAGAATTAACCTGAATATTAAACATACAGCTGAACTTACACACTCTACAAATATACACTGTACAAAGGGCACAATATCTCTGCTGGAGTCTCAAAAATAATCAGTTAATGAACTTTTAATATATAGTTATGAAATAAAGTCATGTTCTGCAAATTGCTATTTGTTGTTATAATTTTTGCAGACAGATGTGGGTTTAAATATCACATCAACTCGAACCAAACAGAAATCTTCCTCTTTTTCTCTTTGTGTGTGAGAACACAGGAAGTGAAGAGGCTTTAACACAAGCCACTGATCAGTCAGTCGTTTATCAGTGTGACAGAATGGAGCTGTGGTCACTCTGTGTGATGACCTGTGAGTAAAAGTGTTTTCTTTGTGTCTTCATTAGAGTGAGTGGTGGGTTAAAATATGTTCAAATGAAGTCTGATGTCCTGTGTGATGAGGTTAATATGTGATTAGGACATTGTCTAGACTTAGTCACTTATTCATTTCAGTGTATATCCATATCATTTGTGTTAGCTAGTTTAAACTTTGATTCATTTTGGTTTGATTTCTATGTAGAACAGCATTAATTCCAGCATTAACCCTCACAAGGAGTTAGATAAATCTCTAGCACCGCCCTTTTTTGTTTGCTTTATTTTTATAATAATTGTTTTCTCCTTCTCTCTGTTGATTGACCTGTTCATGATCATGACCCCCCACCAACATAGTCATTAATGCTTATTCAATAATAGATTATATAAAATGCCTAAAAATAAAATATTCAAATATTTTAAAAAATATATCTAAGTGAAACGCTGTTAGCGCAAACAATAATAAACCAGAAACGGACTTTCACTATCAACGCTCCCACTCCGTGTCTAGGACTATACCGCGATCCTCTTCCAGTGGCCCTCCATGCACGTCTATTCAAAATGTCACCAATCACCGACTAACACTCAATGTCAGCGTGAACAATACAACTAGCACAATAAGTGAAAAATGAAGAGAATTCAGAGCAGTATATCAGCTTATTTTCAAAACATCCCCCCCTCTGTTTTTTCCACAAATCGCACCCTGCTATAGTGTACTTGTTTTGTAAACATGTTCTGTGCCTTATTTTGTTTGAATTGTTCAAATACTGAATGCTTCAATGTCAAATTGTTTTTATTATAATAATAGCATTTAATAAAATGGACGAACCGCCAAACCGCATAAAAAACTGTGATTATAAAAATACCCGCGTTCGTGTGGACAGGGCCTCAACTAACCTAAAGAAGGAGATTTTTATTGCTCCATTAATCAGTACAACAGTTTTCAGCTGTTCTAGCACAAAAGGGGTTTCTAATAATCAATAAGGCTTATAAAATGATTAATTTAGATTAGCACACCTAGCATGAGATTGACACAGGTTATGTTACGGGAAGAAGAAAAAAAATGGATTTCACAATCCTTAGAAAAATCCTTAGTTTTTGTTAGACTGTATGTGCTACTGAGTTTTTCCTCATATATGATACATTATCCTGCAGGTTGTATGTATTGTAATGTAATGTTAGTGCACATGAGCAACTTTATAATGTGAGACAAAGAGAAGGAAGTGATGCAGTTCAGCTTCAGATTAGCAGATGTGGATTAAATTATACATGAGACAGTAATGAGCTGTGTAGTGAGCTGAGTGAAAATAGTTTCTTTAAACACCACACATTATTGGAACAGGTAAATATATTGCCTGTCTTATAGCTGAAGTGAAATTAAAAATATTGTTTTATCTTTGTTGTGGAAATTAAACTATAATATAATTTGGTGAAAGGTGAAATGAAGATTTGCTGAAACAGTTCTTGTCTTTGCTTTTATTCAAAGAGAAGGTTACAGAGGAGTCCATTTAAATGTAAATATAAATGTCCATTTCAGCTGAAACTGTCAGTGCCAAACTTTGACAAAAACAGAAGTTCAAACTGTTATTTTTTATAGTAAAGATCTCCGGCTGCTATCATGACATTTGTCACAAACACCAGAATGAGCTCATGGTTTCCGTTGCCTCTCATGGCTATTATAAACAGACAGGAGATGAGTTCTGAAAGCATCAGATGAAGCAGAAAATAACTTGTCAGAGCATGTTCATCAGGTCTCATGTGGAATTATCTGTACTAAAAATATTTGATCATATGAGTGAAAAATCAAATGAATTATACAATTAAATGCTAAATACAATAAGTGATAAATTTGACAACAATTCTCTCTTCCTCTTCCCTTTTTAGTGTTTATTCCACTTATCCAGGTTGGAAAAGCTCAAGGTGATTTCTATATATTTTATTGCTTATGTTGTGTACATGTTGGATTTGTATTAAGATGGAGAAGATTGTGTTTGTACATTGTCATGCAGAGTTTAAGATATTTACATTGACAGTTTGTGAATTTTGGGAGGCAGTGGACCATACTACTGGTACAAAGATGATATTCATGTTCACAGCTCTGCTGAAAAGGACTATGTTATAAAAGTAGATCAGAGTCACAGATACAGATGTTATGGGTTTAGTAATGGACGGTCAATGACAGTGAGTAATGAAGTGACTCTTAGTGATAGGTACATGTCTGATCTTACACTCCTGTATCATACACTCATACATAATCATTACAAAACACACTGATTCAATCAGATGGTCAGAGAAAGGTGTGTTTGATTGATTTGATGTATTTGGTGTAACTGTACAGAGAGACCAAAAGCTGTTGTGACTCTGCAGCCTGATGGAGAGATATTCAGTTGAGAGAAAGTCACTTTAACTTGTGAAATACGAGGATGATGTAGACAGTACAGTATTACACAATAATAGAAAACGTCATAGAATAAATATCTATAACAAAATATGTGCAATAACAGGGTGCTCAAGACTTTTATACTGTGCACTTCTTAATTATCTTTAGGTAATATTATTATTATTATTATTATTATTATTATTATTATTATTATATACACTTCACCATCACTAATTATTAGACTAATCACAGACTAATGACAGTAGAATCAGAACTGTATTTATTGCAGTGTTTATTTTGGGTGTTAATAATATGATAATGTCTCTGCAGAGAGTGCTAAAGCTGTGGTGACCATAAAGCCTGACAAACATGTGTTCAGAGGAGAGACTGTGACTCTCAGGTGTGAAATACAGGGAGGAGGAGACACTGAGTGGACATACAGCTGGTATAAAAATGATTACGAACTCTACCGAGAACACAAAACACAGGAGTTCAGCCTCAGATCAGTTAGAAATGAACACAGTGGTAGCTACACCTGCAGAGGATGGAGAAGCAGTGACACTCAGAGCTCAGAGATCAGTGATGCTGTTACTCTCACTGTGTCAGGTGAGTGTGTGAGTTTGTCTTACCTTGTCATTAATTATATGTAAACTCTGTATGATTTTTTTTACATGTTTGTTGTCCATCAGATGTAGCAGAGACAGTAGTGAGTGTGTCTCCATCGAGCTGGCTGACTGAAGGAGATTCAGTGGCTCTAAGCTGTGAGGTTAAACACTCCTCTACAGGCTGGACATTCAGCTGGTACACAGATGCTTCCTACAAATACAGATGGCGTTCCATCAGGTACAATATAGAGCTCCTCTCAGACAGCAGCAGAGGATCTGGAGGCTCCTACACTCTCAGTCCTGTTACTCTGAATCACACAGGAGTTTATGTGTGCAGAGCAGAGAGAGGAGTCTTTCACACACGTTACAGCAAACGACAGCCACTGTGGATCACTGGTGAGGAATTAAAACATTGTTGAGTTTAATCAGAGTAAATATGTGTACATGAAAGAATAAATGAATAAATAGTGAATTTATTAAATAAAGAGTAACACACATCTAGGAGTGGTTCAGGGCTACATTATTTTCATATAGCAGCCTGGTCTGAAGAGATTTATGTAGCATGTAGTTACAGGGGATCTCCTTGTGGTCTGAAAAGTAGGTAAGAAACTGTCCAAAATCCACAGCAGATCTGTAATATAATGACTGACATTTTACAGCATGCATGAACACATGTCACAGTGCTTAACTAAAACTGACAAGCAGCAGCATTTATTCTGTCATAAGGGCAGTTACCGTAAACCACACTGCATAGGTGCACCACAGTCTGAATGTGTGCTGTGTTTGATGTAGGTTACAGTGATTAGTAAAAAGTCATGTGTTGTGCTGGCAGTTTAATTCATAGGTTTTGCTGAGATGACAAATGATATAAAAATAAATCATAACTGATTTGATTTGTTAAATGAAATGATTAAGTATGAAATTGGTATTATGATCTACTGCTTGTTCAAGCAATATTTCCTAATTAATATCTAACTATATTACTTCCTATCAGTGCTGACATCCTTGTGAGATTTCATAATGTTAATACTACATGAACTTGTAGTTTTTATAGATTTTTATGCAAACTATACGTATTTGTTTTAGAATTTAACTGACCACATATTCCTTTTTCTCAGTGTTTGCTTTAATATTTTTATTAGCCTTTCTTTTTCTGAATGAGATCATTTTTAATCTCAGAGCCTATATTATTGTTTCTACATGTGATCTCTCTCGATTATACAAATGACTTTGTTAAACAACAACGTGTTTCTAAATTTTGAAAATTTTTTAAATTTCTGTCTTAGATCAGAGGTCTCTAACCTTTTTTTCCTCTAAGATCTACTTTGACAAAATGAAGGTGTCCAAGATCTACTCGTGTTATATTATTATTAACATTTATTTATATAACTTATAGCTATAAACCAAACCAGCTGAATAAGCTATTTTTGTGTGAACATATCAGCAAGACTGAAAAAAAACTGTTTTCATAATAAAGGGAACAGCTTTGATATTGAACATAATATTAATTTTGAAAACATAATTCATTCATTCATTGTCCACCGCTTATCCGATCTATTCTCGGGTCACGGGGATCCTGTGCCTCAGGCGTCATTGGGCATCAAGGCAGGATACACCCTGGATGGAGTGCCAACCCATCGCAGGGCACACACACACTCTCATTCACTCATGCAATCACACACGCAATCACGAGATGCCAGGAAACTCCCGAGGCACGGGGAGAACATGCAGAACCACCAAGCCACCGTGCGTCCCTTGAAAATTTAATTAATTAACTTAATTAATTTTTAAATTGTATTGGACTTGTGATTAAATAATAGTATTTTTATGGCATTCATAAACTCTGAAACACCACCTGCACTAATGAGAAATGTCTACAGCACACTTGTCCTGCATCTTCCTGCAGCAGGATAGATTCATTCAGTGGTTTTACTTTAGCAGCATCGTAGCTTTATTCCTAACACTGTCGAATCCCCAGCAGCTTCCAATAAAAGGATCTGCCAAGTGTTTTCTTTATCCTTTATCCAAACTACTTCAATTTGTGCTTATAGATGTAAGTTTATATAACGCTTCCATGCACTGTCTTGGTGCTGTGTGTGAAATTGATTGATGAATGGCTGTAATAAACTGTGTGATGCACGTGCATGTGCAGAAGAGTCTGATTTATCCAGGGAATCAGATTTCGGTACAACACCGGGAAGGGTTGCATATTATACATGTCTTAGACTTTTAGGCGAGCTACTCAGAAGTAGAGGATTGTTATTAGATTTGTTTGATAAATCTTTGACATGTTGAGACGTGTGGCGAGGTAAAGAAGTGATGCAGTGAGTGTTGGACTGGAGACCAGTGTTGGGAGTCTGTGGATAGGTAAAATATCAGCTGCAGCAGGGGAAGGTGCGGACAGTGTGGAGTCTGTGTATGGTAAAGACACAGTAATCATAGGAAGAGTGAGCAGACAGGGTAGCAGCATGCTGAATATGTTAGAGGTTCTCTTTGGGATAGATTGACAGGATGTAACTGGGTACATGAGCTAAATGTTGAGGCTTTTGGGGGACAAATTACAGGATTAGGAACGAGTACATCAGAGGGACAGCTCATGTTGGACGTTTGGGGGACAAAGTTAGGGAGACCAGATTAAGATGGTTTGGACATGTTCAGAGGAGGGAGAGTGAGTATATTGGTAGGAGAATGTTGGACATGGGGCTGCCAGGCAGGAGGCAAAGAGGAAGGCCAAAGAGGAGGTATATGGATGGAATTAATGAGGATATGAAGCTAGTGGGTGCAAGTGTTGAGGATGCAGAAGATAGGGATAGGTGGAGAGAGATGATTCGCTGTGGCAACCCCTGAAGGGAAAAGCCGAAAGAAGAAGAAGAAGAAGAAGAAGAAGAAGAAGAAGATGTGTCCTGTAATAACTGTTTCTGCTTAATCTCCTTAGTGTAGAAGTATCAGGGGGGTGAACAGTCTCTGAAAAGTTCAATTAGTGCAATTAAAGGTTTATTCCTGGGTTAATTTTTAATGTTACACATAAATTAATAAACTGTACATATACAGGGGCATTATGATAAAATCATTAAACATTTGAATCATAATGATTTTATAATGAAATGTAAATTATATGTGTATTTCAGGTGAATCTCCTCCAGTGTCTCTGGTCATCAGTCCGAGCAGAACTCAACACTTTACTGCTGACTCTCTCTCACTGAGCTGTGAGGACCAGAGTAACTCTACTGGATGGACAGTGAGAAAATACAGATACAGTGTGGAATTGGTCGAATGTTCATCAGTTTCAGGATCTACATGTAACATCAACTCCCTCTCTACATCTCACACTGGAGTTTACTGGTGTCAGTCTGAATCTGGAGGACGCAGTAATCCTGTCAACATCACAGTGCACAGTGAGTCTTCAATGTTCTCATCTGTAACAGATTTACAATATACAGGATTAGAGATAACACTTTTAAACTCTACTGAATCAGTGTAAAGAAATGATCATTGTGCTATACTCTCTCTGATATTTACCACTGATAGAGCTCTCTGTGTTAAAATCATTACTGTATTTTACACACTTTCTATTTTCAGTGTCTTCTTTCTCTTTCCTACAGATGGTGCTGTGATCCTGGACAGTCCTGTCCATCCTGTGACTGAGGGACGTCCTCTGACTTTACACTGTTTATTTCGCAACAAAACGATCCCAGACTCTGGTGTTGATTTCTATAAAGATGATTCCATCCTCCAGAACCAGACTACAGGAGAGATGACCATCAGTAGTGTCTCAAAGTCAGATGAAGGTTTCTACCACTGTAAACACCCAGAGAGAGGAGAGTCACAGAAAAGCTGGTTTTCAGTCCGAGGTGAAAAATATTTATTCAGTTCATTTACTCAGTTTATCAGTCATAAAACCGAATGAGATTATAGTAAAATACCCAGTGATGTGATGGTGTGATACAGCTCAACATTAATAAAGAAAGTAGAACATTAACATAAACATGTGATTTAAATTACAGTCAGATTCAGGAATTCAGCAGCTCTGTGGTATTTTTGCATGTACAGTATGATATGTGTCTTCATCAGATTCTTATATTTATTAGGATCTTGTACTAGACTTTCCATAATGTTATAATTAACATTTTTCTCCTCATCAGGTCAGTCACAAGCTTCAATGTCGGTGCTCAGACTGATCAGTAGTCTAGTGACCGTTTCTGTGTATCTGCTGCTGACCGTCATTGTGGCAGTGAAATGTTTCAGAGCTCGAGGTAAAAACATTTTCAGTCCATTTGTATGTTTCACATAATAAACACACTGACATGTAGTAACAGGAGAACTACAAATGATTTGAGTCTGTACCATAATTTTTCTACCAGTCGTTTTTCCCCCTGAAGCTTACAGGTCTCATCTTGGGGCCAAGACATACAGTGGGGCAAAAAAGTATTTAGTCAGCCACCAATTGTGCAAGTTCTCCCACTTAAAAAGATGAGAGAGGCCTGTAATTTTCATCATAGGTACACTTCAACTATGAGAGACAGAATGAGAAAAAAAAATCCAGAAAATCACATTGTCTGATTTTTAAAGAATTTATTTGCAAGTTATGGTGGAAAATAAGTATTTGGTCAATAACAAAAGTTCATCTCAATACTTTGTTATATACCCTTTGTTGGCAATGACAGAGGTCAAACGTTTTCTGTAAGTCGCCACAAGGTTTTTACACACTGTTGCTGGTAGTTTGGCCCATTCCTCCATGCAGATCTCCTCTAGAGCAGTAATGTTTTGGGGCGGTCATTGGGCAACATGGATTTTCAACTCCCTCCAAAGATTTTCTATGGGGTTGAGATCTGGAGACTGGCTAGGCCACTCCAGGACCTTGAAATGCTTCTTACGAAGCAACTCCTTCGTTGCCCGGGCGGTGTGTTTGGGATCATTATCATACTGAAAGACCCAGCCACGTTTCATCTTCAATGCCCTTGCTGTTGGAAGGAGGTTTTTACTCAAAATCTCATGATACATGGCCCCATTCATTCTTTCCTTTACACGGATCAGTCGTCCTGGTCCCTTTGCAGAAAAACAGCCCCAAAGCATGATGTTCCCACCCCCATGCTTCACAGTAGGTATGGTGTTCTTTGGATGCAACTCAGCATTCTTTCTCCTCCAAACACGACAAGTTGAGTTTTTACCAAAAAGTTCTATTTTGGTTTCATCTGACCATATGACATTCTCCCAACCCTCTTCTGGAT
>JAUCMX010000005.1:13994852-14059261 GCA_033459395.1 Hemibagrus guttatus | reverse complement strand
GCTGCTGCTCACAAATTTCCACTACCTTCCTTAACCTAGCTTCCACTACTCTTTTCCATAGCTTAATTGTATGGCTCATCAACTTTATCCCCCTATAGTTGCTTCAACTCTGCACATCACCCTTATTCTTAAAGATCGGCACTAACACACTTCTTCTCCATTACTCAGGCATCCTCTCACCCCTCTAAAACCCTGTTGAACAAACTCGTTAAAAATTCCACTGCTGCCTCTCCTATACACTTCCAGACCTCCACCGGGATGTCGTCAGGATCAACTGCCTTTCCACTTTTCATCCTCTTCAAAGCCTTCCTGACTTCATCCTTTCTAATCTTATCTACTTTCTGTTCCACAGAGTTCACCCCTTCTACTCTTTTTTCCCTCTCATTTTCCTCATTCATCAGCTCCTCAAAGTACTCCTTCCATCTCCTTTTCCCCCCACTTGTGAGCACCCTTCTATCTCTATCCTTAATAACTCTAACTTGCTGCACATCCTTCCCATCTCGATCCCTCTGCCTAGCTAACCTGTACAAGACCTTCTGTCCTTCTGTAGTGTCTAACCTAGTGTACAACTCGTCATATGCCTTCTGCTTGGCCTTAGACACCTCCCTCTTCACTCTGCGCTGTAACTTCTTGTATTCCTGTAGATTCTCTTCTGTCCTGTCCATGTCCCACTTCTTCTTGGCTAACCTCTTGCTCTGGACACTATCCTGAACTTCCTCATTCCACCACCAAGTCTCCTTATCTTCTTTCCTCCTTCCAGATGACACACCCAGCACCTTTCTTCCTGTCTCCCTGATTACTTTTGCTGTAGTTTCCCAGTCATCTGGCAGCACTACCTGACCATCCAGAGCCTGCCTCAACTTCTGTCTAAATTCCTCACAACATTCCTCCTTTTTCAGCTTCCACCACTTGGTTTTCTTCTCTATCTTTGACCTCTTCTTTATACAGACCATCAAAGTCTGTATGCTGTCTGGCTACACTTTCTCCCACTACCGCTTTACAGTCACTAATCTCTTTCAGATTGCCTCTTCTACATAGGATGTAGTCTACCTGTGTTCTCCTACCTCCACTCTTGTAATTAATGCTATGCTCCTCCTTCTTCTGAAAATAAGTGTTAACCACAGCCATGTCCATCCTCTTAGCAAAGTCCACTACCATCTGTCCTTCTAGGTTCCTTTCCTTAACTCCAAACTTTGACACATCCTCTGTGAATCAACACATCCTCGAATCGACTCTTGGCAACTCTCTCCCTACACGCTCTTTAGTTTCCACCCTTTTCCCCGCTTGTACTGATACACAGGTTACATCTGTGCTTGCTGAGTACATTAAATAACACAAGTAATAAAATACTGAGTATGATTAATAACATAAACGTAACCTAATGTACACTAGTATACAAATTAATACACGTAGTGCAGTTGGAAGATATGCAATAACAGTATTAATGACGCTAAAACGCTCATGAATACAGATCTCACAGAATAAACTTCAATATCACATATCACACTGGTGAATATCCTATTAGGTCACTAGGATAGGCGTATATAACTCGATCTTCATGTAATAAAGGCACAGGTATGAACTTACGATCATTCACACAAATGGTCTGGAATAGCGGAAAAACGAAACCGGAATAAAAAATAGAAAAACAGCCCAAAGGATGTCAAAATAAAATTAGCAATGTACCAATGTCATAATAAACATTACGGCAGCTAGATACATACATACATACATACATACATACATACATATAGTGAAAATCCTTTAATAAAAAACTGATTAAAGTTATCCCCATATTTGCAGGGAATTGATGATAACTTTAGCATCACGGAGGAGCTGCTTGATCTTAGGGCACAGCAATGGGTTAGGACATTTTTGAAGCTGTGTTAGATGCAATTGATGAGATGGGACTTCTATATTGATATATTGGAAGAATACTGAGGATATCTATCTTTGTTTTGGGTGTATGGACCTCTCTTATGACTCTCAGATGATCAGATGAGAGGTTGCACTGTCCTTTGGGGCTGAGAAACCCCATGTACTGCACCAGAGGCTTACAGAATTAGAGTTTTGAGAGCGAGGCCTTAAAACCACACTGGGCCAGGTGTGTGAAGAGGATTAGCAAGTCTCTTCTACTACAGTTCATGAAAGCAGAATGTCATCTGCATATTTCAGTAGAGAACAGCCTTCTGTCAAGAAGAGTGATGACAATAAAGAATACGTCACAGACGAGAAATCAATAAATACTTGAGTTGTTCAGGTGTATTGACATTGTTTGAATGTAAAGGCAAAGATTGGCTGCATCTGCCCACTGACAGGGATACTGAAAAAGGAACTACAAAGATCAACAATAGTAAAATGATGATCATGATCATGATCATGTGGTATGGCAGATAATATAGATTAAACATCAGGCACAACTGGGCTAATTAGGATGACTATTTCATTTATGTGGCACACATCCTGTGTAAAACTCAGGGATACTGTTTACAGTGCACAAAGGTTTGATTATCTAAGGTTGGTGACATACGGAGGTACCTGTACCTGACCTACTTTGTTGGCGTGCACAGCTCACAATTTGCATGGGATCAGAAAGCTCAATAAGTATTGCAAGATCATCACAGGCCTCGGATGTGTGAGTGGTAAACATAGCTGTAGCCCGGAGAAACACTGTCAGCACTTCTGCTCACTGGAGCTTTGGGACATTGGCTGTATGTTTGTATTCACCCAATAGCTCCAGGATGCTTGCTGGAGGTGGTAAAAAGGGCTTCTTTTTATGTGCAATTGATACTTAATATGTGCAACAGTTTCTTTTTGTTAGATAAATCCCACTGGTTAATTAGTAAAAAAAAAGCCTTTATTGTTTAAAGCCTTTATTGTTTTTCATTAAAGACTATCAGTACAGAAGCAGACTTCAGTCACATTCAAAAAATCTTTTAACAATAAAATTTATCTCCACAAGTATTTACTTAAAAATTTACGAAAATTAGCCTTATTCCATTATACTGCATCAAACCATACTGCATATTTATCCCTGAGTAAATGCTGGCTACATTATAAAATTAATATTCAATTCAAACAATGTATATGTCATATAGCTACAAAAACTGCAATAATACAATCTAAAGCTTAAATATTGAAAATAAAATGCATAGAAGGAATACAAATACAGTATATGAGGAAAATAAATCACCTAATAAAGAATCCTTTAACACTTTTAGAATTTAAAGATTTACAGCCACTCATTACTACATCACAACATGCATGTATGTCTTCTCTGTTGCACTGGGAGCTGCTGTTATTTAAAAGCTAGATTTTTTTGTAATAGTGTAAAAACTATTTTAAAAATAGTTAGTATAAAAACTATATCACACTCAGAAAGACATTTCAGCTTCTATCACTCTGTATGGCCTGTTGTCCTCATCAGGTTCAGCTGAAAAATACATAATTATGAACACTACAAATTTGCCTCTATTTATTAAATATGTTAGCGTTTAATTTTATGTGCAATGAAGAACACTGTTCTTACCTCGAGCTCTGTAACATTTCACTGCCAGGATGATGGTCACCAGCACATACACAGAGGCTGTTACCACACTGCTGAGGAGCTTCAGTACCGATATTGCTGCTGTTCCATATGACAGAATTGGACAAGAAAATGCTATGGTTACAAAAATAATATACATTATAACTAATCATATATGAAGCACCTCAGTGGTAGGTTTCTCGTCTACCATGCAGAAGGCCCGGGTTCGATTCCCAGCCAATGCCCAAAGCCCAGCCACTGGATGCAGTGCTGGGCCTAAGCCCAGAAAAAAATGAGAGGGTTGCATCAGGAAGGGCATCCGGCGTAAAACCTGTGCCAAGTTGTTGTGCGGACCAGTTGGTCCACTGTGGTGACCCCGAACATGGAGCAGCCAAAAGCAACTTATATAAAGCACCTCAGTGAGCCTCAAGGCAGGATACACCCTGGACGGAGTGTCAACCCATCACAAGGCACACACATACTCACACACTACGGACACTTTAGAGATGCCGATCAACCTACAATGCATGTCTTTGGACCGGGGGAGGAAACCGGAGTACCCTTAGGAAAGCCCCGAGGCACCGGGAGAACATGCAAAACTCCACACACACATCGCAGAGGCGGGAATCTAACCCCCAACCCTGGAGGTGTGAGGCAAACGTGCTAACCACTAAGCCACCGTGTCCCCCTGAAATATTAATCTTATTATATTTAAATTTATGACATTATATCAACATTTATTTTGATTCCTTGAAAATCTATAGAAATAAAATTAAAAGATTTGTGGAGTGAAGTCAGAAAAATAATAGATTAAACTATACATCAGAGGTGGGCAATTGCACATGTGGCCCAAGTGGAAAATGAGTAGGTCAAGTAGACCAGTAAAGAATTGTCAATAATTACAGTGGGGCAAAAAAGTATTTAGTCAGCCACCAATTGTGCAAGCTCTCTCACTTAAAAAGATGAGAGAGGCCTGTAATTTTCATCATACGTACACTTCAACTATGAGAGACAGAATGAGAAAAAAAAATCCAGAAAATCACATTGTCTGATTTTTAAAGAATTTATTTGCAAATTATGGTGGAAAATAAGTATTTGGTCACCTACAAAAAAGCAAGATTTCTGGCTCTCACAGACCTGTAACTTCTTCTTTAAGAGGCTCCTCTGTCCACCACTCATTACCTGTATTAATGGCACCTGTTTGAACTTGTTATCAGTATAAAAGACACCTGTCCACAACCTCAAACAGTCAGACTCCAAACTCCACTATGGCCAAGACCAAAGATCTGTCAAAGGACACCAGAAACAAAATTGTAGACCTGCACCAGGCTGGGAAGACTGAATCTGCAATAGTTAAGCAGCTTGGTGTGAAGAAATCAACTGTGGGAGCAATTATTAGAAAATGGAAGACATAGAAGACCACTGATAATCTCCCTTGATCTGGGGCTCCACGCAAGATCTCACCCCGTGGGGTCAAAATGATCACAAGAACGGTGAGCAAAAATCCCAGAACCACACAGGGGGACCAAATGAATGACCTGCAGAGACCTGGGACCAAAGTAACAAAGGCTACCATCAGTAACACACTACGCCGCCAGGGACTCAAATCCTGCAGTGCCAGACGTGTCCCCCTGCTTAAGCCAGTACATGTCCTAGTTTGCTAGAGAGCATTTGGATGATCCAGAAGAGAATTGGGAGAATGTCATATGGTCAGATGAAACCAAAATAGAACTTTTTGGAAAAAACTCAACTTGTCATGTTTGGAGGAGAAAGAATGCTGAGTTGCATCCAAAGAACACCATACCTACTGTGAAGCATGGGGGTGGAAACATCATGCTTTGGAGCTGTTTTTCTGCAAAGGGACCAGGACGACTGATCCGTGTAAAGGAAAGAATGAATGAGGCCATGTATCGTGTGATTTTGAGTAAAAAACCTCCTTCCATCAGCAAGGGCATTGAAGATGAAACGTGGCTGGGTCTTTCAGCATGACAATGATCCCAAACACACCGGCCGGGCAACGAAGGAGTGGCTTCGTAAGAAGCATTTCAAGGTCCTGGAGTGGCCTAGCCAGTCTCCAGATCTCAACCCCATAGAAAATCTTTGGAGGGAGTTGAAAATCCGTGTTGCCCAGCGACAGCCCCAAAACATCCCTCCTCTAGAGGAGATCTGCATGGAGGAATGGGCCAAACTACCAGCAACAGTGTGTAAAAACCTTGTGGTGACTTACAGAAAACGTTTGACCTCTGTCATTGCCAACAAAGAGTATATAACAAAGTATTGAGATGAACTTTTGTTATTGACCAAATACTTATTTTCCACCATAATTTGCAAATAAATTCTTTAAAAATCAGACAATGTGATTTTCTGGATTTTTTTTTCTCATTCTGTCTCTCATAGTTGAAGTGTACCTATGATGAAAATTACAGGCCTCTGTCATCTTTTTAAGTGGGAGAACTTGCACAATTGGTGGCTGACTAAATACTTTTTTGCCCCATTGTATAACACTATTTCATTTTATCTTTAACATAATATACTTTTAAACTTTACAAAAACAATACTGAAAGTGTGAATGTTTTGCAGTATGTTAAAGAACAGAAAACAATTAACTTTATACAAAAACAAAAAAAAGTGCTTTTGATGGTTTTTATTTCTTTTTTCTTGGCTGCCCAAGCTGTCTTGGGTAAGGGCACTGAAGTCTGGTTGAATGTTGAAGGTGGATATGTGAATGGACAATGTAAAAATGTATGAATGTAAAGATACCAATTTCTTTAAAGGGTTCATTTCTTTAAAGGGTTTAAAGCAGTTTTAGCACATAACCCACAGAACCTCTAGCACAGACTGTAACAGTTTCTTTTGTCAAGCCATCAGACTCCTTAACACACAGAACTGAACTGTACTGAACTGACACACACACACACACACACTCATATTCAATACACATTTAAGTTTACAGCACCTCTAATATAAACACTGACTGTTAATATGCTGTTTTTCACATCACACTTTAAAGTCGTTACCAACTGCTGCTATCATATGTTATATGTGTACATATGTTTACTAGCTTCCCTTTCTTTGCTCAATGGTCCATACAGACTGTACACGGATAAGCACTGAGCATCTGAAAATAATAAAAAAAAATAATAAGATAAACTTACACACTCACCTGATACAGTGAGTGTAACAGGATCACTGGCTTCTGAGAACTGAGAGTCACTGCTCATCCCTCTGCAGGTGTATATACCACTGTCTGAGTCTGTAACTGAGCTGATGTTGAATTCCTGTGTTTTGTAGTCTAAGGATTCTGTGTAATCTTTCTTATACCAGATGTATGTCCACTCAGTGTCTTCTGCACTCTGTTTTTCACATCTGAAAGTCACAGACTGTCCTCTGAACACCTGGGAATCAGGTTTTATAACCACCACAGGTTTAGGACTCACTGTAAAAAAAAAAAAGAGGAAGGTAAAATCGTTATTTTAACAATAATTACTTATAAATTAAATTTAGATCACGTTTTGATACAAGGTCACGATTTAATGCTAAAATTAATCAAGTTACTGTTCTGAAAATATAGATCTTTTTAACTATTGATTCATCTTTAAATTACAGTGTTTTTGCTATCCTGTGATCGCAGTTATTAACAGATATACTTAATAAATGAAAGAAAAAAATATAGTGTCTAAAAACAATCATTCTGGGGGCTCAAATGGACATGATGGAATTAGAAGGATATTAGCTAACTGCTGTTCAATAAAAATATAGATTTCTACAACTTTTTGAGCTTTATATTAGTATCTTTTATGACTGAAACATTGGCATTATCATGGGAATGGCTTTTAAAAAGCTAGTGTAAACTAACTAACTAACTAACTAACTAACTAACTAAATAATACAGAATAGTAATAAGAAAGTAAGAAGGACAAGTTTAATTAGTGTTGTCATGTTATGTATTAGTGTAGATAAACATGAGGCAAATAAATAATAACAACTTTATTATTTGTGATGTGTAATGTTCTAAATCCCTGATTAATCATATCGGGCTACTCTTGATGATTGCTGATTTTGAAGCAGATGCCATTGGATTGTAAAACCCCTCTCAAATGATATGGATATCGGTTTGATTGTAAAATCCATGGAATGATGAGTTTTTTGTATTGTTGAATTTTACTTCTTTAAAGTTCAAGGATTGCATGAATGTATTGTTTTTCATCAGTGTTTAATACAGGGCCTGAAAAAAGGAGTTGTGAAATGTGATCAATGTATTTTAATTTGCCCCACAAATGCTAACTTGCATATAGTCAGGTGATGCACCCGGAAGAAAAAAATTTAAAAAGTGAGGAAGTTCAGTTTTTTTTTTAACAATTTAAAGATGATTTCTAGAGAAATATGTTGCCTAAAGTCATGTTAGCTGTCTCTGAAGATACACAGTGCACTGCTTTTTATAAACAGGTAAGGTTTTTTGAGTTGAGTGAATGTGAACCATTCAAGTCTGAGATGGCAAGAAAAGGATAACACTAAAGTTTATCACCACTGTTAGTTTCCTCTCATAATTGGAGAGTGCATTTCCCTAGAAACTTCTCATTGGTAGGACTGGATTTGCATTACACTCAAGTGAAGTCACTTTGGATCATTCAGAGGACATTTGTAGACAGCCAAAGGAACTGTTTCTAGAGGCAGAGTATCCATTTTCCTTGTTTATTATCTTTTTTGTATTTGTAGGATTTTAAATGTATTTTTCTTTTGTAAACGTTGAATGCTGTATCATGACACTCTAATGTTATATTCTTGACACCTTGTGAGTTTCTGTTAATGATTGAATGTTCAGCCAATGATCTGAGGTATAATGTAGACTATGTTTACATTTACATTTACATTTCTGGCATTTGGCAGACGCTCTTATCCAGAGCGACGTACAAAAGTGCTTTAGTTCTCAGTCACTGAATACATTAACACTGGTTCAATAAGACACAACTTGGGATACCATTAGCCTAACACTGAGTTGTTTTTTTTTTTTTTTTTTTTTGCAACATATTAAGTAAACTGGAAAAATAAGAGCTAGTTTAAGTACTTCAGGAAGAGGTAAGTCTTCAGTTGCCGTTTGAAGACAGTCAGAGACTCGGCCGTACGGATACCTAGGGGAAGTTCGTTCCACCACCTCGGTGCCAGAACAGAGAAGAGTCTAGATGTATACCTACCTTTTTCCCTGAGAGATGGTGGGACCAGTCGAGCAGTGCTAGTGGATCTGAGTAAGCGAGGTGCAGTGCGAGAAGTGACGAGAGCTTTGAGGTAAGATGGCGCTGGTCCATTCTTGGCTTTGTAGGCAAGCATTAGTGTTTTGAATCTGATGCGTGCAGCTACCGGAAGCCAGTGGAGGGAACGCAGCAGTGGGGTGGTGTGGGAGAACTTGGGCAGGTTGAAAACAAGTCGTGCAGCTGCATTTTGGATCATTTGCAGTGGGCGAATTGCGTTCAGAGGTAGACCTGCCAGAAGAGAGTTGCAGTAGTCCAATCTCGAGATGACCAGAGATTGAACAAGCACCTGAGTAGCCTGTGTGGATAGAAATGGCCGAATCCTTCTGATGTTGTACAGAAGAAACCGACATGAGCGTGTCACATTAGTGACATGGGAAGAAAAGGATAGTTGATTGTCCATGGTTACCCCAAGGTTGCGAGCAGAGGCTGTAGGGGAAATCATGGAGTTGCTCAGAGATATCGCGAGGTCTTGGGCTGGGGATGGATCACCTGGAATTATCAGCAGCTCGGTTTTGCTGGGATTGAGTTTCAGCTGATGGGCAGTCATCCAAGATGAAATGTCCACCAGACACGCCAAGATCCGAGCAGAAGCCGTGGTATCTGAGGGAGGGAAGGAGAAGATAAGTTGTGTGTCATCAGCATAGCAGTGGTATGAAAAGCCATGTGAGGATATAACTTTGCCAAGAGAGTGAGTATAGAGGGAGAAAAGGAGAGGACCAAGCACTGAGCCTTGCGGGACACCAGTCGAGAGTCTGCGTGGAGCAGATGTCAATCCCTTCCATGTTACCTGATATGAGCGACCATCCAGGTAGGAAGCAAACCATTCCCATGCTGTTCCACAAATTCCAAGACTCCTGAGGGTGGACAAGAGAGTCTTGTGGTTTACTGTGTCAAATGCTGCAGACAGGTCGAGGAGGATGAGGACCGATGACAGTTTGGCTGATCTAGCAGCATGTAGTTTCTCAGTGACTGCCAAAAGGGCAGTCTCAGTGGAATGTGCTGCTTTGAAGCCAGACTGGTTGGGGTCATGGAGGTTATTCTGCATGAGATAGTCAGACAGCTGATTACAAACAACACGTTCAAGAATTTTTGAAAGGAATGAGAGAAGTGATACCGGTCTGTAGTTGCTGATGTCTGAGGGATCCAGAGCAGGTTTCTTCAGGATGAGGATGACCCTGGCTTTCTTAAAGGCAGTTGGAACGTGACCAGACGTTAAGGATCCATTGATGACTGTGGTGATAAAGGGTAGGAGGTCAGGTGAGATGGTCTGGAGCATAGCTGAAGGGATTGGATCCAGTGGGCAGGTGGTAGGATTGCAGGACCGGGTAATTTGCAAAACCTCTTCTGCTGCTACAGTTGAGAGCTGCGTCAGTGAAGGAGTAGTGGAGTGCTGATTGTGTGATGTAGGTGAAGTTGGGAAAGACGTGAAGGTCTGGCAGATCCTCTCAATCTTCTCTGTGTAAAAAGAGGCAAAATCTTCGGCGGTCAGGGAGGATGTAGAAGGTGGAGCCGGAGGGTTGAGTAGTGACGAGAAGATGTTGTGGAGCTTTCGGGGATCTTGTGCAGAAGTTTCAAGCTTTTCCTTGTAGAAGGAGGTCTTGGCAGAAGTCACGTCCAAGGAGAATTTGGACAGGAGCGTGCGATAAGAGGTGAGGTCTGTGTCGAGTTTAGATTTCTTCCACTTCCTCGCTGCTGATCGTAGTTCTCTCCGATTGTTGCGAAGCACGTCTGACAACCAAGGAGCAGGAGAAGAATTCTATGTGAGGTCTGTATGCTCCAATGATGTAACATCCATGCAATGTGATGTGCACAAACCTCAGATAGAGTTTACTAGCTTATGTGAAAAATACTTAGACATGGAAGGAAGGATGAGAAGATCAAATGTTAGAATATTTAGATGTTAAATGTTAGAAACTCTCACAAGCTCCCAATTTGGAGCTCTCACTGAAGTGCTCAGTATAGATAAAGATATTCTAATTAAAAGCACTCACTGATCACTGCGACCAAGAAAACCTGGAGATAAACCTTGTGCCATTGTAGTTAAGAAACCTATTTTAAATATAGTATGTTTTGGTAAGTAATATCACTCTTAATATTAACAAATAAACATTTCAGTTGTTGACAAATAACCATTTTAGTGTTAATAGAGGCTGTATGCAACCATGCAAGTTGCACTTGGGAAAGACTGTATGCTTATGTGGCTATTTTGTTGTACTTGTGGAACTGTGTGTTTATAGAGCTGCCATTTTGGTTATATTAATAGCGATTTACTTGGAAATTCCCTTGTAGGTTGGAATCATATTTGTTAAACTATTTGATGACTTGATAATATCCCAGAGTAACATAGATACCTGTTAAACTAGTCACTACTGAATGATTAAAAGTTATATCTTTAGAAAAATGAGAGTTGATGCATTATATTCCTTCTATTATTTGAGTGCATTTGTAATAGCAGCAGAGCTTCTTGTTAGATTGGTGTTCCTACCACAAGCACTTACATGTGCGGATACTAGGTGTTCAAGACCTACTTTGTTCTAGTGAATACTAAAGTTTTTACTGTTCTATGGGATCAAAGGGACATTTTTTCTAATAGAGGTTAGAAATTGGGGATGTACTGCACCATATTTTTATTTGTTAGTCTATCTACTTCTGTCCAGTGTCAGGCTTATGGAAAGACACATTATATGCACAGGTCAGAGATTGCTGTAGATCTGGAGAGACCATTTTCACAAATAGAACTTGTTTCTGCAGTTAAATCTCTGAAGAATGGGAAATCACCAGGACTGGACAGATTTCCAAGTGAATTCTTTAAAAAAAAATTTGCTAATCAGTTTGCTCTGATTTTACTGTCCTATCCTCAAAAAAGATAAGACTCCTTTAGAATGCAGTTCCTTATGACCGATCTCCTAACTCTTGTAGGGAATCTATATTACCCTCTATAACAGATGATCAAACTGGATTTATTAAAAAAAACTTGATTAATTCTTTAATATACGACAGATATATATAATATATGACTTCAGCCCACCCGGTACCCCAGAGGTACTAATATCACTTGATCCTGAAAAAGCATTTGATCAGGTGGAGTGGGATTATCTCTTTTTTACTCTTTTTTTTACTCTTTTTTTTTTTGAGTGGTTCAGATCCAAACCAAAGCCATGTAAGACCATGAGCATCAGGACTTATTACCACGATCTTAAGAGGGCAGAATAAATACAATATGTGTATTGTAAAATGAATGTTTTGCTGAGATTTCTATATTTATCTTTTTTAATCATAGAAAAATTGGTAACCTTATTCATTTACAAGAAGAAAAACCCAAGGATACGCATTAACAGAATTAACAGACAAAACATGGCAAAATGCCGTAAATATGATACATTCTTCCTCAATTTTCTTGGATCATTTAATAATTCCATTTTAAAATTCTCTTCCATTCACACTGGTGTAAAGTAAGGCTAGGTTTTTAGGTCAGATATTCTGAAAGTACCCATAGAAACATTTACCTCACACCAGCCCTGCTAAGCCGTGCTAAAACGTCTCTCGTGCTAAAACGTCTCTCTTTAGCTTTAATAAAATGATTTATATTTATAATTAGCTGTGTATACTTTGCTATATTGTAATTGTATTCAGATGTTGCTTAAATGTTCAGTGTTGTGCAGAATAACAGAAGGTCTCTTACTCACCAATAACAGTTAGTGAGAGTGCATCACTGTAGGATGTATAGTAGACTCGGTTTCCTCTTCTAGCTCTGCACCAGTACTGACCTCTATCAGAGACTCTAACTGAACTGATGGTGTAGGAGTCTGATTCAGTCTCAGTCCAATTGTTCTGTGTAGGTTTGATCCAGTAAAACAACCATCCAGCAGACTGTGGCTTTAGTGTACAATACAAAGTCACTGAGTTTCCTGTCAGTACAGCTCCTTTAAGGCTTGATGTGATTTCAGGTTTAGGTTTTTCTGTTCGAAATGAAACAGGATGTTCAGGAAGTTCAGGATGTGAAGTAATCTTTACTACACTAATCACTTTACAGTGAAACATTATTACTGTCTCTGTGATGAGGCTAAACAACTTGCTTAAACCGTTTTAGATCTTTTATTTAGCTCTGAGGTATTTCAGACATCCATTCATGCATCCATCATATCCCTTCACTTTTCCTGTCACAATTAACCTGAACACTGAGCTGTTCCCAATTATTTACCCATGTTTGAAAATCTTTAAAAATGTTTAAATTATTCATGCTTAATTTGATGACAGTTTAACATTTCTTTATTAACATTTCTTTAAAATTTTTCATTTTAAATTCATATTTAAAACAAAACAACTACACAATGTGTATGTCAATTTTCTACAATAAGAAACTTTTTGGTAAACTTTTTGGGATGCTATGATGCAGTGATAATGTTACGGCCGGTGGTGTCCGGCTGGATATAACAGACCCAACGCGAAGCTTAACGTGAAAATGGGGTTTTATTAAACATAAAGTACAAGACAAAAACATCAAACAGAAAACTGCGACACTCATCTGCCAACACACAAACGAGGACTAGCAAGTAAAGCAGACAAGGACAGGACTATAAATAGGAAACGTAATCATTGAAACAGTAGGTGCAGGTGAACATTAATTAAGACACAATAGGACAGGGCGGGGCTTAACTGACACATGGCCGAAGTAAACAAAAACAGACATGACATAACCAACCCCATGCTGAGAGCCCCCTAGTGGTCCAACCTCAGCCCTGCTACCCATAACAGATAACTCTTGTATAATTGATAGATTGTTGAAACCAGTCAGTGAAGGTTACAGAGACTATGTATTCAGTGTAAAAAATAAATACTGTAACAGGTATTGCTAATAATGTACTGGGAAATGTAGAGTAAACAATTTAAAAATGTATTTACACTAATGTTCTGTAATACAATAGGATTTTGGTCAAGGATCCTATCAAGGCAGTTTGGTAGCACTGGGATTAGAAAAGACAACTTTCTTATCTTTGAATAAACATTAACCACTCAGCTACCACAACTACTTTAACTAGCTTCAGCTCAGTTGTTTCCTACATCAGCAAAATAACATTAAGGTATCACTGTACTATATGTGCTTTACAGTTGTTTACTCTAAATTTGACAGTACTTTACTGCTAAACAAAGTGATGGCAAAGTGTGTTTTGCTGTTGGCAGATTGGTTGAAAAAACCTGAACCACCAACTGCACACATCAGTATTTATTTAAAAGTCTTCATCACTCAAATAAACATGCAGATCTTTACTGTGAGGCCGCAGCAGTGAAACTCTGAAATCTTATTTCAAACATACAGAATCATGACATCAATAACATCAGCTTTAGGCTATTAGATGAAGAACATGATTCTTATCCATATCAATTATTTTCTAACAATTTAAAATGAAATCAAAGGCAGAATGATGTTCCACCAGTCACACTGGCTAATAAGTTGTGATGCTTCCTGACTTGACCAGAAATTAAGGGAATTTGAGGCTTTAAGATAGATAAGTGAAAATTTAAGACAGATGGAAGCTCTAAAGTCATTATAATTTACATTTTAGTTTGTATTTTTATAAAAAAACAGAAGCTATAATATAAGTAATAACAAAAATAATAAATTAAACTCACCTGATACAGTGAGTGTAACAGGATCACTGTCCTCTGTGAACTGAGAGTCACTGCTCTTCCCTCTGCAGGTGTATGTACCACTGTCAGAGACTGTAACTGAGCTGATGCTGAACTCCTGTGTTTTGTAGTCTAAGGATTCTGTGTACTTTTTATTATTCCAGATGTATGTCCACTCAGTGTCTTTTGCACTCTGTATGTCACATATGAATGTCCCTTTCTCTCCAATAAATAGCTGTTTATTGGGCTTTATAATCACCACAGGTTTAGGGCTCTCTGTAAAAAAAAAAAAAAAAACTGCAATCACTACTAATGAAATGAATGTATATCACAATTTGGAATAATGACTCAACGGTAAAATTAATCAAAGCGCTGTTCTGAAAGATTGAGAGGTTGAGACAAGTCTTTTTAACTATTTATTCCTGTGTAAATTACAGAAAAATTATATAAATAATTATGAATTATATAAATGAATTATGAAATATTATGAATGAAATATAAATAGAATAAAATAATAATGATATGAGAAATACTGTAAACTGTCTGTTTTTAAAACTTTGTGTTTTGCTTAAATATCAATACATTTTGTAATTTTGCCACTTTACAGTACATGTACACATAAATGTACATCACTGAAATGATTTAAACACAGGACACTCAGTAGGAATCTCTGCATACACAGTAGGAGGTCTAAGTAACATTCTGTATTTCCCACTCTACATTAATCACCTGTTTATTTAGACATTTAATAAAAACATAATTTAATGCACATATAATCCATCAATGTCTCATTTAACCAGAGTTTTTGGATGTTTTGTGCATCCATTTATGCATACATCATATCCCTTCACTTTTCCTCTCTCCATTCAAGAAATCTTTAGGACAGTTTTTCTGGAAGCTATGATGCTATGCTAACTCTATTGTATAACCACTTGTCTGTTTTGCTGGGTGAAACTATGCATGCTGCCTTCTTGCCCAGGTTTCTCTTGAAAAAGGGATTAATCTCAACAATACCTTGCCTAATTAAATAAAGGTTGAAATGAAATAATAAATAACCACAAAGATTCTGACTCCACTCCTTAAATGACATCACATGTATGAAGTTTCTATCACTTCCAATGTCAGTCCTCAGTGTCATAAGTTATTACATTGACTTATTGAGCCACAAAATAAATAATGCTAGGTTTAACTCTTTCAATACACCTGAATTTATCCTGTTATATTTACTATCCTATTATTTTTATTTTATTACATAAAATGCACATCCATAAATATTGGAATTCATCTATATATCAGACTTTATAGTCACCACATGCTGTACAAATCATTATTGTTTCTATGTATAATTTAATTTCCAACAATATTATTTAAACAAGCAATGACTTTAAAATTAAATACACAATGTATGTAACCATTAGGAGTGTATATCTGCTCACATATAAATGATTAATCTCAGAAAATCTCTACTAATAAAGTAAATGTGGATCAATACAATACTGTAACATCACAACCTGCAACACTTTCTCCAAACCAAAAGTGGAAGCCCTTGCCCGAATATTAAACCACTTCTGGTTCACTTACGGTATCCACAGACATTTCAACAGCATGCACATTTCATTCCGGTCTGTCTGCACATAGCCATAAGCCATAAACTCTTAACATATACCATGACCTATGAACTTGGCCACACAAGATTCCACTTCCCAGAACTCACACTCACAGTCACCAGACTTCTAACTACACTCACCTGTTTCCGAACATGCAGACACTCTCAGTCATCTTTTAAGACACTTTCACACACACAACCACGTCCCAGTTGTAAAGATTTATGCTCAACATACCTTGTGTTCTGATGACACCAAGATGTAGTTTATGTGTTTGAGTTCAAGTTTGTCCTAGTTTCTGCCTCTAGTTACCCGTGTTCTCAACTAGCCCAATTCATCCATTTTGCCGATTGCCTGGTGTGTGCCTGCTTCGACATTTTGATTTTTTTTATTTGTTTTGGGTTTCAGATTGTTTGTTACTTCTTTATTAAAGCTTTATTAACAGCCTGAGGTGAAATGTTTGTGTGCAATAGAATGCATTTATGACTGATTGTCAGTACCAATTTGTATTGTAGACAATCCTTGTTACTTATAGCATTTGTTTTATTAGTCAACTCGATGTTTGCCAATGATACTTGAGATTGTTTATAATTATAGTGTTAATGCTGAACTAGTACATTTGGTGCATTCACATATTATGTGATGTTTGTTAATATCATTTCTATCTTCATCCTTTTTTATGAAGCCCAAAGCCTTCTGGCCATACTGTGACAAAGATGATCATTACCTTCAATCAGTGTGCTACCTTCAAGTACCTTCAGCAAAGAACAGATTACCGAGTGGATCCAGTAGAACCACCACTGCTAGTGCTGCATGCGTGTACATCAAGCAGTTAGGTGTACCCTTAAGAGGCCTTTAGTATCTGCAAACACAGACATCTACAGACCCTACACAAGGTGAACTCCAAACCAGTGACTGGTGGTTCTTGCCTGATTAATTCAGTGGCTGTGACTCAGTATCTGGACTGGCCAAGAAGATGTAGAAAAGTTCTTCTGAAGGTTGGTGGAGTTTTGTTTCCTGCAGTTTTTTGTTTAGGACCCTCTGTGTGTACGCGGCCCTAAATGATGGGTTAGACAAGACTATTCTCCTATCACCTGCTGCCACCAAACTCAGAATTGATGATCCTGTGGAGAGCTTAGCCCTGCAGACTGTCTGTCAGGATGTGCAGACTGTCATTAGCTCTTTGGTCTCTTTCCAGATCTCCCCTGTAACTCAGTCACAAATGTCTTTGGGATCTCACTTGCCTTTACTGCTGAATGTTTTTGTCTTGCTGATCAGTCAGATATTACAAGGCTCAGATGGACTTTACAGGGATCTGTAAGACTCTTGAAAGATTGTCACATTGAAAGACTCTTGTAAGACTCTTGAAAGATTGCCCCTGCTGAACTGGAGTTGAAGAGGAGTGTTGAAAGGCTGTGGAAGATTGATGCTTTTTTTACCCTATCATTGTGACAAAAGGACAGAGGACAGAGAGGCTATATGACCACCCGGGTTGAGGTCAGTGGAACCCACCTTTATGCAACAACTTTATTACACAGAAAGAATTTTCTATTCTTCTGTACTCCGCAAAAAATGTGATGCCCAGTCTAAAATGCTTAGAGTGTCAGCTTGCTCCAAAGAGCATCAGAGAGCAGATACATGCACCGATTGTATATATTCAGACATCCAAAAAATCATAGACACTATCCATGGCTTGCAGTAGTAATAGTAGAAGCCACATTGCTAATCGAAAGCAACAACGTGAACTAATATGAGACATTTTCTTGCTGCTGTTTTGCCCACTAAAGCTTCTTATCTACATAGATGAGATTGAAAAGCTCTCTCTCTGCTTACAGCACTGAGCTTTTGTTTTCCTGCATTTTTTTTAATTGCCTTGTCATGACTTGCTCACTCACAGAATTATTTGTCACCAAAATCTATCAGACACATTAGCCCGCTATTCATGATCCCTGCTGTTAGCTAATCAAACACACTATGTATCATGACATAACACAATGCCCATCATGCTTTGCTGTGGTTGGCAGGTTGCTCCAGTTGGTTGTACCGTTTTCTCACCCCAAGAAAAGTTCTTCTTTTGCAACCTTTTGCAGACTTTTAAATGCAAACGCTCTATGATTAAACAAAAGGAAGCAGTGATCTCACTGAAACAGGGACATCTCAACTAGAGCTAGCTGCACAAAAAAAACATTTTAAAGACATTCATGAACATGGCATTTATAATGGATGCAGTCATTTTCCAAGCCTATTCACCACTTAGCCATTCAATAAAATTTTATTGAATGCACACACACACACACACACACACACACACACACACACACACACACACACACACACACACAAACACACAAACACACAGATAGCTCTCTCTGAAAGATAGCTCTGATTTACATGGTCTTTAACACATCAGAAATATTCTTTACATTCCTCTGGTCTCAATTTAACAAAGCATGTGTCACTTGTTATTAAACTAATTAAAGGCAAATAAAAACTGCCAATAAATAAAATGTACATAACTCACCTGTTTGTGTAGAGTGGATGAATCCTGTTAGCACTAAAGGTAGAGAGAGAAACAGAAATTAGTTTCTGGTTAAGGTTAATTGAGGGATAAAACACTTGGTGGTGTGCAGTTATTGGAAAATAATGAACAGCAGTGTGGTGTGATGTGGCCCACTGTGAAGGAGGTTTACTGTTACTAAGCCAAAGTAGATTCTTTTCCTATTATTTCTTGTCCTGTTTGATTCCTGTTTACTTAAACCCCTAAACAGATATATTTGAAGCAGCATCCATTCTGTTCTGGTATTAAACACTGTGCCATGTCTATTTAGTAAAGAGTAACTTTCCTCTCTTTACAGATGACAGAGTGCAAATCTTATACAAATACTGTCTAGGAACACATAACAGTAGTAATTCATCACTAATGAAGACTGTCAGAAAACATTTACTCACAGAACATCACACAGAGTGGATGGAGCTCCATCCTGCCCTACTGATGACTGACTGACTGACTGAATAACAAGTCTTCTTCTTCTTTCGGCTTTTCCCTTCAGGGGTCGCCACAGCGAATCATCTCTCTCCACCTATCCCTATCTTCTGCATCCTCAACCCTTACACCCACTAGCTTCATATCCTCATTAATTCCATCCATATACCTCCTCTTTGGCCTTGCTCTTTGCCTCCTGCCTGGCAACTCCATGTCCAACATTCTCCTACCAATATACTCACTCTCCCTCCTCTGAACATGTCCAAACCATCTTAATCTGGCCTCCCTAACTTTGTCCCCCAAACGTCCAACATGAGCTGTCCCTCTGATGTACTCGTTCCTAATCCTGTCCAACCTTGTCACTCCCAAAGAAAACCTCAACATCTTCAGCTCTGCTACCTCTAGCTCTGACTCCTGTCTCTTCCTCAGTGACACTGTCTCTAAACCATACAGCATGGCCGGTCTCACCACTGTCCTGTACACCTTCCCCTTGATTCTCGCTGATATTTTCCTATCACACAGAACTCCCAACACCTTTCTCCACCCATTCCAACCTGCCTGCACTCGCTTCTTTACCTCTTTCCCACACTCTCCATTACTCTGGACTGTTGACCCCAAGTACTTAAACTCCTGTACCTTCTTCACCTCTTCACCCTGTAACCTTACTGTTCCACTTCCCTCCCTTTCATTCACACACATGTACTCAGTCTTACTACGACTGACTTTCATTCCTCTTCTCTCCAGCGCAAACCTCCACCTCTCCAGGTTTTCCTCCACCTGCTCCCTGCTCTCACTACAGATCACAATGTCATCTGCAAACATCATTGTCCAAGGAGACTCCTGTCTGACCTCCTCTGACAACTGGTCCATCACTATAGCAAACAGGAAGGGGCTCAGAGCCGATCCCTGATGCAGTCCCACCTCCACATTGAACTCCTCTGTCTGACCTACAGCACACCTCACCACTGTCCTGCTCCTCTCATACATGTCCTGCACCACTCTGACATACTTCTCTGCTACTCCTGACTTCCTCATACAGTACCACAGCTCTTCTCTTGGCACCCTGTCATACGCTTTCTCCAAGTCTACAAACACACAGTGCAACTCTCTCTGACCATCCCTATAATTCTCCATCAAAATTCTCAGAGCAAAAATTGCATCCGTTGTGCTCTTTCTGGGCATGAAGCCATACTGCTGATCACAAATTTCCACTACCTTCCTTAACCTAGCTTCCACAACTCTTTCCCATACCTTCATTGTATGGCTCATCAACTTTATCCCCCTATAGTTACTGCAACTCTGAACGTCACCCTTATTCTTAAAGATCGGCACTAACACACTTCTTCTCCATTCCTCAGGCATCCTCTCACTCTCTAAAACCCTGTTGAACAAACTAGTTAAAAATTCCACTGCTGCCTCTCCCAGACACTTCCAGACCTCCACCAGGATGTCATCAGGACCAACTGCCTTCCCACTTTTCATCCTCTTCAAAGCCTTCCTGACTTCATCCTTTCTAATCTTATCTACTTTCTGTTCCACAGAGTTCACCCCTTCTACTCTTTTTTCCCTCTCATTTTCCTCATTCATCAGCTCCTCAAAGTATTCCTTCCATCTCCACTGTACACTCTCCTCACTTGTGAGCACCCTTCCATCTCTATCTTTAATAACTCTAACTTGCTGCACATCCTTCCCATCTCGATCCCTCTGCCTAGCTAACCTGTACAAGTCCTTCTCTCCTTCTCTAGTGTCTAACCTAGTGTACAACTCGTCATATGCCTTCTGCTTGGCCTTAGACACCTCCCTCTTCACTCTGCGCTGTAACTCCTTGTATTCCTGTCTATTCTCTTCAGTCCTGTCCATTTCCCACTTCTTCTTGGCGAACCTCTTCCTCTGGATACTATCCTGAACTTCCTCATTCCACCACCAAGTCTCCTTATCTTCTTTCCTCCTTCCAGATGACACACCCAGCACCTTTCTCCCTGTCTCCCTGATCACTTCTGCTGTAGTTTCCCAGTCATCTGGCAGCACTACCTGACCACCCAGAGCCTGCCTCAACTTCTGTCTAAATTCCTCACAACATTCCTCCTTTTTCAGCTTCCACCACTTGGTTTTCTTCTCTATCTCTATCTTTGACCTCTTCGTCTTACAGACCATCAAAGTCATCCTACACACCACCATCCTATGCTGTCTAGCTACACTCTCTCCCACTACCACTTTACAGTCACTAAACTCTTTCAGATTGCCTCTTCTACATAGGATGTAGTCTACCTGTGTTCTCCTACCTCCACTCTTGTAAGTCACTCTATGCTCCTCCCTCTTCTGAAAATAAGTGTTAACCACACCCATGTCCATCCTCTTAGCAAAGTCCACTACCATCTGTCCTTCAAGGTTCCTTTCCTTAACTCCAACTGACTGAACAACAAGAGTCTGTGTTAATGCCTCAACAGTTCCTGTGACCTTAAATACCAATCAGACCTCAGAGAGAGAGAGAGAGAGAGAGAGAGAGAGAGAGGAAATTCATGCTTAGACTGTAGTTAGGATTCATTATAAGGAACATATTATCATCATTGCCTTGATGCCCAATGACGCCTGAGATAGGCACAGGCTCCCCGTGACCCGAGAGTAGATCGGATAAGCGGTAGACAATGAATGAATGAATATTATCATCATTAACACAATATATTATCACTCATAATGTGCATTATAAAATTGGGGAAGAGATATTTCTCAACAAAGCGAAATGCAGAGGTACACTAAAAACTATAAGTGTTGAAAGAGGAAGTACAGAGAGCACATGTGGTGCATGAGAGAGAGATAGAGTGTGGGGGGAGAGAGAGAGAGAGAGAGAGAGAGAGGGAGAGAGAGAGAGAGAGAGAGAGAGAGAGAAGGAAAGAGAGCTGTTTGTTTTTGTACAAGGGACTAAAAAGTTTAGGTGTTGCTGACACTAATCACAGCAACTGATCAGCATGTAAGTGGTCAGAAAAGAACTTCTGTTTTTTCTGTGGGTTTTTTTTCTGCCTAAGGTTCATGCAGATCACCAGTTTTACTGTTAGAGCTGTTTGTCCAGGGCCTGAAATAAAGCAGTGGCAGCTTGGTGGACCTGGGATTTGGAATCAAAATCTTCTAGTCAGTAGTCCTTTATCCACTTAGCTACCACTTCCCCACTAAACAGCTGTTCCCATTTATCTATGTCTGATTTTTTTGTAATTAAATGTTAAAATGTACCTGTACACTGTCTTGCAGCCTGTACAAATGTAACATACATAGCTGAGTGTAAAAAAAGTCCAGTCAGTATGTTACATTTCTAAATTAATTTTAAAACTCTATATGCTAAATTAATCTTAAACCCCCAAATAGATAAATTTAAAGCAGCATCGATTCTGTTCTGTTAAACAAAGTGCCATGTCTATTAATATAAATATCATTCATTTCGAAACTGTCATTTGATTTCCTCTTTGCTTGACAGAGACTCCTCCCACATGCTGCAGTGTTTTATATTACATCTACAATAGTAATCTTTATCTCTTTTCAGATGACAGAGTGCAGAGTGGAGATGACAGAATGCACCTGTTGAAAACAGTGTTTGTTTAATAACTATTTCATATTTTGCTAAAAAAATCTACTGGGTCAAATGTAAAAAATATCACAAAAAGCTGAATGTACTTTGCACAGCAAATTCAGTATCAAACCTTAGCTACAACCAATTCTAATAATCACACAGAACCTGATATCAGGATTCTCTTTTGGTTAAATCAAATCTTAATTCACTGCTAATGAAAACTCACAGAAAACATTTACTCACAGAACATCACACAGAGTGGACGGAGCTCCATCCTGTCCTACTGATGACTGACTGACTGATTGAACGACAAGAGTCTGTCTTAATGCCTCAACACTTCCTGTACCCTTAAACACCAATCAGACCTCAGAGAGGGAGAGAGAGAGAGAGAGAGAGAGAGAGAGAGAGAGAGAGAGAGAGAGAGAGAGAGAGAGAGAGAGAGAGAGAGAGAGATGTTGACATGTCAGCAGTCAGAAAAAAGCTTGCTGTGCTGTTTTGGTTTTTTTTTTTAAGGTTTATGCAGATCATCAGTTTTACTGTTAGAAATGATGTGAATTTTAAACTTTCTCTAGGGGAGCAAACATATTGTTTCATTCACAGTCAGATGGTCTGAATGTTGTTATCTGTGTGTGTGTTATCTGTCTGTTTCTGATGAGACAGGAAAGTGAGTGAACTCATATGTGTATTTTTGTTCAGTACAAGCCTAAAAGGCTTAATTCATAATTCAAGGCAGAGGTCAAAGTGCAGAAAGGCAAAATAAAAAAAAAAGAAGATCCATAATCTAAGTAAAAAAGCAGGCACAAGAAAAAATATAAGAGATTTACACAGGAACACGAAACTCAATAGGATATAAAGAGTCAAACAAATCATGGGCTAAACCTGGAATTTGTGTACACATTAGGAAACTGACCAATGTAATGAGAAAGTGTGAAGACTGAACCAAAAAACTGAAACAAATGCGAACAATGAATCATAAAAATTGCACAGCAGCCCTCACTGCAGGGGACACACTGTGCACTAAGGGAGAATTTGTGACAGATCCACAGATTCTTGCTGCTGCTGAAGGTCGCAGGGGCACTGAATCTCCACTGAGTTTCAGGATTCTCCTCCCTTTGTGTCTTAATTACTGTTAACAATTTCCAATAAACTAGCAAATAAAATGTCCAGTTTAGGTGAGCACAACACTGTACTAGAACGGTTTGAATATGTCACTGTACAGGCTACAGTGACATCTAATATCATATTCATCTTTCATGATTAACTCATCTCACTGAGTGCTAGTAGTGTTGTGCTGAAGCCATGGCCAGTGAAACTAGCAGTAGTGGGAAAATGCAGATGTGGCTGTTTTAATTTTGGCTTTACTGAGAATGTGTATGACAGAGCATTTCCTCATTTCTCACTGGTTACAGCCATACTGCCCAGGCCTTTAACCAAGGCCTCACTAGACCTTTTTCCCTGGGGTTTTATATTTCACCATTTTCCAGATCTAATTTAATTGACACAGATTTGATCAATAATGTTCTAGAAACTTTTTAAATAAAAAAAATAAACTTGGTAATGATAAAAAGAAACTTTGCTTATCTCTTCTAATTTGGCTTTCTGGCACAAATGATGTGATTTAGTCATCATCAGTGAAAGATGTGATTTTGATGTAATTTGTTCATTTAGAAAGCTAGTTACTTGGTCTGCCCATGAAACTGAGGAATGAGCAAACGCTAGAAATGCCCCTGCTCTTAACTGCTAATAATTTAATGTGAAAGTCACATATGTGCTGAAGAACAAATAAGAGTAAACTCTTTGTGTGATAGTACTGATTTGTCACAACATTCTGCAATATCTGACTGGTTATATTTTAATGTAAATCAGATCTGAAATGACTGGTGTTAGCTAATCTGAAATTGTGTGTGGTTTTCAAATAAGATTACTCAGTGAAGAAGGAAGGTGAACTGTGGAGATAAAAGGTTTTGTGGAAGTGGACTCAATTTACAGCTCAACACACAACAAGAACAGATTGTTATGTAGGACACGAGCATGATAGTGACTTTTGTGTAATTTAAACAGTCATATTTTGCTGTTTCAGGAAGATGATGTGCTGACACTGTGTGTTCAGAAAGTGATGTATGAGATTATGGCTCTAAAGATTTGCCATGCTTTTTTTTTTTTTTTTTTTTACAGATCTTGAATTCTACACTGTAAAGTTGGAAATGGTTTGTTCATACATTTCTGTTAAACTGCCATCACCGCCACCATTTATAAAGACTTTAATTAGAAGGCAATTTTGCGACTTCATCAGGTAGAGAGTTACCACGAGCCATTTCAGAATCTCCTAGGTTGTGACACTTGACCTTAATGACAGCTAGATGTTTAGGTAACATTGAGGCCAAAAAGCAAAAGCATATCATGAATCAGTATAAATAGTTACTACTTGACCTTGAAACAGACAACATGCCCTTGTTTAAGGCAACACGTTTAGCAGCTTGAGCTGAGAAAAATTAGGAATAGAGTGAGCTTTGTGAATAATATTAGGCAAAGAACAGAATGAGTATCTAAATAAGGTGGTATTATCATTGGGTTGAGAACATGAGCCATCTCCAAATATGTGTGCCCTGCCCTTCAACGGATGTTGTGGCAGTTGTGGACCTCCATTATGACTCTCAGACGATCAGATGAGAGGTTGCACTGTCCTTGGGAGATGAGAAACCCCAGGTACTGCACCAGAGGCTTACAAAATTCGAGTTTTGAGAGCGAGGCCTCTGGGCAGTGGGCCAGGTGTGTGATGAGGATAAGTGAGCCTCTTCTACAGCAGTCCCCGAAATCGTCACCTGCTTATTTCAGTAGAGAACAGTCTTCTGTCAGGACGAGTGATGACAATGAAGAATGCACCATGAACGAGAATATAACCGGTGAATCGATGAACCCTTGAGGTAGGCATGTCCAGGTGTATTGATGTTATTTGAATGTTAAGGCAAAGATTTGGCTGCATCTTCTCACTGATAGGGATACTGAAAAAGGCACTACAGAGATCAATGATAGTAAAATGATCATGATCATGTGGTATGGCAGATAATATACAGTGGTGTGAAAAAGTGTTGGACCCCTTCCTGATTTCTTATTTTTTTGCATGTTTGTCACACTTTAATGTTTCAGATAATCAAACACATTTAAATATTAGTCAAAGATAACACAAGTAAACACATCATGCAGTTTTTAAATGAAGGTTTTTATTATTAAGGGAAAACAAAATCCAAAACTACATGGCCCTGTGTGAAAAAGTGTTTGCCCCCTAATCCTAATAACTGGTTGGGCCACCCTTAGCAGCAACAACTGCAATCAAGCATTTTTGATAACTTGCAATGAGTCTGTTACAGCACTGTGGAGGAATTTTGGCCCACTCATCTTTGCAGAATTGTTGTAATTCAGCCACATTGGAGGGTTTTCGAGCATGAACCACCTTTTGTAAGGTCATGCCACAGCATCTCAATGGGATTGAGGTCAGGACTTTGACTAGGCCACTCCAAAGTCTTCATTTTGTTTTTCTTCAGCTTTGGGACTGCTGCGAACCACAGTGAGAGCCATTATCTACAAATGGCGAAAACATGGAACAGTGGAGAACCTTCTCAGGAGTGGCCAGCCGACCAAAATTACCCCAAGAGTGCAGCGACAACTCATCCAGGAGGTCACAAAAAACCCGCAACAACATCCAAAGAACTGGAGGCCTCACTTGCCTCAGTTAAGGTGAGTGTTCATGACTCCACCATAAGAAAGAGACTGGGCAAAAATGGTTTGCATGGCACAGTTCCAAGACGAAAACCGCTGCTGAGCAAAAAAAACATAAGGCTTGTCTCAGTTTTGCCAGAAAACATCTTGATGATCCCCAAGACTTTTGGGGAAATACTCTGTGGACTGACGGGACATAAATTGAAATCTTTGGAAGGTCTGTGTCCCATTACGTCTGGCGTAAAAGTAACACTGCATTTCAGAAAAAGAACATCATACCAACAGTAAAATATGGTGGTGATAGTGTGATGGTCTGGGGCTGTATTGCTGCTTCAGGACCTGGAAGACTTGCTGTGATAAATGGAACCATGAATTCTGCTGTCTACCAAAACATCCTGAAGGAGAATTTCCGGCCATCTGTTTGTGACCTCAAGCTGAAGCAAACTTGGGTTCTGCAGCAGGACAATGATCCAAAACACACCAGCAAGTCCACCTCTGAATGGCTGAAGAAAAACAAAATGAAGACTTTGGAGTGGCCTAGTCAAAGTCCTGACCTCAATCCCATTGAGATGCTGTGGCATGACCTTAAAAAGGTGGTTCATGCTCGAAAACCCTCCAATGTGGCTGAATTACAACAATTCTGCAAAGATGAGTGGGCCAAAATTCCTCCACAGCGCTGTAACAGACTCATTGCAAGTTATCAAAAACGCTTGATTGCAGTTGTTGCTGCTAAGGGTGACCCAACCAGTTATTAGGCTTAGGGGGCAAATACTTTTTCACACAGGGCCGTGTAGTTTTGGATTTTGTTTTTCCTTAATAATAAAAACCTTCATTTAAAAACTGCATGATGTGTTTACTTGTGTTATCTTTGACTAATATTTAAATGTGTTTGATTATCTGAAACATTAAAGTGTGACAAACATGCAAAAAAATAAGAAATCAGGAAGGGGGCCAACACTTTTTCACACCACTGTAGATAAAACATCAGGCACAATTGGGCTAATTAAGATCACTAGATCATTTATATGGCACAAATCTTGCGTAAAACTCAAAGATATTGTTTGCAGTACATAGTGGTTTGATAATCTGCAGTTGGTGATATATGGTGGTACCTATACCTGACCTACTTCGTTGGAGTGCATGGATTTGCATGGGATCAGAAAGCTCAATAAGTATTACAAGATCATCACAGGCCTTGGATGTGTCAGATGTAAACATAGCAGAAGAAAACAGAGATTAGTCAGAGTACTGAGAACAGGACGTCCTCCTTCAAAAGATAAACAACAGTTCAACTTAGCCAAAATATCACGACCCAACAGATTGAATGGGGATGATGCAATGACAATGAATCTATGATAAAAGAGAATTTCATGGTCATCTGAACTAATAGTTTTGAGTGAGAATGTGTTAGGACAGGTCACAGGAACCCTGTCTATTCTAAGAGTTAATACATGAATACAGGCTCATTGTACTTTTTTTTTCCAAATGATGTGCATATGGACCTGTGTCAATCATACAAAGGTAAACAACATAACAACATTTTCAATTAACAGACACATTAATTAGGTTTAAATCATCATCATCATCTTCATCATCTTCATCGTCATCATCATCATCATTATCATCAAAAGACCCTTCTCTAGGCCTGGGATGCCATTGTGTCTCTCTCTCGCTCCATCCTGCAAAATTATCAATAAAAGATTGGACAAAATGCCTGTACCAAGATCATACATCCAATTATTGGGAGTTTGTTTAGACTGGGCAATTCCACGAACATGAGTACGACCTCTCGGCAGACCAGGGAATGAACCAGAACCTCCCGGCGGACCAGGGAATGAACAAAACCTCACGGCAGAGCGAGGAATGAACAAAACCTCACGGCAGAGCGGGGAATGAACAAAACCTCACGGCAGTGCGGGGAATGAACAAAACCTCCTGGCAGAACTGGGGAACGAACATAAAACCGGGGAATAGTTTGGCATGTTTATAACGAAAATGGTTATGTAAATTATAAGAAGAAACTGTCATCGAGTGTCTGTGTTCAGCACATGTTCAGCAAAACAGAACAGCAAGAATATCTAGGACAAAACAATGGATATCACGATCATGAGATGAGGTCATAAACAAACATATCTGAGGAAATATTTCCTAAGTAACTGACAGCCAACACTGTGATGTCCTTCACATCTCAACCAGCAGACTTACTCCTGACCTGCTAGCCATCCTTCCCAAAGCACAGCATTATTTCTCCCACTGAGTACAATGCTGTTCCAATTTCAGGCAAGTTAAAAATATATTACACAGTATTCATATTTTGATAGGCCCAGTTAATAAATTCAATTAAATTTGATAAAAAAAATTTAACATTAGTTGATGTGCTAACAAGCCCAATAACTTCTTTGTATAACAAGCATGAAATATACCCATTCCTATATAATCTTACACCCCCCTCCCTTATACATGGCTGTGAAGGATGATCACCAACCTGACTAAGAAGCAATTTAAAGGCACGGTTTTAACAAAATAAATGACAACCCATTAATGGAAAGCTGTGTGATGTAGGCACTTTTTTGTATGAGCATGTTTAATTATCGAGCATAATTTATGTACATTTGATTGATATTCCTAACTTTAATACATTAAAGGTAAGGTGATATACTATGTGAGAGGCCCAGCCCTGCGTATATTATACTGTATGTGTCTCTTAGTGAAAAAAGTTTGGACACCGCTGACCTACATATATTTGCAGCCTTTTACAAATGTAAAGTGAAAGTAAAACAAAAAAAAAAAGTATAATTTGAGTTTTCAAGCCTGCCTCCAATTTCCTCTGTCCTAAACACTCTGAAGCACATCACTGGTGCCGTAGCCCAGAAAAACAGCATCAGCACTTCTGCTCGCTGGTGTTTTGGGATATTGGCTGTCCGTTTGTATTCACCCATTAGTTCCGAGATGTTTGCCAGAGCTGTCTGCTATCCGAGGGGGCACACTGCCAAAGATGTGATTGAGCTTGGGGTGCTGGAGCAATTCGTTGCTTGACTTTTAGCAAGACAGCAGAGTGGGTCCAGTATCACAGAATGAGGGCATCCAGTTGACTAAGAATCATTTGGCACTGTAACCGGAAGCAGTTAAACAATCCTTAACCCACCTACCCTACTTTTAGCCTTCTCCTTCCCGTGTTTCTCCCCGCTCTCCCCTAGTCTTTGCTATTCCCCCAAAACCGGTGTCCCAAATCCAGAATGTGGCAACGTAGTTCAAAGCATGCGTCAAGCAGTGGTGGGCAGTAACAAAATAAATGTAATTCATTACTGTACTTAAGTATCTTTTTCCAGTATCTGTACTTTACTAAAGTATACAAATTTTGGTTACGGTGGCTTGGTGGTTAGCACATTTGCCTCACACCTCCAGGGTTGGGGGTTCGATTCCCGCCTCTGCCGTGTGTGTGGTGTTTGCATGTTCTCCTCGGGGTTTCCTCCCCCGGTCCAAAGACATGCATTGTAGGTTGATTGGCATCTCTAAAATTGTCCGCAGTGTGTGATTTCATGAGTGAATGAGAGTGTGTGTGCCCTGCGATGGGTTGGCACTCCGTCCAGGGTGTATCCTGCCTTGATGCCCTATGACGCCTGAGATAGGAACAGGCTCCCCGTGACCCCGAGAATAGATCGGATAAGCGGTAGACAATGAATGAATGAACAAATAAATGCAGAGTGCGCAAATGGTTTGGTAGAGCATTAAAACTGCAGTGTGACAGCCGGAAATACTGTAGCTTATGCTGGAAGAAAACCCTGATCCCATCCTGCCACCTGCACACCCATGGCCTGACCTGCAGGATAGTTGTAGAACAGAAGAAAGTCTTTCATATCCAGCAGATACCTGCTCTGCCTCAGTAACATACAATTTCTTCTTAGAAGAATTCAACATCATATTTGTGAAAATGTAGAGGTGAGCACATCCTGTGATAATCATAATGATGATTTTCTAATATGAAATCTAATTTTAGCTCTCAGCAATGAAAGATTCTATTGTGTCGTGTATGGCTAGTTACTATTTAGTTGGCTAAGTAAGCTAACATAATCAGTGAATCTTGAGCAGCAGTCTATATTCATGTTACTGATGTTATACAGCAACGCAATAACCCAATAGCTCAACTTTTATTGTTAATATTTGACCAGTCACCAAGTCAAATTTCTTTTTCAGAGTTATTTGTGTAAAGCAGAATGAGATTAGTACACAAATACTGCAATTGTACATCACACACCAAAGCATTAGTTACTGAATACTGAAATATTTAATGTGCTGAATATGAACTTTTTTTCCTCTGAATCTGTAAAGCAGCAAGTTTCTGTTAAAGTGATCTGCTTAGATCCTTGCTTGTCATTTGTTTAAAATGGATTCCGCAGGACACAGGAGTGTCCAGCACACATTAGTTATTCTGTATGAGTTACCAAGTCAGACTGTCCCACCATAGTACTTCATATCTTCTTCTGCTGTGATGTATGTGTTTTCATTTTTAAGCACTTTATGTAGGAAACAGTTTACAGGCTACAGACCCTGTCTTTATATAAGGGTCCTTTTTCTTGTGTAGTGTACATGCACAAATGTCTGTGCCCTGTAACCACTGACACACACACACACACACACACACACACACACAATCAAATGTGTCATTTCAACATCTACAACACTTACATCTATAAGTGTTTAGGCTTTAAACTTCTAATTTGTTAATATCTTAAGAATAACCTAAATCTTAGCAGGAAAAACGAATTGATCTCAAGGCCTGCTATTTTACAGCCCCATGTTCCCCTTGTGCTCCTTGATTTAGAATAATGTTGACTGACATCTGAATCATGATCATTTCTCTGACCTTGTATTAACAGGCATGTGTGAGTAAAGTAACAGATTCTTCTCACAAAAAATGAATAGTTAATTACAAAAAATGACAACATTAGAGCTAGGATAAAAGTAGTATTTTCTACTTAAATACATTTGGACACAAGTACTTTTGTACTTTAACTCAAGTAAAAATTCAAATTGAGGACTTCTACTTTTACCAGAGTAACATTTTAACTAGAGCATCTGTACTTTCTCTTAAGTACAGGAGATGTGTACTTTGTCCACTACTGGCATCAGGTTATTGAGGTGGAGCTGGATGCAAGTGATATAATAATATAAAATAATATTTTAATGTAATATTGTTGGTAATGATTTTAAATTACTATAGAGACATTCAATAAATTACATAGATATTCTTAGTTATTGTGGTAAAACCTTATTAAAAGTAGATAGGGCTTCTTTTTATGCCTTATTAGTACTTAATGTGCAGTGTTGGGGAGTAACTAGTTACATGTAATTGCGTTAAATAATTTAATTACAAAATAAATGTAACAGTAATTCGTTACAGTTACTTATTGTAATATGTAAATTAAGTATGTAATTAAATTAGTTACTTATGAAAATGTTATAGATTACAAATAGGGTTAAATCTGAATATTTTCTTTACAAAACTAGGAAATGTTGAATGATATTAATATGTTGCTAGAATTTGTTAAAGCGGTGCTATTCTGATGCTTTTGAATGGTTCTTCACATTGCCGCTGAAAGCGTTAGGCTGCTACAACCTGTCTGAGAGTCTCCACCATGGCGAGTGATAAAAATGCATTTCAGTGCTGGAAATTTAAAAATAATTTCATCCTGAAATCCGATAAGGGCGCAAATATAACAGTTCAGTGCAAAATTAGTTTGCCTTCAATGTCGAACCTGAGGAAGCATCTACAGGTATGTAACCTAGCCTTTCTTTATTTTATAAAAGCATAAGGTTTTTGTGAGTGTACAGAAATAAAAACAGACCTTTTAGTTTCAAATGATATATTACTCGTTTCTCAACCAAAGCAATTTTACCTTAACCTACAGGTGCATCTCAATAAATTAGAATGTAATGGAACAGGAAACTTGTGTATTAAATAAATTCAATGTACACAGACTGAAGTAGTTTAAGTCTTTGGTTCTTTTAACTGTGATGATTTTGGCTCACATTTAACAAAAACCCACCAATTCACTCTCTCAACAAATTAGAATACTTCATAAGACCAATAAAAAAGACATTTTAGTGAATTGTTGGCCTTTTGGAAAGTATGTTCATTTACTGTACATGTACTCAATACTTGGTAGGGGCTCCTTTTGCTTTAATTACTGCCTCAATTCGGCGTGGCAAGGGGGTGATCAGTTTGTGAAACTGCTGAGGTGGTATGGAAGCCCAGGTTCCTTTGACAGTGGCCTTCAGCTCATCTGCATTTTTTGGTCTCTTCTCATTTTCCTCTTGACAATACCCCATAGATTCTCTATGTGGTTCAGGTCTGGTGAGTTTGCTGGCCAGTCAAGCACACCAACACCATGGTCATTTAACCAACTTTTGGTGCTTTTGGCAGTATGGGCAGGTGCCAAATCCTGCTGGAAAATGAAATCAGCATCTTCAAAAAGCTGGTCAGCAGAAGGAAGCATGAAGTGCTCCAAAATTTCTTGGTAAACGGGTGCAGTGACTTTGGTTTTCAAAAAACACAATGGACCAACACCAGCAGATGACACTGCACCCCAAATCATCACAGACTGTGGAAACTTAACACTGCACTTCAAGCAACTTGGGCTATGAGCTTCTCCACCCTTCCTCCAGACTATAGGACCTTGGTTTCCAAATGAAATACAAAACTTGCTCTCATCTGAAAAGTGGAATTTGGACCACTGGGCAACAGTCCAGTTCTTCTTCTCTGTAGCCCAGGTAAGACACCGCTGACATTGTCTGGTACAAACCTTTTGTGTGTGGTGGTACCTTGACCCCAGCCTCAGTCCATTCCTTGTGAAGTTCACTCAAATTCTTGAATTGATTTTGCTTGACAATCCTCATAAGGCTGCGGTTCTCTCAGTTGGTTGTGCATCTTTTTCTTCCACACTTTTTCCTTCCACTCAACTTTAACATGCTTGGATACAGCACTCTGAACAGCCAGCTTCTTTGGCAATGAATGTTTGTGGCTTATCCTCCTTGTGAAGGGTGTCAATAATTGTCTTCTGGACAACTGTCAGATCAGCAGTCTTCCCCATAATTGTGTAGCCTAGTGAACCAAACTGAGAGACCATTTTGAAGGCTCAGGAAATCTTTGCAGGTGTTTTGAGTTGATTAGCTGATTGGCATGTCACCATATTCTAATTTGTTGGTGGGTTTTTGTTAAATGTGAGACAAAATCACCACAATTAAAAGAACCAAAAACTTAAACTACTTCAGTCTGTGTGCACTGAATTTATTTAATACACAAGTTTCACAATTTGAGTTGAATTACTGAAATAAATGACATTCTAATTTATTGAGATGCACCTGTACATCTACAAACTGATAATTAGTCAAATAAGGCCTGAGCCAGGAAAGGTGCCACGTACCAGTGGTACCAGGCAAAAGAGATCAGACCCGATTGCAGAGATAGACATAAAACAGGGGTTTATTAAACAATAAAACAGACACTTACATGGGAACACTGGGGAGAAAACCAAACACAAAACCAAATACAAAGAACAGAACTGACACACATTAAAGACGAGGACTAGCAACAAACACAGGCACAACAACCAATATAAATAAGGGTGATAATCAAGGGAACACAAAGGACAGGTGAACAGAGGCGGGAACAGGCGGGGCCAAAAATGTCAACACAAAACACACATGGCACAGAGAAACAAAAACCCCTGCTAGAAGCCCCCTAGTGGCCCAACAGGGAACTTTGCCAACCATGACAAAAGGACTGTTCTCTTAACGCCAACAATTTTTTTTTTATTTAGAACAGTATGATTAGTGGTGTCAAAATCTGCACTAAGGTCATACAACACAAGCAAGGCCTTGATCTGAGGTGAGTAGTAGGTAATTTATCACTTTAACCAGCACTATTTCTGTGCTGTGATGAGTCCAAAATCCTGGCTAATACATTTCAGGAATGTTATTCCTATATATGTATGAACATAACTGCTGTCATAGAACCTTTTCTAGGATACTGAAGATAAAGTACAGCTTTGATATTGGCATATAGCTGGACAGTTGACTGGGGTCATAATCAGGGGTTAGACATCTGCTTCTTTAAAATATTTACATAATAATAATAATAATAATAATAATAATAATAATAATAATAATAATAACAGTGTTAACCAGGGTTGATTTATATATATAATTATATTTTCAGATTTGAAGATATGCAGAAAATCACTGACAGACCCCACAAATCAGGAGACGGTAGGGCACTCAAGAGGTAAAATATGACTCATGACAGCCGAGTAAATTAAATGTGGGTTGATTTTTTGTGATTTATTAATTTTCAAATTTGACTTTTTTAGATGTTTAGAGTTGGGAAATGATGCTTTTAAAATAAAGAAAGAAATTAAAGTTTGTAACAAATAAATTAATATATTTTTAACCTCTACCTTAGTCAGATCAAGCATCAAAGATCAGTCAGTCAGTGACGGTCAGCAGCAGCTAGAAGGTATGCTGACTGCTATCACTACAGTTTCACTTCAACACAATTGAAGCACTGCTTGATGCCAACAAACTGGGAAATGTGACATGTAGCTCAGACATATGATGGTGCATCTGGCATATGATGGAGGGTATCTGGATGTGTGCAGGCTCTTTTCCAAGCCAACATCCGGAAGCCATTTATATAAACTGCTATGCACATGAACTAAACCTTCTCTTGTGTTACACATGCATGGCCATTCAAGAAGCATCAGATTTTTTTGATTGCCTAGAATGCGTTCACACTTTTTTCAACACCACTCTTGTAAATTATGAGAAGCTGATTGCTTGAAATGGCAAGACAGCTGATTGCTTGAAAGTGCTATAGTTATAGGAAACTATATCATAAGGCAAAATTAGCTAGGCCTTTGGCCAGCAGCACTAGTTGGGTGTATACCAAGATTCAGGGTGCCAGACAGCAGGAAATCTTAGGGTCTTAGGCAGTCTTTTTCATGTAGGGTCTAATGATATACCTCTTCATTTGTCAGAGGTTACTAAGAGTAAAACTGAAGAGGTGTATAAATTAGAAAGGACAATGTCTGATGGTAATATGCTCTGGCCCCACTCCAATATGCTCTGTTGATGTGGGTTAGTGATGTACAGCAGTTATAGTTGCTAAAAAGCTGGATGTCCAGGTCATGCTCTATAAATAATGTGTGTTTTACAGATAATTGGACCAGTTTTGAAGACTGATGTGTTAGGACAGGTAGCTATCCAGCCCATTTAGGGTGCTGCTCTCATTTTTTGCAACATAGAACAAATTAATTGTTCGAATCTGAGTCTGTCACTTAGGTTTCACAGTATTGACTGTGTCTGTTCCCCAAGCTAAACAAAAATGTTGAAATATAAGTTTGTTTCAGTACAGTAAGGTTCGCCTCAACCATGTGTGCAGGCATCTCAAGGCACTAAATGATAGCTCACATAAAGCTGCTGACAGGAAGTGTTAGTGCAACCTGAAGAAGAGAGGGAAACATGTCACAGTCCAGGAGGTGGTATACAGTCAGCAAATATGGATTGCTATCTTTCTCCTTCTTTTTCCCTAATGTTTTGCCACAAATATTTCTTCTGCGCAAAGCTCTATATTGTATACAGTGCAACATCACTGAGAAGATTTTGTGACAAGAAGGATTGGTAGGGCAGGTGACAGCTAATTAATCATCTCACTAATCTCACTAAAACTAAGAGAAAGCTCACCAATCATCCGACCCACAGAGTGGAAGTACATATGCCTCTTCAAAGTCCCCTAGATCAGCACCAACAGCACCACAACTCAGGGTATTTGCTTTTGTTTGTGCTGATAATGCGAAGACTGATCATCCATGTTATTTTCCTGACAAATAGTCTTTGCCCTGTTGTACATGCTTTGTGCCATTTCATCAGTTTGATTTGCCTTTAGTGTTTCAGAGACAGCTTATTTAAACATTACTGCTTCAGCCAAATGCGGATTTATTTTTTGTGCAACCCATCCGTGATAGACAGTAAACTCTTAAACATTCTAACTCTTAAAAATTACTAACAGCCAACTTGCACAACTTCATTAAGGGGAAATTGATACAACTCAACATTCACCCTGCGATATGTCCACTCGGAGGGGACTCTGAGTTCCGACACCAACAGCCACAGGTTTCCCAGTTTCTTCAAGACTAAGTATGAATTTAGTCAGAATGTGCATCATATCTGATAAGGAAGGGAAGGACAGAACATGCAGTAAGAGCTGCTGCTGTCTAGAAAAAGTCATGTTTATTTATGTTAATTTCATATATTACAAACAATTAACACACAAGCTTCAAAATACTTTCTAAAGTACTGCTAAAATTCTGAAAAAAATAAACTAAATAAACATTAATGCACTAAAATATTATTCATCAATGGTGATTAAAAAATTAAATTAATAACACAATATATATATATATATATATAGGGAATTACAGTATGTACTTAAACTACTTATGTAGTCTATGAGATGATGCAGGTATCAAAGGTCCTGAGAAAACAATAATATAAAGTACAATGATAAAATACAAAATATAATCATAAAATTAGAGTCATTAAAAAAGACTACAGTTAAGGTTAATTGTTAATGAAAGCTCTTCACACAGCATGTATTCAGCCATATATATATTTTTTGTTTTTATTACAAACTTAACACACTCTGGTGGACACTGAAGCCTAGAGGAGCCTATCATGGAGAACAAAAGAAAATACTGCAAAAGGCACTAGATAGAAGACATCAGTGCATGAACCAAATAATCATTTAAAAAACACACAGCTCACTCAAGGGCAATACTGCATCAATGACCTTTAAAGCTTAAATCAAATCCCTTTTACAATCTACTAATAAGTAAAGAGCTTAAATGAGGAAATAAGAACAAAAATACAATATATAAATCAGAACTTTTACAAAATTATGAAATAAAAATACTTTTACTAGTTACTTTTAACTGTAATTAGAATTATTAAAATATTAATCAATTAACACTTGGTAATACACTGAATTGCCAGTTAGCTATACTGAGTTAAATATACCTGGCAACTTAGTTTAAAACTGATTAAGTCAAATTCCATCCAATATGTGTGGATAAATACATTCAGCTCCTGTTCTTCCATTAACATTCCAGTAATGACTTCATGAAATGCTTACATTTCATAACTGTTTTAAGTCAGGTAAATTGTTAAAAAGTGCTATACAAATAAATTGAATTGAAAATCGAATAATATTTGAAAAGAAAAAAATGAAAAAAAGTTTCCAAATGCTACAATACATGCTACTGTTACGGGTAGCAGGGCTGAGGTTGGACCACTAGGGGGCTCTCAGCATGGGGTTGGTTATGTCATGTCTGTTTTTGTTTAACTCGGCCATGTGATAGTTAAGCCCCGCCCTGTCCTATTGTGTCTTAATTAATGTTCACCTGCACCTAATGTTTCTATGATTATGTTCTCTATTTATAGTCCTGTCTTTGTCTGCTTTAGTTGCTAGTCCTCGTTTGTATGTAGGCCAATGTAGTGTCACGGGTTCCGTTTTCCGTTTCCTGTTTTATGTTCATGTCTCGTGCTTTATGTTTTATGTTTTATGTTAATAAACCCAGTTTTCACGCCAAGCTTTGCGTTGGGTCTGTTATATCCAGCCAGACACCACCGGTCGTAACAGAAGGACTAGCCCAAACCGAACAGATCCAGCGCGAAGCTTTCGCGAGAAGGTTAGTTTTTCGTTTCTGGGGTTTTAATCTTTGGCTTGTTTTTAGTTTGCGCTCCGGGTCGGCGTGTATTTTGGGTTTTTTTTTTTTTTTTCCGCACCTCTGTCCGCCCGTGGTTAGGGAAAGGAGGAGGGTTCCGGCAGAAAAGTTAGCATTTTGGAGGATTTTGATTTTTCTCGCTCCGTTCATGTTCCCGTGGGGGGCGTCACCTCACGATGTAGCTTCCGTGAGGGGTGTGCCCCCGTTTTGAGGTTTTTTTTCCGGCTCTCGCTCCGCCTAGGTTCTGGTGGGGGGCGTCGCCCCACAATGTAGCTTCCGTGGGGGGCGTTGCCCCAATGTTCACCGGCGGAGGAGAATTCCGGCCAGGGCCCCGGACCCGAAACTATTTTTTGTAGTTTTGTTCGTCCCGAATCTCGCTCCGCCCATGTTCCTGAGGGGGGCGTCGCCCCACAATGTAGCTTCCGTGGGGGGTGCTGCCCCACCCGTTGCCAGCGGAGGAGAGTTCTGGCAACACCTTGCTCCCACCTTCCTACCCCTTGGGGAATTCCAGACTCCAGCGAGATGGACATCGTCGCCCCGGAGCCGTCGTTCGTCGGTGGACGCCGCTCGGCGGTGGACGTCATTCGGTGCTGCTGCTCGGCGGTGGACGTCGCTCGGCCCTGCTGCTCGGCAGTGGACGTCGCTCGGCCCTGCTGCTCGGCTGTGGACGTCGCTCGGCTCTGCTGCTCGGCTGTGGACGTCGTTCGGCGCCTCCGCTCGGCTGTGGATGTCGCATTGGACCCTTTGGCCTTACCGTCGAGGTCCTTTGCTCCCCCCCACTTGTCTCGCTCCTGCTTCTCACTCCCCCCACGTGCCTCACCTTGATCCTCGTTCCCCCCACTTGCCTCGCCTTGGTCCTCGCTTCCCCCACTCGCCTTGCTTTTGCTTCTCGCTCCCCCCACCCCACCCCCCCCCAAGTGCCTCGCCCTGCTTCTCGCTCCCCCCACTGCCTCTCTATGTTCCTAGCTCCTCCCCAGGACCCATTGCTGGACTGGACTTTTTGGGGAGGGCTATGGTTTGGCGCATTTGGCATTGGCCTTTGAGAGGGGGGAGATGTTACGGGTAGCAGGGCTGAGGTTGGACCACTAGGGGGCTCTCAGCATGGGGTTAGTTATGTCATGTCTGTTTTTGTTTACCTCGGCCATGTGTTAGTTAAGCCCCGCCCTGTCCTATTGTGTCTTAATTAATGTTCACCTGCACCTAATGTTTCTGATTATGTTCTCTATTTATAGTCCTGTCTTTGTCTGCTTTAGTTGCTAGTCCTCGTTTGTATGTAGGCTAATGTAGTGTCGCGGTTGCGGTTTCCGTTTCCTGTTTTATGTTCATGTCTCATGCTTTATGTTTTATGTTAATAAACCCAGTTTTCACGCCAAGCTTCGCGTTGGGTCTGTTATATCCAGCCGGACACCACCGGTCGTAACAGCTACAAATGCTACAAAAATTGGATTTACTATTTCTTTAGGATTTCTTTGAATGTTGCAATCATTTCTGGTTGGAGAGATTTCATCATGGACCTACAGAAGGAAGACATTTTTATACAATTAATATAAGTAAATAAATTGGTTAATAAATATTGGTTATATGTATGAATATATATTTATATACATATATTTAGATTATATCTCACAACTGTAAGAAAAATAAAACAAAGAGCGTTGAAAATCTAATTGAATAAGTTTGTTGCAGCATCGCAGTGACAATACATAAAGTACTCTTGGTTCATCAGAGTCAAAGAAACCAAAACAAATCCTGCTCACACATTTTATACAGTGTTTCCCATGTGTTATTTAAATGAGTTTCACTTTAAATGTAAATTACTGAATATCCCCCAAATGGCTGGGTGATACTATCGTCTAGCCAGATGTCCTTAATGGTAATTGCAGTCACGTACACCTTGGCTTGGTATTGTTACAGGTGTGATCACCCAAATGGTTGGGCAATACTGAATGATAATCACGGCCACGTATACCCTTTGTTCAGTGATGGTCCTTGATGTTTTGCTGCCGCTCCCATACTAATAATTCATTGGATTAAGTGTTCTAAATGTTTGGGTTAAGGCTGCTTTAAGCCAATGTAAAAATACCATACAGATAAACTGAATTGAATTAAACATATTTCTATATGATATGTAAGCCTTTTTGGGAATGAGCTCTTTCAGATGTGTACTGTGGAGTGGAATCTGGGTTGGGGCAGTCTGTAGTTTCTTACACAACTCATGAAACTCCAAAACCCATTTCATAAGATCATTAAAGAAATTATTTATAATACAGAAAGAAGTATGTATATTTATGCACTTAATTTTTGGGTTTCCCTTTTTGTACAAATTACTGCATCCATGCAGCGTGGCATGGAGGCCATTACACTGCTGAGGTGTAACGGAGGCCCAGGTTGCTTTGATAGCGGACTTCAGCTCATCTGTATTGCAGGGTCTGGTGTCTCTCATCGTCCTCTTGGCAATACTCCATAGATGCTCTATAGGGTTCCACTCCTAAGCCCACTCCTTGTAAAGCTCCCCCATGTTCTTAAAGTCTTCTTTGCTTGACAATCTTCTCAAGGGTACAGTCACCCCCTGTTGATTGTGCACCTTTTCCTACCACACTTTGACCTTCCAGTCAACTTTTCATGAATATGCTTTGATACAGCACTCTGTGAACAACCAGCCCTTTCAGCAATGATTTTCTGTGGCTTACCATCCTTATGGAGGGTGTCAGTGAGTGTCTTCTGCACAACCGTCAGGTCAGCGGTCTTTCCCATGATTGTGGTAGTGTGTACTGAACCTGACTGGGAGATTTGTTGTAGTTATACTGCATTAAAAGTGATTTGTTGAAGTGGAAATGGAATGTTCTAATTTTTTGAGGTATGCTTTTCCATTGTGTTTTAGCTATAGGCCACAATTATCAAAAATAAAGTAAAAAAAGTACTTGGAACATTTTAGTTTACATTCATTCATTCATTCATTCATTCATTCATTCATTCTTTTTGTCTACCGCTTATCCGATACTTGGATTTCAGGCGTCATTGGGCATCAAGGCAGGATACACCCTGGATGGAGTGCCAACCCATTGCAGGGCCCCACACACACACTCTCATTCACTCACACAATCACACACTACGGACAATTTAGAGATGTTTAGTTTACATGTAATATACTTTTCATTTTCTGTATGTAACTTGAAAAAAAATTATTGAACTTTTCCATGATATTCTAATTTTTGTCTTGAAAATGTATTTTCATAGACGCTTTCACCAGCTTTTAAAAAGCAAAGTGAAAAAAAAAAAAAAAATAAATAAATAAATAAATAAATAAATGAAATAAATAAATGAAAAAAAAATAAATAAATAAGGTAGAGGGGCTTAAGAAGCAAATGGTGTTGTGTTTATTAATAGTGCAGACTGACCTGCAGGCTGATTTATGTCCTGATTGACTGTAGGAGAAGAGTAAAGCAGTAAGCAAGTTAAAACATTGCCTTTACTCATACAATAAGTATATTTCAAGAAACATGAACACAACAAAAAGAAATAGGAGGGATTTTTTTTCCATAAAAAAGAAAAGGAATACGCCATGGCATCTGTTATCACACCTTTTTTTCTTCATTGAAGTGCAAAAGCAGGATCAGTAAGATCATTAAGATGACAAACACAGAGGCCAAACTTAGTCCTATAATTACTCCAGTGGATCTAGAAGCTGAAACTAGAAAAAGAATGGAAGCTGAATATCCATTTAAACATTGCATATTAAAATCATTTTATTACAAATCTAACTCATGTAAGAAGACATGGTTTTCTCACCTCTGACTGAAACCTAGGTTTTTGGTGACTCTCCTCTCTCTGGGTGTTTACAGTGGTAGAAACCTTCATCTGATTTTGAGACACTACTGATGGTCATCTTTCCTGTAGTCTGGTTCTGGAGGATGGAATCATCTTTATAGAAATCAACAGCAGAATCTGAGTGTTTCGAACAATATAAACAGCGTAAAATAAGAGGACATCTTTCAGTCACAGCATCAAGAGGACTGTCCAGGATCACATGACCATCTGAAGCAAAGAGAAAGAAGACACTGAAGTTTGAAATTCTACATTGCTGCAACATGCATGCCTTTATAAGGCTTGGAAAACACACAGAATTCCCTGTGAGATTTACATGGATTGGTGTCCAACATACCATTTTACATGGAGCCAAAAACACAAATGGTTATTTTGTATTCTTAATTACAGGACTGTCAGAGTAGAGTGCCACTTTCAGATCACTTTCAAATATTCAAAGACGTTTTACTTCAATGCTGTTAATCACATGATAAAAAATACTTTTCTGGTGATATTATTACACGTGGGGGCATGGTGGCTTAGTGGTTAGCACGTTTGCCTCACACCTCCAGGGTTGGGGGGTTCGATTCCCGCCTCCGCCGTGTGTGTGTGGACTTTGCATGTTCTCCCCGTGCCTTGGGGGTTTCCTCCCCCAGTCCAAAGACATGCATGGTAGGTTGATTGGCATCTCTAAATTGTCCATAGTGTGTGATTGCGTGAGTGAATGAGAGTGTGTGTGTGTGCCCTGCGATGGGTTGGCACTCCAGCCAGGGTGTATCCTGTCTTGATGCCCAATGACGCCTGAGATAGGCACAGGCTCCCCGTGACCCGCCAATAGTTCAGATAAGCGGTAGACAATCAATGAATGAATTATTACACGTAAGATAGCACTTGTTATTTGTTTTTTATTACAATATTTAAGAATTGATTTTTCTGTTGTTTTTTTAATTTATAAAAAATACTACTAATGAGAACTGATGAAGGAGATAAAAGGTAATGTATTAACTGTACATAGAGCACAAAAGCTTTTTTGTTTGTCTGAAGTGTTGCATTGTATCAAAGCTACACACACACAAACACACACACACACACACACACAGCCATTATCAATTCTGAACATCTCATACACATCCATTCTTGTTTTTAACAGTTAGTCGTTCGGTATAAAAGTTCAAACTTCCTCCTCTTCAATCTTCAACACTCGAGCATGACAGTGAGGTAAATTTATTTGTTCTCTGTATGTAGCAGTGTAAATATATCTTACTGTATGTTACTACCCAGCTCTACTGTTAGCATGTTCTGTCCAGTCCAGTCTCTTACTCACCAGTAACATTTACCCAGAGTGCATCACTGTAGTCTGTGTAATAGACTGTGTTTCCTCTTCTTGCTCTGCACTTGTACTGACCTTTAATATTCTGTATTTCCCAGTCTACCTTAATCACCTGATTATTTACACTTTTAATAAAAACATCATTTAATACACATATAATCAATCAATCAATAATGGATAATGTAGCCTAGTTAAGCTAATCTTTTTACTTGCTAAAAAGGGAAACATAGTAAACGTGATCAACGAGAGCCCAGTGGAGAGAGTGGACAGCTTCAGATACCTCGGTGTTCACATCATGCAGGACCTGTCATGGTCCTGTCACATGAACACCGTGGTGAAAAAGGCCCCGCAGCGTCTCTACGACCTCAGATGCTTGAGAGACTTTAGATTGCCCTCTAAGGTGCTCAGGAACTTTTACTCCTGCACCATAGAAAGTATCCTGATGGGAAACAACAACATGGTTCAGGAACAGCACGATGCGGGACAGACGAGCTTCAGAGGGTGGTGCAATCAGCTGAACTCATCATCCGTACCAAGCTCCCTGACCTGCACTCAATCTACAGCAAGCGGTGCTGGCCAGGAAGATCGTGAAGGATCTCAGTCACCCCAACAATGGACTATTCTCTGTATTGCAGTCAGGAAAGCGCTTCCGCTCCCTGAAGGCCAACACAGAGAGACTGAGGAGAAGCTTCTATATGGACTCTTAACCAAAACTCCACATAGAACTCAACTGATTGGACTTTCATGTCCAATTTGAACATTTGCACATTGCACAGGAACAAACGCTTTGAACATTTGCACATTGCACAGGACTAAATCACTCTGATCACTTTGAACATTTGTGCACTGCTACAACTTTAAAGTCCACCTTTTTACACTCAAGAGAAAGAAGAGAAGGAGTTCACTCGACAGTTTAAAGCTCTCAAATCGCTCCTAAAAATTCTTTGCTAGTCTCGTGATGAAGTTGCACATTAGCGGGTCCTCTCGCATATGGTGTTTCACACAATGCTATTGCAAATGCAGAAAGTGTCATTTTCTCCATTGAAAATCACATTCAAAAGTGTCAGCTTTAAACGAAAAGCTTCACTGTCTTCGTACATGTCTGCAATAGTGTGGTCCTTGCCTTGCAATTGCAAATTAAGGTTTAATTTAGGTGAGACATGATATTGCACAAAAAATGCACGTATACCATCTTTTTGCTGTTGTTCAAAAACGGCAGAAATTTCTCTGCCTTTTGGCTTTGAAAGCTGCTTAAAAATTAAAGACTGTAACTGATCTGATGCTGAACTCCTGTGTTTCTTTGTATGGCTTTTTTTGTGTAATCTTTCTTATTCCAGATGTGTGTCCACTCAGTGTCTTTTGCACTTTTTATTTCACATCTTAAAGTCACAGTCTCTCCACAGTTTTAGGACTCACTGTCAAAAAAAATGTACAATCAAAATTTTAGCAATTGCTACTACTGAAGTAAATGTAGATCAACAGTAAAATGAATCAATTTATTGTTCTGACAAATTGAGAGGTAGAGACAGTTAGAGAAAGTTTTTAACTATTGATTTATGTCTAAATTACAGTGTTTTTGCAATCCTGTTTTCCCAATTATTCATCTTTCAGAACATTGAGTGTCAGCAAGAGAACATGAAAACAATAATATAAATATAAATATAATTAATATGTACATAATATAAATATAATAATATAATAATGATATGAGAAATAACTGATGGAGTAAAAACGATAAAATTTCTACACTTGATTTAGATTATGACTTCAGTGAAACATTATTACTGTTTCTGTGATGAGGCTAAACAAGTTGTTTAAATAACCTTTTATTTAGACACATTATTGATTCACTGTGATCAAAGTGAGCATCAGAAAATAACTGCTGTGTGATGATGCAGGTCTCTAATCTCTCTCTACTCTACAGTAAGTTATTTTTATGGGTGTATAGAGTGTAGATTATTTGCAGAAATGTTGAACACAATGCAAATCTACACATATATTTTTTTACTGTAAAACAGGGGTCTCCAAATTGTGTTCCTCTAAGAGCTACTTTGACAACATGAAGGCGGCCAAGAGCTATTCGTGTTATATTATTATTAACATTTATTTACATAGCTTATTGCTATAAACCAAACCAGAGGCATTGGTGGCTCAGTGGTAGGTTTCTCGCCTATCATGCGAAAGGCCCAGGTTCGATCCCAGCCACTGGATGCAGTGCTGGTCCCAAGCCCGGAAAAAATGGGAGGGTTGCGGCAGGAAGGGTATCCGGTGTAAAACATTTGCCAAGTTGATGTGCGGACCAGTCGGTCTGCTGTGGCGACTCCGAACATGGAGCAGCCGAAAGCAACTTTATTGCTATAAACCAAACCAGCTGAATCAGCTATTTTTGCGTAAACTTAAACTTAACAACTTTTGTGTAAAAAAACTTAAAAAAATTATTATTGTCAGATTTTTTTGCTTATATGTCCCCTGGCACACACCCTGATGGCCTCAGCAACACTAGAAGAAACCCATTTGTTAACAAATGGAACATCTTTGATATTGAAATCAATTTCAATTATGAAAACAGAGACCTGAAATTGTACTGGATTTTATGTGATTAAATGATATTATTTTTATGGCATTCATATGCATGTGTAATGGGAAATATTAAACAGTATTTACTCTGAAACACCACCTGCACTAATAAGAAATGTCTACAGCACACTCATTCTGCATCTTCCTGCAGCAGGATAGATTCATTCAGTGGTTTTACTTTGGCAGCATCATAGCTTTATTCCTAATGCTGTTGAATCCCCAGCAGCTTCCAAGATGAAAGGATCTGCCATGCGTTTTCTTTATCCTTTATCCAAACTACTTCAATTTGTGCTTATAGATTTAAGTTTATATAATGCTTCCATGCACAGTTTTGGTGCTGTGTGTGAAATTGATTGATGAACGGTTGTAATAAACTGTGTGATTTGTGTGCCCTTGTGGAGGAATACGATTTGTCTGGGGAGTCAGATTTCGGTACAACACTGGAAAGGGGCGAGACATCTGTGAGTTTCATTGGGATGTTTTTCTTTCTTTTTTTTTTGACGTTTATTCAATATTAACATGATCAGTGTACGATGTGCTTGATTAGGATGAAATTTAAACAGGTTTATTGAGTTGATTTAATTTGATAAGTTTTGTATATATTCTATGAAACTTTAGGCAAGCTACTCAGAAGTCGGTGTTGGAGACCAACATAGATCTTCTGCCTTGGGTGGTTCGTTACAAATACTCCGAGTCACTGGGTTTCCTGTCAGTTCAGCTTCCTTTAAGGTTTGATGTGAGTTCAGGTTTAGTTTTTCTGTTACATATAAAACACATTTCAGTTTGTGAAGAATTCTTTGCTACATTAATCACATCTATAATATCACACAATAGTTATATTCATTTAAATCTCCACTGTGATCAGAGTGAAGGTCAAAGAATAACTGTTTTGTGAGTATGCAGACCTTCAGTTTCTCTCATCTGTAGATTTATTTATGGGTGAATATAATAAAAATAAGAAGAGAAAACACTATAAACACAAAATCTTTACGGGATGACATGTTGAAAATGTTATGCCTTGGTGTTTTACCTAAACATCAATAAAACAAGCACGTGCGCACACACCTACCACACACACACACACAAAAAAAACAGTTGATTGTACTTCCTTGTGTACCTTATTAACATAAAGTCTATTAATCCCTCATTATGCCTCAGCTGTAAATGTGTAAAAAGAATTCAGAAGTAATATAATGAAATACTATTTCTGTAATCAAGGGGATTAAACAATAAGGAGTGTCAATACGATAATAATAACATAGTAATAACATAGTAAATAGTAATAATAATAATACAATAATAATAACAATGTATTGACAAGGATTGTCAATACTATACAATAAATATCAATACACAGAAACAGAATAAGTAACTGACCCAAACAAACAAACAAATATCTATATAAATAAACTCTTTCATGACCAAGTAGCCTACAGGGGTTGTAGAGTGAAACTGAAACACCTGGTTTTAAATCACACAATAATTTATTGCTATAGTGTAGCGCCTACAGCATCAGTTCATCTTGGTAATAAAAAATGCAAGTCCTGCAAAGTGGTCAGAAGGATTTTGAGCCATTCCTCTTGCAGAACAGTGGCCAGGTCACCATGTGACACTAGTGGAGTAAAATGTTTCCTGAGTCACCCCTCCAAAACACCCCAAAGTGGCTCAATAACATTCTGACCCAGTGACTGTGCAGAAATGTTCAACTTCACTTTAATGTTCATCATACGACTTTTTAAACAGTCTTGCTGTGTGTACAATGTTTAAACCATTGGGTACACATGGTCCTTTAGAATGTTTCAGTTGTCCTGGGCACTGACGCTGCCTTCTAGCACAAGTACTGGGCCTAAGGAATGCCATAATGTTGCAACCAAAACCATCATTGATCTACCCCTGTGCTTCACTCTGGGCACACAATAGTTCAACAATACACTTCTTTGGGGCTTCTCCATAAATTCTGTTCTGTTTATATGATGTAAAACCCTGTAAACATTCATGTTTCTTCCCAACAGGATTCTTCTTATGATACAAATGTCGTAATACCTTGCAGTTTGTGTAATTTAGTGGAAAATTGATTGAAAACATATGCAGAAGTTTGGAATAAACATTTAAATTTAGGTTGTTTCTAGGTTTGACATATTTGTCATATATCTGAAATGAGAGAGTATATCAGAAAGGACTGATTACATAAAAATACATTCAAAAAGAAGAAAAGGAAGACAATGCTTTTGATTTTATATTACAGAGATATCTAGATTTATATTACAGATATCTAGATGCCCATAGGTATTATCATGACACTTACTGCAACATGCTTTCTTAAGTGGAAGCTGGAATTCCTGTACATTTAGTTGTCAGATTATTTGTCAGTGCATATTGCAGGCATCACATTATGTATCTGTTCTTTTTGACTGCTTGGAGCGAGAAGAATATTAAATATGAGGCAGTGGGTGCCCTGATTCCATTAATATGCTCGCTTCTTGCCTTTCTTCGGCCATTATCTTCCAAAACTGAGCGTGCTAAAAAGTGAGCGATTGTCACATGATTCAGACTCCTGCAGCTTATCATGAGACCCATGACTTACACATTATTCATTACATTTAACAGTAACAGAGGACCGCAAACGAATGTAGTTAAGTAAAAGTACCTTTCAGTGATTAACAGTGAACTTGAGTAAGAGTATAAGTAAGGCCTAAAACTACTCTTAAAATTAAAATTTTTCCAAAAACATACTCAAGTAAATGTAACGAAGTAAATGTAGTGCATTACTACTCACCTCTGTTCACAGCTCAGTATTTTCATGGCTGCCATCACTGAAACCGACATTTGGCATTGGCATGAGTGACCAAAGTTTTAGCTATAGCAGCCCAACCATGACTAGATTAGATTGGGGCTCTGGGCTCAGAAGAAGTGCCCAAAGAAGTGCTTCAAACAGTTCTGATATAAATCCAAGCTATCCTAAATTTTAAGCTATTATTTAAGACTTTCTTCAGGCCTGGCTGCTTTCTCACAAGATGGTGATGAAAGCACTGCCAGACACTTGCTGACAGTTTCTGGGCTGCGTTCATAAGACACTATATCCCAGGGATGCAGCGAGAGGAAAGTAGAAAACACCTTCACCTGACATGATGCCTGGTACTGTTGTCATGCTATGTGACTCGATCACATTGGCTGATTGGAAAAGTTAAAAAAAAAACTCTTTCTGGGGTGGATGGTCATGTCAGAACTGCAGAAAAATCAATTAAGTACAGAACTTTTCTCTTGACCCATATCCCATCTGATCTTAAATCCCTTAAGAGAACAAGCCCCTTAAATTTAGAGACTGACCATAAGAACCATGATTCTGTTTCCAATGAAGCAAATTTACCTATAAATTTGATGACGGCACTTATCATGCACCATGATGGAGCAGCCTGTGGCAAAATAGACAAACTTTAATTCATGTGCGATAGTGTGCATCTATGACTGATTGAAACTGTGGTACCAATTTCTGTTATAGACAATCCTTGTTAGTTAACACGATGCTTTTCCTGTGATTGCTATTGTTTAGCATTAATGCTGAGCTAGTCCTGTTATTACTTATTACTCCAGTTTTTCTTGCAAATTAGTCAATGACAGAAGCCATTCAATGGCAAATTTCTGAAATGATGATTTTCAATTAAATACATTTCCCTAGATAGAGCATGCAAATTAATGGTTCAGAAACAAATGTTCCAAACAAGTCAGGTGTGAAAGCCAAAACAAGAAAAAACTTGGGGAAAAAATGATGACATTCATGAGCATGGCATTTATGACAGATGTGTCAAATGTGCCTATTCACCACTTTTTTCAACATTTAATAAACTTTCACTTGCACACACCCATACAAGCACAGATTGATATCTCTGAAAGATATCTCCAATTTACATTATCTTTGACACATCAGAATGATTCATTACATTCCTCTGGTCTCAAATTAAGAATGCATGTGTCACTTGCTATGAAACTAATTTGAGGCAAATAAATTAATTACCTTTTTGTGTACAGTGGATGAGTCCAGTCAGCACTAAAATTAGAGAGAGAAATTTGTTTAAGGTTAGTTAATGAACAGAACACTAAGTTATGTGTAGATATTGGAAACAATGAACAACACTGTGGTGTGGCTCACGTTTTACTGTCACCATTCCAGAGTAGATTACTTTCCTATTAGTTATTTCCTAGAAGTTCTTGAGTGTTTGATTCCTCTTATACCAAAGCAATTTACCAACAATTACCTTGTTTAAGTTTATTAATGAACTACATGCTGCAACTTTTTATTTATTTTTTTATCACTTATGTTACGCCAGCTATAAACAGTTGTCCGCCTGTACCATTGTCTGCTTTTTCACATTTAAAGTTCCAAAACGTTTATTTAATGTAAACCTATGCATTGTCTTGCAGCCAACAATGTGTGCATAGCTGAGTATGAAAAAGTGATGAAAGACACCAGGATGCAAGTGCTGAAAATATAATTTAATATTTTACTCAGAAAATCAATTGGCTCAAATGTAAACATACCACAAAAAGCAGAATGTACATTCCACACTAAATTTCAATATCAAACCTTAGCAACAGACAAATTGAATAATCACACAGAACCTGATATCAGGATTCTCAGTCAGTTAAATAAAAACTTAAATCACCACTAATGAAGACATTTACTCACAGAACATCACACTGACTGGATGGAGCTCCTACTGATGTCTGACTGATTGAATGACAAGTGTTTATGTTACTGCCTCATCACTTCCTGTGCTCTTAAACACCAATCAGACCTCAGAGAGAGAGAGAGAGAGAGAGAGAGAGAGAGAATGAGAATTTAAGTGGTAATTCATGCTTTAGACTATTATTAGGTTCATTATATGCAACACATTTTCACCAGGCGGTACGGGGGCTTAGTAGTTAGCACTTTCGCCTCATACCTCCAGCGTCCTGGGTTTGTGTATCGCTCCTGCTCACTATGTGTGTGTGGAGTTTGCATGTTCTCCCTGTGCTTGGTGGGTTTCCTCCCACAGTCCAAAGACATGCTTCTAGGCTGATTGGAGTCTCTAAATTACCCGTAGTGAATGAGTGTGTGTGTGTGTGTCCTGCAATGGGTTGGCATTCCGTCCAGGGTGTATCCTGCCTTGATGCCCAATGACGCCTGATATAGGCACAGGTTCCCCGTGACCTGATGATAGATTGGATAAGCAGTACAGACATTTTCACCATCAACACAATATATTTTCACCACTCATAATGTGCATTATAGCAATGGGGTAAGAAGGATTGTAACAACTCACCTCGAAGAGGATCTGGCAATATTCAGGCTCTATCAGAATATGTAATCAACACACAAAAATACACCATCAACTCTCACTCAGATCGTGCTTAGACTTTTACTACACCAAAGCATGAAACCTACAACCTCCAGTCTTCCTTGCATGTAACAGTCCTTTTAACAAAATATATACAATAATTAGTCCTTAAGTTCGTCCTCACCCAGTTCACCATGCAAAGCTGAGCGGACCCACTTATCCGTCAGAACAAGGCAAGAATACTCCTGATTGGTAATCTGAAATACAAAGAAAAAGTGTGTATTCCTTCAGCAGATAATTCCTTAAGAAAAAATAACAACAATCCTTGGCAGCATTCACCTTTCACACTGAGTGTCCAGTGTCTCTCTCCTGGTTTATATTTACTTCCATCCACTATCACATTATTACAGGGTGATGTAACAGGTACAGAGTTCTTGTGAAGACCCGTGAAAATGCATTCAAAGAGCTCAACAATTATGCATCCATGATACCTTTTTATGATGGGGGGGGTTCGGTAGCTCTAGTGGTTAAGGCTCTGGGTCATTGACCAAAAGATTGGGGTTCACTTCTTCCTGGTGGGGCATGCCCGGAACACCTCCCCAGGGAGACATCCAGGAGGCATCAACTGGCCTCTTTCGATGTGGAGGAGCAATGGCTCTACTCCAAGCTCCTCTTGGGTGACAGAGCTCCATACCCTATCTCTAAGGGCGTGCCCTGCCACCCTACAGAGAAAACTCACTTTGGCCGCTTGTATCCGGGATCTTGTCCTTTTGGTCATGACCCAAAGCTCATGACCATAGGTGAGAGTAGGAACATAGATTGACTGGTAAATCGAGAGCTTCGCCTATTGGCTCAGCTTCTTCTTCACCACAACAGACCGGTACAAAGACCACATTACTGCAGCCGTGGCACCAATCTGTCTGTCAACCCATGTGTACCCAGACATGGGTCTGCTAACCCATGTGTACTGATGGGCACCCTTATGCTTGAACATGGTGTTCATTATGGACAAACTGTGACTAGCACAGAATTCCAACACAACACTGCTTGAGTTCAGATCGGGTGGGGTGGGGTGGGGTAGGGTAGGGGGGGCGTTCCTCCCAATCATGCCCCTTCAGGTATCACTGTTATTGCCCACATGAGCGTTGAAGTCCCCCAGTACTCCCCCAGTACTACAACTATGAAGTCCCCAGTTGGAGCACCTTCAAGCACCTCTCGCAGGGTCTCCAAGAAGGTAGGGTACTCCACACTGCTGCTCGGCCCATAAGCCGAAACGACAGTGAGACACCTATACCTGACCCAAAGATGCAGGGAAACAACTCTCTTGTTTACTGGGGAAAACTCCAACACATGGTGGCTGAGCTGGGGGCCTATAAGCAAGCCCACCCCAGCCCGCTACACTTTTCATACTTTACCCAGTATTTGCACTTAATACTGGGTATTTATAATCTGACATTTCAGACTGTACATTCCTAAACCCTGAGTTAACATTCTAAGATGAATATTTAGGGAGTCAACAATCTTGATTGGATAAATACAGGGTGTGATCAGTTTAAATAATGGCTTGTCTCGCACTTTCACGAGAGTGAGAACAATAGGGGTTCTCTGTAAGGGCTATGTATCCAGTAGGGGTTTTCAACTAGAATGAACTCAGGACAGATCCTAGGTTTTCCTTTAACCCTTTAACCCAGCCAGTTTATATTTCAACGCATACGTTTCCCTATCCAGCTTTTAAATTTGCAAATAAGTATGGTTCTAAAGCAAGGTTTTGATCCAATGTGCCAGCCTTTGCTCTCAGAGCATTTAAATATTCATTGCTAGATAAAGAGAATGCTTTAGATCCAGAAATACTAGTCTCTATAGGTTTATAATGTTTGCACTTCTTTATAAAACAAATAGTTGATTATGATTGACCAAGCTGCAGTCAGAGCTGTTGTAGTGGATTCCTGAGACATTGCTGTTATTAATCCCAGCAAAATCTTCTGGCTCACTTTGTGAGGTTTTACCATCAAAACATATCAGGAGATTTTCCAAAAATTCTTTGGAATTTATTTACTTCGGATCAAACCAATCGAACTGATATGCTTCTTCCTTCGTCATCTTTCACTGTTCTCTGTGTAGTCACTTGTAATGCTACACTCCCAACATCTTGCAATGACAAAGCAACCCAGTTCCATTCATTTTCACTGAGAGCTGGTGACATCAGGCAACATGTGCGACAGTGAGAAACGTTGAACTTAATGCAAATATGAACTTGGTTAACTTGGTTCAGTTATTACCAATGAGATGGAAGACAGTAAAGCGCATGCGATACATGCCAAAGAGTACAAACTGCCTCTTCTTGTATGCCTCTTCTTATATTCATTTTGTATGATATGCTGCATATAGTCCCTGGTGAATTTTATATACAGACACTCTCCCTCCAGAATGTTTAATTTTTGCAGCAAGAAATCTGATTTGCTGTCAAGTGGAATGCTAGTTGCTCATCCACTGATAAAAGTTATTACCGTAACAAGAAGTAATAGGAAAGCCCACTATTAACTTAATATGGTACGTTCACAAGTTGCTCTACTATCAAATCGTCAGCAGGCATGCCTACTGATTGCTATAGTAATAGCCATCACATCAGTAATTGTGACTGCAATTGGTGACTGTGTGTGAACCTAGCTTAATTTTGCAAATTCAGACAAACACTATTTAAATGTTTGTTGCTGTTTTTTTTTTTTTTTTTTTTTTTTTTAATTTCTTTCATTCACCTGAACAAGAAGAGTTTATTTCATGATGTTTTCTAGTTAACACCAAGGGTAACTCTACACCCTTTTGACATAGGCACAAACTACAGTACAATGTTCCTGATAAATTATTGTCTGATGAAGTAGATTACAGCAGATCTGTTTGAAAAGCTGAAGAGGCTGATTGTAAGGTTGAAAGCTAAAGAGAAAATATCCTGTGATAGGTCTCGCCCTTTCCCTGTGCTGCTTCTACTTTCACTTTTTTCGATGGAATCCATGCTTAACTTTTATAAAATAAGAAAAACATGTAAAAAAAAAAAAAAAAAAAAAAAAAAAAAGGTTGTCAAAGGCTCGTTTAGAGCTAAATCTGTATGAACATCTCAATTCAACTTATTCTCATTATGTAAGCTTTCCATCGCTCGTTTAAGCTGTTCAACACTCATCGCCTTTACTTACGTCCTTTCTTCAGTTGACTTGTCCTTGTTTTATTCGATTTTTTAAAATGTATTTTGAGAAATCTTTCGATCCGTTTGCGATCGTTGTCGTCCGTGTTCCGACGTTTCTGAACTTTGTTGAACGTCTTATTTGAGTCTTAAAAATGTGCAACGTCAACTCCAACTATGCCGAATGTTTAATCCATATATCGAAGATTAAACGCCGAAGGCTTCCAACTTCTACAGATGTTTCGTGCAAGTGCGTCGACAGACCCTTTATGCTGTAAGATTTGTGATGATAAATCAATGTCTGATTAAGTAGATTAGAATACAATCGATCTGTCTTAAAACTATTCCGTGCATCCTCTTCAATACTACGCCACGCCCCCAATAGGCGGCACTTCAATAGGCGGAAGGCGCTACTTGGCTGCAGAGGCAGCATCACTGGCTGATGATGTCATTTACATTAATCAGCATCTGTGTGCAAGCTCGTAGCTACACTTTCTTTTAATGAAGAATTACAGCATTGTCAGCGAAAACCGCCGTACACGAAATGATCACGGAGAGGTAATGTACAATTTACCCTCGCGGTGTACAAAGGTGGTGTTTTAAAATACAAAATCTGTCTCTCAACATCAGGTTTTTGTGTTGTCTTGTGTTGTGTTTGCACACTGAGCTACCTTAAAAGAGTAGGTGCATGAGGGGCCCTTTTGCTTTAAAACCAAACCCTTTAAATTTTTGGGTTCCCATAAGGGCGGGGAATGGGAAAAAAATTGAAAATCCCCGGGTTTTTAAAATTTTTTTTTTTTTTTCCTTTATCTTTAGCGCATAAAGAAATCTCTCGGTAGTTCAAAAGTTTTTGTCTAAAAAAAAATTGGCATTCATGAAAAAAGTGTGACATATCAAAATTTCTAATGCATCTGTTATTGGCAAGTGCTTGAAGAACAATACACATTTTAAAGTGATTAATGTAATAGGAGAAGAATAGGGAGGGATGTGTGTGCCATCCATCGCACTTATAAATCTGTGGCACAAGATATAACAAGGAATTACAGTATATGGTTTCATTGGCCTCTGCTAATGATATATCGGCACATTACTTTTTCTTTAATAGTTATGCACATATCTTATATGTATCAATGGACAGGGCATTTTACTACCTCTGGAACTTTGCTCATTACTCTATACTTGGTGCAGGTTGGCAACACGGAACAGGGCGATTGAAATCCGCTTTCGGGTTCGAACTGTAGTCTGTGGAAACCTCAGGGCGGGCGCAACATCATGAGCAATTCATTGTCAGAGCATCTAAAATGTAGGTAGTGACATTATAAAATGTTGCAGCCAAAAACCTCCAGTGAAGTATCTCTTCGCCACTACCCGGGGCTCATCCAGACCCATGGGCTTCATCACATAAGGACTGTTACTTGGAGCCCTATCAGACAAGCAACTGCTACATCCTCATCTCTGAGACAGAGATACGTTAAAACACTTAACGTGAAAAAACAGTACATAGCAGCCTATGCCTTGTGCACTAAAGCTAAAGTGTGTTCTAAATGTGGTCCTCTTATATCACCATGTTAATCCATTAAGCCATGTTTTCTATAGGGGAAAAAGCTTAATGTGAAACTTTGCATTCTTGGTTCATGTGCTAACCTTTACATATTGTTTTTTCACATTCTTTATAACAGTTTTCAGATAACACTTAAAGTAAACATATTGTGTTTCACTTGGATCACGGTGCCATTGTCTTAACAGTAAATATATGGCTACTTGAATACTGTATTGATATTTACCCAAATAGATCAACAGGCTCATATAGAACCTTTCATGTACATGCATATACAATAACATTAGTTTTTCCACGTCTGTCTAAAGTTCCTACCCCTAACTAGCAGCAGCAGTAAAAGTAGCAAACAGTATATTATACAAATATGATAAAAAAAAATATATTTTTTTATTTCCATAAAATAAAATGCATTTAAATATAAAACAGAGATAAAGGAGACATTTTCATAAGTTTTTATTTCAGGGATTCAATTTGTATATTTCTCTTTCCTCTCAAACCTTAATAAACTCTACTTATACAAGAATGTGTACTTCTTATTGGTTGTATATTTGTAACTTACAGCAGCATTATGTTGTAGTTGCAGCCAGCTTTGTTTTCTAAAATAAAAAATAAACCCTTTATTTTTAAAGCTGTTTATCAGTCTTTCAGTCAGAATTTCATGGTAGGAATGTAAGGCACTTTTGGTAAGACTGAAAAATAATCACCGAAATGAGAAAAAAACAGCATGTAAGAAAAACTCTTAGCTAGTAGCTATTTTACTTTTGAGTAATTCTGGTGGTTTATGCTTGATTATTTAATCAACAATAAAATCATGTAGTATATGACATCATTTGATTTCTTTCATCTCATCTTAGTGAACAGATCATGCATGTTTAAAAGTACATTTCTCTTTTTGTAGCTATACAGAACTCAGCTTTAAGTCAACTGTCTGCTTGCTTATTTTTTTCCCTCGTTTTTTTCCTCCTTGATTTCCTCTTCCGACCTCTTTTCTGTTGTTCTTCCTCAGAGTCATACTCAGAAATCTCAGCGTCAGCAGTAGAGTGCATTTCTCTTTGCCTTCTAGGCTGATCTTTGTTCCTTATGGGTCTACCGATCTGTTTGTTCTCCTCCGCTGGCATACAGCTAGGATCAATGCCATGTTGCCTCTGCCGGTGGTTTTTCAGGCTGATGTTGTGATTAAAAGACTCTCCACAATGCTCACACAGAAAGGGTTTCTCTCCAGTGTGGAGGCGCATGTGGGACTTCAAATGTCCGTCCTGGTTGAAAGAACGGTCACACACCTCACACTTGTAAGGTTTTTCCCCTGAGTGTATGCGTAAGTGTCTCTCATATCTGTGAAGTGCAGTAAATTTTCTATTGCATGTGCTGCAGGTGTATTTCTTTTTACCTCTGTGGGTCTTTAAATGTTCATTGCGTGTAACAAAATCTTTAAACTTTTCTGGACAGTCCGGGCACATATAGGGCAGCATGTCTTCTTTGTGACTCTGCTCATGCTCTAGCTTGGACTGTTTTGTATTGAACACCATCATGCAATACTTGCAGCCTTGCTGGTAGTCTCCATGCAAGCGACGGTAGTGCACTTTTTGACCAATTTCTGTGAAGAAGCGCTTGTGACACATTCTACAGAAAAACGGTTTGATCTTGTACTCGCACACATGGCCCTTCTTGTTGGGGTCCGTCTCTACCCTGATCGTTCTATTACAGTCCTGACAGATCTCACGTTCATAAAGGTTTTGCATTCCACAATGCTCAGCAATGACATGCAGATGAAAACTCTGGACGTCACTAAAATGAACAGGGAAGTCCTTTAAACTAAGGTTCTCGACACTATCGCCAGAGACACACTCTGCACAGCAATAGTTCTTCTTGTGCCTCTGAATTGAACACAACATTTTAGCTACAGCTGCACAGTCTACACACCAACTTACTGGTTTAATAGTGTTCTGAAATGGTTTCTTGGTAAACTCTTCATCAGAAGTTTCTTCATCATAGCTCTCCAAAGCCTCGTCAGAGGAGCTCGGCAGGTACTCGTCTGAATCTCCTTGCTGTCTTTTTTTCGAGGAATCGTTGCTTGCTTTCTCAGCAAGATCTTCACTTCTGTCCTCATAAGTAAATATTTCCTCATCTGCACTCACATTGGCTTCACCCGAGGAGCTCAACAGGTACACATCAAAACACTTTTCCTGCCTGTTTTGAGAGAAATTGTCACTTTCTTTTTCAGCAAGTTCTTCACCACTATACTCCTCAATAAACAGTTCCTCGTCAGCCGTCAGCGTGCCAGAAGACCCATGGTAAGCTGGGTTAGCCGTCTCATCGCTTATCAGTGCAAGATTTGAACGCTCTTCATCACTGTCCTCATGTGTTTCCATCAGGAGACTTAGCTCCTCCTCTTTCAAATTCTCATCATGTTCCTCTCTCACTGAGATGGAATCCTCAGCAGCCTGAGCATTGTCCTTATCTATCATTTTTGCACACTCATTAGTCATGTGTTCCTGGTCAAGAGTCACAGCTACCCTGTCCAATGACGGCCCACGAGCATCACCACATGACCAACACTCATCAGTCACCTGATTAAAGGAGAATAAAAAAAAAGGCTGGGAATAACCAACTTTTACACAGAAAACTATTTCTTGGTTTATCAAATGAAGCATTTGTACTTTATTGGTAACTGTGAAGTACACCAGAACACTTATGCCATGTAAGTCTTAGTCCAAGCAGTGTGTGCTGAAATACAGACCATGTTGTTTGGTATATCTGCTGTCTGAGAGGTCCACACTCTGTAGTTACAGCAGATCAGACACTCTTGTCTGAAAGTAAGATTCCCACTTCTGCCTTTCCCTCGAATCCGGCACTCACTGGAGCACTCCAGACATCGGAACATCAGACGCACAAACCCTTCCTTGGTCAAAGTTATGTACCTGGATCTATAACACATACAATATATGACTTAATTACTTTTGCTGTTAATAATTATAAAATAGTGTTTAAAAAAATCTGATCGGATCCTGCCGCTGGACAAACAGGAGGCTATAATTAAAATTTTATTTGTCACATACAAAATCATACACAGTACGACATGTAGTGAAATGCTTTTTTCGACTGTCCTTGTTAAGAGAGGAACATAAAAAAAGTATATAAATAAAATAAAGATTTAAGGAGATACAAAATATAAAGAACTACCAGAATAATAAAATGTGTGTGTGTTGCTTTCGGCTACTCCCTGTTCGGGGTCGCCACAGAGGACCAACTGGTCCGCACAACAACTTGGCACAGGTTTTACCCTTCCTGATGCTCCCATTTTTCTGGGCTTGGGACCGGCACAGCATCCAGCGGCTGGGGTTTGGGCATTGACTGGGAATTGAACCTGGGCCTTCCGCATGGTAAGATATATATACATATATACAGTCAAGCCCGAAATTATTCATACCCCTGGCAAATTCTGACTTAAAGTTACTTTTATTCAACCAGCAAGTTTTTTTGACCGGAAATGACACAGGCTTCTCCCAAAAAATAATATATATTGTATGTATGTGTATATATATACACATACATACAATGTAAAAATGTAGACATATATACCTGGGTGTAGCAGGAATGTCAGGGAGTAGAGTGACAACAGTTAAGTAAAGTGAAATTGTGCAGTGTAGTGCAGTTATTGTGTGTGCAACAGTCTGCTGAGGTAAGATTTTATTTTATGTTTTATGTAAGTATTGTATGTAAGTGTTTTATTTTATGGAAGTGCAGAGAAAAGTCCAGAAAGTCCCGGTTTTATGTGTTCTAGTTGAGGGCCCGAATGGCCTGTGTGAAGAAGCTTCTCCTCATTCTCTCTGTGTTTGCCTGCAAGGAGCGGAAACGTTTCTCTGTCTGCAACAGAGAGTAGAGTGTCGTCCACAAACTTGATGATGTTGGTGGAGCTGGAAGTGGCCATACAGTTGTAGGTGTACAGTGAGTACAGCAGGGGGCTCAGAACACAACCCTGGAGGGCTCCAGTGCTGAGGGTGAGTGAGGATGGGACATGTTTGCCCACCTGTACTGCCTGTGGTCCATCCGTCAGGAAGTTGGATGTGTGATGGCATCCTCAGTAGAGTGGTTGGGACGGTATGCAAATTGTAGCGAGTCCAGGGTGTCAGGTAGTGAAGAAGTCTCTGATTAAAGTCTTTCGAAGCATTTCAATAAAGACTGAGGTCAGGGCTACTGGGCGGTAGTCATTGAGGCAGGCGGGCTGAGGTTGTACAATGGTGGACTGTTTGAAGCAGGTAGGGATCATAGACAGTCCACCATTGTTCCTCTCCCCAAGAAACCAAATAAGGACAACTGGGTGGTAGTCATTGAGGCAGGCCGGCTGAGGTTTCTTGGGGAGAGGAACAATGGTGGATTGTCTATGATCCCTACCTGCTTCAATTCAATTCAATTCAATTTTATTTGTATAGTGCTTTTAACAAAGAGCATTGTCTCAAAGCAGCTTTACAGAACATAGGAAACAATAAACATACAAACAAACAGTCTACCATTGTACAACCTCATCCCACCTGCCTCAATGACTACCGCCCAGTAGCCCTGACCTCAGTCTTTATATATATATATATATATATATATATATATATATATATATATATATATATATACACATATATACACACACACACACATACACACACAAAAAAAAATGTACATATTTTGCATTATTTATTTTTTTTTTTTGTATTCCCTTAAATCCTGGAATATTTAATCTGCTCACTCCTACACTACTAAAAATTGTACTAATACCAGAAAATATAAATTAAAATTCACAAAGTATGCAAACAACTAAAGTTCATGATTTATATTTAATTTAAATAAGTCATATAAGAGAATATAATATGCACACATGTACTGACTAGGGAAAGGTTATATACTTTAGAGTATGAGATTATGTAAACAAATAGGACATACTCGGATAAGTTTATTTTTGCACCTGTAGTGTATGGCCTCCTTTTCACATCTGAAAAAGAAAAGAAATATATAGGTTTTTTTTATTAGAAAGCACTGTAAAAAAAAAATGCAGACAAGCCTTTTTTCTGCCCAGTTTGGTTTTGCTAATTCCCACCCAGCTCTTCCCTCTCATACAAAAGCTACCATCCAACAATGGTGAGGGCAAACACATGCTTCCTCTGAGACATGTGAAGACAGCTAATTGCATCTTTGCAATTGCAACTGCTGCTTATGCTCAAATAGGAAGCTCAAAACCACCCATGAATGAGTAGTGTCACTGTGTATGGCTGGGCAAATGCTACTCAGGAGCTCTGTATGACAAGTCTTTTAACCCAGAGCCAAGACTTCAATTTATAAAAGTTAAATGACATACGTGTAGTATTTAAAACAAGACTAAGCATTCTCATCTTAAAGGATGTTCTAAGTAAGCATTGTTTAGAAAGTTCACAAACACCTCACCTCTTCTGTTCCAGCTGACGACTTGTCGCGAACCTGCCATTGGCTTATTCGTCATGCTTTTTGTTAACACCTATAAAGTCGAAAACATAGCAGCAGCATGAGTTAGTGCACACATCAAATTTATCAATATCATTCATTTTATTTTTTTCTAAAATCAGTAAAGTAACAGTACTTGAAACTAAATTAATTATATATCTATACAGCAGAAAGGAGAAATGCTAGGTCTAGCTGTTATAGTATTATACATTAATTACAATTTCTGGTCAACATTAAACCTCTAGTCCTTTGTTTGTTGGACTTGATCTAGTTTGCTGGTAATCTAGCCATGGGGGTCACAGTCCAGTGACTTCTGTGCCGGTCCCAAGCCCGGATAAATAGAGAGGGTTGCGTCAGGAAGGGCATCCGGCGTAAAACGTTGCCAAATTTAACCATGCGAATCGTCAGTACGAATTTCATACCGGATCGGTCGAGGCCCGGGTTAACAACGACCGCCATCGGCGCCGTTGACCTACAGGGCGCCGGTGGAAATTGGGCTACTGTTGGTCGAAGAAGTAGAGGAGGGAGGAGAGTGCGCAGACAGAGAGAGAAGAGGAAAGGTAAGAGTGTAGGACTGAGAATAGGAACTCTGAATGTTGGTACTATGACAGGGAAAGGTAGAGAGCTGGCTGATGTGATGGAGAGAAGGAAGGTGGATATACTGTGTGTACAGGAGACCAGGTGGAAGGGTAGCAAGGCTCGTAGTATAGGAGCAGGATTCAAGCTGTTTTATTATGGTGTGGATAGTAAGAGAAATGGGGTAGGTGTTGTCCTGAAGGAGGAGTTTGTGAGGAATGTCCTGGAGGTGAAGAGAGTGTCAGACAGAGTGATGAGTCTGAAGTTAGAGATTGAAGGGGTGATGTTGAATGTTGTTAGTGGTTATGCCCCACAGGTAGGTTGTGAGTTAGAGGAGAAAGAGAGATTCTGGAGTGAATTAGATGAGGTGATGGAGAGTATTCCCACGGGTGAGAGAGTGGTGATAGGAGCGGATTTTAATGGACATGTTGGCGAGGGGAACACAGGTGATGAGGAGGTGATGGGCAAGTTTGGAGTTAAGGAAAGGAACCTTGAAGGACAGATGGTAGTGGACTTTGCTAAGAGGATGGACATGGGTGTGGTTAACACTTATTTTCAGAAGAGGGAGGAGCATAGAGTGACTTACAAGAGTGGAGGTAGGAGAACACAGGTAGACTACATTCTATGTAGAAGAGGCAATCTGAAAGAGATTAGTGACTGTAAAGTGGTAGTGGGAGAGAGTGTAGCCAGACAGCATAGGATGGTGGTGTGTAGGATGACTTTGATGGTCTGTAAGACGAAGAGGTCAAAGATAGAGAAGAAAACCAAGTGGTGGAAGCTGAAAAAGGAGGAATGTTGTGAGGAATTTAGACAGAAGTTGAGGCAGGCTCTGGGTGGTCAGGTAGTGCTGCCAGATGACTGGGAAACTACAGCAGAAGTGATCAGGGAGACAGGGAGAAAGGTGCTGGGTGTGTCATCTGGAAGGAGGAAAGAAGATAAGGAGACTTGGTGGTGGAATGAGGAAGTTCAGGATAGTATCCAGAGGAAGAGGTTAGCCAAGAAGAAGTGGGACATGGACAGGACTGAAGAGAATAGACAGGAATACAAGGAGTTACAGCGGAGAGTGAAGAGGGAGGTGTCTAAGGCCAAGCAGAAGGCATATGACGAGCTGTACACTAGGTTAGACACTAGAGAAGGAGAGAAGGACTTGTACAGGTTAGCTAGGCAGAGGGATCGAGATGGGAAGGATGTGCAGCAAGTTAGAGTTATTAAGGATAGAGATGGAAGGGTGCTCACAAGTGAGGAGAGTGTACAGAGGAGATGGAAGGAGTACTTTGAGGAGCTGATGAATGAGGAAAATGAGAGGGAAAAAAGAGTAGAAGGGGTGAACTCTGTGGAACAGAAAGTAGATAAGATTAGAAAGGATGAAGTCAGGAAGGCTTTGAAGAGGATGAAAAGTGGGAAGGCAGTTGGTCCTGATGACATTCCGGTGGAGGTCTGGAAGTGTCTGGGAGAGGCAGCAGTGGAATTTTTAGCTAATTTGTTCAACAGGGTTTTAGAGAGTGAGAGGATGCCTGAGGAATGGAGAAGAAGTGTGTTAGTGCCGATCTTTAAGAATAAGGGTGACGTGCAGAGTTGCAGTAACTATAGGGGGATAAAGTTGATGAGCCATACAATGAAGGTATGGGAAAGAGTAGTGGAAGCTAGGTTAAGGAAGGTAGTGGACATTTGTGAGCAGCAGTATGGCTTCATGCCCAGAAAGAGCACAACGGATGCAATTTTTGCTCTGAGGATTTTGATGGAGAAGTATAGGGATGGTCAGAAGGAGTTGCACTGTGTGTTTGTAGACTTGGAGAAAGCATATGACAGGGTGCCAAGAGAAGAGCTGTGGTACTGTATGAGGAAGTCAGGAGTAGCGGAGAAGTATGTCAGAGTGGTGCAGGACATGTATGAGAGGAGCAGGACAGTGGTGAGGTGTGCTGTAGGTCAGACAGAGGAGTTCAATGTGGAGGTGGGACTGCATCAGGGATCGGCTCTGAGCCCCTTCCTGTTTGCTATAGTGATGGACCAGTTGTCAGAGGAGGTCAGACAGGAGTCTCCTTGGACAATGATGTTTGCAGATGACATTGTGATCTGTAGTGAGAGCAGGGAGCAGGTGGAGGAAAACCTGGAGAGGTGGAGGTTTGCGCTGGAGAGAAGAGGAATGAAGGTCAGTCGTAGTAAGACTGAGTACATGTGTGTGAATGAAAGGGAGGGAAGTGGAACAGTAAGGTTACAGGGTGAAGAGGTGAAGAAGGTACAGGAGTTTAAGTACTTGGGGTCAACAGTCCAGAGTAATGGAGAGTGTGGGAAAGAGGTAAAGAAGCGAGTGCAGGCAGGTTGGAATGGGTGGAGAAAGGTGTCGGGAGTTCTGTGTGATCAGAAAATATCAGCGAGAATCAAGGGGAAGGTGTACAGGACAGTGGTGAGACCGGCCATGCTGTATGGTTTAGAGACAGTGTCACTGAGGAAGAGACAGGAGTCAGAGCTAGAGGTAGCAGAGCTGAAGATGTTGAGGTTCTCTTTGGGAGTGACAAGATTGGACAGGATTAGGAATGAGTACATCAGAGGGACAGCTCATGT
>JAUCMX010000005.1:13844852-13989852 GCA_033459395.1 Hemibagrus guttatus | reverse complement strand
GTTGTTCCAGAAACAGAGAAACCGTGGCAAGTGCTGATGGAGCTCAAAGATATAGTTGAGCTTGTTGCCTCGCACAAATTTTCAGACGACAGTCTTTGCTATCTGGAGCCTAAAATATCTGATCATCGCAACCTGTTTACAGAGATTTTTCCAAATGAAAAACTAAAACCAAAACACCACTTTCTAACACTATCCAAGCCTCATACGCTGCTTTGGTCCTTGTGTAGAATACTGGACAATGCGCTTTGAAGCAAAGCACAGTTTTTTCAAAAAGGTTGTCCATAACACACACAATTTCAGAAATTTACTGAAGGCATTGTCCACCCAGCATCTGCTTATGGTTGCACATGTCTTGCAATCTCCAAGCTTTTTTAAACAATCCATGCATGTTGAGAAAGTACAAGTTGTGAAGGTCTCCTCTTTAGATAGATGGGTAAAAACAGCAGTTGAGAGGAAGTACGCTCACCGTAACAGTGTAACTGTAGCATCAAGTGCTGTTTTGCATGGGACCTCATACTCCAAAGGTATGATTGTGTCTGTTGTATACTGTGGTGGCCAGAGTTTGGAAGGATTCACTGCATGCTGATTGTTGACAGGGAGGCTTGTTTTGTGCTGGAGAAATGTTGTTCTTGGAATGTTGAACATCTTAGAGCCTTCAAGATTGAAGAGATTTGATGTGAAGATTTTGTTGTTACTGAGCTTAAGGATTTAAATAACTTTTACCCACTTGCAGCCTACAGAATTGGGAAGGTAGAGTTCCTACGGTGCATTTATGATTTCTGTAAAAGTTGTGACATATATTCAGGCATGGGCTTTTTAGTCATTTTGTTGTCCAAAGCACTAAATGTTATATGTTTTTCAAATGTTGGGTGTTAGGGTAAAACTGACTTCTTTGGCCACTGCATTGCACTTCATTACTGTTTTCCTCTGTAGACAACAGACATCATATCACACAGATATGCTACAGCTCTACGGGGATTCCCTTTGTACCTCAGGGAAAAAGAAGCAATATCAAAGACCTGTGTGGTGAGTTATCAGCTTTAATTTAACAGCTCATCAAAGCTTGTTAATCTGTGAAACCTATAGATGTCTCCACTTACATACACGCGCCGTCACTCACTGCACACGTGCCCTCACATACTGTACAAGCACACTCACGCAACCTGGCTCACACGTGCACTTCCATGCATACTGGACACGTGCACTTGCAGGAAATCACAAACTGAACACACACACTCATACTGTACATGCACACACAGATGTTGACTTTTTAATACCTGTTGCAGACTGTCCTTCATTTCTTATTAAATCTCTGTCACCTTTAGGACACAGATGAAGAGGAGGCCTATGTGAGAGGAGTAAAGCTGTGTATCCTTGAAGTTATGGAAGACGACATCTCACCTTCAGCAAAACCTACATGTGTCAACCGTGGAATCATTGTGGAGGGAACTCTGGTCATGGAGGACATACCTGATTTTCCCACAGCATTCATGGTACTCTTTGGCCTTCTCTATGCTCTGAATATTGAATACCCAAAAGGACTAAAATATACATTTGAGGCAGTCCAGGACATTTTTGTGGGATTGGGAGAAAAGTGCACCAACAAGGTTCAGTCTCTGAAGAATAAGCTTTTCAACGTATAGAGTGTTTTACGATGATGCTGCTGTTCTTTGAGGTTGAGAACTGTCAGGTTGTTGTTTGTGGGCTCCTTCAGTATCAATGATTAGATGCGACCATATTTTGTGAGCTGGTGTGTTTAATTTTGAACCAGTCTTGAATGCTAATTTGTTTACCTTTTATAGATACTGTTATACAGTTACAGTTGCAAATGTTGCATGTTTAAATTTGCCAGTGTTTTATGGATAGGTGCACTTCTGTATGGACAATCTGCTTATTTTGAATTGAGTGTATTATACATGTGTGGTTCTTAAGAGGTGCTGATTCAGTAACACAATGTTTTATATATTACTTGAACTGTTTTATGAAATTCTTTTAACTTTTTTTTTTTTTTTAAAGTAACTATTTTTCAGTTGTAGCATTTTCTGAGTTGCTGCAGTATAAGAAATCCTGTAAAAATATAAGGTAGTAGTTTACTCAAAAAAGGTATTTCTCTTTTTTTCTTTGTTGTTCTGTTCATGTGACAAACTTGGTACTTTTTTGAGAAAATGACCACCTGTTACTTGAAAAGAGATTCTGATTCTCATGATGACCAAATGAAACCTGAAAATAATATATTAAGTCATATTGAGAAATGTTTTTCAGTTTTTGACTTGTTGAAAAAAAGTGATAGCAACATATTATATTTTCCTGTCCTAACATAATATTATGTAGTACCAATTAGTTATTAATTTTTATTCCAAAAAGTTGAGTAAACAAGAAAAAGCTAGGGAAAATTGGTACTAAGATTTTTTTTTTTTTGTTGTAAAGGCTTAAATTTTTTTACAGTGCATACAGTAAGATTAGCTATTTGGATCTCATAATAAAATATCTGATTTACTAATTTTTGTAACAACCGATTACACTTCACCCAAAATTAAGCACAAAAGCCTGACTCTGACCTGCAAAGAATGAACCGTTCACCAAAGAAACCTGCGAGTGCGAAAACGTGCAACAACCCAAAAAAAAGCGACAGCTATACGCAAGAAGCTATATGCAAGAAGAAAACCAAAGCCAAAACCATGACGGCAAAACCAAAATCACAACAGAAAAACCAAAGCCACAACTGCAGAGGCATGACCGCAAAACCAAAAACACCACAACTTTGAGGGGGAAAAAAACGACCAAACAAGCACAGAACGATTCTCAAAAGGGTACAACAAAACCAAAAACATCAAAATTAAATCTAACATTACAGTTAATTTTAACTCACAACTGTAAGAGGAGAGCCTTTTTGAACACCACATGCTCTTTGCTCATTGGCTGCAGCGCATGTCACCTGAAAGTCAGGGATTTGGGTACAAGTGGAGGATGTTTTTCAAGAGGGGGAATTACGAGCCCAACTTAATCTATTTATGTTTTTCGTGCAGCTTTTCATTAAGGACATTCATATACGGAAAAAGGAAGCTGTGTTATTTAGTAGAAAGATTATTATATTATTACCATAACAAGATAGGTAACTTTGCATAAAAAAAAATCTAAATCGCTAGACTAACCCAAATTCTGACCAGAAAGTGTTCTCCTCGTGATCAATAAGGCCCTTTCCCTATTTTTGTGTTTGGTTTCTCTGTTGTGTTTTCTGATTTACGTTTTTGTAGTTTGTTTGTTTTTTTGCACTTACAGGCCACACGTAGTTCACACTGTTACAATTCTCCTTCAGTTTAATCTCTACTGAAACACACCACTGTAAATAGCCTGCTTAATGAAACAATAGAGCAGTTCAGCAAAATATATCCTTTAATTTGATACAAAAAGCAGGGCATAAGGATTACCTCCCTGAAGCCTCATTCGTCGAAGGCCAATCTGCTCTTGCTGCAGCTGGCAGGGAGTTTACATTTGAAAAGCTGTGAAAGCAACGAGAGAGTTTTTACTGGAGCAGTTTGGAAATATCAGATGTCTACCACATGCCACGCAAATCCCTATTTTAACACTGACGAGTTTTCTCGTCTCTTGGCACTCACTCTTATGAGCACAGCCTTTGTCTTCAGTTTTATCCTGGTCACCATTTACAGGGCTTTTTGTTGTTTTTTTCCTATCCTAATCAGACAAAAAAGCAAGCTCAGCATCAGTTTTCAAACTCTCTCAGTTCTCTCCAGCCACATTGGTGTTCACTCTTTTCTTCCCTCTTGCTCAGTCAAATTTCCTTTTCTTTTTTTTCCTGTGGTCTTTATTCTCTTGAAAGTGTTTTGTAGCTTTTCAGTTGAACCTCAGCTTACACTGAAGATGATTCCATAGAGCATTATTAATCTGTGGTTTCAGTTCATCTCCTATTCATTTAAAGTCAAAATTTGTTGCCTGTATACATGCAATATACATGACAAACAAGAACAACCCTCCTGCTATCTGGAAAAAGGTACTGAAGAATTCAGGCTCTCACAACCAGACTGTGTAACAGTTTCTTTCCTCAAGCCATCTGACTCCTCAACACACATAACCAGACTAACCTGAACTTAAAACACACACACAGACAATCACATTAAATATACATCTATGTTTACAACACCACTCATATAAACACTGTTTATACGCTGTTTTTGCACAACACTATTTAATGCTTTTATTGTATGTCTACAAGAATCCTCTTATTGTTTACACATCCTTCTATATGCACAATGGTCAATACAGACTACAGATTACACTAGTCAGCGCTATTTTCCTGCAGTGTATTGTCTTGTGTGTCTGCATTGTCCTTGTCTTGCAAAGTTTACACTAGAGTGCACACTTTTTACTTTTGAATTTAATTTTTTCAATTGTATAGCGCTTTTAACAATGGACATTGTCTCAAAGCAGCTTTACAGAAGTATAAAAACATATAAAAGAAAAAAATTATAAAGTTAAGTCACTATTTTATCATTATATAATCCCTAATGAGCAAGCCGGAGGCAACGGTGGCAAGAAAAAACTCCCTGAGATGATATGAGGAAGAAACCAGGCTCAGACGAGAACCTCATCCTTATTTGGGTGACACTGGACAGTAAATAATGTAAATGTAAATAATGTTCCTTTCTGCAACAGCAACCAAGGGCTCTTGAGGAACTAGTAGGTCAGTGACGTTTCTGAGTTCATTAGCTCTGTGTTGGTTTATGTAGCACCATGGTCCAGGAGAAACGTTGTGTCATTTCACTATGCACTGCGTCAGCTATAAATGGTTGACATTACAATAAAACCTTTTTGAGTTGACTTGAACTTCCAACATCTGCAGGCTGGTAAATGTCTCCCTCTCTGATATTTACTCTTGTTCCATCCATTCTTCTCATTAACTCCTTTTTCTATAATTATGAGATGACTAAAAGCACACTTAGTACACGAGTGATATTCGTACAAATGAGAAGGACACTCAGCTCGGTTTAGCTGCACTACACTGAAGGCGAGAAAAGTAAATAATCATACACTTATTGCAGCAGGCTTTCCAATTTACACTTCCGGGTACGTTTAGCAACGTACTCATATAAAATAAAAGTTCGAGTATCTGTTGATAAAGGACGTCAGCGTTTTCTGTTATCAGCATGACAGCTAACACAATATTACGCAGAACTGTAACGTTAAACGGTTATGTAGTCATGTTTATCTCTAGGTGGTATACATACAGATACAGATGAACTGTCATGCCTATAAAGTAAGATTGAGTTGGGTCTATAAAGCTTTCTTGTCTGTTCTGTAAATGACATAACATTACTGAACACAAAATGTACTAATTGTTTAATAGTTGCTCGAACTTTCATTAGGCACTGACTTTACAGTATTACAGTTACAGCGCATTGCAAATGAACATGTTTGTTTAAACATAAATATTCTGTTTGAGACCATGGAGACAAAATAGAAATTATAAAACATGTAGCTGGAGATAACGGCAAATACAATGTTAGAAGAAGAGAGGCTAACTAACACCATAAACACAAATGTCCAAAAGAAGTGTATACATTTACTGCTGTCATCATACATCATCATAGGTCATCATACATGCAAAATAATTCTTCATTTTTCCTTTTTTCCCCTTTTTTATTATATTTGATATGATCTTGTTGTAGAAATGTAGCAATGTCACTTGAGTAATATCTTTTTTTTATTAAAATGCTTTGAAAAGTTTGTAAACAAAAGATTTTGTTATTCACGATATAGTCTGTCCAGCGCATGCGCAGTATCCTTACCCCGAGTGCGCGCCGTTTCCATATGCTGTTTGGATCATCTAAAGCATAACTTCACTAAACAATAATGTGATAAAAATGGATCTAGTCGATTAATTGCGTAAAATTGCCCCTTCAAAGAGTGCAACAGTTACAAAGATAGTTATTTATATACCTGTCCAAGAGAAACGTTGCCAATTCCGCGTCTAACTTCATCCTCTTCTTCAGTAATAATTCTCGCCATCTTGGGAAAGCGCTTCCGATGTTGATTCTTGTTTTACTCCGCTTCTGATCGTGAAGTCGTTTGGAAGCACAGCGTGGTTTTTTACCTTCAGCACAAGAATTTCCCAGCGTTGAACCCTTCATGGATTCCGCCATGGTTTCTCTTGCTTTCGAAACACACTGAGACGTGAAACCAGACTTTCAAAATAAAAGTCTCAGTGTATCGCTGCAGTGTGGATACAGATGTCAACTCATTAAGCTGAATCACTTGTCACTGAACACTTAACTCACTGAATTGAATTGACATGTGTACCCAGGCAGCAGGCCATACACACATGATTTAATTTGCACTGCTTTCATATTATACTGTCATTTACACTTTTGATAGCATTTTCAGGAGTGTGCCCTGGGACAGGCATGGTGTCATGATGTCAAGGCTTAACACTAAGACTGATTAACTAGAAAAACCAGAGGACTTGCACTTAGTGAAATAAAAATGTAAACATTCATTCATTGTCTACCGCTTATCCAAACTATTCTCAGGTCACAGGGAGCCTGTGCCTATCTCAGACATCATTGGGCATCAAGGCAGGATACACCCTGGACGGAATGCCAACCCATCACAGGGCACACACACTCTACAGACAATTTAGAGATGCCAATCAACCTACCACACATGTCTTTGGACTGGGGGAGGAAACCAGAGTACCCAGAGAAAACCCCCAAGGCACGGGGAGAACATGCAAACTCCACACACATGGCGGAGGTGGGAATCGAACCCCCAACCCTGGAGGTATGAGGCAAACGTGCTAACCACTAAGCCACCGTGCCCCCAAAATGTAAACATGATGCTGAGTAATTACTGTAACTGATTTCCATTCTGAAACTAGAATAACATGTTCTTGCTGTTCTAGCATTATTTATTTATTACATATTTTCTATAGTTTTGAGGCAATCCCATTTTGATATCTATGTGCTCATAATCCCTGTGGCCATTTTGAAAGATGTGTGAAAACAGTGGTCAAGGAAACTGATGCATTTACGGTGTTTAAGGTATTTGACACTTGTTGCTAATGTTAAATCCATCCATTATCGTACAGCTTGAAAGTATTCATTCATAACTCAGGGCACAAGGCCAGGCATAACTCTGTGTAAGATAAGTGGATGGATGAATGGATATTTTGCCAACTCATTGCAGGGCACTATTACACACACACTACGGACAATTTAGAGATGCTAATCGGTAAACAGTGCGTGTCATTGGACTGGGGGCAGAAACTGCAGTCCCAGAAGGAAACACCCGAAGCAGGGGAAGAACATGCCACTCAATGCATCAGGGCAGAAGCGGGAATGAAATCCCCAACCCTGGCTGTGTGAGGGAAATATGCTATTCACTAAGCCAATGTTAACCACTATGATTAAATAACAAAGCACACCAGCTATATTAGATTTGTGTGATACCAATATATTAAACCAGAGCTGTTACTGGCTATTATTATTCAAATGGAATTAATTTTAAGTTTCTAATTATCTGACAGTTATTAGATGTCGATTGCTGTAAGTCAAAGGGGACAGTACTATAAAATCTAGAGGATAATGAGTTAGACCCAGAGAATGTATACCGAATGTATAAAGAATGAAAACTATTGCAGATACAATTAAGCTCATTATATACCAGTAAAGCCATTCAGTTGAACCAGATGTGCTTTACTTTCACTTAACAAAGCATTACTTCAGTTTGGCAGTTTATTTTGCAACAGAATATCTTGCAATTCTGTATATAAATGTGTTGATATTATCAATTAGTAACTACACCTATATAAACCTTAAACACTTGCAAGCACTTATTTCAATGATGTCAACTCTTATGAACAATTACAGTGTTGCGAACCCTCAAAATCAGTTCATGTGTAAATTATATGACTACTTGGTATTATTGTGGGACTATAGGATTTGTTTTAACAAAACATTGCTGCAGTTTTTCACTTCTTGATTAGTAGCAAAGAGTAGTTGTAACTTTTGGTAGGTTTTCTCATACAAATAAAAACTACACAGTAGATGGATGCTGGGAAAAACGTTTATCATTTACTTTATATATGTAGTTTGTTAAAAAAAAAATAGCACAAATGAAGGATTCCAAATCATTTATTCAACACAGTTACAGGTGTTTTCCTTTTCACTATATGACAGCATACTGTAATTATAAAAATACCATTAGTGATGTCACTCAGAAGAAAATAGGCTTGTGTTTTTTTGTTTTTTTTTTCCATAAGGTTGTTTTCTTTTTCACCAAAGTGGGAAGTTCTCATTAGGGAAATACAAATACAGATTCCTGTGAAGCTGAGCTGAGTCAGATTATACAGTCGGATGAATCAGTCATTTAAGACACACCCCCTTTTTTGCACAGTGCCCTAACTCAGACCAGGAAGAGGAAGTAGCCTCAGACTCTCAGATGCTGGACTGTGTGTGTGCTGGTGTTTGTGTCATGTGAAAGTGCAGTACAAACTCGAAGACCAATGCTGATCCTGTAACTAGGGCTATCTTTCAGTAAGACATACAGCTACTCCAGCTAGAGCCTCACTTCAGGCTGTGTTCTAGGTAAAAAACGCCACACTGAATGAATTACTGTAAAATCCTTAAATTATTTTGTGACTTTTGCAGTGTGAAACATGTTAATATGGACGCATGGCCTTAAATGATGCACCTTATTACTGTAGAATATATTACTCAGAATCACATTTATTGCCAAGTACTGTGGGTTTTACAAGGAATGTTTTACATGTACAAGGAATTTGCCTTGGTGTCTGTTAACACTAGCAGTAGATGTCTCCACAGTATCACTTTTTATCATTTTGGTTCTATTGGTCTTACAACTAGTATTACAAAGGCGGAAGTGGTGTTTTTTTTTTATGATTTACTTCAGGTATTAGATACTATTAGTTAAAGTCCAGTAAATCCAGTAAATATCTAGATTTGTTTAGGAAAATGCAACATGAAACTGAAAAAAACAACAACACTTTTATACTTGGTTAAATAAAATTTTATTTCTCAGTGATCTTTTACAGTTTTGAATGATCGTTTACAGAGGTAAACAGTTGGAAAAGAGTTCAAATATTCTAAGACATTGGTTAATAAAATTTTTTTTCACATGATAGCCTACTCTGCTTAGAGGAAACAATTTATTTTTAGCATCCTTTACAGTGTTATTTGTTGCTTGCAGAATTGAAGGAAAGAAAGTGTTTCTTATTATCTACTATAATATCCTCCCGTAGCCCAGGCATGCATGCAGTGAATAGTGGGCCTGTATAGAAAAATGTTTATGTATAGGGCTGTATGTTACGGGACAGAAGGCACGGAGACAGAGATAAACAGTTCGGGTGTTTTATTATGACCAGGTAGCAGAAGGCAACTGTTAGATGTGAAGGGAGTGAATGGAGAGGTAGAGAGAGATACTGCCCTGCGAGGAATGCTGTGGATGGTCCGGGAGAGATGACGGGAACGGGAGCAGATCCGGAGCTGGGAGACGCGCGCGCGCGCAGGCACACACGCACGCACAGGGAAACAACGGGAAATGGAGAAACACTGAAGACAGACGAGCATCAGGTAGCGGGGATATGTGAATGAGTCCTTATGTCTGAAACGAGATCGGACGGTGAGTGGTGTGTGTGAGTCCTTTTATGGCTGAGGTGATTGAGAAGGAGATCACGTGCAGGTGTGTGTGATTAGTACTCGGGAGAGTGAGTGCGCTGTGATTGGTTGTCGTTGGAGCCTGGCGTGTCTGTGACAGTACCCCGCTCCTGAGGGCCGCGGGCCCCGATGTCGTGGCGGTCTACCCCTCCCACGCGGAGCTGGTCTGTGGGGGTGCGTTGCGTGGAAGGTCGTCAGAAGGTCGGGGTCGAGGACATCCCGCAGAACCCACGAGCGTTCCTCCGGGCCATAGCCCTCCCAGTCCACCAGGTACTCGAGTCGACCGCCACGGCGCCGGGAGTCCAGGATCTCCTTTACCCCGTAGGCGGTCCCGTCGTCCAGTAGGGGTGGAAGGGGGGGTCCAGCTGCGTCCTCGCCAGGCTCTGTGGAGGGAAGAACAGAGGGATGGTGAGGCTTGAGGAGGGAAACATGAAATGTGGGGTGAATACGGTACCCTCGTGGTAGCTGGAGCTTATATGTGACCGGGTTCACCTGCTTCAGGATGGTGAATGGCCCAATGAACCTGGGGCTCAGCTTGCAGCTGGGGAGATGTAGCCGGATGTCCTTGGTTGACAGCCAGACCTTCTGCCCTGGTTGATAGGCAGGGGCGTCGGATCGGCGACGGTCGGCTGTCAGTCTCCGCCGGCGCAGAGCGCGCTGCAGTTGATGGTGTGCCGAGCCCCAGACCCTCTCGCTCTCGCGGAACCAGTGATCGACTGCCGGTACGTCCGACAGCTCCCCTGACCAGGGGAAGAGGGGTGGCTGGTAGCCGAGCACACACTGGAAGGGAGTCAGACCGGTGGAAGGTTGACGGAGGGAATTTTGTGCGTACTCGGCCCAGCCCAGGTACTGGCTCCACGAGTCCTGTAGCCGTGACAGAAGGTACGGAGGTAGTGGCTGATCTCCTGGATCTTCCATTCCATCTGCCCATTTGTCTGAGGGTGGTACCCCGATGATAAGTTGACGGCCACACCCAGGCGCGTGAAGAACGCTCTCCAAACTCTGGACACGAATTGAGGGCCCCGGTCAGAGACGATGTCCTCCGGGATGCCGAAGTAACGGAAGACAGTTCTGCCGCTTCCATGGCCGTGGGTGGCCCCTTCAGCAGCAGTAGGCAGCACGCCTTGGAGAATCGGTCGACGATAACGAATATGCAGGTGTGGGCACGGGAGTTCGGAAGGTCGGTGATGAAGTCGACACCTAGGTGTGACCAGGGGCGGTTGGGAACGGGCAGAGGAAGGAGCTTTCCTGAGGGTAGCTGGCGTGGGGTTTTCGCCATGGCGCACTCTTCACACCCCTGCACGTACCTTCTGACATTGGCTGCCATGCTGGGAAGCGGACCAGAAGCGATCTCTCAGCAGCGAGAGAGTTTCATTGATCCCTGGGTGACCAGTGCCAAGTGAGGTGTGGGCGGTGTGGATGAGGGAAGTGCGTCGTGCTTGGGTGATGTACTGGGATCCTGGTGGGCAGCCCGGTGGAGTGTTGGTGGAGGCATTGGCAGGCGGAAGGGTTTCCTGGGACCAGGTTATGGGGCTGACGATCAGGTCTGCTGGGAGGATAGGCTCGGGCATTTCTGGGCTCTCTTCAGGGGCGAACATACGAGAGAGGGTGTCTGCCTTGGTGTTCTTGGACCCGGGCCGGTATGAGATGGAGAACTCAAACCGGGTGAAGAAGAGGGCCCAGCGAGCTTGTCGAGGGTTGAGCCGTTTAGCGGCTTGGAGATACTCCAGGTTCTTATGGTCTGTAAGAACCAGAAACGGGTGCCTGGCTCCCTCCAGCCAGTGCCTCCACTCTTCGAGGGCTAATTTGATGGCCAGTAGCTCCCGGTTACCGATGTCGTAATTCCTCTCCGCCGGGTTGAGCTTGTGGGAAAAGAAGGCGCATGGATGGAGGCGGCTCGGATTCCCCTGCTGCTGGGACAGGACCGCTCCAACTCCTGTTGTGGACGCGTCCACTTCCACAACAAAGGGTTTGTCGGGGTCTGGGTGGATCAGGAGGGGAGCGGTGGTGAAGGCCCTCTTGAGGGTGTTAAATGCCTCTTCCGCGGCCGGGGACCAGAGGAGAGATTTGGGTTTATTGCGGAGCAGGTTGGTGAGAGGGTCGGCGATGCTACTATAGTTACTGATGAACCGCCTGTAGGAGGAGGGCGACCACTGTAACAGAAGTGCGAGCGGTAGTGAGTGTCCCATGGGTAGAGAGTGGTTTCATATGAGGAAGCAATGAGAAGATGGTACTCACCATGGGCCACGGGGGACGGATGAGGCACACTGGAAGAGCGTGCCCTGGGTCGCCACAGTACAGGCACAGACTCTGGGTCAGCCTCCTCTGCCGCTCAGCGGGGTTTAGATGCGTCGTCTCCCGTTGCATGGGCTCTGGAGCTGGTTCTGGAGGGCTGACAGGTTCTGGTCGGTCGCGCCTGTTGTAGGGGCGCGACTGGTCCTGGGATCTGTGGACACACGACTGCATACGAGTAGCAACACGGATGGAGAGTTGGATCAACCTCTCCAGCCCGATCGCGTCCTCGTGGGCAGCGAGATGCAACCTCACCTGTGGGCTTAATCCCTGACTGTAGGCGGCGAGAAGGGCTTGCTCATTCCAGCCGCTCTTGGCAGCCAGCGTCCTGAACTGGATGGCGTATTCGGTGACGATTAGTTTACCTTCTCGGAGCTTAAAGAGCTCCTCTCCGACCGATGAGTCCCAGGAGGGCTTCCCGAACACCTCCTTGAAATGTTCTACGAACCCGGCATAAGACTGCGTCACGGGGGAGTCCTGGGACCACAGGGACTCGGCCCAGAGAAGAGCCTGGCCACGTAGCTGGGTGATGACGAACGCCACCTTGGACCGCTCGGTAGGATACAGGTGTGGTTGCATATCCAGGACCAGGGAGCATTGCAGTAGAAAACCGTTGCAATCCTCCACCGAACCAGAGTAGGGCGCCGGTTGGGCCATGGGACCGGAAAACAGCGGCGCCGAAGAAGTGGTGACGGTGTCAGCGGAAGTGATGGTGGGGGGTGTAGGAGCTGGAGCTGGTAGAGCGGCGAGCGCCTGCCGCAATGCCGCGACTAGGTCTTGGATTGGATCTGGTGGAGTGCTGCTGGGATCCATACTGTATCGGTCCGATCTTCTGTTACGGGACAGAAGGCACGGAGACAGAGATAAACAGTTCGGGTGTTTTATTATGACCAGGTAGCAGAAGGCAACTGTTAGATGTGAAGGGAGTGAATGGAAAGGTAGAGAGAGATACTGCCCTGCGAGGAATGCTGTGGATGGTCCGGGAGAGATGACGGGAACGGGAGCAGATCCGGAGCTGGGAGACGCGCGCGCGCGCAGGCACACACACACACAGGGAAACAACGGGAAGTGGAGAAACACTGAAGACAGACGAGCATCAGAGGGAGCAGGGAGACGAGCGCGCGCGTACACACACACACACACACACACACACACACACACACACACAGGGAAGACAGACGAGCATCAGGTAGCGGGGATATGTGAATGAGTCCTGTCTGAAACGAGATCGGACGGTGAGTGGTGTGTGTGTGAGTCCTTTTATGGCTGAGGTGATTGGGAAGGAGATCGCGTGCAGGTGTGTGTGATTAGTACTCGGGAGAGTGAGTGCGCTGTGATTGGTTGTCGTTGGAGCCTGGCGTGTCTGTGACACTGTACTTTCTGGATATAACACTGAACCAGAAAAAAGTAATGTTAGCAGATTAAGCACTTTTTATAATGTTTTCACATTCTAGATAGATTTTTTTATTTGTTTATATCATTAAATATACATATACGTGTTTATATCATTTGTTTTTCTTTTCATTTTTTTTTCTTGTTTTCAATTGCTAATTCTTCTACTCATTGTAATACTGGTTTTGCTAATATATTTAAAAATTACATTTTCTAATGTTTATTTGCAGTGCTTACAGACTTAATGACTTTAGATAGGTCTACTAAAACAGCATTGCTAAAAACATGGAATTTTGTGATATGCTGTTAAAAAAAATAGTGTCTTATGTCTTAGATATTTTATGTGTTTTTGGAGCTTTTTTTTTTATAAAACGTAAATGTTGCTACATTTAACATATAACAATCATTAACATATTTGGAACTATCCAAATAAAACTGTTGGGTTAACCTTGTAAGTCAGGAAGGCCTTCCCATGTTAAAGATATAATTCAGATCGCAACTACTTGCTAGATAAGTCTATGAATGTCCATTTGTACAACTGTAGACACAAAACACAGACACTGGCTCTGGGTTTGTTACCAAATTTATGTGCACTGTTTTCTTTGTTTATTGTAAATATACTCACTTTAGCCTGTTTTGCAATAAGCTCTGTAATATGACCTTTTCTTTTCATAGTGGACAGAAGATCATGTCCCCTCCTGAGCCCAGAAGCAGAGAAGATTTCCTAGAATGTAAGAAGACTTTATTTTATTTTATTTTATTTTAGGTATATATATTACATGTATATTTAATAAACAAAGATAAAAACATATACATGTTGGCAATAAAAATAGAGCCTTATGTATTTACTTATTTATTTATTTACAAATCAGATGCCTGTCAGTTCACACTGGATCCAAGCACAATTAACAAACACCTCAGCTTGTATGAGAAGAACAGAGCAGTGACCTGCAGTGAAAAAATTTAATCATATCCTGATCATCCAGACAGATTTGATTCTGTATACCAAGTGCTGTGCAGAGAGAGCCTTTGCGGATAGTGCTACTGGGAGGTTGAATGGAGCGGATTTGGTGGATTTGAAATAACTGTGTCATATAAAAGCATTAGCAGGAAAGGAACAGGTAATGCGTGTAGCTTTGGGAATAACAGTCTTGGAGTTTATACTGTTCTCCATTCAGATGCTCATTCTGGCACAATGACAAACAATCTAAACTCTCTAAAAGACACAGTGCCTCTATAATAGGAGTATATTTAGATTACAGGGCGGGATCTATATCCTACTACAGTATCTCTGACACGATGAAGCTCCTCCAAACTACATTCACTCAGCCTCTCTACCCAGAGTTTTATGTTTTCTCAGGATCAACAGTAAAATGTTTGTAACCCACACTCTAAAAAATGACTCTGGGCTTATGTAGCACTTACAAACTGATATATTGTTACTACAATAAATTAAATTCATTCCTCTATTTATGAGTTATAATAAACCTGTCATTATTTACAAATTTACTTTTTGTTGAACTTATATATTTTACCTAGGAAATTTTGCACTTATATTCAAAAAAGTTTTGAAAAATACTTCGAAAAATACACTTTTTTTAAATAAAGAAAAGTCTGTTCTGTGAGAATGCTATAGTTTATAATTCATTTTCACCTGTGTAGCACAGATGGCTGATAGATAGAATAACTATCATGTTTATCTTTTCGTTGCATGAATAATATTTATTGAAATTACATTGCAGCTTTTCTGCTTTTCTACAATTCTTTTGTATAACAATCTTATACTGGAATACAAACAGTTTAATCTTCCCATAGTTCTAAAACAACTGGCTTTAATAAACATTTCAAATGATTTAATAATGCTTGTTTTTTTTTAACCCCAATTATCAAATTGTGATCTTTTTGTTTTCTTTGTTTTTTAAATTTACAAATTCATGTTTGATAATCTGGGCCCAACAACCTTGTTAAGAGGGCTGTGGAATAATGTTTCAAAGCTCTTTTGTTTTTGTCTTTTTGCATATGTATCAAAGATTTCTCTACGTCAGTTCAACTTTACCAATATCTTTCCTTTGCTACCTAAATTCATTTAAAGCTAGAAGTAAATGCAATTGTTGACTTTACAAATCTTGATTATTCACATGTGAGATTTAAGTAATGCTTCTAATGTATACTTTGAATTAAAAGGAAATGTGTGTGTGTGTGTGTGTGTGTGTGTGTGTGTGTGTGTGTGTGTGTGTATGTGCAGTTTCTTGACCCCAGAGTGGGCCTCATCAAGCTGGTTTTGAATGGATTTTTGTGGAAGTTGTTTGTGCAATAGCAATTAGGTCTAAATGAAAATGTAGTGTACAATGTTTTTTAGTAAAAGTACATTCAGTAATACTTCACCTAAATATAAATCCTCCAAACCAATACTTAAACATCATGCTCACGAATACAGTAGTTTTTGAGTTTAGGATAGTTTGCATGGATAGATTTCAGTGTGTGCTATGTGTAGAATCTAAAATCCACCATCTTCAGGATTATTGACTGAGGCGATGAAAAAGTAAGACCTGAATTAATTAAGACCCTGAATTGAAGATATTCTGCCTCTCTGATTAACATGACCAGTTTTGGTGTATCTTTCTGAGCATGAACCCAGCTTAAGCTAATGATTTGTTCATAGACTTCAACTATTGAGTTATTGAATGATTTTTATTTCTTATGATGTATGTGTGCAGTACCTGATCAGAGTGCTTTCTATAGAAAAAGAACCACAAAAAGCTTTGGGTTAAATCTAATTTTTAAATTTTTTTTATTTTAAGAAAATCTTAAAAAGTGTGATGTTTTAGTGTGTTTGTATGCAAATTATTTAAACATATGACAGATCACTTTAGCAATAAATTTGTATTTCCAGAATGCTCAAAGTTTATTTGTGAAAGCAAATGATGTGTGGGAAAATAAAAAGGCATGGAACGTGAAAGGTATGGTGTTAATAATGCCACATGAGATAATAAATGGCTTATGTGAAAACATATTGAGGGAAAGATCATTTGAAAAAGATATGCACTACATGTGAAATGGATTACATAAAATCTCTGGAAAACACATTTGTTAATTTCACTGGTAAAAAGGGGATTTGGGAGTCTTATGTCTCTCTTATCACTATGATAAGCTGTTACGTATTTTGTCTGAGCTTGGAATAGATTTTAGCTGATGATTCTGTCATGGACTTTAATCACTGATGAATATTCTTCACTGATGAATATTCTTTATTCTTTATAGTGTCATTGCACTATACGGTGCTTTGTATTATCATGTTAATATATGGCTGATCCCCTCCTTGAACCACCACCTTATTGTGGTGGAGGGGTTTGAGTACCCGAATGAACCTAGGAGCCATGTTGTCAGGGGCCTAGTGCTCCTGGTAGGGTCTCCCAAGGAAAACGGGTTCTAGGTGACGGGTCAGACTAAGAGCGGTTCAAGACTCTTATGGAAAGAAAATCAAGGACCGTTATGTCGCACGGACTGGCGTCACCGGGGCCCCACCCTGGAGCCAGGCCTGGGGTTGGGGCACGCAGGCGAGCGTCTGGTGGCCGAGTCTTTGCCTGTGGGACTCAGCTGGGCACAGCCCGAAGAAACGACGAAGGCCCACCTTCCCGTAGACCCACCACCCGCAGGAAGGAGCATAAGGGTCCGGTGCCATGTGTTTTGTGTAGCGGTCATGGGCGGGGGCCCCGGCGACCCAAACCCTGGACAAAGAATCTGGCTTTTGGGACATGGAATGTCACCTCACTGGGGGGGAAGGAGCCTGAGCTGGTGAGGGAGATTGAGCGGTACCGGCTAGAGATAGTCGGGCTTGCCTCCACACACAGCCTGGGCTCTGGAACCCAACTCCTTGAGAGAGGTTGGACCCTCTTCTTCTCTGGAGTGCCCCATGGTGAGAGGCGTCGGGCTGGGGTGGGCTTGCTTATAGCCCCCCGGCTCAGCCGCCATGTGCTGGAGTTTTCCCCGGTAAACGAGAGGGTTGTTTCCCTGTGCCAGGACACCCTAGGCCGGAGATCAATGATTGACCTTGTGATCGTGTCATCTGACCTTCGGCCGCATGTCTTGGACACTCGGGTGAAGAGAGGGGCAGAGCTGTCAACCGATCACCACCTGGTGGTGAGTTGGATCCGCTTGCGGAGGAGGATGCCGGACAGACTTGGCAGGCCCAAACGTATTGTGAGGGTCTGTTGGGAACGTCTTGCTGATCCCTCTGTTAGGGGGGTTTTCAACTCCCACCTCCGGGAGAGTTTCAACCAGATCCCGAGGGAGGTTGGGGACATTGAGTCTGAGTGGACCATGTTCTCCTCCTCCATTGTTGACGCAGCCATCCGGAGCTGTGGCCGTAAGGTCTCTGGTGCCGGCCGCGGCGGAAATCCCCGAACACAGTGGTGGACACTGGAAGTAAGGGATGCCGTCAAGCTGAAGAAGGAGTCCTATCGAGCCTGGTTGGCTCGGGGGACTCCGGAGGCAGCTGAGGCATACCGGCAGGCCCATCGAACTACAGCTGTGGTGGTCTCAGGAGCAAAAACTCGGGTCTGGGAGGAGTTCGGGGAGGCCATGGAGAAGGACTATCGGATGGCCTCGGGGAAATTCTGGCAGACCGTTCGGCGCCTCAGAAGGGGTAAGCAGCTCTCTGCCAACACTGTTTATGGTGGAGGTGGAGAGTTGCTGGTCTCGACTGGGGATATTGTCGGACGGTGGAAGGAATACTTGGAGGATCTCCTCAACCCCACTGACACGCCTTCCGTAGAGGAACCAGAGGCTGAGGCCTCAGAGGTAGATTCATTCATCACCCAAGCTGAGGTCACTGAGGTAGTTCAGCAGCTCCTTGGTGGCAAGGCACCGGGGGTGGATGAGATTCACCCTGAGTACCTTAAGCCTCTGGATGTTGTGGGGCTGTCTTGGCTGACACGTCTCTGCAACATAGCGTGGCGGTCAGGGACAGTGCCTCTGGACTGGGAAACCGGGGTGGTGGTCCCTCTTTTTAAGAAGGGGGACTGGAGGGTGTGTTCCAACTATAGGGGGATCACACTCCTCAGCCTCCCAGGGAAAGTCTATTCCAGAGTACTGGAGAGGAGAGTCCGACCTTTAGTCGAACCTCGGATACAGGAGGAGCAATGCGGTTTTCAACCTAGTCGTGGAACACTGGACCAGCTCTATACCCTCCACAGGGTGCTCGAGGGTTCGTGGGAGTTTGCCCAACCAGTCCACATGTGTTTTGTGGACTTGGAGAAGGCTTTTGACCATGTCCCTTGTGGCATTCTGTGGGAGGTGCTCTGGGAGTACGGGGTCCATGGCCCTCTGTTAAGGGCTGTTCGGTCTCTGTATAACCCTGGAGCAGGAGCTTGGTTTGCATTGCCAGCTGTAAGTCAGACCTGTTCCCAGTGCATGTTGGGCTCTGACAGGGCTGTCCTTTGTCACCGGTTCTGTTCATTGTTTTTATGGACAGAATTTTTAGGCGCAGCCAGGGGCTGGAGGGAGTCCGGTTTGGGGACCACAGGATTTCATCGCTGATTTTTGCAGATGATGTTGTCCTGTTGGCTTCTTCAAGCCTGGACTTACAGCATGCACTGGGTCATTTTGCAGCTGAGTGTGAAGCAGCCGGGATGAAGGTCAGCACCTCCAAATCAGAGGCCATGGTTCTCGACCGGAAAAAGGTGGCTTGCACCCTTCAGGTTTTGAGGGGAGGTCCTTCCTCAAGTGGAGGAGTTTAAGTATCTCGGGGTCTTGTTCACGAGTGAGGGAAGGATGGAGCGTGAGATTGACAGACGGATCGGTGCAGCGGCAGCAGTAATGCGGTCTATGTACCGGTCTGTTGTGGTGAAGAAGGAGCTGAGCCGGAAGGCGAAGCTCTCGATTTACCAGTCAATCTACGTTCCTACTCTCACCTATGGTCATGAGCTCTGAGTCATGACCGAAAGGGTAAGATCCCGGATACAAGCGGCCGAAATGAGCTTCCTCCGTAGGATGGTGGGGCGCTCCCTTAGAGATAGGGTAAGGAGCTCTGTCACCCGGGAGGAGCTTGGAGTAGAGAGCAGTTGAGGTGGCCCGGGCATCTGTTTCGGATGCCTCCGGGACGTCTCCCTGGAGAGGTGTTCCGGGCATGCCCCACCGGGAAGAGGCCCCGGGGAAGACCCAGGACACGCTGGAGAGACTATGTCTCTCGGCTGGCCTGGGAACGCCTCGGGGTCCCTCCGGAAGAGCTGGAGGACGTGTCTGGGGAGAGGGAGGTCTGGGCATCCCTACTTAGACTGCTCCCCCGCGACCCGGCTCTGGATAAGCGGAAGACAATGAATGAATGAATATATGTCTGATGCTTAACATGAAAAGAGCAACCCACATATTTAGGTTGTGTAAAACAGCAATGTTAATACTCTATAGTTAACATGTGGAGTCAATTTGAGCTTAAACAGTTCTTCTTTCTTTTACTTCTTCTTTCTTTGTAATAGGATATGCTTGTGATAAATTGCAAGAAAAATTTTTTTGTTATATCCATTCAAAGTTTTTTAAGCCTCATAATAAACCCATAATTTTAACCAATGTGTTGTGTTTTGTTGCTACTTTCAAGGGTGCAAGGTCATGGCCTGGTGCAACAATGTCTGATGTAAGAACATGAAAATGAGGTTGTAGAGGCCAAGTCACACAGGAAACTTCTATAAATTTGTTATATGTTAGCATTTAAAATAACCGAGTTCTATTCAAATATCATATTCCTTTACATAACAGTAGCAGTATGTTGTTAGGATATCATAACATAACCTTTTCAGGCAATATTGCACCAAATTTTCATTTCCTCTCTAGAATGACCTTCAAATGACATTACATTTACTATTAAAATGATCTTTATATATAGGTCTGTATGTATTTTTAAACATGTCCACGGTGTGTAATAAGTTTTTTTTTGTCTCTTGGGGAAAGGCTGAGTGAGGGTGTATTTATCCTTGCTGGCTGCATCACTGTCTGGTACAGGAGCAGCACAACATAACCACAGAGCTCTGCAGAGAGTCCTGCAGATATCCCAGCACATAAAATTCAGAAAGAATAAGTTGTTGGGTCTTAATTCTAGTGGTGTTTCCATGTGATGCAAAGATACAGCAGTAAAATAGAATCCAAAACATTGCCAGAAAAACATCTCCTACTTTCACAGGTAACTTTACAGATTGGGAAATCAACATATATTTGTGGTTAGAATACAAATAAACTTGGTTTTGGATTAACGGGTGAGACGTGCAGGTTTGGAGGGGTCTAGTTTGTGCAAATTTGTAAGAGTAATTTAACATGTTACACAACAACTGTGTGAAGCATCATATCTCCTTCTGGTCACAAAGACGGAACTAAAATGTTACATACACTGTACAAAGGGCACTATATTTCTGCTGGGGTTTCCCTATTTATATTAATCCCCCTATTTATATTGTTTGTTGTGCTCGTGTTGTTGGCTAGTCCTCGTCTTTAATATGAGTTTTGTTCTGTGTTTGGTTTTCTTCCCCTGTGTATGAGTGTTCCTTTTTTAAATAAACCCCTGTTTGATGTCTATCCCCGCATATGGGTCTGCTCCGTCTTGCCTGGTACCACCGGTACGTGACAGAAGGACTAGCCGCAACTGTACAGACCCAGCGGGATAGCCTAGTCGAGGATCCACAGATTTTTTTGGACTTTTCTTTGTTTGCTGGGGACATCGCTCCGTTTCTGTTCCTGTGGGGGACGTCGCTCCACTCTTTGGTTTCCTGTGGAGGGTGCCGCCTCACTTCTCGTCGGTGGAGGATGTTCCCTACCTGATTTGTTTCGCCGGTACTCGCTCCGCTTCTGTTCTTGTGGGGGACGTCGCTCCACTTCCGGTTTTCCGTGGAGGACGCTGCCTCACTACTTGTCGGCGAAGGATGTCACCGGCCGCACCAGTTTGTTTGGAAATGTTTTTATTTTTTTTTTTTGCTTCTCCCATGGACCTTTTCCTGCTCTGGTGGGGAGGCAGTCTGGTTTCGGGCTCTGGTGGGAGGATGTTTCCCTCCCTCCCTTCAGGGGTTTTCTCTGCCCCAGCTGGGCTGAGGTCGTTGCTCGGCTCTTCTGCTCGGCGGTGGACATCGCTCGGCTCTTCTGCTCGGCTGTGGACGTCTCTCGGCTCTTCTGCTCAGCTGTGGACGTCGCTTGGGGCCCTCTGGCCTTGACGCCGTGTCCCTCACTCCCCCCACTTGCCTCGCCATGCTCCTCGCTCCCCCCACTTGCCTCGCCGTGCTCCTCGCTCCCCCAACTTGCCTCGCCGTGCTCCTCGCTCCCCCCCACTTGCCTCGCCTCGCGGTTCTGTCACGGTTGGCGAAGTTCCCTGTTGGGCCACTAGGGAGCTTTCAGCAGGGGTTTTGGTTTGTTTGTTTGTGCCATGTGTTTGTTTTAGCACCGCCTGATCCTTAGCCTGTTCCCACCTCTCTACACCTGTCTCTCGTGTTTCTTGATTAATCCCCCTATTTATATTGGTTGTTGTGCTCGTGTTGTTTGCTAGTCCTCGTCTTTGATGTGAGTTTTGTTCTGTATTTGGTTTTCTTCCCCTGTGTATGAGTGTTCCTTTTTTAAATAAACCCCTGTTTGATGTTGATCCCCGCGTATGGGTCTGCTCCGTCTTGCCTGGTACCACCGGTACGTGACAATGACGTTGTACTCATTTGTCTTTTTAAAGAAATGAAAGTCAGCATTACATATACTCTGTTCCTTTTTCCATTTTAGTGTTTATTCCACTTATCCAAGTTGGAAAAGCTCAAGGTGATTTGTATATATTTTATTGCTTATGTTGTGTACATGTTGGATTTGTATTAAGATGGAGAAGATTGTGTTTGTACATTGTCATGCAGAGTTTAAGATATTTACATTGACAGTCTGTGTTTGTGTTTTGACTTTTCCAGCAGAGAATAAACCAGTTCTGACTGTGCAGTCAAATTTATCACAAATACTCAGAGGAGAGACGGTTACACTCTCATGTAGAATTTCGGGAGGAAGTGGATCATACATCTGGTACAAAGATGGTGGTTTTGTCTAAACATCTGCTGAAAAGGACTACACTATAAAAGTAGATCAGAGTCACAGATACAGATGTTATGGGTTTAGTAATGGACGGCCAACGGCATGGTGTAATAAACTGACTCTCTCAGTGATAGGTACATGTCTGATCTTACACTCCTGTATCATACACTCATACATAATCATTACAAAACACACTGATTCAATATCAGATGGTCAAAGAAGGGTGTGTTTGACTGATTTGATGTGTTTGCTGTAACTGCACAGAGAGACCAAAAGCTGTTGTGACTCTGCAGCCTGATGGAGAGGTATTCAGTGGAGAGAAAGTCACTTTAACATGTGAAATACGAGGACATGCAGACACTGTGGATGTAGAGTGGATGTACAGCTGGTATAAAGATGGAGTCCGACTTTTTGCCCATGTTGAGAGCACGGAATATTCATTTACTGCTGTAGAGTCTTTCAGCGGTCAATACACCTGCAATGGACAGAAAAAAAGTGACTCACAGACATCAGAGACCAGCACTGCTGTTACACTCACTGTGTCGTGTGTGTGTGTGTTTGTGAGTGTGTGAGTGTGTGCTCAAGGTTCAAGGTTTTTTATTTGTCAATGCCACCATATGTGTGGACATACAGAAGAATCGAAATACAGTTTCTCTTCTCTCTCAAGTGGTTACATTGTCAATGCAGTCAGTGCAATATAGAAACAGATTTTTAGAAGGTAACAGCAGTGTACTTGTAATAAATAGATATAAATAAACTGAGTGAATACATCTTGTAAACATCTAAACATCTGACATCTGAGTAAATGTAAACAGTGAATTCTATTAACATACAAATATACTTCCAAAGGTCTATTATATGTAAGGTCCAAATAAATTTAAACGTTCAGTAGTTCTGAGTATAAAGGCATTTGTAAGCTGCAAGACAGATAGCAGCAGTATGACAGTAGTGCAAAAAGACTGTAAAGTGTAAAAGTGCAAACAGTGTCAGATTTAAAAAAAAATTGTACATGTAACATTTGAGTAGGTGTTTGTAAACAGGTCCATGTGTGCAGAGTTCTGAAGAGAGTATAAAGTGTTATATGTGCAATGAAAGAAGTGTGAGGTGAGCTGTAGATTTTTAGAATTCAGGGAGAGGTGGGAGATAATGGACAGAGTTCAGCATCCTGACAGCTTGATGGATGAAACTGTTACAGGGTAGTTACAGGGGATCTCCTTGGTGTCTGAAAAGTAGGCAAGTAACTGTCCAAAATCCACAGCAAATCTGTAATATAATGATTGCCATTTTACAGCATGCATGAACACATGTCACAGTGCTTACCTAAAACTGACAAGCAGCAGCATTTATTCTGTCATAAGGGCAGTTACCGTAAACCACACTGCATAGGTGCACCACAGTCTGAATGTGTGCTGTGTTTGATGTAAGTCACTCGTATTAGAAAAAAATCAAGTCATGTGTTGTGCTGGCAGTTTAATTCATAAATTGGTGGAATCACATTTTGGTGGGATGACGAATTATACTAAAAGAGGTCATGATTGGTTTGTTCAGTGAAATTAGTAAGTATAAAATTTGTCCTATGAGCTACTGCTTGATCAAGTGATATTTCCATATTAATATCTAACTATATTACTTCCCATCATTGCTGACATTTCATAATGTCACTGTTACGGGTGGCAGGTCCGATGCGGACCACTAGGGGGGGTTTCCAGCAGAGATTGTGTTGTATTGTTGTTTTCGTATGTCATGTGCTTGTTGTAGCCTTATTCCTAATCGTTCCTGTCTTGATTCACCTGTTCCTAATGTGTCTTTTATTTATGTTCCCTATTTATAGTGGTGTTTGTGCATAGGTTCCTTTGCTAGTCCTCGTTGGTATGTAACGCGTTTGAATGCTATTCGTCTGTGTCTTCGTGGATGTATGTTTCTTATTTTCAATAAACCCCTGTCTGCCGTCTATCCCTGCGTGAGGTCTGATCCATGTAAACCGGCACGACCAGCGTTATGTGACAATCACATGAAGTAATTCTTATGTATTTTTATGCAAATAAATAGTTTACATATTTTTCTTCTAGAATTTAACTAACCACATATTCTTTTTTCAGTGTATCCTTTTCATTAGACTTTCTTTTTCTTTTTCTTTTTTCTGACTGTTTCTGAAACTGTTTATTATTGGTCTTAGATTATTTGGAGCATCTGCTTCACAAGTCCCTGTGTATGAGCTGTTATTAAAGACACAATAACGTATCAGAACAAGCCCATTAATATGAATCTATTTTTAGTTACAGTTGTATCTAACTGTGCTGTTATGTAAAAACAATGCCTACCTTCTGACAAATCAGATATCAGCATTCAGCTGCACTGTACTATAAAATAAACTAACATATCTTTACTATTGTGTCCTGTAATAACTGATTATTTTTAAAGTAGGAATGTGTAAGGCAGGTGAAAAGACTTTAAATAATTTAATTAAAGCAATTAAAAGTTTAGTCCTGGGTTCATTTTTAATGTTACATATAAATAAACTGTACATATACATGAGCTTCATAATAAAGTCATTAAACATTTGAATCATAATGATTTTATAATGAAATGTAAATTATATGTGTATTTCAGGTGAATCTCCTCCAGTGTCTCTGATCATCAGTCCGAGCAGAACTCAACACTTTACTGCTGACTCTCTCTCACTGAGCTGTGAGGACCAGAGTGACTCTACTGGATGGACAGTGAGAGGACACATTTACAGTGAGGAATTGGTCGAATGTTCATCAGTTTCAGGATCTACATGTAACATCAACTCACTCTCTACATCTCACACTGGAGTTTACTGGTGTCAGTCTGAATCTGGAGGATGCAGTAATCCTGTTAACATCACAATGCACAGTGAGTCTTCAATGTTTTCATCTGTAACAGATTTACAATACACAGCACTAGTGATAAGACTGCATGGTGGCTTAGTGGTTAGCACGTTCGCCTCCAGCGTCCTTGGTTCAAGTCTCGCTCCCACTCACTGTGTGTGGAGTTTGCCTGTTCTCCCCGTGCTTGGTGGGTTTCCTCCGGGTGCTCCAGTTTCCCTGCACAGTCCAAAGACATGCTTCTAGGCTGATTGGAGTAACATGCTACTTGGCTGACTCTAAATTGCCCGTAGTGTGTGATTGCGTGAGTGAATGAGTGTGTGTGTGCCCTGCAATGGGTTGTCACTCCGTCCAGGGTGTATCCTGCCTTTATGCCTTAGATAGGCACAAGCTCCCTGTGACCAAAGAATAGATCGATAGAATAGGTAAGACTGTATTTTATACACTTTCTATTTTCAGTGTCTTCTTTCTCTTTCCTACAGATGGTGCTGTGATCCTGGACAGTCCTGTCCATCCTGTGACTGAGGGACATCCTCTGACTTTATGCTGTTTATCTCGCAGCAAAAAGATTCCAGGCTCTGGTGTTGATTTCTATAAAGATGATTCCATCCTGCAGTCCCAGACTACCATTAATAGATCAGTACTGGTGGACCTCAAACATAAGACAACTATTGCATCCTGTGTGAAAATTAAGAGTTCTTTCAAATGAAATAAAGGTCAGACAAAAAAAATACTGTTGTGAGTGACCTAATGAAAGTGTGTTGTTCAAAAATCATACATAGATTGTGAACATTTGTAGAAGGTTAAACAGTACTGAAGTTTGGCCTTGCTGTTCATCATCCTTTTACTGATCCTGCTTTGGAAACACAAATCCAACAAAGGTCTGATAATTAGTTTTCACTAAATTCTACACTAAGCATAGTGGATAAATCATGAAATGTTTCATGGTTTATTAATTATTATTTTATTATTTATTAATCTTTATCAAATTCAAGGTATATCTAAATGTTTTCAAAGGCCAAACTACAGTAAAAACATTCACATCTGATTTTGTTCATGAATGCTGATAAATTATAATAAGCTGTAAATTGCTACTAAATGCACTCATGACACAGCTGATTTACATTTAATTTCATGAATAATGTATTAGGTGTGTTAAGCCTCTGGTACATACATATAATATACCAGATAGTAAATAAAGTGAATTTATTTGTATATTTATTTTTATACTAATGTATAAGAGCTCTCTAAAATATTGTTTATGTGGTCTATAAATTGAGCAAAGGAAGAATTTCTGTCTTTTCATACAGGAAAGGACAGAGGTATACAGCAGAACAGCAATCAGACACCAGGCCAGAGTCAGTCAGGAGCTGAGGATTCTCAGTCAGGAAACACACCGCTTCAAACCGGTCAGACAGTGTGTCACATCATCTATACTTTCCTTATGTATACAACAATTCAATATAAGAGTGTATTCTTACTAACAAGCTCATGTAAACAATGATCATTTCACTGGAATTACTTTCAAAAAGGTAATAAAATTTGCATTGTTCTCTTTATTTGCTTTTTTTTCTATAGGAAGTGAACACATTTATGCCACCATTGACAATGCAGGTAAAAGTGAGAGAGATTTCTTTATTTCATTATTTTATTTGAAATATTTTCAATGTCCCTCAAAGTAATACATTTCAGAATAAAACCATGTAGTAAATACAATAAATCCCATAAACAGGAAATACAATAGAGAGAGAGAGAGAGAGAGAGAGAGAGAGAGAGAGAGATTCAGGTTAATGTTCATATATGTTTTAAAAATAGAAAAAAACTAAAAAAGAAAGTCCTTATAGAGAAATTGTAACACATTCAGCTCAAAACTATAACAGGTTGTGTCTACAGGCTCTACATATCTGGTGTTCAGTTCCATCCCATCATGCACCTGTAATTCTTTATACTGTTTCTTTTTTATTTAACAAAGCTAGAGTCAGGTCAAAGCTGTGTTTGTTTTGTTTTGTTCACTGTCACTGCAGATCATGAGGCTGGACCCAGTGATGTAACCTATGCTGAGCTTGAACTGAAGCCATGGAAAAAAGCAAGGAAAAGCCGACAAAAAAAATGTACAATAACTAACAATGTAAACAATGACCATTTCACTGGAATTACTTTCAAAAAGCTCATAAAATCTGCATTGTTCTTTTTATTTGCTTTTTCTCTGTAGGAAGTGAACACATTTATGCCAACACGGGCAATGCAGGTAAAAGTGAGAAAGATTTATTTGTACTTAATTATTCAATTTTAAACATTTCCAATTACCCTCAAAGGAATAAATCTCATAATAAAATAATACTGTAAATACAGTAAATCAGTAGTGACTCCACTGTGAAAAAAAGAAACACCTTCATTGAAAAAAAAAATCACAAACAAAATATAATATTTCTGTAAGTTAACAGACCAAGAAAAACTAAGCATCAACTTAGATGAAGGCCACACTGCAGCCCCTGCTACAAAATATGTGTCAGGATGTGACAGCCTGAGGAGCAACGAGAAACTGAGAGTTCTGCACACACCATGAACACACACCATACAGAAGATATTCAGACACTTACCTCTCAGTATATAAATCATAAAACCTGTAATTCACCACACTGTTTCTTTTTTATTTAACAAAGCTAGAGTCAGGTCAAAGCTGTGTTTATTTTGTTTTTTTCACTCTCACTGCAGATCATGAGGCTGGACCCAGTGATGCTGAGCTTGAACTGAAACCACATAAAAAATCAAGGAACAAACAAGGTAAAGCTAAAAAAAATACAAAAAATCTTAGTGGAAAACCTGTATGTACGTTACCTTCTTATGTTTACTGATTTTTTTAACCAATTTATTTAGCTTATCTCTGTTGAATAATTCGGATGGATATTAGTTGACTGTGGATGTTAATTCAGGGTTTCTTGTTCTTGTTACCTAGTGAAAGCCAATGTTGAAACTGATACTGTTTACTCAGAGCTGAAGCAGAACACATAGGTAAGAGGAAGTTCTGTTTATAAATCTCAAACTGAGTGAGAAATACTTACAGAAATCTTAGAATTATGTAAAAACACTAGAAACAATTTGTGCCTTGCTCAGGAGGAGTTCTGTAGGAGTAAAAATAGTAAAAAGGAACAGAATAGTGTAATCAAATGGTACATCACAAGTCCTGCTGGCTTGAACCTGTGTCTCTTGTTCAAAATGAGCTCGAATGTGTTGACTCTAACACTAGTCCACTTTTATTTAGAAAAATAAACTGTAAATGGTAAAATCATATTTTTTGTACCATTTATATAAAATTCATTGCTCAGTTCTGTAGTGTCAGTGCATTTAGAAATCTTAAAAACTGAAATCTAAAATAGCTCTAAATGATCATTCATAGGTGCTGAAGGTGTGTGTAAAATTCTGAAGAAATGAGAGAGAGAGAGAGAGAGAGGGGGGGAGAGAGAGAGAGAGAGAGAGAGAGAGAGAGAGAGAGAGAGATAGAGAGAGAGAGAGAGAGAGATAGAGAGAGAGAGTTCTTCTTGTTCATCATGTGTGCATTTACAATAAAATCAGAGTGAGATTTGAATATACTTGATCTTTGCACTTATTTGGCTTAAATGGGTTGATTGGAAAGTTTATTATTTTTATAAGAACTTATATTTTAAAAATCATGTATTTACGCAATCCAGACAATTTCCACACAATGGAAACGATGCCAAAAATGTATGGGTTTGGTTACTTAATACCAAGTAGGCCTAAACTGTCCCGATTGTGGAAATATCAGTATATGTAAAAATATCCCTCAGTTCATTTATGTACTGTTAAAGGAATTTTAATGTTTTTGTTTTTGTTTGGTATAAATTTCAGCTATTACTTTAGTACTTTTAGTTTGCACAAATGATACTCTGTAATAAAATAAATATGTTTTCTGGCATTTTCTTTAGTCCGAAGTTATTAATTCACTTTCCAGTAGCTCAACTAGTGATGGCATCCTGTCATGATCCTGTCATCCTGCCTGAATCTGTCTGCCTGTCTACCTGCCCGAATCTGTCTGCCTGTCTACCTGCCCGAATCTGTCTACCTGCCTGAATCTGTCTGCCTGTCTCTCTGTTACCCTTACCATCAGAATATATCACTCCACCAGTCGGCCATTTTGGGTTCCCTCAGCACCCACTCACCTTATCTCAGCCCCAGTGCACCTCCTCTACTGTTTCTGGATTCACTTGTCATGAAACTGAAGAGTATCTGCCACATTCCGAAAACCTCCGCTAACCTCTGTCTCCTGTGTTCAGGCCGCTTCTGTTACTATCTTCACACTGAAGAGACCCTCACCCTGACGACACTTCATTTTATAACGTATTTAATAAACCTTTTGTCTTTCATTCTTGGTGTTATCAATGTTTTTGAAGAGTCCTCAAACCACTGCTACAAGCATTACAGCATCCTATTAATTCATATGTGTGATTAATGTTGTACTATACAAAAATGCTATGTTTTTCAATAACAATTTCATGTTAAATTAGGTGTTTGAAAAATTTTTTTTTTTTTATTTGCATTTTAAATGTGCTTTTTGTAAATACTATGCATGTTTTTTTTATTATTTTCCTTGCAATTGAGACATCATTAAAAACCTCAAATAAACTTTGACAAGGACAACTTTTGATATTATGATTAAGTTCTTCCTGTAAATACACATTTTTATTTATTTATTATTCCTGCTGTGTTTTAATATTTATTTGATTATCCTGACTACTCATTACATCCTGTGAAGCAACTCAAATTAATACAATAATCACAAGACAATAGACTTTTTATTAATCTTCAGATTGTTAGGACATTTATGTTCTCTTAGGTACAAAAATACCTCTGAGAGACTGAGTGGAGTTCAGCTGTAGTTCAGTCTCTCGCCAGCAGAGAGAGAGCTTCACTGAACTAAGCTGAACAGCATCACTTCTGCTAGAGAAAAACTGATTTGAAGCACTGAAACAAACACACAGTAATAATACTAATCAGGTTTATGTTACTGTGTGTTTTATCCACCACATTCAGCATTGTGGAGATCAAATTAATGAATGAATTAATCAAACAATAATTAAATTCCCAACCAATAAAATATATTATTGTATGTGCATAGTCACATAGTTCAGTTCCTCAGTCAGGCTCATTAAACTGTGAACAGTGTATTATCCCCCTTCTATACATTATGATTATTTTATAACATAATTTGCTTTATATATATATATATATATATATATATATATATATATATATATATATATATATATATATATATATATATATATATATATATATATATATATATATATATATATAATATATGTATACACAGTATACATTTGGCCGTAAACTGAGATATCAGTTTTAGATAGTTAGTGGCAAAATCTAATAAAATAATAGTGCATTGAAAAATTACAGTCTAAAACGAAAGATTATGTGTTGCATGTTTGTAGTCTATCAGCAGCATTCGTTGGTACTGGAGACTTCAACTAAGCCAATCTCAGAACCCAACTTCAAAATACCTTTTACACATCACTTGCCTTCAAAGTAATTTGAATGTCCCTAAATCAGAAAGCATGAATTAACAGCAGTGTTCACACAGCCCCAAAAGCTCGAGCCTTCATCAAAACAACAAAGACTCACAGAAGAATTATGGTTCAACACCACCGACACAAGACACATGTGGCGTGCTATTAACAATATCACAATGAAATAAACAGTCAGCTATAAACACAGTTTACAAACTCTGTCTCTGCTTGACTCACACTGAAGCAGTGATGAAGAAAGCTCACACTGCACTTCGTCTTCCTCACACTGTTGCGGATGTTTGGTATGAGCTCCAGCATCCTGAAATCATTTTACACCTGCACCACAGAGAGCATCCTGACTGTCTGCATCACCGCCTGGTACAGGAGCAGCACATAACCACAGAGCTCTGCAGAGAGTCCTGCAGAAATCCCAGAACATCAAAAAAGTCAGAAATAATGTTGTTGGATCTTAATTTTAGTGTTGTTACCATGTGATGCAAACATACAGCAGGAAAATAGAATTCAAAAAATATCCAGAAAAATCTCCTACGTTCAAATGTAACTTTACAGATTGGGAAATCAACATATCTGCTTGGCTAGACTACAAATAAAACTGGGTTTTGGATTAGAAAGTGAGCTGTGCCAAGTTTGGTGGGAAATTGATTTATCATATCTAGTTTGTTCAAGTCTGCAGGATAAATTTAACATGATGCACTGTCTACTACTGTGTGTAGTATCATATCTCCTTCTGGCCACAAAAGTGGAACTACAGTGTTTGTGTGCTTGTGTTTTTTGCAGTTGTGGTTAGTTTCTGTTGGTCTTTCTTTGAAACAAAAGGACCTTAACCATTCAGCATTAGTGACTCATAACCACTAGACTATTTTATGATTATCACGGTCTCTGTGGCAAAGAATGAACCTGAATATCAAACATACAGCTGAACTTACACAATCTACAACTGTACACAGTACAGAGGGCACCATATCTCTGCTGGAGTCTCAAAAATAATTTGTTAATGAACTTTAAAAAAAAAAATTATTAACATGTATGTTTAGTGTGTACGTCCTTCATCATAAAATAAAAGAAAATGCCATTTTACTATCCCATTTTGTGACTAGCAGAAGCCCTGCCTCAATATAATTAGATAAAAAACTTACCAGAAAGGTCCACTTAATATCTTGTTGAGACCAATTATGAACCTGAGTGAGGTAGCAGAAGATCATTCTGTGAAATGAAATTGTTCTGCAAATTGTTATTTGTTGCTAGAATTTCTGAAGGCATTGAGGTGGGGTTCATTTAAAAAAATCACATCAACTTGCACCACAACGGTAATCTTTCTCACTTTCTCGTTATGGGTAAGAACACAGGAAGTGTAGCGGCTTTAATATAAACCACTGAACAGTCAGTCGTTTATCAGTGTGACAGAATGGAGCTGTGGCCACTCTGTGTGATGATCTGTGAGTAAAACTGTTTCCTTTGTGTGTTCATTAGGGTGATTGGTAGGTTAAACAAATGTTCAAATGAAATCTGATGTCCTGTGTGATAAGGTTGATTTGTTGATTTGTATGTAGAATAGTATTAATTAGCTGAATTAATCCTTACGAGGACAGTGATATAAATGTGTGTGTGTGTAGGATATAGGACAGTCTGAGTGCATAAATGAGTGTATAAACTGTGTTTCTGCTAATGTTCTCAGTGAGAGTGACTTTAGTGTCTTTAGTGTCTATATCACACAATAAAGTGGCTGCACCACCACATTAAATCCCTAATCATTAACAATACTGTGACTGCAATAGACGATTAATAAATTCTGGTATTTGAACCTTTTATCAAGATACACAGTGCAAATAAATTTGATGAGTGAAAGTAGACTGCTTCTTCTTTTTTAGACCTGTAATTAGCTTTTTTTAACTGGTCTGTTACTATATATTTCCCCTCTAAAACTCTGCAGCCATTTTCACAGATGTTTCTATCAGAGGCATTTTGCACAGTCCTGAGATGAATATTTTCATTACTGTATGTGTTACTGAGATCAGGTTTTTCCCCATATACAGTGCTGTGAAAAAGTATTTTATTTATTTATTTTTTTATTATTTTTTTTCCACAAAAATGACCTGAATAAATAAAAAACTCAAATTTTTTAAACTATTATTTAATTTATTATGGGAAAAAAGCTGTCTAATTCTATCTGGTCCATGCTAAACCACATTCCAAGAGTTCCAAGTCTCGGCTCACATTTGCCAAAAAACATCTTAATTATCCCCCCAAAATTGGGCAAATATTCTGTGGACTGATAAAACAAAAGCTGAATTTTTTGGAAGGTGTACGCTCTTTTACATCTAGTGTAAAACTTACAGCATTTCATAAAAAGAACATCGTCCCAACAGTCAAACATGGTGGTGTGATGGTCTGGGGCTGCTTTGCAGCTTCAGGACCTAGATGACTTACCATAATTGATGGAACCATGAATTCTGCTCTATAGCTGAAAATCCTGCAGGAGAATGTCTGTTCATCAGTTCATGACCTCAAGCGCAACTGCATTTGTGTTATGCAGCAGAACAATGATTCAAAACACACCAGCAAGTCCTCCTCTGCCTAAAAAAACAACAACCAAAAAACAAAATTAAGTGGACTAAAATTCCTCCACAGCGATGCAAATGACTCCTTGCCAATTATCACAAACACTTGATTGCAATTGTTGCTGCCAAGGGTGACAATCAGTTATTAGGTTTAGGGGGTCAGTTACTTTTTCACATAGGGCCAGGCAGGTTTGGACATCTTGGGCACCGTGATTGCCATTAAACACTAGAATTGTCAGGTCCGCCAATGGCACTCTGTGCTTTTCACAGATGAGAGCAGGTTCACCCTGAGCACATGTGACAGACGTGACAGCACACTTGTCCTGCATCTTCCCAAAGCAGGGTAGATTTGATCAGTTTTAGTTTGGCAGCATCGTAGCTTTATTCCTAACACTGTCGAATCCCCAGCAGCTTCCAAGTTAAAAGTGTCTGTGTTTTCTTTATCCTTTATATGAACTTCTATAATTTGTGCTCATAGATTTAAGTTTATTTAATGCTTCTATCACATGAGACAGTAATGAGTTGCGTTAAAAGTGAGCTGAGTGAATATAGCTTTTTGACGTTTTTCACATTTGTCTTCATAAAGAAATGAAAAAGTCAGCATTACATATTTTCTATTCCTCTTCCCTTTTTAGTGCTTATTTCACTAATCCAGTCTGGAAAAGCTCAAGGTAATTTCTATATATTTTATTGCTTATATTGTGTACATGTTGGATTTGTATTAAGATGGAGAAGATTGTGTTTGTACATTGTCATGCAGGGTTTAAGATATTTACATTGACAGTCTGTGTTTGTGTTTTGACTTTTCCAGCAGAGAATGAACCAGTTCTGACTGTGCAGCCAAATTTATCACAAATAATCAGAGGAGAGACGGTTACACTGTCATGTAGAATTTTGGGAGGAAGTGAATCATACTACTGGTACAAAGATGGTGTTTATATTCACAGCTCTTCTATAAAGGACTACACTATAAAAGTAGATCAGAGTCACAGATACAGATGTTATGGGTCTATATATGGATGGTCAACAACATGGAGTAATGAAGTGACTCTCTCAGTGATAGGTACATGTCTGATCTAACTCTCCTATATCATGCACTCATAAGTAATCATTACAAAACACACTGATTCAATATCAGATGGTCAGAGAAGGGTGTGTTTGATTGATTTGATGTATTTGGTGTAACTGTACAGAGAGACCAAAAGCTGTTGTGACTCTGCAGCCTGATGGAGAGATATTTAGTGGAGAGAAAGTCACTTTAACTTGTGAAATACGAGGACATGCAGACACTGTGGATGTGGAATGGATGTACAACTGGTATAAAGATGGAGTCCTACTTTTTGCCCATGTTGAGAACAGGAAATGTTCATTTACTGCTGTAGAGTCTTTCATCGGTCAATACACCTGCAGTGGACAGAGAAAAAGTGATTCACAGACGTCAGAGACCAGCACTGCTGTTGCACTCACTGTGTCAGGTGTGTGTGTCTTCACGCCAGTATACAATATACTGTATTAACTATAGCATCACATCAGTACATGCAGTGCAGGTTAAGATCACACGTTTCTTAAACTCATGAAAATGTCTCCTATATTCATCTAATTTTTGTGCTGTCTCTTTCTAATGGTAGAATCAAGAATGCTGATATTATTTGAGGCGAGTGAGCTCAGCAGTTCCTTAGATTTTAGTCTTAGTTCTTTATGGACTTCCTGGTTCAGTAATTCAATGCACTTTTAGAGGAATTATGGCAGGTCTGCCTCTTTTTCTTATCTCTGCCACAGTTTTTTCTTATCTTGGCACAGTGTGCTGCTGTTGAAAGCTTTTACTCTACTGTATGCTGTGAGAAAGACTGTGTTGAAGCGATGTTTATATACAACACGAGCTGACAGTAATCAAGCCTGGGTGTGTTTAATCTATTGAACCAAACTGTCAAATAAAATTTGGTTAGCTGAATAATTAATTGAGTAACTAAGGGTGACATTATATTTTTACACAGAGCCAGTTGGTGCTGTTTTTTCCTATCAAAAAATGAACTAATATATATATTTTTAACTATATTTGTTCAATTTGCCTTTGTCTTTTAAGAAACATTTAGTAAAGAACTGAAACAGTTAAGTTTTCAATAAAAATAAATAAAATTAGGAAGAGAGTAAATTCCCTTCAACAGCATTTTCTATAAAATACTGACAGTTATTAATGGGATATTTAGTCATGTCAAGTGTTTTACAGGGTATTAGTAACAGCATGTCTCTGTGTGTAGTAGTGTAGTATTGATTAGTGAGATAAACACTCTGAGAGCAGCACATGAACTGTGTGTTTCACCTCCAACTACAGAAAAACCTAAACCTATACTCACATCAAACCGTGAAGGAGATGTACTGACAGGAAACTCAGTGACTCTGTACTGTACACTGAAGCTAGAGTCTGCTGGATGGAAGTTTTACTGGATCAAACCCACACAGAGCTCTGAGACTGAATCAGACTCCTACATCATCAGTTCAGTTAGAGTCTCTGATGGAGGTCAGTACTGGTGCAGAGCTGTAAGACGAAACCTAGTCTACTACACACACTACAGTGATGCACTCTGGGTAAATGTTACTGGTGAGTAACAAAGTTTAAAAAATGTATACAACCTGTCCAAAGGTTTTAGGTGATATTATGTAAAGCTTCTTTAAAAATAATGAAAATAAATGTTTCTACTAAAAACACTATAAAGTAAACAGCAATAGAGCCAATATTTGGTGTGATAACCCTGTGAAGTTTTATAAGTTATGTGACTAGTAAGTCAGAAACCCAGCAGCTTTATTATATGAAAAGTGGTTTATTACATAATATAACACTTTTATCTATATCTTTTTTGGCAGTGTTTGGAAATCTAAAATGTTTGTATTGTAGCTCAATAATGCAAAAGTCCTAAAATAAATATCTATAACAAAAGATGCACAACAAGTTGGCCCTCAAGACTTTTATACAGTACACTTCTTAATCAGCTTTACGTAATATTATTACATATACACTTCACCATCACTAATTATTAGACTAATCACAGACTAATGACTGTAGAATCAGAACTGTATTTATTGCAGTGTTTATTTTGGGTGTTAATAATATGATAATGTCTCTGCAGAGAGTCCTAAAGCTGTGGTGACAATAAAGCCTGACAAACATGTGTTCAGAGGAGAGACTGTGACTCTCAGGTCTGAAATACAGGGAGGAGGAGACACTGAGTGGACATACAGCTGGTATAAAAATGATTACAAACTCTACCGAGAACACAAAACACAGGAGTTCAGCCTCAGCTCAGTTAGAAATGAACACAGTGGTAACTACACCTGCAGAGGATGGAGAAGCAGTGACACTCAGAGCTCAGAGATCAGTGATGCTGTTACTCTCACTGTATCAGGTGAGTGTGTGAGTTTGTCTTATCTTATATTTTTACACAGGGCCAGTTGGTGTTGGGTTTTTTCTCTTTAAAAAATTAAATAATGTTTTTTAGAACTGTATTTATTCAATTGGACTGTCTTTGCCTTTTAAAAAAAGATCTGAAACAAATAAGTTTTCTATAAAAATAGATTAAATTAGGAAATTCCTTTTCGATAGCATTTACTACAAAATACTTTGACAGTTATTAATGGAATATTTCATCATGGTGAGTGTTTTTACAGGGTATTAGTAACAGCATGTCTCTGTCTGTAGTAGTGTAGTATTGATTAGTGAGATAAACACTCTGAGAGCAGCACATGAACTGTGTGTTTCACCTCCAACTACAGAAAAACCTAAACCTATACTCACATCAAACCGTGAAGGAGATGTACTGACAGGAAACACAGTGACTCTGTACTGTACACTGAAGCTACAGTCTGCTGGATGGAAGTTTTACTGGATCAAACCCACACAGAGCTCTGAGACTGAGACTGAAACAGACTCCTACATCATCAGTTCAGTTAGAGTCTCTGATGGAGGTCAGTACAGGTGCAGAGCTGGAAGAGGAAACCCAGTCTACTACACACACTACAGTGATGCACTCTGGGTAAATGTTACTGGTGAGTAACAAAGTCTGCAGTGTTTAAAAAATATATACAACCTGTAAAAACGTCTTAGGCACATGCAAAAAAAAAATGATTTAAAGTTGCCTTAAAAATAAAGAAAACTTTGTTTCTTGACTTTTAAAAACATAAACCACTTGCTCAAAGGAAATGTTTCTACTTAAAAAACCAGAGTCAATATTTGGTGTGATGTCAAAACCCAGCAGCTTAATTGTATTTGTCTGAAAGGTGGTTCATTACATAGTATGATACTTGTTTGTTTAACTCTTTTTTTGGCAATACTTGAAAATCTAAAATGTTTTAATTGTGGCTCAATAATGAAAAAGTCATAAAATAAACTGAAATTCTTAATTATTTTTAGGTAATATTATTACATATACACTACACCATCACTAATGGTGAATCACAAACTTTGACTAATCACAGACTAATGACTGTAGAATCAGAACTGTATTTATTGCAGTGTTTATTTTGGGTGTTAATAATAAGATAATGTTTCTGCAGAGAGTCCTAAAGCTGTGGTGACCATAAAGCCTGACAAACATGTGTTCAGAGGAGAGACTGTGACTCTCAGGTGTGAAATACAGGGAGGAGGAGACACTGAGTGGACATACAGCTGGTATGAAAATGAATACGAACTCTACCGAGAACACAAAACACAGGAGTTCAGCCTCAGATCAGTTAGAAATGAAGACAGTGGTAGCTACACCTGCAGAGGATGGAGAAGCAGTGACACTCAGAGCTCAGAGACCAGTGATGCTGTTACTCTCTCTGTATCAGGTGAGTGTGTGAGTTTGTGTTATCTTGTCATTAATTATATGTAAACTCTGTATGATTATTTTTACATGTTGGTTGTCCATCAGATGTAGCAGAGACAGTAGTGAGTGTGCCTCCATCGAGCTGGCTGACTAAAGGAGATTCAGTGACTCTAAGCTGTGAGGTTAAACACTCCTCTACAGGCTGGACATTCAGCTGGTACACATTTACTTCCAACAGAGACAGTCAGGGTTTCATCAGGTACAATAGAGAGCTCCTCTCAGACAGTAGCAGAGGATCTGGAGGCTCCTACACTCTCAGTCCTGTTACTCTGAATCACACAGGAGTTTATGTGTGCGGAGCAGAGAGAGGAGTCTTTCACACACGTTACAGCAAACTACAGCCACTGTGGATCACTGGTGAGGAAATAAAACATTGTTGAGTTTAATCAGACTAATTATGTTTAAATGAAAGAATAATTGAATAAATAGTGAATTTATTAAATAAAGAATAACATTCATATAGAGGTGGTTCGGGGCTACATTATTTTCATATAGCAGCCTCGTCTGAAGACGAGTATGTAGCATGTAGTTACCAGGTCTGTAAGTCACAGTCAATTGTAAAAAAAAAAAAAAGTCATGCGTTGTGCTTGCAGTTTAATTAATAGGTTTTGTTGAGATGATTGATTTGATTTGTTAAATGAAATTATTAAGTATGAAAATGGTATTACGATCTACTGCTTGATTAAACGATATTTCCATATTAATATCTAAGGCACTTGATATCCTGATTTCTTATTTTTTTGCATATTTGTCACATTTTAATGTTTCAGATAATCAAACACATTTAAATATTAGTCAAAGATAACAAAGGTTCGCCACTGTTCCATGTTTTCGCCATTTGTAGATAATGGCTCTCACTGTGGTTCACGGCAGTCCCAAAGCTTTAGAAATGGCTTTATAACCTTTTCCAGACTGATAGATCTCAATTACTTTCTTTCTCATTTGTTTTTGAATTTCTTTGGATCTCGGCATGATGGATCTTTTGGTCTACTTCACTTTGTCAGGCAGGTCCTATTTAAGTGAGTTCTTGATTGCGAACAGGTGTGGCAGTAATCAGGCCTGGGTGTGGCTAGAGAAATTGAACTCAGGTGTGATAAACCACAGTTAAGTTATGTTTTTTTCACAGGGGGGCAAACACTTTTTCACACAGGGGCATGTAGTTTTGGATCTTGTTTTCCCTTAATAATAAAAACCTTCATTTAAAAACTGCATGATGTGTTTACTTGTGCTATCTTTGACTAATATTTAATATTTAATATTTAATATTTATTGTGTTTAATTATCTGAAACATTAAAGTGTGACAAACATGCAAAAAAATAAGAAATCAGGAAGGGGGCCAACACTTTTTCACACCACTGTACTTTTTTATAAATTTTTATGCAAACTATACATGATATTGTTTTCTAAAATCTCTCACCACATATTTCTTTTATTCTCAGTGTATGCTTTAATTCTTTATTAGCCTTTCTTTTTCTGAGTGAGATCATTTTCTAATCTCAAAGCCTATATTATTGTTACTATTTCTGATCTCTCTCTCTTGATTATACAAATTACTTTCTCTTAATATGTTTATTATTTGTCTTAAATTATTTGGAGCATCTGCTTCACAAGTCCCTGTCTATGAGCTGTTATTAAAGACACAATAACGTATTACAACAAGCAAATAAATATGAATTTATCTATAGTTACAGCTGTAATGTGAAAATGATGCATACTATCTGATTTGAGCATTCAACTGTGCTGTGCTATAACACTAAATAATATATAATGTGTGCTGTAATAACTGTTTATGTTTAAACTCCTTACTACTGCTATGTGTAACGCAGGTAAACAGACTCTGAATAGTTTAATTAAAGCCATTAAAGGTTTAGTTCTAGGTTCATTTTTACTGTTAAACATTTGAATCGTAATGATGTTATAATGAAATATAAATTATATGTGTATTTCAGGTGAATCTCCTCCAGTGTCTCTGATCATCAGTCCGAGCAGAACTCAACACTTTACTGCTGACTCTCTCTCACTGAGCTGTGAGGACCAGAGTAACTCTACTGGATGGACAGTGAGAAAATACAGATACAGTGAGGAGTTGGTCGAATGTTCATCAGTTTCAGGATCTACATGTAACATCAACTCCCTCTCTCCATCTCACACTGGAGTTTACTGGTGTCAGTCTGAATCTGGAGGACGCAGTAATCCTGTCAACATCACAGTGCACAGTGAGTCTTCAATGTTCTCATCTGCAACAGATTTACAATATACAGGACTAGAGCTAACACTTTTAAACTCTACTGAATCAGTGTAAAGAAATGATCATTGTGCTACATTTTCTCTGATATTTACTACTGATAGAGTTCTCTGTGTTAAAATCATTACTGTATTTTACACACTTTCTATTTTCAGTGTCTTCTTTCTCTTTCCTACAGATGGTGCTGTGATCCTGGACAGTCCTGTCCATCCTGTGACTGAGGGACGTCCTCTGACTTTACGCTGTTTATCTCGCAGCAAAAATATCCCAGTCTCTGGTGTTGATTTCTATAAAGATGATTCCATCCTCCAGTCCCAGACTACAGGAGAGATGACCATCAGTAGTGTCTCAAAGTCAGATGAAGGTTTCTACCACTGTAAACACCCAGAGAGAGGAGAGTCACTGAAAAGCTGGGTTTCAATCAGATTGCAAAGTAAGCTGGATTTGATCTTTTGTCTAACAATACTATTGAAAATGTGTAGTGATTACTTTAACTAATACTGTAATAATAAGAATAAGAATAAGAATAAGAATAATAAATTTCATTTATATATCAGATAGTAAAAAAGAATAGGAAAAAGACAGCAGGAATGAGGGTTAAGTGTTGGCACAAAATGTTTTAGAAAGATTATTTAAAGGCCTTGGGGTGGATTTTGACACTGAATATTCTGCCCATTCTTGCCAGGCAAGAAGGAACAATTAATAGATCGGTACTGGTAGACCTAAGACTAATATATTGCTTTCTGTGTGAAAAATAAGAATTTCTTTTAAATTAAGTAAAGGTCAGACAGAGCAAAAAAAAAAAAAAAAAACCTAATAAAATACCTAATAAAAGTGTGTTGTTAAAAAATCAAACATAGACTGTGAACATATGTAGAAGGTTAAACAGTACTGAATTGACTGCTGCTTTTGCATTTGTGTCTTTTTCCTTCCTCTGTCTCAGCTCCTGGGTTTAACACTGTACTAGTAGCTGTGGCTGTGGGACTGAGTTTGGCCTTGCTGTTCATCATCCTTTTACTGATCCTGCTTTGGAAACACAAATCCAACAAAGGTCTGAAAAATTTCACTAAATTCTACACTAAGCATAGTGGATGAATCATGAAATATTTTACATTACACAAACATGGAAATAACTTTTTAATAATTACTCTCATTACACATGATTTACACATCCTTAATTACAAATTAATTACAGTATAGCACTTCTACGAAATAAGAAATAGATATAAGCTAATAAATAGGAAAATAATACTAATGGGGATGCATTGTATTTACAACTACACAGTTTGGTATTATTCATTAATCTTCATCAAATTCATGGTGTATCTAGATGTTGTAAAAGGCCAAACTAAAAAAAATCACACCTAATTTTCTTTATACTCATGTATCTTGATAAATATAATAAGCTGTAAATGCACTAAATGCACTCATAACACAGTTGATTTACACCACCACTCAAAAGTTTGGGATCACTCAAAAATTGTTTTGTTTTCCAAGGAAGCTCACATGAAATTAGTCTGAATAGAAAATATAGCAAAAGAACAGGACATGCTGACATGCTGACTTAGAAATAATGATTTTGATGGAAATGAAGTTTCTTCAAACTTTGCCTTCATCAAAAAAACACCTTTTGCAACAGTTACAGCCTGGACATTTTAGCTGTCAATTTTTCAAGATAATCTGATGAGATTTCACCCCATGTGTTCTGGAGCATCTCCCACAAGATGGATTGGCTGATGGAGTCTTCCTCCGTAGCTGAAATCAAGCTGAAATATGCAAGTGATCCCAAACTTTTGAGCGGTAGTGTACATTTACATTTAACCAGACAAAAAAGACAAAATGGTTAGATGATGAATAAACACTGAAAAACATACAAAACTTTCCAGTTGTGCAGCTCAGTTATAGACACAAAAACTTTTCCTTCTTTTATTAGGTGCCATTATTTTTCTCCTAGTTGGTTCACATTAGTGATTCTTCTTATAAGTAATTTTGTCTTGTCATACAGGAAAGGACAGAGGCATACAGCAGAACAGCAATCAGACACCAGGCCAGAGTCAGTCAGGAGCTGAGGATTCTCAGTCAGGAAACACACCGCTTCAAACCGGTCAGACAGTGTGTCACATCATCTATACATTCCTTATGTATACAACAATTCAATATAAGAGTGTATTCTTACTAACAAGCTCATGTAAACAATGATCATTTCACTGGAATTACTTTCAAAAAGGTAATAAAATTTGCATTGTTCTCTTTATTTGCTTTTTTTTCTATAGGAAGTGAACACATTTATGCCACCATTGACAATGCAGGTAAAAGTGAGAGAGATTTCTTTATTTCATTATTTTATTTGAAATATTTTCAATTTCCCTCAAAGTAATACATTTCAGAATAAAACCATGTAGTAAATACAATAAATCCCATAAACAGGAAATACAATAGAGAGAGAGAGAGAGAGAGAGAGAGAGAGAGAGAGAGAGAGAAGAGAGAGAGAGAGAGAGAGAGAGAGAGAGAGAGAGAGAGATAGTGAATTACAGTATAGCACTTCTACTAAATAAGAAATAGATATAAGCTAATAAATAGGAAAATAATACTAATGGGGATGCATTGTATTTACAACTACACAGTTTGGTATTATTCATTAATCTTTATCAAATTCATGGTGTATCTAGATGTTGTAAAAGGCCAAACTAAAAAAATTCACACCTAATTTTCTTTATACTCATGTATCTTGATAAAGTATAGAAGTTGCTTTTCGGCTGCTCCCTGTCCGGGGTCGCCACAGCGGACCAACTGGTCCGCACAACAACTTGGCAAATGTTTTACGCCGGATACCCTTCCTGACACAACCCTCCCATTTTTCCGGGTTTGGGACCGGCACTGCATCCAGTGGCTGGGAATTGAACCCGAGCCTTCCGCATGATAGGCGAGAAACCTACCACTGAGCCACCAATGCCCCCGTACCTTGATAAAGTATAATAAGCTGTAAATGCACTAAATGCACTCATAACACAGTTGATTTACACCACCACTCAAAAGTTTGGGATCACTCAAAAATTGTATTGTTTTCCAAGGAAGTTCACATGAAATTAGTCTGAATAGAAAATATAGCAAAAGAACAGGACATGCTGACATGCTGACTTAGAAATAATGATTTTGGTGGAAATGAAGTTTCTTCAAACTTTGCCTTCATCAAAAAAACACCTTTTGCAACAATTACAGCCTGGACATTCTAGCTGTCAATTTTTCAAGATAATCTGATGAGATTTCACCCCATGTGTTCTGGAGCATCTCCCACAAGATGGATTGGCTGATGGAGTCTTCCTCCGTAGCTGAAATCAAGCTGAAATATGCAAGTGATCCCAAACTTTTGAGCGGTAGTGTACATTTACATTTAACCAGACAAAAAAGACAAAATGGTTAGATGATGAATAAACACTGAAAAACATACAAAACTTTCCAGTTGTGCAGCTCAGTTATAGACACAATAACTTTTCCTTCTTTTATTAGGTGCCATTATTTTTCTCCTAGTTGGTTCACATTAGTGATTCTTCTTATAAGTAATTTTGTCTTGTCATACAGGAAAGGACAGAGGCATACAGCAGAACAGCAATCAGACACCAGGCCAGAGTCAGTCAGGAGCTGAGGATTCTCAGTCAGGAAACACACCGCTTCAAACCGGTCAGACAGTGTGTCACATCATCTATACTTTCCTTATGTATACAACAATTCAATATAAGAGTGTATTCTTACTAACAAGCTCATGTAAACAATGATCATTTCACTGGAATTACTTTCAAAAAGGTAATAAAATTTGCATTGTTCTCTTTATTTGCTTTTTTTTCTATAGGAAGTGAACACATTTATGCCACCATTGACAATGCAGGTAAAAGTGAGAGAGATTTCTTTATTTCATTATTTTATTTGAAATATTTTCAATGTCCCTCAAAGTAATACATTTCAGAATAAAACCATGTAGTAAATACAATAAATCCCATAAACAGGAAATACAATAGAGAGAGAGAGAGAGAGAGAGAGAGAGAGAGAGATTCAGGTTAATGTTCATATATGTTTTAAAAATAGAAAAAAACTAAAAAAGAAAGTCCTTATAGAGAAATTGTAACACATTCAGCTCAAAACTATAACAGGTTGTGTCTACAGGCTCTACATATCTGGTGTTCAGTTCCATCCCATCATGCACCTGTAATTCTTTATACTGTTTCTTTTTTATTTAACAAAGCTAGAGTCAGGTCAAAGCTGTGTTTGTTTTGTTTTGTTCACTGTCACTGCAGATCATGAGGCTGGACCCAGTGATGTAACCTATGCTGAGCTTGAACTGAAGCCATGGAAAAAAGCAAGGAAAAGCCGACAAAAAAAATGTATAGTGGAAAACCTGTATATGTGTATGCACATTACATTTTAAGTTTAATGATAAATTAACCAATTTTAACCAATTTACCATTTTAACCAATTTATTTAGCTTAAGTCTGTTGTGCAATTCGAATGGATATTAGTTGACTGTGGATGTTAATTCAGGGTTTCTTGTTCTTGTTACCTAGTGAAAGCCAATGATGAACCTGATACTGTTTACTCAGAGCTGAAGCAGAACACATAGGTAAGAGGAAGTTCTGTTTATAAATCTCAAACTGAGTGAGAAATACTTACAGAAATCTTAGAATTGTGTAGAAACACTAGTTTTGTGCCTTGCTCAGCAGGAGTTCAGTAGGAGTTAAAATAGTGATAAATAGGAGCTAAATACTGAAATCAAATGGTTCTACAAGCAAGTCTAAAAGTAAATTGGACGCTGCATCAAATTTCAGTCAGTGGTCACTCTGCTTCCTGTGAAGCAAGCCCTGCTGGCTGCTGGGTATGAGGTAAACACTGCAGAAGGAAGTCAACCACTGAAACGGTCTGTAGCACAATGCCAGCAGTAAATAGAGCTGTACATTCTGGTTAGTCTGGTCACAGCTCAAACACTCAATAAACAAAATGAGTGAGTCCTCTAGTCCGTCAATAATCTGGGGTTAATCTTAATTTTAAAAAGCTGTGTGCACACCCTCACCAAATAAAAGTAGATCTATAGAAAAAAAGGGAAAAAATACCCGCAACATTAAGGTAACCAGAACCCATATCTGAAAACAGCAGATAATTCAGTTTCAGAAAATTAATTTAATGCACTTTTTGTTTGTGCTACACACATGGACAGAATTGTTGATACCCTTTCATTAAAGAAACAGAAACCAACAATGGTCACTGAAATAACTTGAAACTGACAAAAGCAATAATAAATAAAAATTTGCTGAAAATTGACTAATGAAAATCAGACATTTCTTTTGAATTGTGGTTTAACAGAAGCATTAAAAAAAAATGAAAATGGCCTAGACAAAAATGATGGTACTTAATATTTTGTTGCACAACCTTATGAGGCAATCACTGCAATCAAGTGATTTATATAACACTTAATGAGACCTCTGCACCTGTCGACAGGTATTTTGGCCCACTCCTCATGTGCAAACTGCTCCAGCTGTCCCAGGTTTGTAGGGTGCCTTCTCCAGATTGCCAGATTGCATGTTTCAGCTCTTTCCACAGATGTTTTAGGATTTAGATCACGGCTCATAGAAGAACACTTCAGAATAGTCCAATGTTTTTTTCTTCGGTGTTTTTAGCTGTGTGTTTTGTGTCATTATCCTGTTGAAGGACCCATGACCTGTGACTGAGACCAAGCTTGACACGATGAAGCTCTTCCACAAAGTCCAAACTACATTTACTCAGCTTCTCTACCCAGGCTTTTATGTTTTCTCAGGATCAACAGTAAAATTTTTGCAACCCACACTTTAAAAAATGACTCTGGGCTTATGCGCTTACAAATTGAAATAATGTCCATGTTAATGCAATAAATTAAGTTCATTCCTGTACTTGTTTCTAGTAAATGAGTTATCATAAACCTGTCATTATTTACATATTTACTTTTTGTTGAACTTATATATTTTACCTAGGAAATTTTGCACTTAAATTAAATACAATCATATATCAACACATTTTTTAAAAATTCTAAAATGACCTTCTCAGTGTATACTAAGGAAACGTCTGTTCTATGATAATGCTATAGTTTATAATTCATTTTTACCTGTGTAGCACAGATGGCTGAATAACTATCATGTTTATCTTTTCATTGCATGAATAATATTTGCTGAAATTACATTGCAGCTTTTCTGTTTAATTCTTTTGTATAACAATCTTATATTGGAATCAAACAGTTTAATCTTCCCATAGTTCTAAAACATTTAAAACATTTTCAATGGTTTAATAATGCTTGTTTTTTAACCCAAGGATCAAATTGTGATCTTTTTTGGTTTCGTTGTATTTTAAATTTACAAATTTGTGTTAGATAATCTGGGTCCAACAACCTATGATTCTTATAATATGTATCTTTAAATATGTAATTTATAATGACAATAAATGATCATGTACAGAAACTGCTTAAAAAAGAGTTTATCAGGATAAATGACTCTAAAGGTGTACACATCCATCCTTATTATACCATTTTAGATGTGATTATAACTTTACCCCATGCAGTACACAGAAGACAGTGGTTTTGCTTGAGGAGGTGATGCCTAATAACCACAGTCAGTGGAACTATGGACACTGGAATTACAGGACCTGAGAGCCAAAATAGCACATTTAGCCATCCTCTCCTAGTGAAGAGATAGTATCCTCTCTTTTTGCTCTCAGTTACAGTAACTTTGATCAATTCTGTTCATCTGTGAGCTCATATATGCAGAAGAGGGCAGATAGAGCTCTCCTCCAAGTGTCTTGCATTGCCCTGTGATGCAGCATGAATTGAATGTAAAAAGTCTTCATATGTGTCAGAGAAAGCATATATTAGCAGTTCCTATTGGGTAGCTGTTAAATTATATTTAGGGCAGCTGGCAGGTGAGTCTTCTTTAGATTGAAACAAATTTTAGCTTATGATTTGTTCCTAGGACTTAACTGTTGATGACAATTGTTTACTCCCTGTGAGGTAAAGAAAAAAAGTTCATTTGTGAAAATGGAATTTTTCTAAAAGTGTAGGTTTTGTTAGAGCTGGTGTAAGAAACAGAGCATTTGTGATTGTGGGTTTTGAATCTTTTATCTGAATGATTGATGGTCTTGTTTTTTTTAAAAACTACATTTTATTCTGTAGGGAAAGATGTTTTGCACCTTTTCTTCAATATAAAGGCAGTCTACCATCTTCAGGATCTGTGTGTTATTTGAGGTCACTGCCTCTCTGAGAATGTGAAAAGTTAATATTATGCTTTCAGAGATCATTTGTAAAATGTTTAACTTGGGAACATGAGTTGAAAGTGTTTCATTTCTCTAACCATGATGAGGAGTTTTCATGTACTCTTCTGAACATGAATCAGATTTAAGCTAATTATGTTTCTTCAGCTTTAACCTTTAGTAAAGTGTTCTGTGTAGGATGCAGTGTACTTGATCCAAGAGGTAGAGTAGAAAGTTTGAGACAAAAATGAAGTTTTGATTTATAAGAAAGTGTACACCGATCAGGCATAACATTATGAGCAGTGACAGGTGAAGTGTATAACACTGATTATCTCCTCATCATGGCTCCTGTTAGTGGGTGGGATATATTAGGCATCAAGTGAACATTTTGTCCTCAAAGTTGATGTGTTGTGAAGTGAGGCTAGACATGGACAAGCGTAAGGATTTGAGCGAGTTTGACAAGGGCCAAATTGTGATGGCTAGACCACTGGATTAGAGCACCTCCAAAACTGCAGCTCTTGTGGGGTGTTCCCAGTCTGCAGTGGTCAGTATCTATCAAAAGTGGTCCAAGGAAGGAACAGCGGTGAACTGGCGACAGGTCATTGACGGCCAAGGCACATTGATGCATATGGGGAGCGAGGACTGGCCCGTGTGGTCCGATACAACAGATGAGCTACTGTTACTCAAATTTCTGAAGAAGTTAATGCTGGTTCTGACAGAAAGCTGTCAGAATACACAGTGCATCACAGGTCAGGGCTGTTTTGGCAGCAAAAGGGGGACCAAATCAATATTAGGCAGGTGGTCATAATGTTATGCCTGATCAGTGTAGTTTAATGCATCTGCTGTGTGTGTGCAGTTTCTTGACACTACAGTGGGCCTCATCAAGCTGGATATGAATGGATTTATAAGGAAATTATTCATGCAAGCGTTTTTTTAGTTCTAAATGAAAATACAAGGTGTACAGATATGTTTTTACAATTAAGTTTTTTTTTGCTCAACAAATGTACAAGTATGGTGGAACCTCAGCATATGAATGCCTCCCCTTACAAATTTTTACCTAAAGAATTGAAATTTTGCAAAGGAATTTGCATCGGCATACGAAGAACTTTCAGAATACAAACGAACTGAACCGAACCTAAGATGCACGTATGCCAGGAGCCATTCAAAACGTGTTTGCATCAGTGCAAAGCCAAGAGAAGTGAGTTTGCAAATTTTACCATTTTATTTTTTCAGCCAGTGAAAAAAAAACTTCGGTATGCGCTCAAAAGCTAGGCAATTTTTCAGGCAGTTTTTTTGTTGTTGGCAGATTGGTGGCGTGGGTGGTCTGATCTATTTTTAGCTCAACCTTGGTGGCACAACATCCTGTGAGGACCCTTGACATGGAATGCTTGGCTTGAGTCAGTTCTTCGTAAGCAACTATACAGTTTACACACGCTTTGTATTGGTAATATACACAATAATATTTTTGGGTGGCTGGAACAGATTATCTGCATTTACATTATTTCTTATGGAGAAATTTGTTTTGCAATACAAATTTTCACCTTAAAATCTCACCTCCAGAACAAATTCAATTCGTATGCCGAGTTTCCACTTTATTTATTTTCAGTAATATTTGACCTAAGTACAAATTTTCCAATATGATGCTCAAGCAGTACTTGTTTTTCTTAGGATAGTATAGTTTATATATATATGATATTATGACAATGCCTTTAATGATATTTAATGAAGTTTATCCATGAAAATAAATGTGGTTAGGTGGAAATAAATCATGTAAGAAAATCATGGGGGATAATCTATTTGGACAGCTGTTCATTTCAGTGTGTGTGTGTGTGTGTGTGTGTGTTCATTTAGAAACTAAAATCTATCATTTTCAAGATATTTTTAAAATATTTTGGGTCACTGACTGTTAGCAGTGTTCCAAGTTTAAGACTATACTTTCACAGATCATTTCTACAGCATGAATCAGGTTTCAGCTCATGATTTTTTTGTGATGGCTTTTAACCATCAATGAATGCTCTTTAATCTTAGGAATTTAATAAGTGATTAATAAAGGAGAGTAGTGTCATCGCATGGTGCTTTGTATTATCATGTTAATATATGGCTGCTGCTTAGCATGATAAGAGCAACCCACATACAGTGGGGCAAAAAAGTATTTAGTCAGCCACCAATTGTGCAAGCTCTCCCACTTAAAAAGATGAGAGAGGCCTGTAATTTTCATCATAGGTACACTTCAACTATGAGAGACAGAATGAGAAAAAAAAAATCCAGAAAATCACATTGTCTGATTTTTAAAGAATTTATTTGCAAGTTATGGTGGAAAATAAGTATTTGGTCATCTACAAAAAAGCAAGATTTCTAGCTCTCACAGACCTGTAACTTCTACTTTAAGAGGCTCCTCTGTCCTCCACTTGTTACCTGTATTAATGGCACCTGTTTGAACTCGTTATCAGTATAAAAGACACCTGTCCACAACCTCAAACAGTCAGACTCCAAACTCCACTATGGCCAAGACCAAAGAGCTGTCAAAGGACACCAGAAACAAAATTGTAGACCTGCACCAGGCTGGGAAGACTGAATCTGCAATAGGTAAGCAGCTTGGTGTGAAGAAATCAACTGTGGGAGTAATTATTAGAAAATGGAAGACATACAAGACCACTGATAATCTCCCTCAATCTGGGGCTCCACGCAAGATCTCACCCCGTGGGGTCAAAATGATCACAAGAACGGTGAGCAAAAATCCCAGAACCACACGGGGGGACCTAGTGAATGACCCGCAGAGAGCTGGGACCAAAGTAACAAAGGCTACCATCAGTAACACACTACGCCGCCAGGGACTCAAATCCTGCAGTGCCAGACGTGTCCCCCTGCTTAAGCCAGTACATGCATTCGGATGATTGGGAGAATGTCATATGGTCAGATGAAACCAGAATAGAACTTTTTGGAAAAAACTCAACTTGTCATGTTTGGAGGAGCATGGGGGTGGAAACATCATGCTTTGGAGCTGTTTTTCTGCAAAGGGACCAGGACGACTGATCCGTGTAAAGGAAAGAATGAATGGGGCCATGTATCATGAGATTTTCAGTAAAATCCATCAGCAAGGGCATTGAAGATGAAACGTGGCTGGGTCTTTCAGCATGACAATGATCCCAAACACACCGCCCGGGCAACAAAGGAGTGGCTTTGTAAGAAGCATTTCAAGGTCCTGGAGTGGCCTAGCCAGTCTCCAGATCTCAACCCCATAGAAAATCTTTGGAGGGAGTTGAAAATCCATGTTGCCCAGCGACAGCCCCAAAACATCACTGCTCTAGAGGAGATCTGCATGGAGGAATGGGCCAAACTACCAGCAACAGTGAGAGAACTTGCACAATTGGTGGCTGACTAAACACTTTTTTGCCCCACTGTATTTAGGTTTTGTAAAACAGCAATGTTAACACTCTATAGTTAAAATGTGGAGTCAATTTGAGTTTAAATAGTTCTTTCTTTTACTTCTTCTTTCTTTGTAACAGGATATGCTTGTGTTGAAACACAAGAAAAAATGTTGTAACAAAAATTTCCATTATTTTTAAGCCTCATTATAAACCCATGTTGTTTTTGTTGTTCTTTCATCTGCTCCCTGCCACAGTGAATCATTTGGTCAGTATGTTTCGATTTGGCACAGGTTTTTTTGATGGATGTCCTTCCTGATGCAACCCTCCCATTTATTACAGGCTTCGGACCGGCACTGAGAGTTAACCCATAATTGTAACCAATGTGTTGTGTTTTGTTGCTACTTTCAAGGGTATGTGCAAGGTCATGGCCTGGTGCAACAATGTCTGATGTAAGAACATGCAAATGAAGTTGTAGAGTCCAAGTCACACAGGAAACTTCTATAAATTTGTTATATGTTAGCATTTAAAATAACCGAGTTTTATTCAAATATCATATTCCTTTACATAACAGTAGCAGTATGTTGTTAGGATATCATAACAAAACCTTTTCAGGCAATATTGCACCAAATTTTCATTTCCTCTCTAGAATGACCTTCAAATGACATTACATTTACCATTAAAATGATCTTTATATATAGGTCTGTATGTATTTTTACATATGTCCACAATGTGAAATAAGGTTTTTTTTTTAAGTCTCTTGGGGAAAGGCTGAGTGAGGGTATATTTATCCTTGCTGGCTGCATCACTGTCTGGTACAGGAGCAGCACAACATAACCACAGAGCTCTGCAGAGAGTCCTGCAGAAATCCCAGCACATAAAGTTCATAAAGAATAAGTTGTTGGATCTTAATTCTAGTGGTGTTTCCATGTGATGCAAAGATACAGCAGTAAAATAGAATCCAAAACATTGCCAGAAAAACATCTACTTTCACAGGTAACTTTACAGATTGGGAAATCAACATATATCCGTGGTTAGAATAAAAATAAACTGAGGGTTTTTGGGTTAGCGGGTGAGACGTGCAAGTTTGGAGGGGTCTAGTTTGTGCAAATTTGTAAGAGTAATTTAGCATGTTACACAACAACTGTGTGAAGCATCATATCTCCTTCTGGTCACAAAGACGGAACTAAAATGTTTATTAATGTGTAATAAATTGAATATCAAACATACATCTCTACTTACACACTCTACAAATATACACTGTACAAAGGGCACTATATCTCTGCTGGGATCTCAAAAAGAATATAGTTAATGAACTTTTAAAATATATGTATTTATTTGTTTGTTTAGTATGTATGTCCTTAATCATAAATAAAAGAAAATGCCGTTTCACTACCCCATTTTGTAGCAGAAAACCTGACTCAATCTGTTTAGATAAAAGGAATTCATAGAGGTGAGGATTACTTTAAAAAAATTACATCAGCTTGCACCACAATGGAAATCTTTCTCTCTTTGTGTGTAAGAAGACAGGAAGTTTTGTTGCTATAACATAAACCACTGATCAGTCAGTCATTTATTAGTGTGACAGAATGGAGCTGTGGTCACTCTGTGTGATGATCTGTGAGTAAAAATGGTTTGTTTCTTTAAACATTTTGGTTTTATTTTTGTTTGTTTATTTGTTTAGTATTAATTCCAGCATTAATGATTAGAAGGACAGTGAAATAAATGTGTGTGTAGGATATAGGATAGTATCAGAATCAGAATCAGAATCAGAAAAGTTTTTATTGCCAGGTACAGCAAAGGGTTCGCAAAGAGCACTTTACAGTACTAGGAATTTGTCTTGGTGTCAGGTGCAAAACATATAAACAGATAAAATTTTAAAATAATAAAATAAACTGTAATAAATTAAATAAAGTTGCGATTTACAATGTAAGTGTAAGTGAAATTGAAGGAGACTGTCCAAACATATATACAGATAACATATGTACACAAATGAGAATGATAAGAAATATGTACACAGAAGTTTGAAGTCGAGTGAGAGTGACTGACCAAATAAGTATATCCTGTATGTACAATCGATAATGAAATAAATAAATATTGTGTACAGAAGATGAGTTGCAAAAGATGTAGTGCAATTTAGAATGTGAAAGTGTCATGGTTGTCTGTAAGTTCTGGGGGGGTCATCTGGGGGTAAGTGGGGCACTGTTCAGCAGGCTGACTGCAGTGGGAAAGAAACTGTTTTTGTGGCGTGAGGTCCTGTTCTTGATGGACCGAAGCCTCTTTCCAGAGGGGAGGGACCGAAAGAGTTCATTACCGGGATGAGAGGGGTCAGCTGCGATCTTGGCTGCACGTCTCCGGGACCTGGAGAAGTACAGCTCTTGGAGAGATGGGAGACTGCAGCCAATCACCTTCTCAGCTGAGTGGATGACACGCTGCAGTTTGGCCTTGTCCCTGGCTGTAGCTGCAGCAAACCAGACTGTGATGGAGGATGTGAGGACAGATTCAATGATGGCAGTGTAGAAGTTAACCAGCATCTTTACAGGTAGGAGAAACTTCTTCAGCTGCCGCAGGAAATACATCCTCTGCTGAGCCTTCTTGGCGAGGGAGCTGATGTTCTGCGCCCACTTGAGCTCCTTGGTGATGGTGGTGCCTAGGAAACAGAAGGACTCAGCAGATGACACCGGGGAGTCACAGAGGATGACAGGGGGGCGGGGGGCTGGGTCCTTCCTGAAGTCCACTGTCATCTCCACTGTCTTTAGGGAGTTGAGCTCCAGGTTGTTCGTGCTGCACCATGACACCAGACGATCAATCTCACCCCTGTAGGCCGACTCGTTCCCATCAGAGATGAGGCCGATGAGGGTGGTGTCATCAGCAAACTTCAGAAGTTTGACAGACTGGTGACCAGATGTGCAGCCGTTGGTGTAAAGGGAGAATAGCAATGAGTGTATAGATGAGTGTACAAACTGCTGTGTTTCTGCTAATGTTCTCAGTAAAAGTGTTGCTATTTAAGATACATGCTATTTAATGTGAGTTTAGTGTTTTATCCCACAATAAAGTGGCTTCACCACTACAATCAATCCCTAATCATAAATGTGACTGTAATAGATATACAAAGATTATTAATAAATTTAGCATTTGAACTTTTTAACAACACAGTGCAAATAATTTTGATGAGCGAAAGTAGACTGCTTCTTCTTTTTTCGATTTGCAGTTAGCTTTTTTAACTGTGTTAGTCTGTTACTAACTGTGTATTTCTCCTGTAACAGTCTGCAGCCATTTTCACAGATGTTTCTGTCAGATGCATTTTGCACTTTGCACAGTCCTCAGATGAATGTTTACATTACTGTATGTCTTACTGAGATTTAATTTTTCCCCATACAAATGATACATTATCCTGCAGTCTGTATGAATTGCACGTAAGTGTTAGGGCAAATTGAGCAGATTTGTAATGTGAGACAAACAAAATGAAGTGATGCAATTCAGCTTCAGATTAGCAGATATGTATTCTTTTATTCATGAAACAGTAATGAATTGCGTAGTGAGCTGAGAGAAAATAGCTTCTTTAAACATCACACATTACTGAAACAAGTAAATATATTGCCCGTCTTCTAGCTGAAGTGAAACTAGAAATATAATTTTTTTTTTAATGAAAAAGTCAGCATTACTTATTCCTCCTGTTCCTCTTCCCTTTTTAGTGTTTATTCCACTTATCCAGGTTGGAAAAGTTCAAGGTGATTTCTATATATTTTATTGCTTATGTTGTGTACATGTTGGATTTGTATTAAGATGGAGAAGATTGTGTTTGTACATTGTCATGCAGAGTTTAAGATATTTACATTGACAGTCTGTGAATTTTGGGAGGAAGTGGATCATACATCTGATACAAAGATGATGTTCATGTTCACAGCTCTGCTGAAAAGGACTACATTATAAAAGTAGATCAGAGTCACAGATACAGATGTTATGGGTTTAGTAATGGACAGTCAATGACATGGAGTAATGAAGTGACTCTCTCAGTGATAGGTACATGTCTGATCTTACACTCCTGTATCATACACTCATACATAATCATTACAAAACACACTGATTTAATATCAGATGGTCAGAGAAGGGTGTGTTTGATTGATTTGATGTGTTTGGTGTAACTGTACAGAGAGACCAAAAGCTGTTGTGACTCTGCAGCCTGATGGAGAGATATTTAGTGGATATAAAGTCACTGTCAGATGTGTGTGTGTGTGTGTGTATCTGTGTGTCTTCACACCAGTATATATTAACTAAAGCATCACATCACTACATGCAGTGAAGATTGCGATTACAAATTTATTTACACTCATGAAAATTCCTGAATATTCCTGTTGGATAAATTTGTTTTTTGCTTTGCAGAGCTGTCATGGATATAATTTTTGTGCAGTCTGTTTGTTTTATTCTTTTTAAGCGATGTTTATATACAACACGAGCTGGCAGTAATCAAGCCTGGGTTTTTTTTCATTCAGAAAATGAAAAAATATTTTTTAAAAATTGTATTGAAACAATGAAGTTTTTTTTTTTATAAATATGGATTATATTAGGAAATTCCTTTCCACAGCATTTGCTACAAAATACTTTGACAGTTATTAATGGGATATTTAGTCATGATGAGAGTTTTTACAGGGTATTAGTAACAGCATGTCTCTGTCTGTAGTAGTGTAGTATTGATTATTGAGATAAACACTCTGAGAGCAGCACATGAACTGTGTGTTTCACCTCCAACTACAGAAAAACCTAAACCTATACTCACATCAAACCGTGAAGGAGATGTACTGACAGGAAACTCAGTGACTCTGTACTGTACACTGAAGCTAGAGTCTGCTGGATGGAAGTTTTACTGGATCAAACCCACACAGAGCTCTGAGACTGAGACTAAAATAAAGACTCCTACATCATCAGTTCAGTTAGAGTCTCTGATGGAGGTCAGTACAGGTGCAGAGCTGGAAGAGGAAACCCAGTCTACTACACACACTACAGTGATGCACTCTGGGTAAATGTTACTGGTGAGTAACTAAGTTTGCAGTGTTTAAAAGATATATACAACCTGTGCAAAAGTCTTAGATACATGCAAAGAAATCATGTATCGATGCTTTAATATTATGAAATTAAATGTTTCTACATAAAAAACCAACAATATAAAGAGCAGGAAACAGTAATAAACTGAACAGAGTAAATATTTGGTGTATTAACCCTATGAAGTTTTATAAGGAACCTTGTTTGTTTGTATGTTTGGAAATATAAAATGTTTTTATTGTGGCTCAATAATGCAAAAGTCATAGAATAAATATCTATAACAAAATTAGTACAACAACAGGGTTCTCAAGATTTTTATACAGTACAATTCTTAATGAACCTTAGATGATAATATTATATTTACACTACACCATCACTAATTATTAGACTAATCACAGACTAATGACAGTAGAATCAGAACTGTATTTATTGCAGTGTTTATTTTGGGTGTTAATAATATGATAATGTCTCTGCAGAGAGTCCTAAAGCTGTGGTGACCATAAAGCCTGACAAACATGTGTTCAGAGGAGAGACTGTGACTCTCAGGTGTGAAATACAGGGAGGAGGAAACACTGAGTGGACATACAGCTGGTATAAAAATTATAACATACTCTACCAAGAACACAAAACACAGGAGTTCAGCCTCAGATCAGTTAGAAATGAACACAGTGGTGACTACACCTGCAGAGGATGGAGAAGAAGTGACTATCAGAGCTCAGTGATCAGTGATGCTGTTACTCTCGCTGTATCAGGTGAGTGTGTGAGTTTGTGCTATCTTATTTTTACACAGAGCCAGTTGGTGTTGGATTTATTGCCCTTCAAAAAATGTAATAATATTTTTTTTTAAAAAGTGTATTCAATTGATTAAAATGTCTTTGTCTTTTTTTTCATTTCTAGAAAAGATCTGAAAGAGTTAGCATTTAGATAAAAATAGATGAAATCAGGAAGAGAGTAAACTCATTTCCACAGCATTTACTACAAAATACTTAGACAGTTATTAATGGGATATTTAGTCATGGTGAGTGTTTTTACAGGGTATTAGTAACAGCATGTCTCTGTCTGTAGTAGTGTAGTATTGATTATTGAGATAAACACTCTGAGAGCCGCACATGAACTGTGTGTTTCACCTCCAACTATAGAAAAACCTAAACCTATACTCACATCAAACCGTGAAGGAGATGTACTGACAGGAAACTCAGTGGCTCTGTCCTGTACACTGAACCCTACAGTCTGCTGGATGGAAGTTTTACTGGATCAAACCTTCACAGAGCTCTGAGACTGAGACTGAAACAGACTCCTACATCATCAGTTCAGTTAGAGTCTCTGATGGAGGTCAGTACAGGTGCAGAGCTGGAAGAGGAAACCCAGTCTACTACACACACTACAGTGATGCACTCTGGGTAAATGTTACTGGTGAGTAAAAATGTCTGCAGTGTTTAAAACATATATACAACCTGTGCAAAAGTTTTACATACATGCAAATAAAAAACATGTAACGATGCTTTAAAAATTATGAAATTAAATGTTTCTACATAAAAAAACAACAATATAAAGTGCAGGAAACAGTAATAAATGGAACATAGTAAATATTTGGTGTATTAACCCTGTGAAGTTTTATAAGGAACCTTTTATTGGCAATGTTTGGAAATATAAAATGTTTTTATTGTGGCTCAATAAAGTCATAGCAAAAATATCTATAACAAAATTGGTACAACAACAGGGTTCTCAAGATTTTTATACAGTACAATTCTTAATAAACTTTAGATGATAATATTATATTTACACTACAGCATCACTAATTATTAGACTAATCACAGACTAATGACAGTAGAATCAGAACTCTATTTATTGCAGTGTTTATTTTGGGTGTTAATAATAAGATTATGTTTCTGCAGAGAGTCCTAAAGCTGTGATGACCATAAAGCCTGACAAACATGTTGCTTTAGAGGAGAGACTGTGACTCTCAGGTGTGAAATACAGGGAGGAGGAGACACTGAGTGGACATACAGCTGGTATAAAAATGATTACAAACTCTACCGAGAACAGAAAACACATGAGTTCAGCCTCAGCTCAGTTAGAAATGAAGACAGTGGTAACTACGCCTGCAGAGGATGGAGAAGCAGTGACACTCAGAGCTCAGAGATCAGTGATGCTGTTACTCTCTCTGTATCAGGTGAGTGTGTGAGTTTGTGTTATCTTGTCATTATTTATATGTAAACTCTGTATGATTATTTTTACATGTTGGTTGTCCATCAGATGTAGCAGAGACAGTAGTGAGTGTGTCTCCATCGAGCTGGCTGACTGAAGGACATTCAGTGACTCTAAGCTGTGAGGTTAAACACTCCTCTACAGGCTGGACATTCAGCTGGTACACATTTACTTCCTACAGAGACAGTCAGGGTTTCATCAGGTACAATATAGAGCGCCTCTCAGAGAGCAGCAGAGGATCTGGAGGCTCCTACACTCTCAGTACCCGTTACTCTGAATCACACAGGAGTTTATGTGTGCAGAGCAGAGAGAGGAGTTCACACAGAGCACAGCAAACTACAGCCACTGTGGATCACTGGTGAGGAAATAAAACATTGTTGAATTTAACCAGAGTAAATATGTTTGAATGAAAGAATAAATGAATAAATAGTAAATTTATTAAATAAAGAGTAACACACATCTAGGAGTGGTTCAGGGCTACATTATTTTCATATAGCACCCTGGTCTGAAGAGGTTTATGTAGCATGTAGTTACAGGGGATCTCCTTGTGGTCTGAAAAGTAGGAAAGTAACTGTCCAAAATCCACAGCAGATCTGTAATATAATGACTGACATTTTACAGCATGCATGAACACATGTCACAGTGCTTAACTAAAACTGACAAGCAGCAGCATTTATTCTGTCACAAGGGCAGTTACCGTAAACCACACTGCATAGGTGCACTACAGTCTGAATGTGTGCTGTGTTTGATGTAAATCAGCGAATTATGCAAAAACAAATCATTATTGATTTGTTAAATGAAATATAATGAAAGTATGAAATTGGAATTATGATCAACTGCTTGATCAAGCAATTTTTCCCAAATATTAATATCTAACCATATTACTTTCCATCAGTGCCGACATCCTTGTGAGATTTCATAATTAATTCATTTTAATAATACATTAATTGATCATGCTTGATATACTTTGTATACATTTTTATGCAAACTATACAAAATGGTTTTTTTTTTCTAAAATCTAACTGAACACATACAGTTGGGCAAAAAAGTATTTAGTCAGCCACCAATTGTGCAAGTTCTCACACTTAAAAAGATGAGAGAGGCCTGTAATTTTCATCATAGGTACACTTCAACTATGAGAGACAGAATGAGAAAAAAAAAATCCAGAAAATCACAATTTTCTGATTTTTAAAGAATTTATTTGCAAGTTATGGTGGAAAATAAGTATTTGGTCAATAACAAAAGTTCATCTCAATACTTTTATATACCCTTTGCTTTGGGAATGACAGAGATCAAACGTTTTCTGTAAGTCGCCACAAGGATTTTTACACACTGTTGCTGGTAGTTTGGCCCATTCCTCCATGCAGATCTCCTCTAGAGCAGTGATGTTTTGGGGCTGTCGCTGGGCAACATGGATTTTCAACTCCCTCCAAAGATTTTCTATGGGGTTGAGATCTTTGGGGACTGGCTAGGCCACTCCAGGACCTTGAAATGCTTCTTACGAAGCCACTACCCTTTGTTGCCCGGGCGGTGTGTTTGGGATCATTGTCATGCTGAAAGACCCAGCCACGTATTTATCTTCAATGCCCTTGCTGATGGAAGGAGGTTTTTACTCAAAATCTCATGATACATGGCCCCATTCATTCTTTCCTTTACACGGATCAGTCGTCCTGGTCCTTTTGCAGAAAAACAGCCCCAAAGCATGATGTTTCCACCCCCATGCTTCACAGTAGGTATGGTGTTCTTTGGATGCAACTCAGCATTCTTTCTCCTCCAAACATGACAAGTTGAGTTTTTACCAAAAAGTTCTATTTTGGTTTATATCTGACCATATGACATTCTCCCAATCCTCTTCTGGATCATCCAAATGCTCTCTAGCAAACTTCAGACGGGCCCGGACGTCCCAGCTCTCTGCAGGTCATTCACTAGGTCCCCCCGTGTGGTTCTGGGATTTTTGCTCACCGTTCTTGTGATCATTTTGACCCCACGGGGTGAGATCTTGCATGGAGCCCCAGATCGAGGGAGATTATCAGTGGTCTTGTATGTCTTCCATTTTCTAATAATTGCTCCCACAGTTGATTTCTTCACACTAAGCTGCTTACCTATTGCAGATTCAGTCTTCCCAGCCTGGTGCAGGTCTACAATTTTGTTTCTGGTGTCCTTTGACAGCTCTTTGGTCTTGGCCATAGTGGAGTTTGGAGTCTGACTGTTTGAGGTTGTGGACAGGTGTCTTTTATACTGATAATGAGTTCAAACAGGTGCCATTAATACAGGTAACAAGTGGAGGACAGAGGAGCCTCTTAAAGAAGAAGTTACAGGTCTGTGAGAGCCAGAAATCTTGCTTTTTTGTAGATGACCAAATACTTATTTTCCACCATAATTTGCAAATAAATTCTTTCAAAATCAGACAATGTGATTTTCTGAATTTTTTTTTTTCTCATTCTGTCTCTCATAGTTAAAGTGTACCTATGATGAAAATTACAGGCCTCTCTCATCTTTTTAAGTGGGAGAACTTGCACAATTGGTGGCTGACTAAATACTTTTTTGCCCCACTGTATTCCTTTTTGTCAGTGTTTTTTTTTAAAACTTTTCAGTAGCCTTTCTTTTTCTGAGTTAAATAATTTTCTATTCTTAAGGCCTACATTATTGTTTCTACATCTGATCTCTCTCTTGATTATACAAATTAATTTGTTAAACAGCAACCTATTTCAAAATATATTATTGGTCTTATTGGATTGGATTATTTAGAGCAACTGCTTCACAAGTCCCTGTGTATGAGCTGTTTTTAAAGACACAATAACATATTAGAACAAGCAAATTAATATGAATCTATATATAATTACAGCTGTAACAAACTGTGCTGTTATCTGAAAATAACGCCTACTTTCTGATCTGAGCATTCAACTGTCTTGTCCTATAACATAAAATTAAATATCTTTACTAATGAGTCCTATAATAACTCTTTATTTTTAAAGTAGTGATGTGTATGGCAGGTGAACAGACTCTGATTAGTCTAATTTAAGCAATAAAAGGTTTAGTCATGCTTAATTTTTAATGTTACACATATTAATATACTGTACATTTACAGAAGCATTATAATACAATCATTAAACAATTATTTAAATCATAATGATTTTATAATGAAATGTAAATTATATGTGTATTTCAGGTGAATCTCCTCCAGTGTCTCTGATCATCAGTCCGAGCAGAACTCAACACTTTACTGCTGACTCTCTCTCACTGAGCTGTGAGGACCAGAGTAACTCTACTGGATGGACAGTGAGAAGATACAGATACATTGAGGAATTGGTCAATTGTTCATCAGTTTCAGGATCTACATGTAACATCAACTCCCTCTCTACATCTCACACTGGAGTTTACTGGTGTCAGTCTGAATCTGGAGGACGCAGTAATCCTGTCAACATCACAGTGCACAGTGAGTCTTCAATGTTCTCATCTGTAACAGATTTACAATATACAGGGCTAGAGCTAACACTTTTAAACTCTACTGAATCAGTGTAAAGAAATGATCATTGTGCTACACTCTCTCTGATATTTACCACTGATAGAGTTCTCTGTGTTAAAATCATTACTGTATTTTACACACTTTCTATTTTCATTGTCTTCTTTCTCTTTCCTACAGATGGTGCTGTGATCCTGGACAGTCCTGTCCATCCTGTGACTGAGGGACGTCCTCTGACTTTACGCTGTTTGTCTCACAACAAAAAGATCCCAGACTCTGGTGTTGATTTCTATAAAGATGATTCTATCCTCCAGAACCAGACTACAGGAGAGATGACCATCAGTAGTGTCTCAAAGTCAGATGAAGGTTTCTACCACTGTAAACACACAGAGAGAGGAGCGTCACCGAAAAGCTGGGTTTCAATCAGATTGCAAAGTAATATGGATTTAGTCTATTGTCTAACAATAATATTTAAAATGTGCAGTAATTACTATTACTAATACTGTTAATAACAATGTTATTATTATTATTATTATTATTATTATTATTATTATTAATAATAATAATAATAATAATAATATTAATAATAATAATAATAATAATAATAATAATAATAATAATATTAAATTTTATTTATTTATTAGTTAGTTAGTAAAAAAAAAAAGTGGGAAAAAGACTAGCAGGAATGAGGGTTAAGTGTTGGCACAAAATGTATGTTTTTAAGTGAAAAGATTAGTTTATTTACTAGTGTCTTTTTATTCTTTCAGTCTCAGGTCCCGGGTCCAACAATGTACCAGTAGCTGTGGCTGTGGGACTGAGTTTTGCCTTGCTGTTCATCATCCTTTTACTTATCCTGCTTTGGAAACACAAATCCAACAAAGGTCTGATAATTAGGTTTCACTAAATTCTACACTAAGCATAGTGGATAAATCATGAAATGTTTTACATTACACAAACATGGAGATAACTTTTCAATTTTACACATCTTTCATATCCATTACAAATTAACTACAGAACACTTCTACTAAATAAATAGTTAACTAGCTAATAAATAGTAAAATAATACTAATGAGGATGCATTGTACTTACAGTTACACTGCTTGGCAACATTTATTAAATTTATCAATTTGAAGGTGTATCTAAATATTTATGTAGGCCAAACTAAACTAAAATCATATCTGGTTTTGTTCATACTCATGTATTTTGATGAATTATAATAAGCTTTAAATGACAGTATATTCACTAATGGCACAGCTAATTTACATTTAGTTTGAACCACAAAACTGATAAAAGACAAAAATTCCAAGATAATGACCAAGCAGTAAAAAACACACAAAAACTTTCCATTTGTGAAGCTCAGCTATAGACACAATAACTTTTCCTTCTTTTATGGAGTGCCATTATTTTTCTCCTAATTGGTTCACATTAATGATTCTTCTTATAAGTAAATTTGCCTGCACTAAAGAGGTCAGGATGAAGTTGTTTCCCAAATTAACTGGGTTTAATAATACGTTAGGTGTGTTGTGGGGCCTGTGAATGACTTACAAATACATATTTTTTCATATCCATCTTGTTTAAAGAGACTAATTGTCAGGAGTCGGTGCCTCAACTGGTGCAGAATTCAGACCCAAATGTAGGGATAAGATGAGAAAACAGGGGATTTTATTAATAAATTAAAAAAACTACAGACACATGGAAACACTGGGGAAACTAGGCAAATAAGAACAAACTAACAAACACAAAAACAAACAGCAGAAACCAGGAGGCAAAACCAGGTAAGAAAAGACAAGGACTCAGCAAGACACAAGCACAAGACAGCAGGTATAAATTGGGACGGTAATAACTGAAACATAAGGAACAGGTGTGCAGAGGCGGGTGTGGGGGGAGTTGGAAGAATTGGGTGGGGCAAGCACATGTGTAAACACAACATAAACAGAAGCACATGGGAACAGCAGTCCATGACACTAATTGTTGCTTATACATTTAGCTTGTAATTACTCTTTATTTACTGGTACTTTACCTGGTTCATTTTAGCTACATATATATACATACTAATGTGTAAGAGCTCTCTAAAATATTGTTTATGTGGTTTATAAATTGAGCAAATATAGATTTTCTGTCTTGTCATACAGGAAAGGACAGAGGCATACAGCAGAACAGCAATCAGACACCAGGCCAGAGTCAGTCAGGAGCTGAGGATTCTCAGACAGGATACACACCGCTTCAAACCGGTCAGACAGTGTGTCACATCATCTATGCTTTCCTTATGTATACAACAATTCAATATAAGAGTGTATTCTTACTAACAGATTCATGTAAACAACAATCAATTTTCTGGAATTACTTTTAAAAAGGTAAAATTTGCATTGTTCTGTTTTTTCTGTAGGAAGTGAGTACATTTATGCCACCATGGACAATGCAGGTAAAAGTGAGAGAGATTTTTTTATTTCATTATTTCATTTCAAATATTTCTAATTACCCTCAAAGGAATAAATCTCATAATAAAACCATACAGTTAAAACAGAGAGAGAGAGAGAGAGAGAGAGAGAGAGAGAGAGAGATTCAGTTTCATGTGCATATAAAGTTTAAAAATAAAAAAAGAAAGTCCTCATAGAAAAAATCTAACACATTCAGTTTAAAACTATAACAGGTTGTGTCTACAGGCTCTACATATCTGGTGTTCAGTTCCATCCCATCATGCACCTGCAATTCATCACAATATTTTTTTTTTTATTTGTTTATCAAAGCTGGATTAAGGGGAAAGCTGTGTTTATTTTGCTTTGTCCACTGTCACTGCAGATCATGAGGCTGGGCCCAGTGATGTAACTTACACTGAGCTTGAACTGAAGCCACAGAAGAAAGCAAGGGAAAAACAAGGTAAAAAAACAACAACAAAAAAAAAAAAATAAAAAATAAATAATATATATATATATATATATATATATATATATATATATATATATATATATATATATATATATATACAGTCAAGCCCGAAATTATTCATACCCCTGGCAAATTCTGACTTAAGGTTACTTTTATTCAACCAGCAAGTTTTTTTTTGATTGGAAATGACACAGGCTTCTCCCAAAAGATAATAAGACGATTTGCAAGAGGCATCATTGTAAAAAAAAATTTCTCAGCTTTTATTTACATTTGAACAAAAGGTGGCATGTCCAAAATTATTCATACCCTTTGCAAACTGTCACAGTCTATGGGAAAATCCAAAGTTCTATACCATTCCAAATAGTTCAAGCTGTTCTAAAGCATCCTAATTACCCTGATTCATTGGGAACAGCTGTTTTAATCAACTCAACAGGTGAAAAACAGAAGCTCTCTGCTGTTGGTTTGTGGACAGTCATGGCTAAGACGAAGGAGCTCACTGAGGACCTGCGGCTGCGCATTGTGGCTGCTCACAAGTCAGGAAAGGCCTATAAGACCATATCTAAGTGTTTTGAAGTTCCAGTGGCTACACTGCAAAGTATTATTAAAAAATACAAGATGTTCCGCACTGTGAAAAATCTCAGAGGACGTGGTCGGAAGCCAAAAGTGACACCTGTGCTGGCCAGGAGGATAGTGAGAGAGGTAAAATAGAATCCAAGGATCACCACCAAGGCCATCCTGATGAATCTGGGCTCTGCTGGTGGCAACATCTCAAGGCAGACAGTCCAACGGACACTGCACACCACTGGGTTCCACGGACGCAGACCAAGGAGGACACCACTTCTCCAGATAAGGCACACAAAAGCCCGCTTGGCCTTTGCAAATGCTCATCTGGACAAAGAAGAAGACTTCTGGTCTTCTTTTTTATGGTCAGATGAAACAAAAATTTAATTGTTTGGCCACAATGATGTAGCCTTCATTTGGCGTAAAAAAGGAGAAGCCTTCAACCCTAAGAACACCATCCCCACTGTCAAACATGGTTGTGGGAACCTAATGTTTTGGGGGTGTTTTTCAGCCGGTGGACCAGGGAACCTAATCACAGTAAACGGCACCATGAAAAAGGAGCAATACATCAAAATTCTCAACAACAACATCAGGCAGTCTGCAGAGAAACTTGGCCTTGGGTACCAGTGGACATTTCAGCACGACAACAACCCAAAACACACAGCAAAAGTGGTGAAGAAATGGTTAGCAGACAAAAACATTAACGTTTTGCAGTGGCCCAGCCAGAGTCCTGATTTAAATCCAATTGAGAATCGGTGGACGGAGCTAAAGATCAGGGTGATGGCAAGGAGACCCTCCAACTTGAAAAAATTGCAGCTCATCGTTAAAGATGAATGGGCAAAAATACCAGTGGAGACATGCAAAAAGCTGATCAGCAATTATAGGAAGTGTTTGATTGCTGTAATAGCCAATAAAGGCTTTTCTATTGATTACTGAGAAGAGTATGAATAATTTTGGACATGCCACTTTTTGTTCAAATGTAAATAAAAGATGAGTAATAATTTTTTGCACAATGATGCCTCTTGTACATCGTCTTATTATCTTCTCGGAGACGCCTGTGTCATTTCTGTATATATATATATATATATATATATATATATATATATATATATATATATATATATATATATATATATACAGGTGCATCTCAATAAATTAGAATGTCATGGAAAAGTTCATTCGTTTCAGTAATTCAACTCAAATTGTGAAACTCGTGTATTAAATAAATTCAATGCACACAGACTGAAGTAGTTTAAGTCTTTTGTTCTTTTAATTGTGATGATTTTGTCTCACATTTAACAAAAACCCACCAATTCACTCTCAACAAATTAGAATATGGTGACATGCCAAACATCTAATCAAATCAAAACACCTGCAAAGGTGTCCTGAGCCTTCAAAATGGTCTCTCAGTTTGGTTCACTAGGCTACACAATCATAGGGAACACTGCTGATTTGACAGTTGTCCAGAAGAAATCATTGTCACCCTTCACAAGGAGGGTAAGCCACAAACATTCATTGCCAAAGAAGCTGGCTGTTCACAGAGTGCTGTATCCAAGCATGTTAACAGAAAGTTGAGTGGAAGAAAAAAGTGTGGAAGAAAAAGATGCAACAACCGAGAGAACCGCAGCCTTATGAGGATTGTCAAGCAAAATCCATTCAAGAATTTGAGTGAACTTCACAAGGAATGGACTGAGGCTGGGGTCAAGTCATCAAGAGCCACCACACACAGACGTGTCAAGGAATTTGGCTACAGTTCTCATATTCCTCTTGTTAAGCCACTCCTGAACCACAGACAATGTCAGAGGCATCTTACCTGGGCTAAGGAGAAAATGAACTGGACTGTTGCCCAGTGGTCCACAGTCCTCTTTTCAGATGAGAGCAAGTTTTGTATTTCATTTGGAAACCAAGGTCCTAGAGTCTGGAGGAAGGGTGGAGAAGCTCATAGCCCAAGTTGCTTGAAGTCCAGTGTTAAGTTTCCACAGTCTGTGATGATTTGGGGTGCAGTGTCATCTGCTGGTGTTGGTCCATTGTGTTTTTTGAAAACCAAAGTCACTGCACCTGTTTACCAAGAAATTTTGGAGCACTTCATGCTTCCTTCTGCTGACCAGCTTTTTGAAGATGCTTATTTCATTTTCCAGCAGGATTTGGCACCTGCCCACACTGCCAATAGCACCAAAAGTTGGTTAAATGACCATGGTGTTGGTGTGCTTGACTGGCCAGCAAACTCACCAGACCTGAACCCCATAGAGAATCTCTGGGGTATTGTCAAGAGGAAAATGAGAAACAAGAGACCAAAAAATGCAAATGAGCTGAAGGCCACTGTCAAAGAATCATGGGCTTCCATACCACCTCAGCAGTGCCACAAACTGATCACCTCCATGCCACGCTGAATTGAGGCAGTAATTAAAGCAAAAGGAGCCCCTACCAAGTACTGAGTACATGTACAGTAAATGAACATACTTTCCAGACAATTTACTAAAAATGTTTTTTTATTGGTCTCATGAAGTATTCTAATTTGTTGTGATTTGGTGGGTTTTTGTTTAATGTGAGCCAAAATCATCACAATTAAAAGAACCAAAGACTTAAACTACTTCAGTCTGTGTGCACTGAATTTATTTAATACACGAGTTTCACAATTTGAGTTGAATTACTGAAATAAATTAACTTTTCCACGACATTCTAATTTATTGAGATGCACCTGTATATATATACAAAAACTTTAGTGAAAAACCTGTCTCTTGATTACCTTTTAATATTTACTGATAAATTAACAAATTTTTAATCAGTTTATTTAGCTCATGCAATTCGGATGGATTTTAGTTGACTGTGGATGTTAATTCAGGGTTTCTTGTTCTTGTTACCTAGTGAAAGCCAATGATGAACCTGATACTGTTTACTCAGAGCTGAAGCAGAAGACATAGGTAAGAGGAAGTTCTGTTTATAAATCTCAAACTGAGCGAGAAATTCTTACAGAAATCTTAGAATTGTGTAGAAACAGAGTGTAGAGTTTTGTGCCTTCGCAGTATGAGTTTATCACTGAAAATAGTGATAAAAAGGTTGCCTTCATTATTTTACACAGTAAAAACTGAATTTAATGCACTTTTTATTTGTGTTATATGTATATTCTTACCACCATGACCTGTCCCTATAACTATACATTTAAAAGTCTAGTTTCTGCAGATGTATCACTAGCTAATGTGGAGTAGAAAAGCATAAAAATGCTTACAGTGTAACAACTAAATGAACCTGTGTCTGTACTGTACTGTTTGTCGACTGCCCTGGGAATAAAGAGAGTGAAACACTAAAAAAAACTTAAGGCAGAGAACACAAGTGGTTTGATAAAGCATTAAAATTTCAATGTCACAACCTGAAACACTGTAGCCTACAATGAAAGCAAACCTTGACCTTTTACTGTTGATATTTGACCAGTCACCAAGTAAATTTTCTCTTTTTTTTAATGTAAAGCAGGATAAAATTACTGCACAATTACTGCAATTGTCCATCGCACACCAAAGCATTAGTTACTAAATATTGAAATACTGAAATACTGCCGAATTTTAACTTTTTTCTTCTGAATCGGTAGGGCAGTATGTTTCTGTTAAAGTGAATCTGTTTAGAACTGATTCCCCAGGACACAAGCGTGCCCAGCACATATTAGTTATTCTGTATGAGTTACCAAGTCAGACTGCCCCGCTGTAGTACTTCATATTTTCTTCTGCCATTTTGCATATGTTTTCAGTTTCAAGCACTTTACAAGTCACAGACCCTGTATTTATATAATTGTCCTTTTACTTGCATAGTGTTCATACACAAATACCTGTGCCCTGTAAACACTGGGCACATAAACCCACAATAAAATACATTTAGGTTTGTGGTTGTAACTTGACAAAATGTGGAAAAGCTCAAGGGGTATGAATACTTTTGCAAGGCACTGTACAATAGCTAAAATCCAGAAAAACTGAAGTACTGTCTAAATACTAGGTTTTAGATATGTGAATAAAATGGCACAGCTGTACATAAATGATAATAATATGCACCATCAGTTTTATTTAGTATTTGCAGCAAAGCACACCATCACAGCTACATTATAATAGTAACAATAATAATTGTTACTCACACAAACTACAGCTAATCTGCACAAAACTATATATTTTTTCAATGAATACCCTATAAACATAGCAAATATACACTGACTTACAAACAAAACAGTCACAAGAAAAGGTGAAGCAATTAAATGACGTGTTAGAAATATACTTGGCGATGCATGATGTCCACTTCATTGGACACATGGTTAATCATAATTTACTACTTATTTGAAATAAAATTTTCAAAAATAAAAGAATAATATTATTACTTAGATGTTACTGTATATTATCATATTTTTTGAACTCTAGGATTCTTCTGCAATGGAAGGATTGACAGTATATGCCAGCAATAGTCAACAAGTGTGGTTGTCTTAGCCACCTTGGATTAAGAGGAAATTCACTTGCAGTTACAAGTACTGACCACTGAATAAACCTCAATAGAGTGCAGCAGAGAGCACTCTAGAGGCTGATATGTGGCTCCACCATAGAAACCATTTCATTTAGGAGAAAAAGACTTTTAATTAGCTGTCCATTCCAGTGACCACTATGCATCAGAGGGTGAAATTGAGGACTACTATTTTACTGGAGTAATCTTTTAACTAGGCTACTGCTACTTTCACTCAAGTACAGGAGATGTGTACTTTGCCCACCACTGCTTAATTGGGCTTAAATAAGATGATGGAAAAGGATTACATTTTAGTAATCATTTCCAAATTTCCACACAACGGATATCATTGGCAAAAAAATATGTGTTTGGTTACTTAATATCTGTTTGTTTACCAAGTAGGCCTAAACTGTGTGCACTGATTATGGCAATATCAGTATATGTAAAAATATTCCTCAATTTATTTATGTACCTTTAAGGAATTTTAATGTTGTTGTTTTTTGTTGTTGTTTGGTATAAATCTGGAAGTATTTTAACAATTACTTTTTTACTCTGTGATAAAATAGACATATATTCTTGCATTTTCATAAGTCCATTAGACATAAATTAGCTGAACTAATGATGGCATCCTATGAATTAATTCATATGATTAATGTTGTACAAAGCAAATATAAATATAATATATATATATATATATATATATATATATATATATATATATATATACATACATATATATATATATATATATACATATATATATATATATATATATATATATATATATACTATTCATTAATATACTACAGCAAACAGATTACAAACAGAGGTTGTTTTGTTTAAATTATTATGTTTATATTATGAACAAAGTGTATTGCAATTGCAAAGCAAAAAAAAACTTTCTTGAATTTTCTGTATTCATTTTTATATCCATTATTAAATTCTATGTGCTTGAAAATGTAATTATTTTACCTTTGTTTTAATGTGTTTTTTATACAGTATGTCAGGAACTACTGGGACAGTTCCCTGTCAGACCACCAGTAGGGGTGCTGGCAGGTGATTCAGCATAGCCAGCTTTTTTGTTTGTGTAGTCCCCACGTGTTTTGTGCCACGCCCCTCCTATTCTGCTTTCCTTCTGCCATGTCACCTGTTCCTCATTTACCCTAATGTTCTGTTCTATATATATATATCAGCCCTTTTGTACCTGTCTTTGTCAGTCATTGTTCGGTGTCATGTTCTAGGTTCAAATGTTATTGTTGCATTCTGTTAATCATGTTTTATTTGTCCAGTGCAGTGTGAGTGACGTTTTGAGTTATATTAATAAAGCAGCATTACAGTGGGTCTGCTACAGTACTTGCAGGCGCTTGCGACTATCCAGAGATCTGGGTTCGATCCCCACTTTGGGCAATGTCTCAAATTCAAATTTTATTTGTCACATACAATATCATACACAGTACGACATGTAGTGAAATGCTTTTTTCCGATTGTCCTTGTTACAAGAAAGGACCACAAAAAACGAATATTAAAAAAAATAAGTATTTATGGAAATAGAAAACTACCAGAATAATAAAATATAGAAAATATAAAAAAAAATTTGAAAAAAGATATACAAGATATATATATATATATACACACAAATACATATACATACACACACAAACATATCTCTCTCTCTCTCTATATATATATATATATATATGTATATATATGTAAAATGTAGATATATATACTTTGGTATAGCAGGAATGCCCAGGAATAGAGTGACAATTACAGTAAAGTGACAGTGCAAAAAAAAGAGTACATATAAATGGTTTAGTGAGAACAAACTGTGCAGTGTAGTGCAGTTATTATGTGTGCAACAGTCTGCTGAGGTAGTATTTTATTTTATGGAAGTCCAGAGAGAAGTCCAGAAAGTCCAGGTTCTATGTGTTCTAGTTGAGGGCCCGAATGGCCTGCGGGAAGTAGCTCCTCCGCATTCTCTCTGTGTTTACCTTCAAGGAGTGGAAACTGACTGCAACAGAGAGAAGAGTCCATTGTTTGTATGGCTGAGGTCCTTCATTATCTTCCTGGCTTTGGTCCAGCACCGCTTGCTGTATATAGTCTCCAGGTCAGGGAGCTCGATGCGGATGGTACGCTTGGCTGATCGCACCACCCTCTAGAGAGCTTGCCTGTCCTGCTTGGTGCTGTTTCCAAACCAGGCTGTGATGCTTCCCGTCAGGATGCCCTCAGTGGTGCAGGTGTAGAACATCTTTAGCACCTTTGAGGGCAGTTGAGGGCAGTCTTTCGTTTGTTACTATATATACATATTTTTGCAATCTAAACATCATTAAAACTGCTCTTGGACCTTTACCTTAAATAAACTTTGACAAAGACAAGTTTTGGCCTGTTACAATTACATTTTATGATTATGAAGTTCTTCCTTTCTAATAGACATGTTTATTATTATTATTAGTAGTAGTAGTAGTAGTAGTAGTAGGAGTAGGAGTAGTAGGAGTATTTCTGCTGCATTTTAATACTTATTTGATTTTGATCGGATGATCTCTGTTCCTGCCCCAGCACCGAAGATTGCCACTGTTTGGCCCCTGAGCAAGACCCTTAACCCTTTCTGTTCAAGGGGCACTGCATAATGGTTGACCTTGTGCTCAGCCCCCACCTTCCAAAGTACTGTGCTGTAATGTATATGTGACAATAATAAAGGCTTCTTCTTCCTGTGAAGCAACTAATTTTAATACAATAGTCACAATACAAAAGATTTTTTTATTTATTTAACAAGCTTAAGAATATGCAAATGTATGTATGATATGAACTGCAATCTGTGTATTTTGGAAGTGACCTACAGATTGTTAAAACAGTAAAACATGTTCTATTAGGTTTGTGTACAAAAATAACTATGATAGACTGAGTGGAGTTTAGCTGTGAGAGAGAGCGAGTCTCTCACCTGCAGAGAGAGAGCTTCACTGAACCAAACTGAAAGGAAGATCAGCATCACTTCTGCTACAGAGACACTGGTTTCAAGCACCAAAACAAACACACAGTAATAATACTAGTCAGGTTTTTGTGTTACTGTGTGTTTTATCCACCATATTCAGCATTGTGGATATCAAATTAATAAATGAATTAATCAAGCAATAATTAAATTCCCACCCGACCTATTTTTTACAGCACATATTTTGTTACAATATATATAAAAATAAAGATGTCTACAATCATGGATCTTGTGTTCTTTGTTTTTTCCTCATGCTCTTCTTCTGTTCAAGCTTCAAAAAAAGTGTGTGTGTGTGTGTGTGTGTGTGTGTGTGTGTGTGTGTGTGTGTGTGTGTGTGTGTGTGTATGTGTTTGTGTGTGTGTGTGTGTCATATTTTTTGCACTCTGACACCACTGACATGTTGGGGTGTCCTGGCCAAAGAAAAGACAGAATAGACTTTTTAGCTTCTTTATGCATGTAACATTGTGACCTGCCTCCCAAACCACTGGAGAAAACCCTCGCCTGAATAATGAACCACTTCCATGTCAAGGTTACTTCCAGGTTTGTGGGATATTTTGTGCATGCCAGCATTTGGCGTGAAGTATTGTCAGTGTTATACTACATAACAAGCTGTGTTCTCTGTTTTCTTGTGATTGTTTCATAGTGTATGACCAGTGCTTTGTTTACAGTTACTTTGATTCTCTGTTTTGCAATTTGGATTTGTCTGCCCTGTCTGACTGCTTGTTTGTTATCATCATTTTAGCTGTTTTTTGGCCACCATTGCTTGGTTTTTAGATTATTCTGCCTGTGATTATTATACTCTGCATATGGATCCTCATCAATCCTTATTGTCTGGGGCTTCCTTACAAAATATTTCACCTGAAATAGATCCAACAGAGCTCCAGGCTCTCGTCCTACATCAGGGAGAAATGGTCATTCCTTATCAGCAGCAAATAGCAGCCCTCCAAGCCGACAACAAGTCACGTCCCAAGTACCTAAAGTGGGCTGGACTTCATTCCAATCATGCTTTCTTATCCCTGTCCAAATACAATATGCTCATGAGGATCATTATCTCTCAGCTCTAGCCCTAGACTCTGGAGCCACAGAAACCCTCATCAAGGTACTGTGGCTACCCACAAAACCATGCACCACCCCCCTTCACGTTACTGCCATTGATAAGCACCCTATTGAAGAAGGCTACCACGCACCAAACCAACCATATTATTCTCAAAATCGGACTATTTCACACAGAAAGCCTGGCCTTCAACATCATCTACTCTCCCTCCAATCCCATCATCTTGGGGTTCCCCTGGCTCCACCTAAACTATCCCCAATTATCCTGGCAGAGTAAGGAGCTCATTCAGTAAGGTGACATACCATTGTCTAACCACCTCTGTGGCGAGCCCCGAGAACCAGGGACCAATCACCATCCCTATAGTAAACAAGGGCTTGGAAACAGTTTTTAACATGAAAACTGGCCACTAAGCTGCCTTCCCTCCATCCCTGGGACTGCTCCACTGAGTTACTGCCCAACACTGTGCCACCCAAATGTTGAGTTTACCCTCTTGCTACCAGAATGTCAAGCCATAGAGGACTACATAGAGGAAGCCTCGGCGACCAGGTACATGCACCCCTCTATGTCTCCCGCCACCACAGGGTTCTTCTTTTTGCAAAAAAAAGGACGGTCTGCAGCCTTGCATTGACTATTGTGGTCTCAATGCTAATCACCATGTGACCCTTATCCCCTTACTTTATTGTAATCAGCCTTGGAACAGTTCAGGGAAGCATATGCTTTAACTAAACTAGATTTAAGAAGCACCAACACCCTGATTCAGATAAAGGAAGAAGATGAATGGAAGACTGCATTCCAGACCATAAGGGGAAACTATGAGTACAGGGTAATGCTGTACGGTTTGACCAACACTCCAGCGATGTTCCAAGCATTCATCAATGAAGTTTTCAGAGACCTAGTCAACCACTACGTGATTATCTACATCGATGACATGCTGGTGTACTCTGCCACCAGGGTGGAGCATATTTTCTATGTCCGCACAGTTTTCACACACCTGATGCAGCATCATCTCTATGTGAAGGCAGAAAAGTGTGAATTCCACAAAGACACTGTTTCGTTCCTAGGATACATCATTAGTCAATAAGGGGTAGAAATGGATCCAAGGAAGTACAATCAGAGACAGAATGGCCTCTAACCTCCAATAAAATGCAACATTTCCTGGGATTAAGCAAGTTATATAGGCACTTCATAAGGAACTACAGCTCTCCATGAGAATTTGGACCTCAAGCTCCCATGCAATAAGCTAAGCCCTTGCTTCACTGGACCTTTTAAGATCCTAAAACAAGTCAACCCAGTGTCATAATGCTTACATATTGATTTACCCATTTTCAGGGAGACATTAAATCATTAAACTTGAACAGTGTAAAATCACCCTTCCATATTTGGTAATTAGTTTATAACAGTATTTGCTTTAGATCAGTTAATATATAGATAATTGGCCTTACTGCTAGCCTGTTGTTTAGCTACTCGCTGTGGTCCGCTGTCTGCAAAATGTTGCATGAATGTAAATGTAAATGTTAAATGTTAACTAGTAAATGTTATCATTGCTATTTAATGAGCTTTACATGCTTTGACAGAGGAAACTAAAACAGAGGAGTAAAAGTGTCTGAGGTTTGTCCATGTTTTTTACTGTTGGCTGAATGTGCCAAATTCACTTCATATAACCATTTAAAAGGCACCATGAACACAGCATTAACAGATACTGAGATAACATCAAAATAAGCAAAACAGTTGGGACCAGGACAGAGAATTCACAGAGATGTCGGTTTTAGATAGTTAATTGCAAAAACTAATAAAATAACAGTTCAGTGAAAAATTATAGCCTAAAATGAAAGATTATGTGTTGCATGTTTGTGGTCTATAAGAAGCGTTCATTGCAACAGGAGACTTCATCCAAGCCAATCTCAGAACCCAAGTTCAAAATACCTTCGACACATCACATGCAAAACACATGGGAACCGTGTTTTGGAATCTTCCAGAATACCTAGAAGATCCCTCCTCTACCTTCCTTTCAGCAAATCAGATCACTCTTCCATCAGGAGAATACAGTACTGCTCAGACCAATCAGGTTCTGTGCTATAGGATTGTTTTGATCACATGGTCTGCGAGACTTTAATTATGCCTCCGATAAGGTCTATACTGATATTGTAACATGTTTCTTTGGGATGTGCGTAAAAGATGTACAGACCAAAATAATTTTGCCGAACAACAAGCCTTGGATCACCAGGGACCTGAAAAATCTATCGAACAAGAAGGAGAATACATTCAGGTCTGGCAACAAGGAAGAACATAAAAGGATACAGCAGTAACTGAAGATAAGACTTAAGGAGTGTAAAGACTTGTACCTGCAGAAGCTGGAGAGTAAACCTTAGCAAAACTACATCAAGGACATGTGGAATGGCATGAAGCAGTTCAGAGGCTTTAATATGAAGGACCATCAGTAGGGGCCAGCTTGAATAGAGACAATGAACTGATTGTTGTCCCCCCAATTCCTACCTCCACTGGACCGACCACATCCCCTTACATGACTGTGACGGCAAACCAGGTGAGAGGAAAGGTCTCTGGCCTCAGAGACTACAGACTGGTTGCCTTGATGTCACATGTCATAAAGGACAATCTGTCTCACCCGCTCTACAATACACTACAGAGTCAGCAGAGTTCATTCTCCAAAAGACTCGTTCAGATTCATTGTCACAGAGAATGTTACAGAAGGTCATTCATACCATTGAACAAGAATTTCCCTCATGGGTTCAATAAAGTCTATCTATCTATCTATCTGTCTATCTGTCTGTCTGTCTGTCTGTCTGTCTGTCTGTTTGTCTATCTATCTATCTATCTATCTATCTATCTATCTATCTATCTATCTATCTATCTATCTATCTATCTATCTATCTATCCATTTATCTATCTATCTATCCACACTCTGTCTCTACTCCACTCACAATAAAGCGATGATGAAGAAAGCTCACCAGCATCTCTTCTTCCTTAAAGTGTTGAGAATGACTGGTATGAGCCTCAGCATCCTGGAGAGCATCCTAACTGGCTGCTTCACCACCTGGTACACAATCAGCACATAACCACAGAACTCTGCAGAGAGTCCTGCAGAAATCCCAGAACATCAAAAGGTATAAGAAAGTATAAAGCTTTTGGATCTTAATTCTAGTGTTGCTACCATGTGATACAAATATACAGCAGGAAAATAGAATTCAAAACATCTCATACTTTTATAACTTTACAGAATAGTAAATCAGCATACTATATGCTTGGCTAGAATACTGATAAAACTGGGTTTTGGATTAACGGGTGAGCTATGCCAAGGTAGGTGGGAAAGTGACTTATCACATCTAGTTTGCACAAATTTGTAAGAGCAGTTTAACATGTTATACTGTCTACTACTGTGTGAAGCATCATATCTCCTTCTGATCACAGAGATGGAACTAAAATGTGTGTGTGTGTGTGTGTACTCACTAGACTATTTTGTGATTATCATGGTCTTTGCAGCAAAGAATTAACCTGATTATCAACCATACAGCTGAACTTACACACTCTAAAAATATACACAGTACAAAGGGCACCATATCTCTGCTGGAGTCTCAAAAATAATCAGTTAATGAACTTTAAAATTATATGTATTAATGTGTATGTTTAGTGTGTATGTCCTCCATCACAAAATAAAAGAAAATTCAATTTCACTGCCCCATGTTGGGACTAGCAGAAGCCCTGCCTCAATATAATTAGATAAAAAAACTTTTCAGAAAGGTCCACTTAATAGTTTGTAGAGAGCAATTGTGAACATGAGTGAGGTAGCAGAGGACCTTTACAAATTCATTCATTCAGTGAAATAAAATTATGTTCTGCAAATTGCTATTTGTTGCTAGATTTTCTGGAGGCATAGAGGTGGAGTTCGTTTAAAAATATCACATCAGCTTCCACCACAACGGAAATCTTTCTCACTTTCTCGTTATGTGTAAGTAGACAGGAAGTGAAGAGGCTTTAACGCAAACCACTGAACAGTCAGTCGTTTATCAGTGTGACAGAATGGAGCTGTGGTCACTCTGTGTGATGATCTGTGAGTAAAAATGTTTTCTTTGTGCCTTCATTAGAGTGAGTGGTGGGTTCATGAGACATTGTCATATCTTTTTTGTTTATTTGTTTAATTTTGTTGTTTTTTGTTTAAATTTTGTTTGATTTCTATGTAAAATAGTATTAATTAGCTGCATTAATCCTTACATGGACAGTGAAATAAATGTTTGAGTATAGGATGTAGGACAGTCTGAGTGTAAAGATGAGTGTATAATCTGCTGTGTTTCGGCTAATGTTCTCAGTGAAAGTGTTGCTATTTCATAGACGTCCTATTTAATTTGACTTTAGTGTCTTTATCCGACAATACAATGGCTGCACCACTGCATTCAATTCATAATCATTAACAATACTGTGACTGCAATAGATGTAGGTGATTTGAAATTGTAGTATTTGAACCCTTTATCAAGATACACAGTGCAAATAAATTTGATGAGTGAAAGTAGGCTGCTTCTTCTTTTTTAGAGCTACAATTAGATTTTTTAACTAGTCTGTTACTAACTGTGTATTTCCCCTGTAACACTAGGCAGCCATTTTCACAGATATTTCTGTCAGAGCCATTTTGCACTTTGCACAGTTTTTGTTAGACTGTATGTGCTACTAAGATCAATTTTTTTTCCCACACACAGTGTTGTAAAAAAGTATTTGCCCCTTCCTGATTTTTATTTGATTGTTAAATGACTGAGATCATCAAACACATTTTAATATCACACAAAGATAACCCTAATAATACAGAATGCAGTTTTTAAATGATGATTTAATTTATTAAAGGAAAACAGCTGTCTAAACCTACCTGGCTCTTGCTAAATCATAAATGGGCTGTGATGAATGGGCATTTGCTAAATCATGAATGGGCTGTGATGAACCACATTTTTTCGGTAAGCTGAGTTTACATTTCACATTTCACATTTCACTTGCCACACCCAGGCCTAATTACTGCCAGACCTGCTGAATCAAGAAATCACTTAAATAGAACCTGTCTGACAAAGTGATGCTAAAAGATCTCAAAAAGCAACACATCATGCCACAATCTAAAGAAATTCAAGAACAGATGAGAAGCAAAGTAATTGACATGTCTGATCAGTCTGGAAAGGGTCACAAAGCAATTTCTTTAAAACTCCAGTGAACCACAGTGAGAGCCATTATCAACAAACAGAGAACATTTGGAACATTGTTGAACCTTCCCAGGACTGGTCGGCCTACCAAAATTACTCTGAGAGCAAACGACATAGTGAGCTCATCCAGGAGCTCATTAAAGAACCCAGAACAACATCTACAGATCTGCAGGCCTCACTTGCCTCAGTTAAGGTCAGTGTTCATAATTCAACAATCAAAAAGAGACTGGGCAAAAATGGCATCCATGTGAGAGTTCCAAGATGAAAGCCACCGCTGATGAAAAAGAAAACAAAGGCTCATCTCACATTTGCCAAAAAACATCTTTATTATCCCCAAGAATTTTGGGCAAATATTCTATGGACTGATGAGACAAACGTTGAAGTTTTTTGAAGTTGTGTGTCCTGTTACATCTGGCGTAAAACTAACAGCATTTCATAAAAAGAACATTGTGCCAACAGTCAAACATGTTGGTGGTAGTGGGATGGTCTGGGGCTGCTTTGCAGCTTCAGCACCGGGACAACTTGCCATAATTGATGGAACCATGAATTCTGCTTTCTACTGTAAAATGCTGAAGGAGAATGTCGGTCAATGATCCGAAACACACCAGCAATCCATCTCTGAATGGCTCAAAAAAAAAAATAAAAAAATTTGCATTTTGGAGTGGCCTAGGCAAAAACCAGAAGTAAATCTGATTGAAATGTTGTGGCATGACCTTAAACAGGCCATTCAAGCTCGAAAACCCTCCAATGTGGCTGCATAAAAGCAACAAGAAGAAGTTGCTTTCGGCTGCTCCCTGTTCGGGGTCGCCACAGCATACCGACTGGTCTGCACAACAACTTGGCACAGGTTTTACACCGGATGCCCTTCCTGCCGCAACCCTCCCATTTTTCCGGGCTTGGGACTGGCACGGCAACCAGTGGCTGGGGTTGAGGCATTGGCTGGGAATCAAACCCGGGCCTTCCGCATGATAGGCGAGAAACCTACCACTGAGCCACCAATGCCTCCCATAAAAGCAACAAGAGTGGGCCAATATTCCTCCACAACTATGCAAAAGACCCATTGCCAGTTAAAACTTGATTGCACTTATTGCCACTAGGGATGACACAACCAGTTATGTTTATGGGGCAATTACTTTTTCACATAGGGAGGGGCAGGTTTGGACAGCTTGTTCTGCCTTAATAAATGAAATCATCCAATGCCTCAACCCCAGCCACTGGATGCAGTGCCGGTCCCAAGCCCGGAAAAAATGGGAGGGCTGCGTCAGGAAGGGCATCCGGTGTAAAACATTTGCCAAGTTGATGTGCGGACCAGTTGGTCCGCTGTGGCGACCCCAAACAGGGAGCAGCTGAAAGCATTAACTATCATTTATAAACTGCATTTTGTATTTACTCGGGTTATCTGTGTGTAAGATAAAAATTTGCTTGATGATCTGAATCATTTAAGTGTGACAAACATGCAAAGAATAAAAAAATAAATAAAATAAATACTTTTTTGCAGCACTATATGATATATTATCCTACAGGCTTTTTGTGTTGTACAGTAGACTTAGTGCACATTTGCAACTTTGTAATGCAGGGGTCTCAAATCTTTTTTCCTCTGAGAGCTACTTTGACAAAATGAAGGTGGCCAAGAGCTACTCATGTTATATTATTATTAACATTTATTTACATAGCTTATTGTCATAAACCAAACTGTCACGTTTGGCAAAGTTCCCCATTGGGCCAGTAGGGGGCTTTCAGCAGGGGTTTGGTTTTTGTTTGTTTGTTTGTGCCATGTGTTTGTTTTAGCCCCGCCTGATCCTTAATGTGTTCCCGCCTCTGTTCACCTGTCCCTCATGATTACTGATGATTTACTGATTATGCTTCTTATTTATAGTGGATTCTGTGCTTGTGTTCTTGGCTAGTCCTCGTCGTTAATGTCGCCTCTAAATGTGAGTTTGTTCTGTGTTTGGTTTGCCTCCTCCATGTTCCCATGTATGAATGTTATTCTTTTGAATAAACCCCTGTTTGAGTTCTATCCCCGTGTATGGGTCTGCTCTGTCTTGCCTGGTACCACCGATCGGTGACACAAACCAGCTGAATAAGCAATTTCGGGTTATTATTGTCAGATTTCTTTTGTTCACTACGATTCTGTTATTTATCAGCAAATTGTTACTTATAAGTCCCCTGACACATACCCTGATGGCGTCAGCAAGACTCCGAAATGAAACACATTTGAAATAAAAGATAATATTAATTTTGAAAACATGGATAGTAAGAGAAATGGGGTAGATGTGGTCCTGAAGGAGGAGTTTGTGAGGAATGTTCTGGAGGTGAAGAGAGTGTCAGACAGGGTGATGAGTCTGAAGTTAGAGATTGAAGGGGTGATGTTGAATGTTGTTAGTGGTTATGCCCCACAGGTAGGTTGTGAGTTAGAGGAAAAAGAGAGATTCTGGAGTGAATTAGATGAGGTGATGGAGAGTATTCCCACAGGTGAGAGAGTGGTGATAGGAGCGGATTTTAATGGACATGTTGGTGAGGGGAACACAGGTGATGAGGAGGTGATGGGCAAGTTTGTAGTTAAGGAAAGGAACCTTGAAGGACAGATGGTAGTGGACTTTGCTAAGAGGATGGACATGGCTGTGGTTAACACTTATTTTCAGAAGAGGGAGGAGCATAGAGTGACTTACAAGAGTGGAGGTAGGAGCACACAGGTAGACTACATCCTATGTAGAAGAGGCAATCTGAAAGAGATTAGTGACTGTAAAGTGGTAGTGGGAGAGAGTGTCGCCAGACAGCATAGGATGGTGGTGTGTAGGATGACTTTGATGGTCTGTAAGAAGAAGAGGTCAGAGATAGAGAAGAAAACCAAGTGGTGGAAGCTGAAAAAGGAAGAATGTTGTGAGGAATTTAGACAGAAGTTGAGGCAGGCTCTGGGTGGTCAGGTAGTGCTGCCAGATGACTGGGAAACTACAGCAGAAGTGATCAGGGAGACAGGGAGAAAGGTGCTGGGTGTGTCATCTGGAAGGAGGAAAGAAGATAAGGAGACTTGGTGGTGGAATGAGGAAGTTCAGGATAGTGTCCAGAGGAAGAGGTTAGCCAAGAGGAAGTGGGATATGGACAGGACTGAAGAGAATAAACAGGAATACAAGGAGTTACAGCATAGAGTGAAGAGGGAGGTGTCTAAGGCCAAGCAGAAGGCATATGATGAGTTGTACACTAGGTTAGACACTAGAGAAAGAGAAAAGGACTTGTACAGGTTAGCTAGGCAGAGGGATCGAGATGGGAAGGATGTGCAGCAAGTTAGAGTTATTAAGGATAGAGATGGAAGGGTGCTCACAAGTGAGGAGAGTGTACAGAGGAGATGGAAGGAGTACTTTGAGGAGCTGATGAATGAGGAAAATGAGAGGGAAAAAAGAGTAGAAGGGGTGAACTCTGTGGAACAGAAAGTAGATAAGATTAGAAAGGATGAAGTCAGGAAGGCTTTGAAGAGGATGAAAAGTGGAAAGGCAGTTGGTCCTGACGACATCCCAGTGGAGGTCTGGAAGTGTCTAGGAGAGGCAGCAGTGGAATTTTTAACTAATTTGTTCAACAGGGTTTTAGAGAGTGAGAGGATGCCTGAGGAATGGAGAAGAAGTGTGTTAGTGCCGATCTTTAAGAATAAGGGTGACGTGCAGAGTTGCAGAAATTATAGGGGGATAAAGTTGATGAGCCATACAATGAAGCTATGGGAAAGAGTAGGGGAAGCTAGGTTAAGGAAGGTAGTGGAAATTTGTGAGCAGCAGTATGGCTTCATGCCCAGAAAGAGCACAACAGATGCAATTTTTGCTCTGAGAATTTTGATGGAGAAGTATAGGGATGGTCAGAGGGAGTTGCACTGTGTGTTTGTAGACTTAGAGAAAGCGTATGACAGGGTGCCAAGAGAAGAGCTGTGGTACTGTATGAGGAAGTCAGGAGTAGCAGAGAAGTATGTCAGAGTGGTGCAGGACATGTATGAGAGGAGCAGGACAGTGGTGAGGTGTGCTGTAGGTAAGACAGAGGAGTTCAAAGTGGAGGTGGGACTGCATCAGGGATTGGCTCTGAGCCCCTTCCTGTTTGCTATAGTGATAGACCAGTTGTCAGAGGAGGTCAGACAGGAGTCTCCTTGGACAATGATGTTTGCAGATGACATTGTGATCTGTAGTGAGAGCAGGGAGCAGGTGGAGGAAAACCTGGAGAGGTGGAAGTTTGCGCTGGAGAGAAGAGGAATGAAAGTCAGTCGTAGTAAGACTGAGTACATGTGTGTGAATGAAAGGGAGGGAAGTGGAACAGTAAGGTTACAGGGTGAAGAGGTGAAGAAGGTACAGAAGTTTAAGTACTTGGGGTCAACAGTCCAGAGTAATGGAGAGTGTGGGAAAGAGGTGAAGAAGTGAGTGCAGGCAGGTTGGAATGGGTGGAGAAAGGTGTCAGGAGTTCTGTGTGATAGGAAAATATCAGCGAGACTCAAGGGGAAGGTGTACAGGACAGTGGTGAGACCGGCCATGCTGTATGGTTTAGAGACAGTGTCACTGAGGAAGAGACAGGAGTCAGAGCTAGAGGTAGCAGAGCTGAAGATGTTGAGGTTCTCTTTGGGAGTGACAGGATTGGACAGGATTAGGAACAAATACATCAGAGGGACAGCTCATGTTGGACGTTTGGGGGACAAAGTTAGGGAGGCCAGATTAAGATGGTTTGGACATGTTCAGAGGAGGGAGAGTGAGTATATTGGTAGGAGAATGTTGGACATGGAGCTGCCGGGCAGGAGGCAAAGAGGAAGGCCAAAGAGGAGGTATATGGATGTAATTAATGAGGATATGAAGCTAGTGGGTGCAAGTGTTGAGGATGCAGAAGATAGGGATAGGTGGAGAGAGATGATTCGCTGTGGCGACCCCTGAAGGGAAAAGCCGAAAGAAGAAGAAGATTAATTTTGAAAACAGAGACCTGAAATTGTATTGGACATTTATGTAATTAAATAATATTATTTTTATGGCATTCATATACATGTGTAATGGGAAATATTAAAGAGTACTTTACTTTGAAAAACCACCTGCACTAATAAGAAATATCTACAGCACACTTGTCCTGCATCTTCCTGCAGCAGGATAGATTTATTCAGCGGTTTTACTTTGGCAGCATCGTAGTTTTATTCCTAACGCTGTCAAATGCCCAGCAGCTTCCAAGTTGAAAGGATCTGCCATGTGTTTTCTTTATCCAAACTACTTCAATTTGTGCTTATAGATTTAAGTTTATTTAACGCTTCCATGCATGGTTTTGGTGCTGTGTGTGAAATTGATTGTGTATTAAATCCAGATGTGGATTAAATTATACATGAGACAATATTGAGCTGTGTAGTGATCTGAGTGAAAATAACTTTTTGAAACACACACATTACTGAAACAGGTAAATATATTGCCTGTCTTACAGCTGAAGTGAAACTAAAAATATAGATATGAAAAAGAAATGATAAAGTCAATTCTCCCTGTTCCTTTTTCCTTTTTAGTGTTTATTCCACTTATCCAGGTTGGAAAAGCTCAAGGTGATTTCTATATATTTTATTGCTTATGTTGTGTACATGTTGGATTTGTATTAAGATGGAGAAGATTGTGTTTGTACATTGTCATGCAGAGTTTAAGATATTTACATTGACAGTCTGTGTTTGTGTTTTGACTTTTCCAGCAGAGAATAAACCAGTTCTGACTGTGCAGCCGAATTTATCACAAATATTCAGAGGAGAGACGGTTACACTCTCATGTAGAATTTTGGGAGGCAGTGGACCATACTACTGGTACAAAGATGGTGTTCATGTTCACAGCTCTGCTGAAAAGGACTACACTTTAAAAGTAGATCACAGTCACAGATACAGATGTTATGGGTTTAAGAATGGACGGTCAACGACATGGAGTAATGAAGTGACTCTCTCAGCGATAGGTACATGTCTGATCTTACACTCCTGTATCATACACTCATACATAATCATTACAAAACACACTGATTCAATATCAGATGCTAGCTAAGGGTCTGTTTGATTTGATGTCAGGGTGAGTGTTTTTACAGGGTATTAGTAACAGCATGTCTCTGTCTGTAGTAGTGTAGTATTGATTAGTGAGATAAACACTCTGAGAGCAGCACATGAACTGTGTGTTTCACCTCCAACTACAGAAAAACCTAAACCTATACTCACATCAAACCGTGAAGGAGATGTACTGACAGGAAACTCAGTGACTCTGTACTGTACACTGAAGCCACAGTCTGCTGGATGGAAGTTTTACTGGATCAAACCTACACAGAGCTCTGGGACTGAGACTGAAACAGACTCCTACATCATCAGTTCAGTTAGAGTCTCTGATGGAGGTCAGTACAGGTGCAGAGCTGGAAGAGGAAACCCAGTCTACTACACACACTACAGTGATGCACCCTGGGTAAATGTTACTGGTGGGTAACAAAGTTAAAAGATATATACAACCAGTGCAAACGTTTTCATGTAATCATTTAAAGGTGCTTTAAAAATTATAATAATAAATGTTTCTACTGAAAAACACAGTAATAGAGTCAATATTTTGTCTGATAACCCTATACGTTTTATAATGAAAGTGACTAGTCAAAGCCCAACATTTTTTATGGACAAAATTAACCAATTTTAATTATTTTTGTCTAAAAAGGTTTATTACATCACATGATACTTTTTTTCTATATGATTTTTGGCAATGTTTGATCTAACATCTAAAATGTTAATGTTGTAAAAATAGAATAAATATTTTCAACAAAATGTGTACAACAACATGGTGCTCAAGACTTTTATGCAGTACATGACTGTAGAATCAGAACTGTATTTATTGCAGTGTTTATTTTGGGTGTTAATAATAAGATTATGTCTCTGCAGAGAGTCCTAAAGCTGTGGTGACCATAAAGCCTGACAGACATGTGTTCAGAGGAGAGACTGTGACTCTCAGGTGTGAAATACAGGGAGGAGGAGACACTGAGTGGACATACAGCTGGTATAAAAATGATTACGAACTCTACCGAGAACACAAAACACAGGAGTTCAGCCTCAGCTCAGTTAGAAATGAAGACAGTGGTAGCTACACCTGCAGAGGATGGAGAAGCAGTGACACTCAGAGCTCAGAGATCAGTGATGCTGTTACTCTCTCTGTATCAGGTGAGTGTGTGAGTTTGTCTTATCTTGTCGTTAATTACAGTGGTGTGAAAAAGTGTTGGCCCCCTTCCTGATTTCTTTTTTTTTTGCATATTTGTCACACTTTAATGTTTCAGATAATCAAACACAATTAAATATTAGTCAAAAATAACACAAGTAAACACATCATGCAGTTTTTAAATGAAGGTTTTTATTATTAAGGGAAAACAAAATCCAAATCTACATGGCCCAGTGTGAAAAAGTGTTTGCCCCCCGTTAAAACATAACTTAACTGTGGTTTATCACATTTATTTTAAGCCTAATAACTAGTTGGACCACCCTTAGCAGCAACAACTGCAATCAAGCGTTTTCCATAACTTGCAATGAGTCTGTTACAGCACTGTGGAGGAATTTTGGCCCACTCATCTTTGCAGAATTGTTGTAATTCAGCCACATTGGAGGGTTTTTGAGCATAAACCACCTTTTTAAGGTCATGCCACAGCATCTCAATCGGATTGAGGTCAGGACTTTGACTAGGCCACTCCAGAGTCTTCATTTTGTTTTTCTTCAGCCATTCAGAAGTGGACTTGCTGGTGTGTTTTGGATCATTGTCCTGCTGCAGAACCCAAGTTCACTTCAGCTTGAGGTCACAAACAGATGGCCGGACATTCTCCTTCAGGATTTTTTGGTAGACAGCAGAATTCATGGGTCCATTTATCACAGCAAGTCTTCCAGGTCCTGAAGCAGCAAAACAGCCCCAGACCATCACACTACCACCACCATCATATTTTACTGTTGGTATGATGTTCTTTTTCTGAAACGCGGTGTTACTTTTATGCCAGACGTAATGGGACACAGACCTTCCAAAAATTTCAATTTATGTCCCGTCAGTCCACAGAGTATTTTCCCAAAAGTCTTGGGGATCATCAAGATGTTTTCTGGCAAAACTGAGACGAGCCTTTATGTTCTTTTTGCTCAGCAGCGGTTTTCGTCTTGGAACTCTGCCATGCAAACCATTTTTGCCCAGTCTCTTTCTTATGGTGGAGTCATGAACACTCACCTTAACTGAGGCAAGTGAGGCCTGCAGTTCTTTGGATGTTGTTGTGGGGTCTTTTGTGACCTCCTGGATGAGTTGTTGCCGCGCTTTTGGGGTAATTTTGGTCAGCCGGCCACTCCTGGGAAGGTTCTCCACTGTTCCATGCTTTCGCCATTTGTAGATAATGGCTCTCACTGTAGTTCGCGGCAGTCCCAAAGCTTTAGAAATGGCCTTATAACCTTTTCCAGACTTTCTTTCTCATTTGTTTTTGAATTTCTTTGGATCTCGGCATGATGTCTAGCTTTTGAGGATCTTTTGGTCTACTTTGTCAGGCAGGTCCTATTTAAGTGAGTTCTTGATTGCGAACAGGTGTGGCAGTAATCAGGCCTGGGTGTGGCTAGAGAAATTGAAGTGTGTGATAAACCAGGTGTGATAAACCACAGTTAAGTTATGTTTTAAGAGGGGGGCAAACACTTTTTCACACAGGGCCTTGTAGTTTTGGATTTTGTTTTCCCTTAATAATAAAAACCTTCATTTAAAAACTGCATGATGTGTTTACTTGTGTTATCTCTGACTAATATGTAAATGTGTTTGATTATCTGAAACATTAAAGTGTGACAAACATGCAAAAAAATAAGATATCAGGAAGGGGGCCAACACTTTTTCACACCACTGTATATGCAAACTCTGTATGATTATTTTTTATGTTTGTTGTCCATCAGATGTAGCAGAGACAGTATTGAGTGTTTCTCCATCGAGCTGGCTGACTGAAGGAGATTCAGTGAATCTAAGCTGTGAGGTTAAACACTCCTCTACAGGCTGGACATTCAGCTGGTACACAGTTGCTTCCTACAGAGACAGTCAGGGTTTCATCAAGTACAATAGAGAGCTCCTTTCAGACAGCAGCAGAGGATCTGGAGGCTCCTACACTCTCAGTCCTGTTACTCTGAATCACACAGGAGTTTATGTGTGCAGAGCAGAGAGACGAGTCTTTCACACACATTACAGCAAACTACAGCCACTGTGGATCACTGGTGAGGAAATAAAACATTGCTGAGTTTAATCAGAGTAAATATGTGTGAATGGAGGAATAATTGAATAAATAGTGAATGTATTAAATAAAGAGTAAAACACATGTAGAGTTGGTTTGGGGCTACATTATTTTCATATAGCAGCCTGGTCTGAAGACGTGTATGTGGCATGTAGTTACATTACAATAGTAAATAACTGTTTATGTTTAAACTCCCTACTACTGCGATGTGTAACGCAGGTAAACAGACTCTGAAAAGTTTAATTAAAGCCATTAAAGGTTTAGTTCTAGGTTCATTTTTAATGACAAACATTTGAATCATAATGATTTTATAATGAAATGTAAATTATATGTGTATTTCAGGTGAATCTCCTCCACTGTCTCTGATCATCAGTCCGAGCAGAACTCAACACTTTACTGCTGACTCTCTCTCACTGAGCTGTGAGGACCAGAGTAACTCTACTGGATGGACAGTGAGAAAATACAGATACAGTGTGGAATTGGTTGAATGTTCATCAGTTTCAGGATCTACATGTAACATCAACTCCCTCTCTACATCTCACACTGGAGTTTACTGGTGTCAGTCTGAATCTGGAGGACGCAGTAATCCTGTCAACATCACAGTGCACAGTGAGTCTTCAATGTTCTCATCTGTAACAGATTTACAATATACAGGACTAGAGCTAACACTTTTAGACTCTACTGAAGCAGTGTAAAGAAATGATCATTGTGCTACACTCTCTCTGATATTTACCACTGATAGAGCTCTGTGTTAAAATCATTACTGTATTTTACACACTTTCTATTTTCAGTGTCTTCTTTTTCTTTCCTACAGATGGTGCTGTGATCCTGGACAGTCCTGTCCATCCTGTGACTGAGGGACGTCCTCTGACTTTACACTGTTTAGCTCGCAGCAAAAAGATCCCAGACTCTGGTGTTGACTTCTATAAAGATGATTCTATCCTCCAGAACCAGACTACAGGAGAGATGACCATCAGTAGTGTCTCAAAGTCAGATGAAGGTTTCTACCACTGTAAACACCCAGAGAGAGGAGAGTCACTGAAAAGCTGGGTTTCAGTCAGATTGCAAAGTAAGCTGGATTTGATTTCTATTGCAAAAATAATATAAAAATTGGGCAGTTGTTACGACTACTGCGTGGGGCACGGTGGCTTGGTGGTTAGCACATTTGCCTCACACCTCCAGGGTTGGGGGTTGGATTCCCGCCTCTGTGATGTGTGTGTGGAGTTTGCATGTTCTCCCCATGCCTCGGGGGTTCCCTCCAGGTACTCCAATTTCCTCCCCTGGTCCAAAGACATGCATTGTAGGTTGATTGGCATGTCTAAATTGTCTGTAGTGTGTGATTGTGTGAGTGAATGAGAGTGTGGGTGTACCTTGTGATGGGTTGGCACTCCGTCCAGGGTGTATCCTCTCTTGATGCCCAATGACGCCTGAGCTCCCCGTGACCTGAGTATAGATCAGATAAGCGGTAGACAATGAATGAATGATTACGACTACTACTGTTCATAATAATAATAATAATAATAATAATAATAATAATAATAATTATTATTATTATTATTATTATTATTATTATTATTATTATTATTATTATTATTATAATAATAAGTGATAAAAATGCATTTCTTTTATATACCAGGTAGTAAAAAAAAGTGTAGGAATGAGGGTTAAGTGTTGGCACAAAATGTATGTTTTTCTTTTAACATTAGTTAAAAGCCTTGGGATGGATTATGGCACTAAATATTCAGGTTGTCAGGCTGATCTTACGAACAATTCATAGATTGTTACTGGTGAGCCTAAGACATAAGACATCTATTGCTTCCTGTGTAAAAAATAGTTTATTTCAAATGAACTGAAGGTCATACCGAAAAAAGTGAGTGTTGTGAGTGATCTAATGAAAGTCATACATAGATTGTGAACATATGTAAACAGTACTGAATTGACTGCTGCTTTTGCATTTGTGTCATTTTCTTTCCTCTTTCTCAGATCCTGGGTCTAACACTGTACCAGTAGCTGTGGCTGTGGGACTGAGTTTGGCCTTGCTGTTCATCATCCTTTTACTGATCCTTCTTTGGAAACACAAATCCAACAAAGGTCTGATAATTAGGTTTCACTAAATTCTACACTAAGCATAGTGGATAAATCATGAAATATTTTACATTACACAAACATGGAAATAACTTTTTAATAATTACTCTCATTACACATGATTTACACATCCTTAATTACATATTAATTACAGTATAGCACTTCTACTAAATAAGAAATAGCTATAAGCTAATAAATAGGAAAATAATACTAATGGGGATGCATGTATTTAGAATTACACAGTTGTTACTATTTATTAATCTTCATCAAATTCAAGGTGTATCTAAATGATTTCATAGGCCAAACTAAGCTAAAAAATAAACATCTTGAGACTTTTTCATACTCATGTATGCTGATAAATTATAATAAGCTGTAATTTACACTAAATGCACTCATGGCATGGCTCATTTATGTTTAGATTCAACCACAAACTGATTCTTTTTCTTCAAATTGGTTCACATTAGTGATTCTTCTTAAAAGTAAATTGGCCTGCACTAAAGAGCTCAGGAGAAACTTTTTTGTGTTTGTTTGCAACTGGATTTTCACGAATGTGGAGGCTCCTATGAATGACTAACAAAAGAATTTGTTCAAATGTCGCTGATGAAAAGAGACTAATTGATGCTTACACAGTTGGATTACAATTACTCTAATTTCTATATATATTTATTTTTCTATATATATATATATATATACAGAGCTGGGTAGTAACGGATTGCATGTAATCTGGATTATGTAATCAGATTCCAAAACTCAAGTACTTGTAAATTCTTTTTAAAATACTCATAATCAGACTACAGTTACTTTTTTATGGATTACATGATTACATATTATTTACACAATGGTAATAAGTTGTTCACAATTCCTTGATTCTCCTAAGTTTCCTTTTTTTAATGTTTATATTTTTTCCTAATAAACCTGCCGCTTATATATGTTCGTGATTATTCAAGTTTTTTCCGGCGGAGAGGGGGAGGGGTGTCAGAATCGTGCTCAGAAGAAATCAACAACAAGATAATGGAAAATGGAGGGGAACGCAGCCTTTAATCACTGGATGCACAGACATCATTTCATTTTTAAAGAAAACACGGGAAAAATGTCACTGTTCAGTGCAAGCTCTACCTACCAAGGATTAATCGGCTTCAATGTTGAATCTAAAGAAACATTTACAGGTAACATTAAGCTGATTTTTCTCAGCATTACATATAATTAACAAATTAATTATTTTTTAAATGACTGATTTGTGTGCATTAACTGTCGCCACTTCTTTGGTATGTTTTGGTTCATCAAACGTGTTTGTATTTGCAATTTAATTCACGTATAGGCCTGCATCAAACTTATTAACTTACTTTTGCGCGGTAAAGTTAGTTTTAGTTTTGTAAATTGGTTTAGTTCTTCACTTTCAGACATGTACATGAATGCACCTTACTTTTTAAGACTGTATTTGTGGCATTGATTGACAAATATAACTGGTCATGGGAATTTCATGTTCTTTAATATATTTTTTGTAATGTTGATTTTTCTTCATTGTTACTACCTTATGCACTTCAAGTGTTTTGAGATGAAATATTTGACCTAGAAATGGTCTTTAATATATATATTAGCAATGTTATTGTTGTGAGTTTCATGTTCTTTAATATTTATTTTTGTAATGTTGTTATTGTTTGTCTTTTCCTCATTGTTACTATGCACTTAAAATGTTTTGAGATGGATAGAAATGTCATTGCTGTGTGAATTTAGTCTTTTTCAAAATTCATGTTTGCAATGTAGCTATTGTTTGATGTTTTTCATTGATACTGTCATAAACACTTCTAGTGTTTTTTTTTGTTTTTTTTCAGATTAAATATTTGACCTAGCAGTGATATTGCTGTGAATTTCATGTTTTTCAATATTGGTTTTTGTAATGTAGCTGTTTTCTAAATTTACTTAATTATAAGTAAATGTGCTTTAAAATCATAAGATGTGATTTTGTTTTATTCAGTGTTACTAGCAAACACTAACAGCGAGGTACATTAGTGTTAGTATTTTGTAAGTATTAACTGTTCATACATTGCACTTGAAAAAGAAGCTATTGTAGCTCTTGTTGGTGAATTAAATATATTTTTTGGAATATATTTTTTCTGTGTATCTGTCAAAATAGTACAAGATTAGGCTAATTCAATATATGTGATATCAAATAAGGATTAGCACAAATGTAATCTAAATGTAATTAAAAAGTAATCAGATTACCAAAATGTGTAATCTAAGAGATTATATTACTGACTACAAATTCTGTCATGTAATCTGTAATCAGTAACTGATTACAATTCATAAGTAATCTACCCAGTTCTGTGTGTGTGTATAGATAGATAGATAGATAGATAGATAGATAGATAGATAGATAGATAGATAGATAGATAGATAGATAGATATAGATATAGATATAGATATATATATAGATATATATGTAGATATATATATATAGTAGAGATACTAATGTATAACAACTCACTAAAATATTATTTTAATATTAAAATACAATTAATATTGTTTGTCATTTATAAATTAAGTAAATGAAGAATTTCTGTTTTGTCATATAGGAAAGGACAGAGGCATACAGCAGAACAGCAATCAGACGCCAGGCCAGAGTCAGTCAGGAGCTGAGGATTCTCAGTCAGGAAACCCACCGCTTCAAACCGGTCAGACAGTGTGTCACATCATCTATACTTTCCTTATATATACAGCAATTCAATATATTCTTACTAATAAGCTAATGTAAACAACGATCATTTCACTGGAATTACTTTCAACGAGCTAAAGAAAATCTGCATTGTTCTCTTTATTTGCTTTTTTTCTGTAGGAAATGAAGACATTTATGCCAGCATTGACAATGCAGGTAAATGTGAGTGATTTCTTTATTTCATTTCAAATATATTTCTCTCAAAGGAATAAATATCAGAATAAAACCATACATTGGGGGTGTCAGGTTAATGTGTATGTATGTAAAGTTTACAAGTTTAAAAATGAAAAAAGAAAGTCCTTATAAAGAACATGTAACACATTCAATTCAAAACTATAACAGGTTGTGTCTAGAGGCTCTACATATCTGGTGTTCAGTTCCATCCCATCATGCACCTGTAATTCATCACACTGTTTCTTTTTTATTTAACAAAGCTAGAGTCAGGTCAAAGCTGTGTTTATTTTGTTTTGTTCACTGTCACTGCAGATCATGAGGCTGGACCCAGTGATGTAATTTATGCTGAGCTTGAATTGAAGCCATGGAAAAAAGCAGGGAAAAAACAAGGTAAAGCCAAACAAATGCAAAGAATTTGTGGAAAACCTGTATGTACGTTACCTTCTTATGTTTGATGGTTTTTTAAACAATTTATTTACTTATTTCTTTTGAGCAATTCGGATGGATTTTAGTTGACTGTGGATGTTAATTCAGGGTTTCTTGTTCTTGTTACCTAGTGAAAGCCAATATCAAACCTGATACTATTTACTCAGAGCTGAAGCAGAACACATAGGTAAGAGGAAGTTCTCTGTACAAATTTCAAACTACATTAGAAATGCATACAGAACTCTTATAATTGTAGCTGTATAAAAACAATAGTTTTGTGCTTTCACAGTAAGATTTCAGTTGGAGTTAAACTAGTGATAAAGAGGAATTAAATAGTGTAATCCAATGGTAATACACTTGAAGCAGTTTTAAAAGTAAATCAGACACATCATCAAATTTCAGTTAGTGGTCACTCTGCTTTCGGTTGAAGCAAGGCCTGCTGGCTGCTGCGTATCAGGTAAAGACTGCAGAAGGAAGTCAACCACTAAAACGGTCTATAGCACATGCCAGCAGAAAATAGAGCTGTGCATTCTGGTTAGTCTGGTCACGGCTCAAACACTCAGTAAACTAGATGAGTGAGTCCTCTAGTCCTTCAGCATCCTTACTCTGGTTGATCTTGATTTGAAAAAGCTCAGTGTGCTCACACCTCCATCAAATAAACCTAGATCTATAGAAAAATAACGATAAAAACCCCACAACCCTAAGTTAACCAGAACTCAATTTGAAAAAGCTCAGTGTGTTCATACCCATACAATGAGGGAAAAAATTATTGATCCCCTGATGATTTTGTACATTTTCCCACTGACAAAGATATGATCAGTTGATAATTTTAATGGTAGGTTTATTTTAACAGTGAGAGACAGAATAACAACAAAAAAAATCCAGAAAAACGCATTTCAAAAAAGTTATAAATTGATTTGCATTTTAATGAGTGAAATAAGTATTTGATCCCCTATCAATCAGCAAGATTTCTGGCTCCCTGGTGTCTTTTATACAGGTAACAAGCTGAGATTAGGGAGTGTTCCTATTCTCAGCTTGTTACCTATATAAAAGACACTTGTCCACAAAAGCAATCAGTCAATCAGATTACAAAGTCTCCACCATGGCCAAGACCAAAAAGCTGTCCAAGTATGTCACGGACAAGATTGTAGACCTACACAAGGCTGGAATGGGCTACAAGACCATCGCCAAACAGCTTGGTGAGAAGGTGACAACCTCCCTCAACCTCATTATTCACAAATGGAAGAAACACAAAATAACTGTCAATCTCCCTCGGTCTGGAGCTCCATGCAAGATCTCACCTCGTGGAGTTTCAATGCTCATGGGAACAGTGAGGAATCAGCGGAGAACTAAATGGGAGAATCTTGTCAATGATCTCAAGGCATCTGGGACCATAGTCACCAAGTAAACAATTGGTAACACACTACACCGTGAAAGACTGAAATCCTGCAGTGCCCACAAGGTCCCCCTGCTCAAGAAAGCACATGTACAGGCCTGTCTGAAGTTTGAACATCTGAATGATTCAGAGGAGAACTGAGTGAAAGTGTTGTGGTCAGATGAGACCAAAATCGAGCTCTTTGGCATCAACTCAACTTGCCGTGTTTGAAGGAGGAGGAACACCATCCCCATCTTCAAACATGGAGGGGGAAACATTATGCTTTGGGGGTGTTTGTCTGCTAAGGGGACAGGGCAACTGCACTGCATCAAAGGGACGATGGATGTTCTGATTTATTACAAGCTCACAAGTCTAACCTGCAATTCTGAATGATGTGTTTTTAAATTAGAATTCTAGCAAGTTGCCAATGTCAAAGTTAGCAAGTGTGTACTGCAAAGAAGTACTGGTGTAGTGTTTATAATGTAAATGTACTGATGTGGTGTTTATATTAAAATGTACTGATGAGGTGTTTAGAGTGTAAATGTAATGTTGGGGTGTTTGGAGTGTACATCTACTGATGTAGTGTTTAGAGTGTAATTGTACTGAATAGACAGTAAAAGTATCTGGATGGAAGAAAACCTCAAGCAAAGTACAAATACAAGTACAAATCAGACATAAATACAGTAGGGAAGTAATTGTACTTTGCAACTTCACACCTCGGACCTCGGTCACATTGGGCTTATCTGCTGTATAAACATAGGAATGACTTAGAGGTGGAATGCTAAGATAATTTCAATGGTATTGGCAACCAAACATCAGGGTAGTCAGTATAAGAAGAAGAAGGTATTAAGTTCTTGCTAACACTTCACTATAACGTTCAGAAGCAAGCAATTCACAAAAGCTTTCTTAATCTGGAAAGAAAAAATAAAAACGTCTGTACAATAACAGCGACCTGCTATATATAAAAATGGAAACAACAGTAACAGAAAAATGCAATGTTTTCTTAATTAATATCATGATTTACACAGTATTAACACAGTGGGAAACAATCTGAACGCAAATGATAGATTATGTTATAATTCATAATAAGCCCTATATCAGTGAAACCTTTATAACACATGTGGAGTGAAACCTTCAATTCAGTATAATAAAGTGTTCTAAAATCTAAAAGTCTACACATAGATCGAAGTTAAGCTTAACAGCTACATTTATTACTGTTCCGTGATGGAGGAACTTCCTTAGAGATCATAGTCATTTTATAACATCAGACCAATAAAGTGCTTTAACTTGCATCTTGTGATCTCGCTAGCCTAAAGTTTCGGTTTGATCGAGTCCAAAAAGACAAAACCACGACAGATATGTGCTGTTATGTGAAAATACTAAAATAATATATTCATTTTAATTTTCAGTGATTTGCCACGAATTACAACGTTTATTAATAAATGAAACATCATGCATTTTAACAGGTTATAGGTACGATTCAATGTTAGCTAGAGACAAATCAGTTCCTCTTATCGCTTATGCTATAGCAACGCTAAACACTTCTTCAAACTTTACAAAGCATGTGGCAGTTAGAATCAGAATCAGCCATGTACCTTCAAATCTTGGGTGAGAACCTCCTTCACTCAGCCAGGCCATTGAAAATGGGTCATGGATGGGTATTCCAGCATGACAATAACCCAAAACACAAGGCCAAGGCAACAAAGGAGTGGCTCAAGAAGGAGCACATTAAGGTACTGGAGTGGCCTAGCCAGTCTACAGACAGTCTACAGTAGGCAGTCTACAAATGTCAGTCTCAATGACCTTAATGACTTGGAGAGGATCTGCAAAGAGGAGTGGCACAAAATCCCTCCTGACATGTGTGCAAACCTGATGGCCAACTACAAGAAACATCTGACCTCTGTGATTGCCAACAAGGGTTTTGTCACCAAGTACTAAGTCATGTTTTGTGAAGGGTTTCAAATACATTTTTCATTCATTAAAATTCAAATCAATGTATAACTTTTTTGAAATGCGTTTTTATGGATTTTTGTTGTTATTCTGTCTCTAACTGTTCAAATAAACCTACCAATAAAATTATAGATTGATCATTTCTTTGTCAGTGGGCAAACATACAAAATCAGCAGGGGATCAAATATTTTCCCTCACTGTAGCTCTATAGATATATAGGCTTAGATTTATAGAAATAAAAAAGATAAATAAAAAAAACACACAACTCTAAGGTAACCAGAACCCACATCTGAAAACAGCAGATAATTCAGTTGCCTTTAGTGTTTTTCACAGATGAAAATGAATTTCAATTACAAAATGATTATTTGTGCTATATGTATATTCCTTCCACCACGACCTGTCCCTATAACTATACATTTAAAAGCCTAGTTTCTGCAGATGTATCACTAGCCTGTGTCTCTCATTCAATTTGAGCTGCTCAAGTTGTTGAATCAAACACCAATTCACTTTTTTAGGTAAATAAACTTTAATTATTCTATTTATATGAAATTCATTGCCCAGTCCTATAGTGTTTGTGCAGTTTGGAGAAATCCCGCTATAATAAATGCAAGTAGTGCAGTGTAATAACACACTTTATATTTTAGAACTACTGTCTATATAGAAATATGCATTTGCATTTCCTTTTCATTGTGTTTCTTACTGATATGCTGTTGGCACATATATATATATATATATATAAAAGTAATAAATATATATATATTAAAAACTGAAATCTGAAACAGCTCTAAATGATCATTCACAGGTGCTGAAGGTATGTTTAAAAAGCTGAAGAGAGAGAGAGAGTGAGAGAGAGAGAGAGAGAGAGAGAGAGACTATTTCCACAGAACAGAAACAAGTTGCACAAATGTTTGGTTATTTAATAACAAGTAGGCCTAAGCTGATTGCACAGATTGTGGCAATCAGTATATGTAAAAATATCCCTTAATTTATTTATATGCTTATAAATTTGGAAGTATTTCAGTAATTTGTACTTTTATCATGCACAAATGAATCTGTCATAAATTATACATATATTTTGCCATTTTATTCAGTCCGTTGGTTTTTAATTCACTGTCCAGTAGCTGAACTAGTGATGACATCCTATGAATTCATTCATATGCATGATTAATGTTGTACTATACAAAACACTATGTTTTTCATTAATATTTGGAAGCAATTGTAGCAGTACTGTATATCAACAGCAAACAAACTGCAAACAGAGGATGATTTGTTTAAAATAATCTAAACAGAGTTAAACAGGAAGCATGAAAATGTATAGATCAGGAAATATTGTTAATAATATAAACAAAGCCTACTGTAAGATATTGCAAATTTCAAAAGAAAAAATAAACAAAAACTTGCATTTTCTGTATGAAGAGCGTGCAACCCTGCCACCTTTTTTTAAAATATATTTTTATGCTTATATTTGTCTTTGAAAATGTAAATTTGTTTACCTCTATGCTTTAAGTTTGTTTCTTTGTAAATACCATACATATATATGTTTTTTCATATCTGTTTTATTATCATTATTATTATTATTATTATTATTATTATTATTATTATTATTATTATTATTATTATTATTATTATCATTATTATATTTTCAATCTAGACATTATTAAAACTGCTCTTGGATCTTTTCATCAAATGAACTTTGACAAAGACAACTTTTGACCTGTTATGATTAAATACTTAATTTCAGCTGTAATTCAGTCTCTCACCAGCAGAGAGAGCTTCACTGAACCAAACTGAAAGGAAGATCAGCATCACTTCTGCTACAGAGACACTGATTTGAAGCACCAAAACAAACACACAGTAATAATACTAGTCAGGTTTGTGTTACTGTGTGTTTTATCCACCACATTCAGCATTGTGGAGATCAAATTAATGAATGAATTAATCAAACAATAAATAAGTTCCTATCTGTTATATTTGGTTACAGTGCAGTATATAAAAATATTAAATATATATAAAAATAGATGTCCATGATCATTGATCTTGTCTTCCATAGTCTATAGTTCTTGTTCATGCTCTTCTTCTGCTCTAGCTTCAAGCTAAGTGTGTCTGTGTGTGTGTGTGTGTGTGTGTGTGTGTGTGTGTCATACATTTTGTATTCTGACACCACTGACATTTCGGGGTGTCCTGGCCTAAGAAAAGAAAGAACAGACTTTTTAGTTTCTTTGTGCTGGGTTTTTATTTGTAAACCTTCCTTATAAAATACATAATTGTATGTGCATAGTCACATAGTTAAACCTCAGTCAGGCTTGTAGGTTATGCTGCATTTAAGGCAAGGTAATATGCAATTTTCCCTCACATCTGGCTAAAGCTAACCGAAAACACCTCCTCAAATTGAAATTTCTACTCAACTTGGGGTCTTCTGAGTTACCAGTTCTGTCCCCGTTTACAGGGAGACATTAAACTGTGGACAGTGTAAAATCCCCCTTCTATACATTGTAATTAGTTTATAACAGTATTTGCTTCAGGTCAGTCAAAATACAGACACTTGGCCATACTAATAGCCTGTTGTTAAGCTACCTGCTATTGTCCACTGTCCGCAAAATGTTTCATAAATGTAAATGTCAATTGACATTCTAAAAAGGAAAAGCTGATTTTCAATCATTTTTAGCCCACTCTACATAGTGTATAACACTGTTTCTCAGAAGCACCCGCCCTCAGGCTAACCTCTGCCAAACATACCACACACACACACACACACACACACACACACACACACACACACACACACACACACACACACACACACACACACACACACACACACACACACACACACACACACACACACACACACACACACACACACACACACACACACAGTGAGGAAAACACCACCACCAGGGAAGGACCAGTCCAAAGAAGTTAGACATCAAGGAGTAGAATAATAAAATAACTTTTGGAGTGTATAAAAAAAAAAAAAAAAAATTAAGCAACATAAAGGAAAAAATACAAACTAATAAACCAACTCGAACCATAAACAAGAAACCCAAGCATAAAAAAAGCAAAACAAAACAACCCACAAAAACCTTGAAAACAATTTTATAAAATCAAAATACGTTCAGCCAAAAATGAACAAAACATTTTATATATATATATATATATATATATATATATATACACAAATATATACAGTGGGCAAACAAGTATTTAGTCAGCCACCAATTGTGCAAGTTCTCCCACTTAAAAAGATGAGAGAGGCCTGTAATTTTCATCATAGGTACACTTCAACTATGAGAGACAGAATGAGAAAAAAAAAATCCAGAAAATCACAATGTCTGATTTTTAAAGAATTTATTTGCAAGTTATGGTGGAAAATAAGTATTTGGTCAATAACAAAAGTTCATCTCACTACTTTGTTATATACCCTTTGTTGGCAATGACAGAGGTCAAATGTTTTCTGTAAGTCGCCACAAGGTTTGTACACACTGTTGCTGGTAGTTTGGCCCATTCCTCCATGCAGATCTCCTCTAGAGCAGTGATGTTTTGGGGCTGTCGCTGGGCAACACGGATTTTCAACTTCCTCCAAAGATTTTCTATGGGGTTGAGATCTGGAGACTGGCTAGGCCACTCCAGGACCTTGAAATGCTTCTTACGAAGCAACTCCTTCGTTGCCCGGGCGGTGTGTTTGGGATCATTGTCATGCTGAAAGACCCAGCCACGTTTCATCTTCAATGCCCTTGCTGATGGAAGGAGGTTTTTACTCAAAATCTCACGATACATGGCCCCATTTATTCTTTCCTTTACACAGATCAGTCATCCTGGTCCCTTTGCAGAAAAACAGCCCCAAAGCATGATGTTTCCACCCCATGCTTCACAGTAGGTATGGTGTTCTTTGGATGCAACTCAGCATTCTTTCTCCTCCAAACACGACAATTTGAGTTTTTACCAAAAAGTTCTATTTTGGTTTCATCTGACCATATGACATTCTCCCAATCCTCTTCTGGATCATCCAAATGCTCTCTAGCAAACTTCAGACGGGCCCGGACATGTACTGGCTTAAGCAGGGGGACACGTCTGGCACTGCAGGATTTGAGTCCCTGGCGGCGTAGTGTGTTACTGATGGTAGCCTTTGTTACTTTGGTCCCAGCTCTCTGCAAGTCCCCCCGTGTGGTTCTGGGATTTTTGCTCACCGTTCTTGTGATCATTTTGACCCCATGAGGTGAGATCTTGCGTGGAGCCCCAGATCGAGGGAGATTATCAGTGGTCTTGTATGTCTTCCATTTTCTAATAATTGCTCCCACAGTTGATTTCTTCACACCAAGCTGCTTACCTATTGCAGATTCAGTCTTCCCAGCCTGGTGCAGGTCTACAATTTTGTTTCTGGTGTCCTTTGACAGCTCTTTGGTCTTGGCCATAGTGGAGTTTGGAGTCTGACTGTTTGAGGTTGTGGACAGGTGTCTTTTATACTGATAACGAGTTCAAACAGGTGCCATTAATACAGGTAACGAGTGGAGGACAGAGGAGCCTCTTAAAGAAGAAGTTACAGGTCTGTGAGAGCCAGAAATCTTGCTTTTTTGTAGGTGACCAAATACTTATTTTCCACCATAATTTGCAAATAAATTCTTTAAAAATCAGACAATGTGATTTTCTGAATTTTTTTTTCTCATTCTGTCTCTCATAGTTGAAGTGTACCTATGATGAAAATTACAGGCCTCTCTCATCTTTTTAAGTGGGAGAACTTGCACAATTGGTGGCTGACTAAATACTTTTTTGCCCCACTGTATATATATATATATATATATATATATATATATATATATATATATTTAAGGAAGCATCAGCTTTTTGAAGCAAATTAAAGCGGGAAGATCCCAAGCCAGCGGCTGCATCAGGCTCTAACAACTTTTAAAAAGGGAATCCACACAATTCTAAAATATAGGCCAGTGCTTCAGAAACACATGACTCCTTATAACTACAAACTATTAACAAGCAATTAACTGCATACATCCCATACCTGCTTTAATGTCCATGTCCAGTTTATAAAATGATGAAAATGACCTCATAAGCAAAGGTTAAAGCAAGAAGTAGCAGTTGAAAGTGAAAGCACACTTGGAAATCACAATCTCTAAAACACACATGTAATCAAAAATACATACATGTATGAACCAAACATTGCTTTCACCTTACCACCCCAGGTATAAACATCCAATTCCTACAAACAACAGCATGTTAACGACACGAGGGTCTTCTAAAAGTGATCTCAGATGGCATGCATGCTTCCAGTTTTTTATACAATAGAGAGAGCCACTGATTGGCTAAAACGCCAAATAATAACCATAGAAGCAGTCGCCCCTCCTGCTACTCCCACAACTCCCCATGTGGAGAGCTCCCGATACTGCAGAGGTTACACACTCTGTCTCTGCTTCACTCACACTTAGCCAATGATGAAGAAAGCTCACCAGCACCTCTTCTTCCTCAGACTGTTGAGGATGTTTGGTTTGAGCCCCAGCATCCTGAAATCATTTATCACCTCCATCATGGGGAGCATCCTGACTGGCTGCATCACCGCCTGGTACAGGAGCAGCACATAACCACAGAGCTCTGCAGAGAGTCCTGCAGAAATCCCAGAACATCAAAAAAGTCAGAAAGAATAAGTTGTTGGATCTTAATTCTAGTGTTTTTACCATCTGATGCAAACAACAAACAACATATGTGCTTGGCTAGAATACAGAAAAGAGTGGGTTTTGGATTAGAGGGTGAACTTTTAGATATATGTATTAATGTGTATGTTAGTGTGTATGTCCTCCACTATTAATAAAAGAAAATGCCATTTCACTGTCCCAATTTCTGATTAGCAGAAACCCTTCTTCATTCAATTGGATAAAAAGCTTTTCAGAAAGGTCCAGTTAATATACTGTTGAAACCAATTATGAAACTGAGTGAGATAGCAGAGGAACTTTACAAGTCCATTCAGATAAATAAAGTTATGTTCTACAAATTGCTATTTGTTGCTAGGATTTCTGGAGGTATACAGGTGGAGTTCATTGAAAAAAAATCAATGCATCAACTCAGACTCAAATCAACTTAGTGGAAATCTTTCTCTCTTTCTCTTTATGTGTGATTACACAGGAAGTGTAGAGGCTTTAACATAAAGCACTAATCAGCCTTTTCACCAGTGTGAAGGAATGGAGCTGTGGCCAGTCTGTGTGATGATCTGTGAGTAAAAATAATTTCATTGTGTATTCATTAAAGTGAGTCGTGGGTTCAGATAAGACCTTGTCATATCTTTATTGTTATTTTTTGTTTCATTTTGGTTTGATTTCTATGTAGAATAGTATTAATTAGCTGCACTAATCCTTACAAGGACAGTGAGATAAATTGGTGTGTGGGATGTAGGACAGTATGAGTTTGAAGATGAGTGTATAAACTGCTGTGTTTTGGCTAATGTTCTCAGTGAAAGTGCTGCTATTTAATAGATGTGACCTTTAAATTATTTGACTTTAGTGTTTTTTTCCCACAATAAAATTGTTTCACCACTGCATGCAATTCATAATCATTAACAATACTGTGACTGCAATAGATGTAGGTGATTAATAAATTGTAGTATTTGAACCTTTTATCAAGATACACAGTGCAAATAAATTCGATGAGTGAAAGTAGGCTGCTTCTTCTTTTTTAGAGCTACAATTAGATTTTTTAACTGGTGTGTTACTAACTGCGTATTTCCCCTGCAACACTAGGCAGCCATTTTCACAGATATTTCTGACAGAGCCATTTTGCACTTTGCACAGTTTCCGTTAGACTGTATGTACTACTGAGATCAAATTTTTTCCACACATACAGTGTTGTAAAAAAAGTATTTGCCACTTCCTGATTTTTATCTCTTTGCATATTTGATGATCTCATTCATTGAAATGACTGAGTTCATCAAACTAATTTTAATATCACATAAAGATAACCCTAATAATACAGAATGCAGTTTTTAAATGATGATTTAATTTATTAAAAGAAAAAAGCTGTCTAAACCTACCTGGCTCTTGCTAAATCATGAATGGGCTTTGATGAATGGGCATTTGCTAAATCATGAATGGGCTGTGATGAACCACATTTTTCAGAAAGCTGAGTTACATTTCACTTGCCACACCCAGGCCTAATTACTGCCAGACCTGCTGAATCAAGAAATCACTTAAATAGAACCTGTCTGACAAAGTGAAGCATGCTAAAAGACCTCAAAAGCAACACATTATGCCACAATCTAAAGAAATTCAAGAACAGATGAGAAGCAAAGTAATTGATTTGTTTCAATATGGAAAGGGTCACAAAGCAATTTCTTTAAAACTCCAGTGAACCACAGCGAGAGCCATTAACAACAAACGGAGAAAATCTGGAACATTGGTGAACCTTTCCAGGACTGGTCGGCCTACCAAAATTACTCTGAGAGCAAACGACGTAATGAGCTCATCCAGGAGCTCATTAAAGAACCCAGAACAACATCTACAGAGCTGCAGGCCTCACTTGCCTCAGTTAACTTGCCTAAGGCAAAAATGGCATCCATGTGAGATTTCCAAGATGAAAGCCACCGCTGATGAAAAAGAAAACAAAGGCTCATCTCACATTTGCCAAAAAACATCTTGATTATCCCCAAGAATTTTGGGCAAATATTCTATGGACTGATGAGACAAACGTTGAACTTTTTATTGTCAGATTTCATTCGTTCACTACGATTCTGTTATTTATCAGCAAATTGTTACTTATAAGTCCCCTGACACATACCCTGATGGTGTCAGCAAGACTCCGAAAGAGTATTTTTGTAAAAAATGAAACACCTTTGAAATAAAAGGTAATATTAATTTTGAAAACAGAGACCTGAAATTGTATTGGACATTCATGTGATTAAATAATATTATTTTTATGACATTCATATACATGTGTAATTGGAAATATTAAAGAGTACTTTACTTTGAAACACCACCTGCACCAATAAGAAATATCTACAGCACACTCGTCCTGCATCTTCCTGCAGCAGGATAGATTTATTCAGCGGTTTTACTTTGGCAGCATCGTAGTTTTATTCAAATGCCCAGCAGCTTCCAATAAAAGGATCTGCCATATGTTTTCTTTATCCAAACTATTTCAATTTGTGCTTATAGATTTTTAAATTTATATAACGCTTCCATGCATGGTTTTGGTGCTGTGTGTGAAATTGATTGTGTATTAAATCCAGATGTGGATTAAATTATACATGAGACAATATTGAGCTGTGTAGTGATCTGAGTGAAAATAGCTTTTTGAAACACACACATTACTGAAACAGGTAAATATATTGCCTGTCTTACAGCTGAAGTGAAACTAAAAATATAGATATGAAAAAGAAATGATAAAGTCAATTCTCCCTGTTCCTCTTTCCTTTTTAGTGTTTATTCCACTTATCCAGGTTGGAAAAGCTCAAGGTGATTTCTATATATTTTATTGCTTATGTTGTGTACATGTTGGATTTGTATTAAGATGGAGAAGATTGTGTTTGTACATTGTCATGCAGAGTTTAAGATATTTACATTAACAGTATGTGTTTGTGTTTTGACTTTTCCAGCAAAGAATAAACCAGTTCTGACTGTGCAGCCAAATTTATCACAAATATTCAGAGGAGAGATGGTTACACTCTCATGTAGAATTTCAGGAGGAAGTGAATCATACTACTGGTACAAAGATGGTGTTTATATTCACAGCTCTGCTGAAAAGGACTACACTATAAAAGTAGATCAGAGTCACAGATACAGATGTTATGGGTTTACGAATGGACGGTCAATGGCATGGAGTAATAAAGTGACTCTCTCAGTGATAGGTACATGTCTGATCTTACACTCCTGTATCATACACTCATACATAATCATTACAAAACACACTGATTCAATATCAGATGGTAGGTAAGGGTGTGTTTGATTTGATGTCATGGTTAGTGTTTTTACAGGGTATTAATAACTGCCAGTGTTAATTTTGACAGCCATTTTTTATTTAGTCTTAGTCTTTATCTTCAGACAAAAATGGTTTTTAGTCTTAGTCACATTTTAGTCATTTTAGTCTTATATAGTTTTAATCTAGTTTTTGACGAAAAGTTATTGCATTTTTGTCAAGTTTTAGTCATTAGTTTTAGTCAAACTGCAGTTACCAGCTATAATTTTCAATAGTCATTATAATTTTTCTCTCTATAGACCAATTAAGCTTATGAGAGATTTGAATCAAGATAACAAGCTATATTGACACTGCACTCCTAGCACTTGCGCAGCTCTACATATCCCTTTTTCTTAGTTAGATATCAGCCTGCTGTGCTGCCCTTGCTAATTTATAAGGTATGATCATACATTAAGGATAGGAAAAAGTGCTCTAGAGTTCAAGTATCTGTTTTGGAAAAACAGCATTTATTTTCTGAAACTTCAAATAAATGTGCAATAAACAGACAGATGTTCAAAAGCAGCTGAACATATCTTACTAACATACCTTTGTCTGCCAACAGTATTTACTGTATAATAACCATTAAGGCTGTACATTTGGAAGCAAAATAATATTTTTTATGAAATCTGTCAACTCAGATATGGGAGTGTCAACTTCTCCAGAATGTAAATAGGGAAAAAATCGGGGAAAAAATCATGTAGTGTATTCCAGCCTTAAGCATACATACATGGGCAATAACTTAAGCAACATCCAAATTCATCTGTCATTTTAGAAACAGCTTGCTATCTGCATGCTATTAAGTTAGTACAACAAATAGGCTATGGCCTAATAATCTTGTTACAGCACGTGATACAGATTTCATTAGAAACGGAACGGAACGCTGCAGAAAAGCCGAACTGTGGTACAATATACAATTAAGCATTTTACATTTATGAAAGACTATCTGAGAACTATGCAGTAAGGCTAGCTAACTGACATTAGTTAACAGAAAGCTAAAACATAAAACTTGCTAGTGAATTTCCCTGTGGACACATCCGGTAACACTGACCTAATGCTAAGAAAAAGTACTTAAATAAGACTGAATAGTTGACTTTCCGTGACAGGAGCTGGATAAGTAGCAGGGTGACGCTCCTTCAAATGCCACTTAAGATTTGTGGTATTATTTCTGCCTATTTTATAGCCAAAGGGCTTCTCTCTGTTTTCTGTGACAGTGCACAATGTTTTTTTTTCCTAGAGGAATTATAACAGAAATGCTTCCATATATCAGTTCTTCATTTTCTTCCTAAAGCTTCAGGGGCGAAAGCCGCTGCAGCTCGCCAAGCCAGTTGGAGTTTATTTATCCTACCCGCTAACTGTCTGAGATGGAAACACTCCTCATCCAGTCCAGTGACAGGGATGCACATTTTTAAAGACAGTTAGCCGATACAAAGTGATAATTTATTTTGAATGTCCGATACTCCTAAAAAAAAGAATGTTAGTCCAGTCTCGTCTCGTTAACAAATAAACGTTTTAAATTTCGTCATAGTTTTTATCATCAGATATTAGTCTCATCTTAGTCTCATCTCAGTCAAAGAAAAAATGGTTGTTAACGAATATTTTTCGTCATCGTCTTCGTTAACAAAATTAACAGTGGTAACAGCATGTCTCTGTGTGTAGTAGTGTAGTATTCATTATTGAGATAAACACTCTAAGAGCAGCACATGAACTGTGTTTCACCTCCAATTACAGAAAAACCTAAACCTATACTCACATCAAACCGTGAAGGAGATGTACTGACAGGAAACTCAGTGACTCTGTACTGTACACTGAAGCTACAGTCTGCTGGATGGAAGTTTTACTGGATCAAACCCACACAGAGCTCTGAGACTGAGACTGAATCAGACTCCTACATCATCAGTTCAGTTAGAGTCTCTGATGGAGGTCAGTACAGGTGCAGAGCTGGAAGAGGAAACCCAGTCTACTACACACACTACAGTGATGCACTCTGGGTAAATGTTACTGGTGAGTAACAAAGTTAGCAGTGTTTAAAAAATATATACAACTTGTGCAAAAGTTTTAAAATAATAATAATAAATGTTTCTACTGAAATACACTATCAAGTAAACAGCAATAGAGTCAATATTTGGTGTGATAACCTTATAAGGTTTATAATGAAAGTGACTAGTCAAAAGCCAACAGCTTAATTATTTTTGTCTAAAAAGGTTTATTACATCACATGATACTTTATTTCTATATGATTTTTGGCAATGTTTGATCTAACATCTAAAATGTTGTTAATGTGGAACAGTAATGCAAAAAGATAGAATAAATATTTTCAACAAAATGTTTACAACAACATGATGCTCAAGACTTTTATGCAGTACATGACTGTAGAATCAGAACTGTATTTATTGCAGTGTTTATTTTGGGTGTTAATAATATGATAATGCCTCTGCAGAGAGTCCTAAAGCTGTGGTGACCATAAAGCCTGACGGACATGTGTTCAGAGGAGAGACTGTGACTGTCAGGTGTGAAATACAGGGAGGAGGAGACACTGAGTGGACATACAGCTGGTATGAAAATGAATACGAACTCTACCGAGAACACAAAACACAGGAGTTCAGCCTCAGATCAGTTAGAAATGAAGACAGTGGTGACTACACCTGCAGAGGATGGAGAAGCAGTGACACTCAGAGCTCAGAGATCAGTGATGCTGTTACTCTCTCTGTATCAGGTGAGTGTGTGAGTTTGTGTTATCTTGTCATTAATTATATGTAAACTCTGTTTGATTTTTTTTACATGTTTGTTGTCCATCAGATGTAGCAGACACAGTAGTGAGTGTTCCTCCATCGAGCTGGCTGACTGAAGGAGATTCAGTGACTCTAAGCTGTGAGGTTAAACACTCCTCTACAGGCTGGACATTCAGCTGGTACACAGCTGCTTCCTACAGATACAGTCAGGGTTTCATCAGGTACAATAGAGAGCTTTTCTCAGACAGGAGCAGAGGATCTGGAGGCTCCTACACTCTCAGTGCTGTTACTTTGAATCACACAGGAGTTTATGTGTGCAGAGCAGAGAGAGGAGTCTTTCACACACGTTACAGCAAACTACAGCCACTGTGGATCACTGGTGAGGAAATAAAACATTGTTGAGTTTAATCAGAGTAAATATGTGTACATGAAAGAATAATTGAATAAATAGTGAATTTATTAAATAAAGAGTAACACACATGTACAGTTGGTTGGTAGCAGCCTGGTCTGAAGATGTTTATGTAGCATGTTTAAACTCCTTACTACTGCTATGTGTAACACAGGTAAACAGACTCTGAATAGTTTAATTAAAGCCATTAAAGGTTTAGTTCTAATTTTTAATGATAAACATTTGAATCATAATGATTTTATAATAAAATGTAAATTATATGTGTATTTCAGGTGAATCTCCTCCAGCCTCTCTGATCATCAGTCCGAGCAGAACTCAACACTTTACTGCTGACTCTCTCTCACTGAGCTGTGAGGACCAGAGTAACTCTACTGGAGGGACAGTGAGAAAATACAGATACATTGAGGAATTGGTCGAATGTTCATCAGTTTCAGGATCTACATGTAACATCAACTCCCTCTCTACATCTCACACTGGAGTTTACTGGTGTCAGTCTGAATCTGGAGGACGCAGTAATCCTGTCAACATCACAGTGCACAGTGAGTCTTCAATGTTCTCATCTGTAACAGATTTACAATATACAGGACTAGAGATAACACTTTTAAACTCTACTGAATCAGTGTAAAGAAATTATCATTGTGCTACACTCTCTCTGATATTTACCACTGATAGAGCTCTGTGTTAAAATCATAACTGTATTTTACACACTTTCTATTTTCAGTGTCTTCTTTCTCTTTCCTACAGATGGCGCTGTGATCCTGGACAGTCCTGTCCATCCTGTGACTGAGGGACGTCCTCTGACTTTACACTGTTTATCTCGCAGCAAAAAGATCCCAGGCTCTGGTGTTGATTTCTATAAAGATGATTCCATCCTCCAGAACCAGACTACAGGAGAGATGACCATCAGTAGTGTCTCAAAGTCAGATGAAGGTTTCTACCACTGTAAACACCCAGAGAGAGGAGAGTCACTGAAAAGCTGGGTTTCAGTCAGATTGCAAAGTAAGCTGGATTTGATTTGATTTTTTAAATAATATAAAAATTGTGCAGTCATTACGACTACTGTTGTCAAATACATCCATCCATCCATCCATCCAGCCATCATTTCTTTTATGTACAATGCAGAAAATGTCTAGCAGGAATGAGGTTTAAGTGTTGGCACAAAATGTATGTTTTTTTTATGTTGAAACATTAGTTAAAAGCCTTGGGATGGATTATGGCACTAAATATACAGGTTGTTAGGCTGATCTTACGAACAATTCATAGATTGTTACTGGTGAGCCTAAGACATAAGACATCTATTGTTTCCTGTGTAAAAAATAGTGTTGTTCAAAAATCATACATAGATTGTGAACATATGTAGAAAGTTAAACAGTACTGAATTGACTGCTGCTTTTGCATTTGTGTCTATTTCCTTCCTCTGTCTCAGATCCTGGGTTTAACAATGTACCAGTAGCTGTGGCTGTGGGACTGAGTTTGGCCTTGCTGTTCATCATCCTTTTACTGATCCTGCTTTGGAAACACAAATCAAACAAAAGTCTGATAAATTTCACTAAATTCTACACTAAGCATAGTGGATAAATCATGAAATATTTTACATTAGACAAACATGGAGATAACTTTTCAATTATTACCCTCATTACACATGATTTACACATCCTTAATATATATAATATATAATATAATCCTTTATATATATATATATATATATATATATATATATATATATATATATATATATATATATATATATATATATATATACTATATATATATAGTGGGGCAAAAAAGTATTTAGTCAGCCACCAATTGTGCAAGTTCTCCCACTTAAAAAGATGAGAGAGGCCTGTAATTTTCATCATAGGTACACTTCAACTATGAGAGACAGAATGAGGGAAAAAAATCCAGAAAATCACATTGTCTGATTTTTAAAGAATTTATTTGCAAATTATGGTGGAAAATAAGCATTTGGTCACCTACAAAAAAGCAAGATTTCTGGCTCTCACAGACCTGTAACTTCTTTAAGAGGCTCCTCTGTCCTCCACTCATTTCCTGTATTAATGGCACCTGTTTGAACTCATTATCAGTATAAAAGACACCTGTCCACAACCTCAAACAGTCAGACTCCAAACTCCACTATGGCCAAGACCAAAGAGCTGTCAAAGGACACCAGAAACAAAATTGTAGACCTGCACCAGGCTGGGAAGACTGAATCTGCAATAGGTAAGCAGCTTGGTGTGAAGAAATCAACTGTGGGAGCAATTATTAGAAAATGGAAGACATACAAGACCACTGATAATCTCCCTCCATCTGGGGCTCCATGCAAGATCTCACGCCGTGGGGTCAAAATGATCACAAGAACGGTGAGCAAAAATCCCAGAACCGCACGGGAGGACCTAGTGAATGACCTGCAGAGAGCTGGGACCAAAGTAACAAAGGCTACCATCAGTAACACACTACACCACCAGGGACTCAAATCCTGCAGTGCCAGACGTGTCCCCCTGCTTAAACCAGTACATGTCCGGGCCCGTCTGAAGTTTGCTAGAGAGCATTTGGATGATCCAGAAGAGGATTGGGAGAATGTCATATGGTCAGATGAAACCAAAATAGAACTTTTTGGTAAAAACTCAACTTGTCGTGTTTGGAGGAGAAAGAATGCTGAGTTGCATCCAAAGAACACCATACCTACTGTGAAGCATGGGGGTGGAAACATCATGCTTTGGGGCTGTTTTTCTGCAAAGGGACCAGGACGACTGATCCATGTAAAGGAAAGAATGAATGGGGCCATGTATCGTGAGATTTTGAGTAAAAACCTCCTTCCATCAGCAAGGGCATTGAAGATGATACGTGGCTGGGTCTTTCAGCATGACAATGATCCCAAACACACCGCCCGGGCAACGAAGGAGTGGCTTCGTAAGAAGCATTTCAAGGTCCTGGAGTGGCCTAGACAGTCTCCAGATCTCAACCCCATAGAAAATCTTTGGAGGGAGTTGAAAATCCATGTTGCCCAGCAACAGCCCCAAAACATCACTGCTCTAGAGGAGATCTGCATGGGGGAATGGGCCAAACTACCAGCAACAGTGTGTAAAAACCTTGTGGCGACTTACAGAAAACGTTTGATCTCTGTCATTGCCAACAAAGGGTATATAACAAAGTATTGAGATGAACTTTTGTTATTGATCAAATACTTATTTTCCACCATAACTTGCAAATAAGGGGGGCACGGTGGCTTAGTGGTTAGCACGTTTGCCTCACACTTCGATAGATCGATAGATAAACAATTAATATTGTTTATGTCTTTATAAATTGAGTAAATGAAGAATTTGTCTTGTCATACAGGAAAGGACAGAGGCATACAGCAGAACAGCAATCAGACGCCAGGCCAGAGTCAGTCAGGAGCTGAGGATTCTCAGACAGGAAACACACCGCTTCAAACCGGTCAGACAGTGTGTCACATCATCTATACTTTCCTTATATATACACACAGCAATTCAATACAAGAGTGTATTCTTACTAATAAGCTAATGTAAACAATGATCATTTCACTGGAATTACTTTCAACAAGCTAAAAAAAAAATCTGCATTGTTCTCTTTATTTGCTTTTTTCCTGTAGGAAATGAAGACATTTATGCCAGCATTGACAATGCAGGTAAATGTGAGTGTGATTTCTTCATTTCATTATTTTATTTCAAATATTTTCAATTTCTTTAATCAGAATAAAACCATACAGTGGGGGTGTCAGGTTAATGTGCATGTAAGGTTTTCAAGTTTAAAAATAAAAGAAGAAAGTCCTTATAGAGAAAATGTAACATTCAATTCAAAACTATAACAGGTTGAGTCTACAGGCTCTACATATCTGGTGTTCAGTTCCATCCCATCATGCACCTGTAATTCATCACCCTGTTTCTTTTTTATTTAAGAAAGCTAGATTCAGGTAAAAGCTGTGTTTGTTTTGTTTACTGCCACTGCAGATCATGAGGCTGGACCCAGTGATGTAATTTATGCTGAGCTTGAACTGAAGCCACAGAAAAAAGCAAGGAAAAAACAAGGTAAAGCCAAAAAAATAGTGCAAAACCTGTATGTACGTTACCTTCTTATGTTTGATGGTTTTTTTAAACAATTTATTTACTTATTTCTTTTGAGCAATTCAGATGGATTTTAGTTGACTGTGGATGTTAATTCAGGGTTTTTGTTCTTGTTACCTAGTGAAAGCCAAAATCAAACCTGATACTGTTTACTCAGAGCTGAAGCAGAACACATAGGTAAGAGGAAGTTCTCTGTACAAATTTCAAACTACATTAGAAATGCATACAGAACTCTTATAATTGTAGCTGTATAAAAATAGTTTTGTGCTTTCACATTAAGATTTCAGTTGGAGTTAAAGTAGAGATAAAGTGGAACTAAATAGTGTAATCCAATGGTAATACACTTGAAGCAGTTTTAAAAGTAAATCAGACACATCATCAAATTTCAGTCAGTGGTCACTCTGCTTTCGGTTGAAGCAAGGCCTGCTGGCTGCTGTGTATCAGGTAAAGACTGCAAAAGGAAGTCAACAACTAAAACGATCTGTAGCACAATGCCAGCAGAAAATAGAGCTGTGCATTCTGGTTAGTCTGGTCACGGCTCAAACACTCAATAAACAAAATGAGTGAGTCATCTAGTCCATCAATATCCTGGGGTTGATCTTGATTTGACAAAGCTCAGTGTGCTCACACCTCCAATCAAATAAACCTAGATCTATAGAAAAAAACAACAAAAAAAACACAACCCCACAACCCTAAGGTAACCAGAACTCAATTTGAAAAAGCTCAGTGTGTTCATACCCATACAATAAGGGAAAAAATTATTTGATCCCCGGCTGATTTTGTACGTTTGCCCACTGACAAAGAAGTGATCAGTCAATAATTTTAAATGGTAGGTTTATTTTAACAGTGAGAGACAGAATAACAACAAAATATCCAGAAAAACACATTTCAAAAAAACTTATACATTGATTTGCATTTTAATGAATGAAAAAAGTATTTGATCCCCTCAATCAGCAAGATTTCTGGCTCACAGATGTCTTTTATACAGGTAACAAGCTGAGATTATGAGCACTCTCTTAAAGGGAGTGCTCGTAATCTCAGCTTCTTACCTGTATAAAACGCACTTGTCCACAGAAGCAATCAATCAATCAGATTACAAAGTCTCCACCATGGCCAAGTCCAAAGAGCTGTCCAAGGAAGTCAGGGACAAGATTATAAACCTGCACAAAATGGTGCACAAACACAAAATAACTGTCAATCTCCTTCGGTCTGGGGCTCCATGCAAGATCTCACCTCGTGGAGTTTCAATGATCATGAGAACAGTGAGGAATCAGCCCAGAACTATACAAACCCGATTCCAAAAAAGTTGGGACACTGTACAAATTGTCAATAAAAACAGAATGCAATGATGTGGAAGTTTCAAATTTCAATATTTTATTCAGAATACAACATAGATGACATATCAAATGTTTAAACTGAGAAAATGGATCATTTTAAGGGAAAAATAAGTTGATTTTAAGTTTCATGGCATCAACACATCTCAAAAAAAGTTGGGACAAGGCCATCCCCTCTTCTTTTTATAACAGTCTGCAAACGTCTGGGGACTGAGGAGACAAGTTGCTCAAGTTTAGGAATAGGAATGTTGTCCCATTCTTGTCTAATACAGGCTTCTAGTTGCTCAACTGTCTTGGGTCTTCTTTGTCGCATCTTCCTCTGTATGATGCGCCAAATGTTTTCTATGGGTGAAAGATCTGGACTGCAAGCTGGCCATTTCAGTACCCGGATCCTTCTTCTACGCAGCCATGATGTTGTAATTGATGCAGTATGTGGTCTGTCATTGTCATGTTGGAAAATGCAAGGTCTTCCCTGAAAGAGACGACGTCTGGATGGGAGCATATGTTGTTCTAGAACTTGGATATACCTTTCAGCATTGATGGTGCCTTTCCAGATGTGTGAGCTGCCCATGCCACACGCACTCATGCAACCCCATACCATCAGAGATGAAGGATTCTGAACTGAACGCTTATTACAACTTGGGTTGTCCTTGTCCTCTTTAGTCCGGATGACATGGCGTCCCAGTTTTCCAAAAAGAACTTCAAATTTTGATTCGTCTGACCACAGAGCAGTTTTCCACTTTGCCACAGTCCATTTTAAATGAGCCTTGGCCCAGAGAAAACACCTGCACTTCTGGATCATGTTTAGATATGGCTTCTTTTTTGACCTATAGAGTTTTAGCTGGCAACGGCGAATGGCACGGTGGATTGTGTTCACCGGCAATGTTTTCTGGAAGTATTCCTGAGCCCATGTTGTGATTTCCATTACAGTAGCATACCTGTATGTGATGCAGTGCCGTCTAAGGGCCCGAAGATCACGGGCATCCAGTATGGTTTTCCGGCTTTGACCCTTACGCACAGAGATTGTTCCAGATTCTCTGAATCTTTGGATGATATTATGCACTGTAGATGATAACTTCAAACTCTTTGCAATTTGTCTCTGAGAAACTCCTTTCTGATATTGCTCCACTATTTTCCGCCGCAGCATTGTGGGAATTGGTGATCCTCTGCCCATCTTGACTTCTGAGAGACACTGCCACTCTGAGAGGCTCTTTTTATACCCAATCATGTTGCCAATTGCCTAATAAGTTGCAAATTGGTCCTCCAGCTGTTCCTTATATGTACATTTAACTTTTCTGGCCTCTTATTGCTACCTGTCCCAACTTTTTTGGAATGTGTAGCTCTCATGAAATCCAAAATGAGCCAATATTTGGCATTACATTTCAAAATGTCTCACTTTCAACATTTGATATGTTATCTATATTCTATTGTGAATAAAATATAAGTTTATGAGATTTGTAAATTATTGCATTCCTTTTTTTTTCACAATTTGTACAGTGTCCCAACTTTTTTGGAATCGGGTTTGTACGTGAGAATCTTGTCAAGGATGATCTCAAGGCAGCTGGAACCACAGTCACCAAGTAAACAATTGGTAACACACTACACCGTGAAAGACTGAAGTCCTGCACTGCCCGCAAGGTCCCCCTGCTCAAGAAAGCACATGTACAGGCCCGTCTGAAGTTTGCCAATTAACATCTGAATGATTCAAAGGAGAACTGGGTGAAGATGATGTGGTCAGATGTGACCAAAATCGAGCCCTTTAGCATCAACACAACTTGCCGTGTTTGGAGGAAGAGGAATGCTGCCTATGACCCCAAGAACACCATCCCCACAGTCAAGCATAGACATGGAAACATTATGCTTTGGGTGTGTTTGTCTGCTAAGGGGACAGGACAACTGCACCACATCAAAGGGACGATGGACGGGCCCATGTACCGTCAAATCTTGGGTGAGAACCTCCTTCCCTCAGCCAGGCCATTGAAAATGGGTCGTGAATGGGTATTCCAGCATGACATTGGCCCAAAACACATGGCCAAGGCAACAAAGGAGTGGCTCAAGAAGAAGAACATTAAGGTACTGGAGTGGCCTAGCCAGTCTACAGACCTTAATCCCATAGAAAATCTGTGGAGGGAGCTGAAGGTTCGAGTTGCCAAATGTCAGCCTCAAAACCTTAATGACTTGGAGAGGATCTGCAAAGAGGAGTGGGACAAAATCCCTCCTGACATGTGTGCAAACCTGATGGCCAACTACAAGAAACGTCTGACCTCGTTTTTCATTCATTAAAATTCAAATCAATGTATAACTTTTTTGAAATACGTTTTTATGGATTTTTGTTGTTATTCTGTCTCTAACTGTTCAAATAAACCTACCATTAAAATTATAGATTGATCATTTCTTTGTCAGTGCAAAACCAGCAGGGGATCAAAATTGTTTTTCCCCCTCAATGTAGATCTATAAATCTATAGGCTTAGATTTATAGAAATAAAAAAGATAAATAAAAAAACACACAACTCTAAGGTAACCAGAACCCACATCTGAAAATAGTAGATAATTCAGTTGCCTTTAGTGTTTTTCACAGATGAAAATGAATTTCAATTACAAAATGTTTTTTTTGTGCTATATGTATATTCCTTCCACCACGACCTGTCCCTATAACTATACATTTAAAAGCCTAGTTTCTGCAGATGTATCACTAGCCTGTGTCTCTCATTCAATTTGAGCTGCTCAAGTTGTTGAATCAAACACCAATTCACTTTTTTAGGAAAATAAACTTTAATTATACTATTTATATGGAATTCATTGCTCAGTCCTATAGTGTTTGTGCAGTTTGGAGAAATCCCTCTATAATAAATGCAAGTAGTGCAGTGTAATAACACTTTATATTTTAGAATTACTGTCTATATAGAAATATGCATTTGCATTTCCTTTTATACCGTATGTTTCTTGCTGATTTGTGTAATATATACACATTTTAAAATCTGAAATCTAAAACTAAATGATCTTTTGTAGGTGCTGAAGGTGTGTGTAAAAAGCTAGAGAGAGAGAGAGAGAGAGAGAGAGAGAGAGAGAGAGAGAGAGAGAGAGAGAATCATTTGTGCATTTACAGTAAAATCAGAGTTAGATTTTTTTTATACATGATCTTTGCACATATTTGGCTTAAATTGAAGGATGAAAAAGGATTATATTTTAGCAATTATGTTTTTACACAATCCAAACTATTTCCACACAACAGAAACAAGTGACAAAAATGTATGTGTTTGGTTACTTAATAACAAGCAAGCCAAAACTGTGTGCCCCGATTGTGGCAATATCAGTATATGTAAAAATATCCCTCAATTTATTTATATACTGTTAAAGGAATTTTAATTTTGTTGTTGTGTAGTATAAATTTGGAAGCATTTCAGTCATTTGTACTTTTAGTATGCACAAATGAATCTGTAATAAATTATACATTTATTTTGCGATTTTATTTAGTCACTTAGTTATTAATTCACTGTCCAGTAGCTGAACTAGTGATGGCATCCTACGAATTCATTCATATGCATGATTAATGTTGTACTATACAAAATAATATGTTTTTCATTAATATTTGGAAGCAATTGTAGCAGTACTGTATATCAACAGCAAACAAATTACAAACAGAGGATGATTTGTTTAAAATAATCTAAACAGAGTTAAACAGGAAGCATGAAAGTTTTCAGATCAGGAAATATTGTTAATAATATAAACAAAGCCTACTGTAAGATAGCCTACTGCAAATTTATATTCTCTGTATGAAGAGCATGCAACACTGATTTGTTTGTTTTTTTAAAAAAACAAAAAGAATTGTGCTTATATTTTGTTTGAAAAATGTACCTTTACGTTTTAAGTTTGTGTTTCTTTATAAATACTATACATATATCTGTTTTTTCATTTAATATATCATTTTTTTTAAATTTATTATTATTATTATTATTATTATTATTATTATTATTATTATTATTATTATTATTATTATTATTATTAATCTAGACAGTATTAAAACTGCTCTTGGACCTTTTCCTCAAATGAACTTTGACAGACAACTTTTGACCTGTTACAATTAAATTCTTATAGTTTTTTACGATTGCTTAAGCACAATTTTAAAAACAGTGCTCATTTTGTCAAAACACTACACACAATTCACAGATCCACACACACAAATAGCAGAGCACCTCAGTTCTTTTGCAAAATGAAACACTTCATTTAAAACTTTATATTAATTTAACAAAACCCAACTTTGACACCATATGGAACACACATGGTTCATACATTCTGATCCTGTTTGATTCATTTACACACTGCTGTAACTTTTATACTTTTCTAATGATATAGTCTGGGTTAGATTTTTTTTGTTAGTGTAAAGTAGATGAATATTGAAAAAAAACATGACACCCGTACTGTGTCACAAAACGCTGGCTTACGGAGCACGCTGGTTGTGCCGGTGTAGCTGAATCAGACCCAACGTGGAGATAGACGGCAGACAGGGGTTTATTAAACAAAAGAACATGCATCCACACAGACATTACATAAAGACGAGGACTAGCCAACTAACTTAGACAGATGGCCACTATAAATAAGGAACATTATTAAGACACATTGGGAACAGGTGAACGAAGGCGGGAACACATTAGGGATAGGCGTGGCTAAAACAAACACATGGCAGAATAAACACAACCCCTGCTGAAGGCCCCCTAGTGGTCCATCGGGGGATCTTGCCCCCCGTAACATACTGTACATTGATGAAAATATTTATCTCACCACACTGTAAAACCATTCAATACATCCATGCTTTCCCAAAGGAAAATCAGAACATATTCAAAATACAATATAATACACAAACAAAAACATGTGGAGACAAAACAAAAGCATAAGTTTAAAGTTAAAAAAAAGAAGGAAAAAGCAACCTAAGCATCTCTTCGCCTAGCTGGATCTGGCCATAGCACTTCATCCAAATCACAGGCGATGTCCTCTCTCGCAAGTCAGTGAGGGAAGAATCTTCTTGCATGGCGAATCCATCCTTGCACAGACCCTGCATCAATTAGGTCACAGGCCTCCTCCATGGCTTGAATGAGGGGTATCCTGACATAGGGTTGGAGATTGTAAATCTTCCACCGCCATGCCGAAGAAAACTCAATGGGGTTGAGGAAGAGAGAGTATAGTGGGAGGTATTGGAGTGAAAATTGTGGATGATCATGAAACTGTCACAGACACGCCAGGCTCCAACGACAACCAATCACAGCGCACTCTCTCCCCTCTGTTCTTCCCTCCACAGAGCCTGGCGAGGACGCAGCCGAACCCCCCCTCCCACTCCTACTGGACGACGGGACCGCCTACGGGGTAAAGGAGATCCTGGACTCCCGGCGCCATGGCGGTCGACTCGAGTACCTGGTGGACTGGGAGGGCTATGGCCCGGAGGAACGCTCGTGGGTTCCGCGGGATGTCGTCCTCAACCCCGACCTTCTGAGGACCTTCCACGCAACGCACCCCCACAGACCTGCTCCGCGTGGGAGGGGTAGACTGCCACGACGTCGGGGCCCGCGGCCCTCAGGAGCAGGCCGTGAGGAGGGGGGTACTGTCACAGACACGCCAGGCTCCAACGACAACCAATCACAGCGCACTCACTCTCCCGAGTACTAATCACACACACCTGCACGTGATCTCCTTCCCAATCACCTCAGTCTATAAAGGACACACACACACACCACTCACCGTCCGATCTCGTTTCTGACTGAAGGACTCACTCACAAAGCTAAGCTCCCCGATGCTCATCTGTCTTCTGTGTTTCTCTGCTTCCCGTGTTTCCCTGTGTGTGTGTGCGCACGCACTCGTCTCCCTGCTCCAGATCCGCTCCCGTTCCTGTCATCTCTCCCGGATCATCCACAGCATTCCTCGCAGGGCAGTATCTCTCTCTATATCTCCACTCACTCCCTACACATCTGACAGTCACTCTCTGCTGCTTGATCCAAATAAAACCTCCGAACTGTTATCTCTGTCTCCGTGCCTTCTGTCCCGTAACAGAAACCAGTTTTGACAATGTATCTCATCTGCTTGGCATCCATTTGTTGTTCTGCTGTGACAATGTTGTGAAGTCTGTCTAAAAATGTGATAATGTGGGCTGTGTTGTAAGGACCTAACTTGGCATGGCGGTGTAGGATCCCATTCTGCGTGATTGCAGCACACATTGTGATGTTGTTTCCACGTTGGCCCGGGACATTCAAAATAGCTCTATGGCCAATGATGTTTCTCCCTGTTCTTCTTATTTAGGTCAGGTTAAAGCCAGCCTCATCTATGAAAATAAATTCATGTGAGATTAGATCACCATCAATTAGCAGAACTCAGAAAAAAAAAAGGGAAAAAAAATAGAGAACATGTAAAAAGGTTTTGTGTGCAGTGGACAATACTGAAGTGGACATTACTTACTTCCAAATATTCATGCCATAGGTCTTTTACTCTTTCAGAATTTCTTTCAAAAGGCACTCGGTACAGTTGTTTCATCTGGATGTGATGTTTTTTAAGGATTCGCGCCAGTGTTGTTAGAGAGACCTGATGGACATTATTGAAAACTGTGTGGTCATTCAGGATGTTTGTCTGAATTTCTCTAAGACGTATCATATTATTGGCCAAAACCATGTGTATAATAGCTCTCTCTTGTTCTTCTGTGAATATGAGGCCCCTTCCTCCTCTACATTCTCGGCCCTCAATCAAAATACATGTTACAGTAAACGTCACAAGACAGCACACAAGATATTGTCTCAAACATGGAACACAGTGAATGGTACCAAATAGTACTGATGGAGGTCATGTAGTAGGCTATATTGTACTGCAGACAGCAGAGAAAAGTTGTTTTTTTTACCTGTGCTCTTGTCGAAATGTCCGAATTACTGAAGCAACAGTATATCTGCTGAGGTTGTGCTGAACTCTCTGCCCAGCCTCTCTCAATGTAAACCCATGGTTTACAATATGGTCGACCAAGGTTGCTCGAATCGCATCTGATAAATTTGGTCCCCGCCTTCTTTGTCCACATCCTCCAGGTCTACCTCTTCCTCTCCCTCTTCCTCTCTCTACCCCCCGTCCTCAATGGACTGCCCCTCTCATCCTAACTCTTCCTCTTACTGCGACATTGCCTTCCATTTTTGTTGAAGACAGGTAAACTCACCTGTTGCCTTTTTATAGTGCTTACACCTGATTATTGAGTTTATAGTTAAGCACCTAAGTGTCTACACATGTGACGGCCATGTTTGATTAATTGGTCTATAGGGGTGGTATTTTGGAAAGCAATGTCTTGAAATGGCAAAGAAGTGACATTATTTTAGATTTCTGTGTCTAATGTAGAGAAGTTTCTTTAATGTTTTACAAAACAATGTGTGTAGTGTTTTGCAAAAAGTGTGAGGCTGAGAATGTGCTTATAGTTTTGCAGATCTGGGCTGAGGTGTTGCTCCTTGAGTGTAAGGTTTTAGTAACTGTGTTATTTCAATTTTAGTGTGTTCAACTGTAGTTCAGTCTCTCACCAGCAGAGAGAGAACTACACTGAAACAAGCTGAAAGGAAGATCAGCATCACTTCTGCTACAGAGACACTGATTTAAAGCACCAAAACAAATACACTGTAGTAATACTAGTCAGGTTTGTGTTACTGTGTGTTTCTTCCACCACATTCAGCATTGTGGATATCAAATTGATGAATGAATTAATCAAACAATAATTAAATTCCTATCTGTCATATTTTGCACATTATATAAAAATATTAAATATATATAAAAAATAGATGTCCATGATCATGGATATTGTGTTCTTCTATAGTCTATAGTTCTTCTTCATGCTCTTCTCCTGCTCTAGCTAAGTGTGTGTGTGTGTGTGTGTGTGTGTGTGTGTGTGTGTGTGTGTGTGTGTGTGTGTGTGTATGTTTGTGTGTGTCATATATTTTGTACTCTGACACCACTGACATTTCGGGGGGTCCTGGCCTAAGAAAAGAAAGAACAGACTTATTTATTTTTAAAACCTCTTTATAAAATATATAATTGTATGTGCATAGTCACATAGTTCAATCTCAGGCTTGTAATTTATGCTGCATTTAAGGCATGGTTGCAATATGCAATTTTCCCCCACATCTGGCTAAAGCTAACCGAAAACACCTCCTCAAATTGAAATTTCTATTCAACTTGGGGTCTTCTGAGTTACCAGTTCTGTCCCCGCTTATGGGGAGACATTAAACTGTGTACAGTGTAAAATCCCCCTTCTATACTTTGTAATTAGTCTATAACAGTATTTGCTTTAGATCAGTTAATGTACAGACACTTGGCTATACTAATAGACTGTTGTTAAGATACTCCCTATTGTCCACTGTCCGCAAAATGTTTCATAAATGTAAATGTTAATTGACATTCTAAAAAGTAAAAGCTGATTTTCAATCATTTTTAGCCCACTCTACATAGTGTATAACACTGTTTCTCAGAAGCACCCGCCCTCAGGAGAATACAGTGCTGCTCAGACCAATCAGATTCTATGCTAAAGGATTGTTTTGATCACCAATTCTTTAATAAAAGCAGCATTTAAATAAATACATTTGTTCCTTTCTCAGTAGACCATGCAGAGTCAAAAACAGAGTCAGAGCAGGGAACTGGAGCCAACAAACAGAAGCAGAGGGTCAGGATAACCTCTCTGCAAACATACCTTCCATGCACGCGCACGCACACGCACGCGCACACACACACACACACAGACTCGTGAGGGTGAAGAGCACAACACATGGTGAGGAAAACACCACCACCAGGGAAGGACCAGTCCAAAGAAGTTACACATCAATAGGTAGAACAATAAAATAACTTTTGGCTGAGTTTATCAGACTCGGTTAACCAAACAAAAAAAAAAAAACAATTAAGCAACATAAAGGAAAAAATACAAACTAATAAACTGACTCAAATCATGTACAAGACACCTGAGCATCAAACAAAAATGCAAAACATAGCAACCCACAAAAGAAAATAATTTTAATACAAAATCAACAAAGGGGTCAAACCTTGAAAACAATTCTATGAATTAAAATACGTTCAACCAAAACTAATCAAAACTTATACAAAAAAATATATACACAAAAGAAAACAAAAAAGTTACCTGAAGCTCTATACTGGAAACAAAACAGCACGGCTGACCACAGCGGACTAGAGTACAATTACAGGCTTTCACACGGAACCTATAAAAAATGAAACTCTTAGATGCAATAGATGTAGGTGATTAATAAATTGTAGTATAGGGCGGGGCAGGTTTGGACAGCTTTTATTGCCTTAATAAATGAAATCATCATTTAAAAACTGCATTTTGTATATACTCGGGTTATCTTTGTGTAAAATTAAAATTTGCTTGATTATCTGAATCAAGTGTGACAAATATGGAAATAAAGAAAAACAAATCAGGATACAGGATACTTTTTCACAGCACTGTATGATACATTATCCTACAGGCTGTACCATAGAGTTAGTGCACATGAGCGACGTTGTAATGCAGGGGTCTCCAACCTTTTTTCCTCTGAGATCTAGTTGTCACGTCCTGAAATCGAATGGACAAAACACCAGGTTATTGAGTTCATTTGATTTGATCAGTTTTGTACATTTGAAACTTTAAGCTACTCATAAGTGAGCAACGTGTTGAAGACCAATTACAAATCAAGTGATGCAATTAAGCTTCAGATTAGCAGATGTGGATTAAATTACACATGAGACAGTAATGAGCTGTAGTGAGCTGAGTGATAATAGATTTCTGAAACACACACATTATTGAAACAGGCAAACATATTGCCTGTCTTATAGCTGAAGTGAAACTAAAAATATAGATTTTTTTATTAACAGGACATGACGTTGTTCTCATTTGTCTTCGTAAAGAAATGAAAAAGTCAGTATTACATATTCTCATTTCCACTTTACTTTTTAGTGTTTATTTCACTTAGCCAAGATAAAGCTCAAGGTGATTTCTATATATTTTATTGCTTATGTTGTGTACATGTTGGATTTGTATTAAGATGGAGAAGATTGTGTTTGTACATTGTCATGCAGGGTTTAAGATATTTACATTGACAGTCTGGGTTTGTGTTTTGACTTTTCCAGCAGAGAATAAACCAGTTCTGACTGTGCAGCCAAATTTATCACAAATAATCAGAGGAGAGACGGTTACACTCTCATGTAGAATTTTGGGAGGAAGTGGATCATACATCTGGTACAAAGATGATGTTCATGTTCACAGCTCTGCTGAAAAGGACTACACTATAAAAGTAGATCAGAGTCACAGATACAGATGTTATGGGTTTAAGAATGGATGGTCAACGACATGGAGTAATGAAGTGACTCTCTCAGTGATAGGTACATGTCTGATCTTACACTCCTGTATCATACACTCATACATAATCATTACAAAACACACTGATTCAATATCAGATGGTCAGAGAAAGGTGTATTTGATTGATTTGATGTATTTGGTGTAACTGTACAGAGAGACCAAAAGCTGTTGTGACTCTGCAGCTGTTACGGCCGGTAGTGTCCGGCGGGATGGAACAGACGCAATGCGAGGGTAGACGTTGACAGGGGTTTATTAACAAAAGAACATAGAACATAGAACATAGAACAAAAGCACGACACTACTCACGGCACTTCAAACGAGGACTAGCAAATCATAGAGACACAGACACCACTATAAATAGGGACAGGGAACATTGGGAACATTGGGAACAGGTGAACAGATGCAGGAACACATTAGGATAAGGCGGGGCTAAAACTGGCACATGGCATACGTAAACAAAAACAGACATGACAGGACAACCCCTGTTGAAGGCCCCCTAGTGGTCTTACAAGGGATCTTGCCCACCATAACAGCAGCCTGATGGAGAGATATTCAATGGAGAGAAAGTCACTTTAACTTGTGAAGTACGAGGACATGCAACACTGTGGATGTGGAGTGGATGTACAACTGGTATAAAGTTTACTGTTGTTTACTACATTTACTGCTGTAGAGTCTTTCAGCGGTCAATACACCTGCAGTGGACAGAGAAAAAGTGACTCACAGACTTCAGTGAACAGCACTGCTTTTGCACTCACTGTGTCAGGTGTGTGTGTTTGTTTGTGTGTGTGTGTGTGTGTGTGTGTGTGTGTGTGTGTGTGTGTGTGTGTGTGTGTGTGTGTATGTGTATGTGTCTTCAGACCAGTATATATTAACCATAGCATTATATCAGTACATGCAGTGCAGATAAAGATTACACATTTATTAAACTCATGAAAATATCTCCTCTATTTGTCTGAAAATCTCTCATGGATTTTTTTTGCTGCCCCATTCTAATGGTAGAATCAAGAATGCTGATCTTATTTAATTAGAGTGAGCTAAGCAGTTCCTTAGATATTTAGTTCTTTATTGAATTCCTGGCTCAGCCATTGATGTGCTTTTTGAGGAATTATGGAATATGACAGTTATTAATGGAATATAATTATTCATGATGAGTGTTTTTACAGGGTATTAGTAACAGCATGTCTCTGTCTGTAGTAGTGTAGTATTGATTAGTGAGATAAACACTCTGAGAGCAGCACATGAACTGTGTGTTTCACCTCCAACTACAGAAAAACCTAAACCTATACTCACATCAAACCGTGAAGGAGATGTACTGACAGGAAACTCAGTGACTCTGCACTGTACACTGAAGCTACAGTCTGCTGGTGTTTCCTGTGCAAAACACAGGAGTTCAGCCTCAGCTCAGTTATAAATGAAGACTGTTACTGTTACTCTCTCTGTATCAGGTGAGTGTGTGAGTTTGTGTTATCTTGTCATTAATTATATGTAAACTCTGTATGATTTTTTTTTTACATGTTTGTTGTCCATCAGATGTAGCAGAGACAGTAGGGAGTGTGTCTCCATTGAGCTGGCTGACTGAAGAATAAGCTGTGAGGTTAAACACTCCTCTACAGGCTGGACATTCAGCTGGTACACAGCTGCTTCCTACAGAGACAGTCAGGGTTTCATCAGGTACAATAGAGAGCTCCTCTCAGAGAGCAGCAGAGGATCTGGAGGCTCTTACACTCTCAGTCCTGTTACTCTGAATCACACAGGAGTTTATGTGTGCATAGCAGAGAGAGGAGTCTTTCACACAGAGTACAGCAAACTACAGCCACTGTGGATCACTGGTGAGGAAATAAAACATTGTTCAGTTTAATTGGAGTAAATAAGTGTAAATAATAAATAAATAATAAATAAATAGTGAATTTATAGTATTCACAGCACTTCACTTTTTCTGCATTTTGTTATGTTACATCCTTATTCCAAAATGGATTAAATTCATTATTTTCCTTAAAATTCTGCAAAAAAAAACATCTCATATTGACAATGTGAAAAACGTTTGTTTGAAATCTTTGCAATTTTATTAAAAATAAAAATCGATAAAATCATGTGTACATAAGTATTCACAGCCTCAGGTGCATCCTGATCATCCTAGAGATGTTTCTACAACTTGATTGGAGTCCACCTGTGGTACATTCAGTTGACTGGACATGATTTGGAAAGGTACACATGTGTCTATATAAGGTCCCACAGTTAACAGTGCATGTCAGAGCACAAACCAAGCCATGAAGTCCAAGGAATTGTCTGTAGACCTCTGAGACAGGATTGTATCGATGCACAGATCTGGGGAAGGGTACAGAAAGATTTCTGCAGAACTGAAGGTTTAAATGAGCATGGTGGCCTTCATCATCCGTAAATGGAAGAAGTTTGGAACCACCAGGACTCTTCCTAGAGTGGGCTGCCCGGCCAAACTGAGCACTCAGGGGAGAACATGATGGTCACTCTGAAAGAGCTCCAGCATTTCTCTGTGAAGAGAGGAGAACCTTCCAGAAGAACAACCATCTCTGCAGCACTCCACCAATCAGGCCTGTATCTTAGATTGGCCAGACGGAAGCCACTCCTCAGTAAAAGGCACATCACAGCCCACCTGGAGTTTGACAAAAGGTGCCTGAAGGACACAAAATTCTCTGGTCTGATGCAACAAAGATTTAACTCTTTGGTCTGAATGACAATCGTTATGTCAGAAAGAAACCAGGCACTGCTCCTCACCTGGCCAATACCATCTCTACATTGAAGCATGGTGGTTGCAACACCATGCTGTGGGGATGTTTTTCAGCAGGAAACTGGTCAGGATTGAGGGAAAGATGAATGCAGCAATGATAAAAACAGTAGACATCCTTGATAAAAAAAACTGCTACAGAGTAACTACCTGTGCTGTTATGTGAAAATGATGCCTACTGTCTTATCTGAACATTCATTTGTGCTGTCCTATAACATTAAATAATATATATTTGTTAAGGCATCCTGTAATAACCGTTTATGTTTAAACTCCTTACTACTGCTAGGGATGTGGAATGCAGGGGAACAGACTCTGAATAGTTTAATTAAAGCCATTAATGGTTTAGTTCTGTGTGATTTTTTTAATGCTAAACATTTGAATAATAATGATTTCATAATGAAATTTAAATCATATGTGTATTTCAGGCAAATCTCATCTACTCTCTCTGATCATCAGTCCGAGCAGAACTCAACACTTTACTGCTGACTATCTCTCACTAGGCTGTGAGGACCAGAGTGACTCTACTGGAAGGACAGTGAGAAAATACAGTTACAGTGAGGAATTGGTCGACTGTTCATCAGTTTCATGATCTACATGTAACATCAACTCCCTCTCTACATCTCACACTGGAGTTTACTGGTGTCAGTCTGAATCTGGCATCTGAATCCTGTCAACATCACAGTGCACATGGAGTCATCTGTAACAGATTTACAATATACAGCACTAGAGATAACACTTTTAAACTCTACTGAATCAGTGTAAAGAAATGATCATTGTGCTACACTCTCTCTGATATTTACCACTGATAGAGCTCTCTGTGTTAAAATTGTTACTGTATTTTACACACTTTCTATTTTCAGTGTCTTCTTTCTCTTTCCTACAGATGGTGCTGTGATCCTGGACAGTCCTGTCCATCCTGTGACTGAGGGACGTCCTCTGACTTTACGCTGTTTATCTCGAAACAAAAAGATCCCAGGCTCTGGTGTTGATTTCTATAAATATGATTCCATCCTCCAGAACCAGACTACAGGAGAGATGACCATCAGTAGTGTCTCAAAGTCAGATGAAGGTTTCTACCATTGTAAACACCCAGAGAGAGGAGAGTCACTGAAAAGCTGGGTTTCAGTCAGATTGCAACATAAGCTGTATTTAATTTCTTATCTAACAATAATATAAAATGTTTGCAGTCATTACTACTACTAGTAATACTCTTAATAATAATAATAATAATAATAATAATAATAATAATAATAATAATAATAATAACTCATATATAATACATTTTATTTATATATCAGGTAGGAAAAAGAGTAGGAAAAAGACTAGCAGGAATGAGGGTTATGAGTTCAAATGTATGTTTTGATGTTAAAAAGACTTATTATACTATAATACTTATGTATTGGGTTCTGGTGAACCTAAGACATAGACATAAGCCATCTATTTCTTCCTATGTGAAAAATAAGTTCAAAGTTTCTTTCAAATGAAGTAAAGGTCATACAGAGCAAAAAATGTGAACATTTGTAGAAGATTAAACAGTACTGATGTGAAGGCAGTTTTTTTTTCATTTGTGTCTTTTTCTATCCTCAGACACTGTACCATTAGCTGTGGCTGTGGGACTGAGTTTGGCCTTGCTGTTCATCATCCTCTTACTGATCCTGCTTTGGAAACACAAATCCAACAAAGGTATGCAGGTGTTATTGGCAGTCTTTTGTCTTCCCCATGGTGCAGTATCCAGACCAAACATTCAAGGATATGTAAACTTTTGATCAGGGTTGTTTGGGTGATTTCAGTTATCATTAGGTTTTAAAAAGGAGTCAAAAAAACTGTGTGATAAATGATGACTTCACATGACCACTATGTATGTACATATATTCACTTCCATCCCATGCACCTGTAATTCATCACACTGTTTCTTTTTATTTAACAAAGCTAGATTCAGGTCAAAGCTGTATTTGTTTTGTTTTGTCCACTCTCACTGCAGATCATGAGGCTGGACGCAGTGATGTTACTTACACTGAGCTTGAACTGAAGCCACGGAAAAACACAAGGTAAAAAATAAAAAAAAATAAAAAAAAAAGTAAAGCCTGTTTGTGCTTTACCTTTTAATATTATATTCATATTTATTTTTTTTTAACCAATTTCTTTATCTTATCTCTATTAAGCAATTTGGATGGATTTTAGTTGACTGTGGATGTTAATTCAGGGTTTCTTGTTCTTGTTACCTAGTGAAAGCAAATGTTGAACCTGATAGCTGACAGGTTTTATTATGTACAAAAATACCTCAGAGACTAATGGGAGTTCAGCTGTAGTTCAGTCTCTCACCAGCAGAGAGAGAGCTTCACTGAACCAAACTGAAAGGAAGATCAGCATCACTTCTGCTACAGAGACACTGATTTGAAGCACCAAAACAAACACAGTAATAATACTAGTATATTATAATAATACTATTAATCAAACAATAATTAAATTCCCATCTGTCATATTTTGTTAAAGCACAGTATATTAAAATTATAGATGCCCATGATGATGGCTCTCGGGAGAAGTGGTAGCTTAGTGGTCAAGGCATTGGACTACTGTTTGGAAGGTTGTGTGTTCGAGTCCCAGGTCCACCAAGCTGCATCTACTGGGCCCCTGAGCAAGGCCCTTAACCCCCAAATGCTCAGTTCTATAAAAAATGAGATAAAAATGTAAGTCGCTCTGGATGAGGGTGTCTGCTAAATGCCATAAATGTAAATGTGTCCATCATGGTTCTTCTTCTCTTCTAGCTTTGCAATCTGACACCACTGATATATCGCTGTGTACTGGCCTAAGAAAAGAAAGAACAGACTTTTAGTTTCTTTGTGCTGGGTTTAATTTGTAAAACCTCTTTATAAAATATATAATTGTATGTGCATAGTAACATAGTTCAACCTCAGTCAGGTTGTAAGTTATGCAGCATTTAAGGCAAGGTTTCAATATGCCATTTCCCCCATATCTGGCGAAATCTAACCGAAAATGCCTCCTCAAATTTCAATTTCAATAACTTAAAAGTTATTGGTTCTTTCCCCGTTTACGGGGAGACATTAAATCATTAAACTGTAAACAGTGTAAAATCCCCCTTTTATACTTAGTAATTAGTCTATAACAGTATTTGCTTTAGATCAGTTAACATACAGACACTTGGCCATACTAATAGGTTTCATGTACAAAATGTTTCATGAATATAAATAGAAATGTTAACGTCTATTTTTTATGAGCTTTACATGCTGTGACAGAGGAAACAAAAACAGAGGAGTAGAAGCATTTGAGGTTTGTACATGTTTTTTTTTTTTGTTGTTTTTTAACTTAACATGTTGAATATGCCAAATTGACTTCCTATAACCACTTAGAAGGCACCATGAACACAGCATACACAGAGACTGAGATCTGGAAACATCAAAATATTCAAAACAGTTGGGCCCAGGATAGAGAAACAGTGTTATACACTATGTAGAGTGGTCTAAAATGATCGACAATCAGCTTTTGGTTTGTGGTCTTTCAGCAGCAGCCAGCTGAAGAGGAAGTATGTGGGCTAGCAGTAAAAAAAAAATAAAAGATAGATGGAAAATACACTCTTTTCACACTACATTCAGATGTGTGAACACAAGACATAACACAAACTCGTAGGTAAAACTGTATAGAAATGTTCGAGCTGTTTTAGGGAGGTTGTGGTAAACTGTTTGTTAAACATAAAAAAAATCTTTTTCTTTTACATTTGTTTACATGATTCATATCTACGAGTATAAGCCAGTGTAATTCCTCACACATTGTGTATTTACTTACACATATGATTATTTACACATACATAAAAGTGACACACACAAAATGAATGTTGATATCATAACAAATTATCACAATACATTATGACTAAATATCATAATATAATTTTAGAGTCATTACAAACTGAATGGAATCAAGTGGGTTCAAGTTATTTTTTTTCTTATGTATCCATACATATTTTTTTTTACATTTTAAAATCATACTGTACCTTTTAAGTAAATGTAAATTGTAGATATTTAATGAATGTATAATCAAATTTAGGTTGTTTGATGATGGCAGTGATTGTCCTTATTTTTCTCCATAGTTTGGTCCTCTACCCCCCATCTTTTAAAAACCACCAACAACCTCTCCTCAGGCCTAAGTTCAGCCAGTGACATCAGATCAACATGGCTGCTCAAAGAACGAACAGAAAACAAAGTAGTTTTTATTTTCTTTTATATAAACACATACAATAAGGGGAGGGCATGGTGGCTTGGTGTTATTATGTTTGCCTCACACTTTCAGGATTGGTGGTTCGAATTCTGCCTCCACTGTGTGAACAGAGTTTGCATGTTCTCTTTGTGCCTTGGGGGTTTCCTCCGGGTATCCCAGGTTTCTCCCCCAGTCCAGAGATATGTGTTGTAGGCTAATTGGCATCTCTAAATTATCCATAGTGTGTAAATGGGTGTGTGAGTGTGTGTGTGACTATGATAGATTGGCACCCAGTCCAGGGTGGTATAAGTGGTGTAGAGAATGGATGATTGGATGAATGGATAGATGTATACTCTAGTATCTCTTTAGAGTCAGCATACAGACCATTTTCACTTGTTAAATCTATATTGTTTTCTGTATACATTTATCATTTAATTTATCATTTATCATAATTAACTGGCTAGACTGTTGATCACAACAGACAAACATGTAGACGCCCAGGCTTTCACAGACTTCCAGAAGAACAACAGACCTCAAGCCTTGTACGTGAGCTCACAAAGTAACTTGTATCACTATGATTCACAGGATAGCAAGAGAATATGCTTCCCAAAGAGAACAGACAGTTTTGGCTCCTAACCACAAATTGCTATGGTATAGGTATGGTATAGGGGAAGCTTTGATTTGATTTTTGATTTTTGATTTTCACTCTAATGACAGGGAAACAGTAAGGAAACAGATTAAATAAATGAAAAAAGCAAGTCTGTGTAGTTTGGCTTCAAATATGCAAATATGAATGTACCTGTTTCTTTCTTTTTCTTTCTGGTATTGTGAAAAAGATAATGCAAATCATCAGGACAGCAAGCATTGCAATGCTTATTATACAAATGATTGTTGTTGTTGTTGTGGGTGCTAATTTTTCAGGACCTGTGAGCCAGAGAAACGATATACATTTGTTAAATAAAAATGTACAGTATCTTTAGCACACATTATAGTGTTATGTCTATTCTTATAAACAATACTTGAATTAATCACTTACATGAGTTATTCAAGTTTACTGATGTCTTTTTTGTGCTCACACGGTTGCTGGCTGTGCATTCCAACACTCCGGTGTCTGTGTAGTTAACAGTAAAGTTCACCCTGGTGGATGTGGCATTTGTCAGAGTGCAGTGCTGGGGGTCACAGTCGTACGTCACTGAGTTGGCATCAGCAGAACATTTTACCAAGATGTGGCAAACAGACGAGGAGTTTAACTGATGATCAAAATTGATCACTGGTTTTGAGACGGCCTCTGGAACATCACCAAAAATAAAAATTAAAATAGACAGTATTTCTTTAGTTTAGAAACATCCAATTCTGGTACTATATGTTCAGTCTCTTGCACAGTTTGGTGACATTTTCCAGAAAACGCAGAGTTTCCTTGTATTCACATGCACATGTTGATAAATGGAAATCACCCATAAATAACCAGGCACCTGCACACCAGAGCTGATTTAAATTTAGACCACAACACTTCATAAAAAACAAAAATCTCATGGTAGAGATTGCAAAATAGCTAATAAATTGCCAAAAAAGAAGAATTTCTTAAAGGTATATGTGGAGGTACTTTTGACTCACATCTAAGAAAAAATACATTACATGAAAAGGCCAGAGTCCTCACCAATGTGGACATGGACAAAAGCAGGATGCTATGCTCAGAGGATACTGCAGCAACTTTAAGAGACATTAGTTGAAGTGAAACTTGCTATGAAAATGAAACAGATGAAGTTCTCCAATTTGTACTAAACTTTGCTTTATAGATGCATCATAGGGAGCTGATGTATGGTAACCATGTCCTCTTTAAGGTCTTTAATTAGGGTAATACTCTAATCTGGGAACAAGCCAAATGATGGCATGCAGTACACTTGGGAGTATATATATATTATTGTAAGTTAAGTCATATATGATCGGTCTCTTATTTCTCTTTGAAATGTACCAGTAGCAAGAAATCCAAGCACAGACAAAATTTAGACATGCACAGGAATGACACTGGATACTGATTATATGCCAGTGTTTATCCTTAAAAAAGAAGAAAAAAACAATAATTTAGGTCTCTAGATAGCTGTTCAATCCTATACACAGCAGCTGTTCCAGTGTTATTAATACCGCCTTCGCATTGTCTTGGCTCATGGCACCAAGGTGTTTCTTTCCAAATTGAAAGGCTAGACTTATTTGTGTTAAAATGGATTTGGTTTTACTTGCTGTCTATATAATATTATAGATATATGAAATATTTCTTTGTTGCCCGTATTATGAAAGAAATGGGTTTTAAAAAAAATTTATTTGTATTTGTAATTGAAATAAATAATCTGGGCAGCATAATCTGTATGTTGAAGTGGAGTGTCATTTGTGCAAGATATGATTTGAATCTGAACTGAGATTTCCATTAGTTAGTCTATTTATGCATACATTTATACACACTTGGTAAAGGACACAAATATTTTCTCAAATTTATGGAATTTCCTACATACCAAATTTACTGTGTTATTGCTCATATGAGCAATTTACAAATAAAGCTATTTATGTTCAGCTTGATAAATGAGATCTAATGTTGTTATTTTTAACAAAAATCATAATCATTGTTATTGTGAAGCTTTGGTATCGAGATGTTTGTTTAAAGTTTATAGATGTTTCCAATGTCAGCACTTTGTAACAGTTAGTTTTTGTCATGTCTTTAGGACAGAAGACTTTCTTAGTAAATTCTTAGTAACATGATTTTTTTTTCTTATTAATGTTGAGAGATTAAAAAAAGACGTGTGAAGAAACAATGGTCACATCTGCTGTAACGTATATGATTAGAGGCATTAAACTTTTTTTGTATGTTCCACAGCTTTTACTGTAACTGTGTTAAGTAAAATATGTGACACTCGGCAATGAATTACAAACTGTTGTCAAATTGCTGTGGTTTAAGAGGAATAAAATGTGAGAATGTGCTTTTAATGGAAAATAATAAACTTCAAGTGAACTTCAATGGTAACAGTGCCTCCACTTCCTGTGATGCTTCATCACTCTACTGTCACTGATTATTTTTCTAAAATAGCAACTAATTGTGTTATATTCCTTACACATCATATACTTTAATGTGATGTTTTTAGTTAGAGATTACCTTGTACTGTCAGACTGTATGTGATTACTTCTTCTTCCCATAGTCCAGTTTCAGCTTTATAATATCCAGAGTCGTTCACCATCAAATTATAGATAAACAAAGAGTTATCGGAAGCACGTATATAAAATTTTGCTGGATTTTTAATAGCGGGCTTTTTGTTATCTACAGCTGCAATCAGATTATGATCCTTCCTCCATTTGACTGTTGTTATATTCCAGTGTTCTTTCAATGTGAGATGAGCGTTTTCTCCTGTTGACTTGTAAACCACATGGACCCAAGCTCCACAGTCTATGGGTGGAAAAGAAATTAGCGTAAGATAAAATGATTGACATTATTAATGGACTATGGAATAATGGAATAATGGAATATTAATTCAAATATCAATAACCTACAGACCTGCTGTGAAGTTCAGGATAATGAAGGTAAAAATGTATAGATAGCTCCTCATCGTGACAGGAAGGTAGGTTCAAGAGAGAAAACACCTGCACTGCTAAAAAGGCCTGTGGCTGAGAACACAGGAAAAACATGCAACAGAGACAAAGAGTGTACAAATAACACGATGTAAATGAGTTAGCACAGTGTAGTCTATAGACAGGATATGAGTCTCTAGAATTTGAGTAGGGTTCCCTCTGGTGGCATGGCACTGAACTATCCTATGCAGATGTTAAAAAATTCTTGAATAAAGCTATTGTGTTTCTTGGTATGATCATAATAGGAGATCAATGACCATGACTTAAGATTTATTCATTATTATTTACTTAAACATAAAGATACATAAGGATCCTTCCACATATGTTAATAAGTTATTGGCCTTGCAATAGTTTTTATTAATTTGGGATGTAACCAGTGGAAATCTGTATTTGCAAGTGCAAAAATCTTTACTTTTTCGACTTTATTAAGCTTTTCTTTCAACTTTCAGAAGGACAGCTAGTCTATGGATGTGTTATTTGGCTTTGGTTTGCTACACAACTGTGGTATTATTAGACTAATTCACATTATTTGATTGTATACAGTGGTAATGTTTATAGAATTCTGATGGTCCAGTAAAGACCATGTCTACAATATATTTCCTGATATAGCACTGTATTTACATTGGTGTTTAAAGGGGTTTGATCTAACATTCAGTTTTTGCTTGTGTCTCACTAGCTACTGTGGTGTAGATGAGCATAAGGATGCATGCAGGTATTAATTAAATAAGCCTGTTTCTCAAGATAACCAAGTCCTTATCTAAAATCTAAAGCCAGTCAATTTGCTTTGGAAAACAGAATAACATGGATCATTTCAAGTGAGATATGAGGTGGAAAGGTGATTGTAACCCTGTTTATATGTCCCCTTTAGGTACTTTTCCATGGCTTTAGTTTCAGGAATGGCGATAAAGTAAACTATGCATCCAGGGAGAGCTGGGCTGGACAGGAGATCAATGGTGCAATCCCACAATGGGTGTGGTGAAAAACTTTTATTGGGATTTGGGGAATATTCAACGTTTTTACTATTCTTTTTCTCCCTGTAGTCTAAGCACCATGATGCATTCATAAGCAGGTCATTTGTTTACATTTCAGTATTTGATCATGAGTGTAATGAGTTTGCTCACCTAGCCAAATTGAATGTTCTCTCAGAATTCACATACATGTGAATAATCAGCAGTAGGAGAGCTTGGTTTGGTAAACTTTTGCTTTACCTGTTTCTCTAATAAATGTTGGGCAACTTTGGACCTGGTATGATAAAGTTATTTGTGTAAATACTCATGTCTTTATTTTTTATAATTCCTGCTTTATTTTAATACATAATAAATTTATTTTTCAGCACACAGACACTGGATATAGGTTTCTCATCTCAACTCACTCTTCTTTTTTTTATGTGCAACATTGGAACAACCTACAATGTCATCTATTGGATACAACACATATTGAAAGTGTGTTATGCTTATGCATTATCAAAATGGTGAAAATCTCTGAAAAGTCACACACACTAAAAACATAAGGAGAGGACTGTCCACCCACGTGCCTTCACACACTCACATGCATTCAGTGCATGTAGACAGACAGAACACTGCATTAGGAGCCAAAATCGACCCAGGGCAGGTAACCCAGCTTTGACCTCTTTATTTGTCTGCAACAAACGGTACCTTGACCAATACAAACAGCTCGCTCACGCAGCACACCTGTGACATCATGCACAGCCAAACAGCATGCAGTGACGGAAGCACCACCACCAGACAGGAAGGACAACTTGAGGCCTGCCCTGGGGGCTCGACTCCTAGAACACACACAAGGAAAAAAAAAATTATCATACAAGCAAGAAACACAACTCAAGAAAATCAATATAGCCCCAACAAATGAAAAACCCATATACAACTGATTCCTATAAAAAAAAAAAAAACAGACCAGCCAAGCAACACAACGTTGGCAACTTTCACTTACAAAACAAAATGAAACAAAACAGCACAGACAACAAAGACAACAGTGCTGCAGTGTACACAACTCCACCTCAAAAGACAAAAAAAAGTGTTTATACTGTATGACTCGTTCACCTACCATCATTTTGCCACTACAGGCCGGAATCCAAGTCGTGCACACCCTGAGGCCAAATTACAGGAAATTTTGTTATTTCCCAATCAGAGGAAAATGCAGACTACAAAAGAGCAGCCAATGGTTCACACATCCACTACCGTGACTGAAAAACATACACTCTTGACTAAGAGGGGGAATGCAAAAGAAAAGAACATAAGGCAGTCTAAGATAATGAAAATGTGCGGTCCCAAAGCAATGATGCACTCCAGGCAGAATCCCATGCCCCGGAATATATATACACTAGCCAATCATGCCGTAATTATTACACCTCAAGCAGAGGTGCGATTTGAGCTTTAAAACATAGCCCAGCTGTGTGACTCAATACATATTTATTGTTTATACATTTTTTCTATTGTGCACCAATAAGACTGCAAGATTTCATCTGCAGTTCAGTCACTCACCAGCAGAGAGAGCCATTACACCGTAACGTACACAGCCAGTAAAGTCAACTGCAGGTAAAGCCAACTCCCTCAATATAAAGGACTATAAACTAAAATATTCAGACATTATTCCATTCCATTCAATTGTATTCCATTCAGTTCAATCTGTAGCACTGATCTGATCTATCATTGGGTCAAGCCTGTGCCTATCCCAGGCATCATTAGGCATCAAGGCAGGATACACCCTGGACGGAGTGCCAACCCATCGCAGGGCACACACACTCATTCACTCATGCAATCACACACTATGGGCAATTTAGAGTCAGCCAAGAAGCATGTTACTCCAATCAGCCTAGAAGCATGTTTTTGGACTGTGGGAGGAAACCCACCAAGCATGGGGAGAACATGCAAACTCCACAAACACAGTGAGCGGGAGCAAGACTCAAACCCAGGACATGTGAGGCAAACGTGCTAACCACTAAGCCACCGTGACACCTCAGACATTATCATCATCATCATCATCATCATCATCATCATCATCATCATCATCATCATCATCATCATCATCATCATCATCATCAGCAGCAGCCATCTACCAAAGTATACTGGAATTGAAATAATTGAAACAAGAGAGCTCAAGTGCTCAGAGCTTTCAGCTTTTAAACTTAGGGTATTTACATCTAAATTGAATGAACAGTGTATGAATTACAGCATCTTATATATACTCCACTTCCCCTTTTTTAAGTGACCGAAATAATTTGCACAAATTAAGTATAACAGATTATAATAATTATCTTTAATCATTGATTGCAAATCCTTTGCTGTTGATAACTGTCTGATGTCTGGAAACCATAGACATCACCAGATGTTGTTTTTCTACCCTGGTGATGTTCTCTTAGGTTTTAATTGCAGCTGTCTTCACTTCCTGCTTTTTCTTGGGGTTTTTGCCTGCAGTAAGTGAAATATATGCCCAATTAGATTCATGTCAGGAGGTTGTCGGCAAAATTTTCCACTTGTTTTCCTTTTTAAAAAGGGGGATTGCATCTGGCCAAATTGGAGCAGATAATTTAACACTGTACACTCCAGAATTCACCTGGTGTTTTTGACAACAGTCATATAAACAATAAATACAACAGAACTAATTCAATTTGCAGCCATACACACCCATGCACTAAGATGACATGCTACATGTCAAATCAAGATCAGTTCCTTCCCTTCCCTTCCCTCTCCTTCCCTTCCCTTCCCTCTCCTTCCCTCTCCTTCCCTCTCCTTCCCTCTCCTTCCCTTCCCTCTCCTTCCCTCTCCTTCCCTCTCCTTCCCTCTCCTTCCCTTCCCTTCCCTTCCCTTCCCTTCCCTTCCCTCTCCTTCCCTCTCCTTCCCTTCCCTCTCCTTCCCTCTCCTTCCCTCTCCTTCCCTTCCCTCTCCTTCCCTCTCCTTCCCTTCCCTTCCCTTCCCTCTCTACGCTTCTCTTCCCATCATTCCCAAGTTGATCTTTGTCTCATCTCTCTATAGGCCATTGCTATGTTTTAGCAAACTCTAAACTAGTTTTCCTGTTTCTGAGGCTCAGTGGTTTACATCTTCTGGTAAACCCAATATGTTTACCCTGCTGAATCATGACTGTCTCCTGAAGGGAGATTTTCTTGACTGTGGAAAGAATTCTTAATGAATCCACCACAGTTTTCTGTTGTCTTCCAGGTCATCTGGTGTTCCTGAGCTCTCCAGTGTGTTCTTTTCTTTTAAGAATGTACCATATAGTTGATTTGGCCAGCCCTAATGTTGCTTTGATTTAGATTTTTCTGTGTTATGATGGCTCGCTGTGATTGCGTGAGTGAATGAGAGTGTGTGTGTGCCCTGCGATGGGTTGGCACTCCGTCCAGGGTGTATCCTGCCTTGATGCCCTATGACGCCTGAGATAGGCACAGGCCCCCCGTGACCCGAGTGTAGTTCGGATAAGCGGCAGACAATGAATGAATGATGGCTCGCTTCACTGACAGTGACTTTTTGGCAGTGTTGGGGAGTAACTAGTTACATGTAACGGCGTTACGTAATTTAATTACAAAATAAATGTAACTGTAATTCATTACAGTTCAGTGCAAAATTAGTTTGCCAGCTGTTAAAATGCTTTTGACATCAAAGGCTTCAATGTTGAACCTGAGGAAGCATCTGCAGGTATGTAACCTAGCCTTTCTTTATTTTATAAAAGCATATGGTTTTTGTCATTTTTGTGAGTGTACAGAAATAAAAACAGACCCTTTGGAATGATATATTACTTGTTTCTGTATAATAAAAAGTGACGGAGTAGTCAGTGGATTTACTGTAGCTGCTATGTGGAAAAATTCCACCAAAACACGCCAGCTCATTCATTCAGCTAGTTCATCGACCCCATAGTGTATTCAAGACCTGTATTCAAAACATTCATAACAAATGAGCTAGTCTGCTAGCTACCTTTACCAGGCACACTTCTATTTATCAACCCTTTGACAGAAAATATATAGCTCACATTTTTCCTCCTTGAAAATGTGTTGGTAATGTCAGATCTAATATAGCTTAGTTATTTTAGCATTGTAGCATACGTTATGATGACTCACAAAGTCATCGAGTTGTGAAAATTAAGGGCACCAACAGACTCCTCTGGCCAAAGCAATGTTACGTTAAGCCATTTTAATTTTGAGTGTCCTTTGTAAAATCAGTGCTTTAGACTGCTGCATGATTTTTAGCTGAAAAGTGACTTATGACCTGAATGATGACAATCTGCTGCAGTTTCTTTTCCAAAAATATAACCTATTTTTCTCAAGTGTTGTCCAGTTTGAATTTTGGAGGATAAAAAGTGTACATGCGCACACACGCACACACACACACACACACACACACACACGCAAACACACACACACACACACACACACACACACACACACCACACACACACACACGCACACACACACACACACACACACACACACACACACGCAGATTTAATTAATTTCTTGAGACACCAGTGTCTTTTTTTTATTAACTGTTTTAATAACTGTTTATTGCCTATTTGGGTTTATGTATATGCTTTATTTTTTCAGATTATGTTTTTTTTTAAGGCATTGTTACTTGCCAATGTGTCCTGTCATAGCTATGCAAAGATTTGATTCCTAAAACAGTATTAAACAATTTTTGTTATGAAGTCTGGTTCTTCAGACTGTGGTGGCTGTGCTTAAGATTAAATTAATACAATTTTAAATCAAGGGGGCACGGTGGTTTGGTGGTTTGCTGGTTAGCATGTTTGCCTCACACCTCCAAGGTTGGGGGTTCGATTCCCGCCTCTTCTATGTGTGTGCGGAGTTTGCATGTTCTCCCTGTGCCTTGGGGGTTTCCTCTGGGTGCTCCAGTTTCCTCCCCCGGTCCAAAGACATGCATTTCTAAATTGTCTGTAGTATGAGAGTGTGTGTGTGCCCTGTGATGGGTTGGCACTCCGTCCAGAGTGTATCCTGCCTTGATGCCCAATGACGCCTGAGATAGGCACAGGCTCCCCGTGACCCGAGAATAGATCGTCCAATGACTTTACGTTACCAGTTACCTCCTTCAAAAGGAGGGACCACATTTTAAAAGGGCAGTAATTCATACACAGTTAATCTGAATATGATATAAATAACCTCATATTAAATATGAAAGTCTTTGAACTTAAATTCATTATAACATCAATTCCAAAATACTGTGATAGTCAGCTAAAACAGCAATATCAATATCGATATATGTCCAAATATTCGTGTATTTGTGTGTAACAGTGTACATTTGTGTATACTTCTGATGCTCACCAATGTAACAAAATAAATATCCCATATAAAGACCCCTGGGGTTCCCCGGATCTTATTTTGAGAAATACTGTTCAGTTTTGAATTACTGGGCTCAGGTGTACTAGTGTTTTATTTTACAGAACAAGGAAGTGCATGTCACGCTCTACTGAAAAGTTTTCCAGATATTCAAATGAACAATGACGTAAAGCAAGAATGAATACAATGTTGTCACTCCAGCTGAAATGATTTTTCAATGGGAATTTTTCTGTAATTACCAGGTTGTTATTATGTTCAAACAATTAATCAACAACCTGTATGCACATGAAGTTGAGATCAGGGGTGGATTATTAATTTTATACAAAATTTTATCCAACACAAGAAGACACTCAAATAATCTACTCAGTAAACTTATACAGCCAAATAAGCGCACACAAATACCAGGGCATGTTTGATTACCTGCTTAATTAATGCTGGACTGGATTAATAAATATTCCAGAAGTAAAAGTCAAAGCCAGTGACTTGTAGACACATTAAACATGAATATTATTTATTCTTACAACTAATAAAAAGGAACGAGTACAAAAAATATATATTTCTACTATAATTTAATGTAAAAAAAATATAGAAACAGTGTGATATTTCATATATACCAAATAATAGTACTCTAATTTTTACAAGGCTACATAATGCTTTGTATATGACATATATATATGGACAGGTTGTATCATCTCAATAAGCAAAATAATGACTTTCAGGAAAAGAGTGTCTCATTGTTCATGTGTCTGCCCCAGTTTCCAGTAAACTGTATGTGTGTCATCATTTTGCACATTGTCACCGCTGTCACACTGGGATACCCTGACCTAAAAAAAAGGAAGAAGAGTTTTTTTTAGTTTCATTGAAACACTGTTAATGTTCATTTCCCTTAACAAATGTTTGTGTGCATGCTCCTGATTCATCACTGGAAAGCTGTATACCATTTTATGTCTGTAATCTGGTTTAGGACTTAACTGATAAAGTTACGTGGTACAAAAATAACAAATCAGTGTAGACTATAGTTTAAATTTTCACATGCAGTCTGATGAGGTCTACAAATAGCAGCAGACAAAAGAGGAAGTCACTGGGTTACTGGTTCAAAAAAAAGAAAAAAAATGGTTTCACTAAGTAATAGTCATGTGAAAGGAATGTATTTAGCTATTTTTGTAATTTTTTTTGCTTGTGATTGTTTATGCTTTATTCACCAATAATATATAGTATATGTAGCGTGTAATCTCCAAGCCAAGAGAGCCAAGAGAGTAGGGTGCAATTTTTTTATACTGTAACACATCCAATATACTGTTTTAAGTATACTGTTAACATGCTGTTGAATATATATATATATATATATATATATATATATATATATATATATATTGATATATATATATATATATATATATATATATATATATATATATATATATATATATATATATATATATATATATATTTGAACAGCATGTATTTAGATTTACATCTAAATATAAAAAAGCAAAAATACATCTTTAAAAAAAAGTCTGTTTCTGCTTTGATTTCATTGAGGAGAAAAACTTTGGGTTTTTATACGGTTATATGGTTGCTTAATTGTATATGGCCAAATTATCAACATTTTTTATTTCTATAGGGGTATTTTTTATTAAAATCCTTTTGCAATTGTCAGTTGGTATAAAACAGTATATTATGTCTGTTTTTGAACAGACATAATATAATGTACAATTATTAAAAAAATCTCCATCTCTCTGATACCCTACATTATTATGACCTAATGTTAAAAGAAGCAACCTGACAAATATGCTGTGTTCATTTTAGAGACAGGAAAATGACTGCATCTTACACGATTTGAAGGAACATCATAAATTGATGTCACTGCATTTTCTGCATCGATGCTGTCTGCGGGAGTCTCTGTACTTGGTTGCTTGCACACCACACTGTAGACAGTGTTTACGTCCTTATCATCTTGATATGTTCCTGCATTCTAACCACAGAGAAATAATAAGGAAGTTGCTTTGATAAGCAATAAAAAGAAGATTGCACATAAGTATGTTGGTGTACTTGGGTATAAACATATAAGCATTGATGTAGTTACCTGTTCTTTCTTTCTGGAATTGTTCAAATATTTGATAAAGCAGAACAACAGGACAACAAGCACCACTGCACCACATATTAAGATTATTAAAATGAAAATGTAATCAACTGATGAAGAGGGTGCTGGCACTTTTTCTAAACCTGTGAACCAGAGATATGATACACGTAAATTAAGCATGTACATTATGCTTTATGTATTTATGCAGAATTAGGCAGAATGAACTAATACTGAACTCTAATTACTTACATGCTTTAATCATGTGTTGTGATGTCTTTTTTGTGCTCACACGGTTGCTGGCTGTGCATTCCAACACCCCAGTGTCAGTTGTGTAGTTAACAGTAAAGTTCACCCTGGTGGATGTGACATTTGTCAGAGTGCAGTGCTGGGGGGTCACAGTCGTACGTCACTGAGTCGCCATCAGCAGAACATTTTACCAAGATGTGGCAATCAGACGAGGAGTTTAACCAGTGCTGATGCTTGAAATCAATCTTTGGTATTGAGACGGCCTCTGGGACGACACCAAAAACACAACATATTTAAATATATTCTCAAGAAATGTCCAACTCTATTGCACTTCTTCTAAAGCTCAAAACAGAGCTGATTCAATGCAGCAATTAATCAACAAACTTTGCAGGAAATAGGCTTATCTGTTGTAGTATAAACCACAATCAAGTCATAAATACACTATATGTGGGTTTTATATGGAAACTTGATCATCAAACCAATATGTGCCCCCCCCCCCCCCCCCCCCCCCCATACACACACTCTTGTATTTCTTTGTAGGCAGTAGCATTACAATTCCCCTTCATTGTTCCAGTATAGCAATAACCCTTTGCAAAAATCAAAGTTCCATGAAAACATGGTGTGGTCTGGAAGAAATCGAAAATGTCCTGTACAGAGACTTGACTCTGACTCAACCCCACTTAACACCTTTAGGATAAACTGAAAAATTGACTGCACCCCAGACCTCCTCACCCGACCTCAGTGTCTGATCTCATTAATGCTCTTGTAGCTGAAATGATTACAAATCCCCACAGCCACACTTCAAAATCTAGTGGAAAGTCTTCCCAGAAGAGTGGAGTGCATTATAACAGCAAAGAGTCAACGAGTGGACTAAATTCATAAGTTTTTTGCTTCAGGACAGAGCAATATGCACTTGAAAAGCTTGAAAGTGTGTGTCATTCATCAGTCAATTACAAGCTGATGTCATTTGCTGTTGTATAAGAGCCTTTCAGAATGTGCTGTTATTAGAAATCAGTGATTCAACTTTGTTTCAGACA